>LR738715.1:644294255-644330103 GCA_902687465.1 Secale cereale
CCCCCCCCCCCCCACACACACACACACACACAGTCTCCACTTTGCTAGAGAAAGTGCCTTCGGACCGCCAAGCAGATCGATATACGACCGTGTTGGATGGCTTCCGCGATCCGGACGTATGCGAGCAGTTTTAGGGTCGGCATTGAGATGCCCTCATAGTCACTTAGTAGACCGCGGAAACGAACGCTCTATTTGCCGCTGCTATCCCTTTTACATGGTTTTTGAATTTTAATATTCTTCTTCTACAATAAAGAAGAGTATCCAATTGGGTCACTCTGAAACATTTTTCCTCCTTTCCAGGAGCAGCTCCAGCAACTAGGGTTTCTTCGCCTCCCGCCGGCACCGGGGCTAATCTACCTTGTCTACTGTGGCCTTAGAGCAATGGAGACATGGTGGATCTCATCCATCGTCCATGGGAGGCCCATGCTCCCTTTTGAGTGTGTTTTAGTTTGTTTAGGGTTTGTGTCCTACTTAGAAAGGTGATGTGACAACTACTCCTTGAAGATGGAATAAGGTTCTCCCTGCCTAGCCCTTGTCTAGGCGGTGCCTCTAGCGTCGTCTGAAGGTGAGGAGGAGCGTCTCTTCGATGCATCTACTTGGATACGTTTTAAAGTTGTCTCCGTTCATGCGTCTACATATTGAATCCTTCAGTTCTACGCTTCTCTTCATTGACTCTGGTTGTTGTTCTGGTGCGCTCGCTGTTTGGAGCATTAGCACGATGACTTTTTGACTTTATACTACAACAAGGTTTGCCCGGATTTAATGAAAGAGGACGGTGACCAAGACGAGTCTTTTATTCGCTTCAGTGCATATAGTCGTCGTTAAGTGGTCTACGGACATAGTACATTACCTAGTGCTCCTACCTCCCACCTAGCGCTCCCACCTCATGCGGCGCAAGCACAGGCAGCCACTCCGGCCCCGGCGGCCACCTCCCTGACCGCCATGGCGAGCCGCGTTCAGCTCTCTGGCTCCTAGTTCGATAACTCGTGTCCCCTATCTGCTACAGGGCCGCTCCGCTCCCCCCAGCTACAGTCCACCATCCCCCTCCCATGCTGTGCTCCCTCGTCGTCGTCCCTCAGCCACCACGGGTCGACCCCGTGCTGGACTCATAGGGGGCACCATGGCAGCACGTCAGGGGTTGGAAGGAGCGCCGATCGCTTGGCCGCCGTCCTGGGAAGGTGGGTCTGCTCTGCTCGCGCCCTCCGTGCTCTAGGCTCCCTGCCTCGCTGCATGGTTGCTGCTACAACTGTAGCAAGGACGACGGACTTGTCTCAAAGCACTGCACCAACCCTACCAAGTGCGTCAGATGTGATGGATAGAACCACACCTCCCGTGGATGCACTCACCTGAGGAGCCACTCTGACTCACCGTTGGTGCGTACCGCCCTGCCCTGCGCCCACACGTGTCGGGTGCGTCATCGGGTCCCCTGCCATCTCCACCCGCTTGTCCGCCGCTGCCTACGGCGGCCCGGCTGGCACCCCCCTTGCCCTCAGTGCTCCCGCCTCCGACGCCAGGCGTTCCTCCGGCGATCGCGGCCGCCTTGGACCAGGCTTGGTTGGACGTGGTTCGTGCTCGCTGTGATTCGGTGGAAAGCGTGGTCGGCCCCTAGTTCTCGGCTCTTTTCAAGGGAGCTGCCGAGGTGGCGCCGGCGCTCGAAGAGACAGTGGATTGTTGCTTCCTTGCGGCTGGTGATGATCTGCTTAATCTGCAAGAGGAGTTGGAGCGGGTGATACGTCTCCAACATATCTATAATTTTTTATTGTTCCATGCTATTATATATTCTGTTTTGGATGTTTAATGGGCTTTATTATACACTTTTATATTATTTTTTGGACTAACCTACTAACCCAAGGCCAGTGCAAATTGTTGTTTTTGGCCTATTTCAGTGTTTCGCAGAAAAGGAATATCAAACGGAGTCCAAACGGAATGAAACCTTCGGGAGAGTTATTTTTGGAACAATATCAACACAGAAGACTTGGAGTACACGCCAAGAAGCAAGAGAGGCGGCCACGAGGGCAGGGGGCGTTCCTAGGTGGGTAGGCGTGCCCTCCACCCTCGTGGGTCCCCTGTTGTTTCCCTAACGCCCCTCTTCCTCCTATATATACCTATGTACCCTTAAACTATCTAGGAGCACCACGAAACCCTGATTCCACCACTGTAACCTTCTATTCCCGTGAGATCCCATCTTGGGGCCTGTTCCGGAGCTCCACCGGAGGGGGAATCAATCACGGAGGGCTTCTACATCAACATCATAGCCTCTCCGATGAGTTGTGAGTAGTTTACCACAGACCTTCGGGTCCATAGTTATTAGCTAGATGGCTTCTTCTCTCTCTTTGGATCTCAATACAAAGTTCTCCACGATCTTCGTGGAGATCTATTCGATGTAATTCTTTTCGCGGTGTGTTTGTCGAGATCCGATGAATTGTGGGTTTATGATCAAGATTACTATGAACAATATTGGATTCTTTTCTGAAATATTTTATGTATGATTTAAATATCCTTGCAAGTCTCTTCGAATTGTCGGTTTGGTTTGGCCTACTAGATCTATAGTTCTAGCAATGGGAGAAGTGCTTGGCTTTGGGTTCAATCTTGCGGTGTCATTTCCCAGTGACAGCAGGGGCAGCAAGGCACGTATTGTATTGTTGCCATCGAGGATAAAAAGATGGGGTTTATATCATATTTCTTGAGTTTATCCCTCTACATCATGTCATCTTGCTTAAGGTGTTACTCTATTATTATGAACTTAATACTCTAGATGCATGCTGGATAGAGGTCGATGTGTGGACTAATAGTAGTAGATGCAGAATCGTTTCGGTCTACTTGTCACGGACTTGATGCCTATATACAATGATCAAGTCTAGATATTCTCATAACTATGTGCTTTTCTATCAATTGCTCGACAGTAATTTGTTTACCCACCGTAGAAATCTGCTATCATGAGAGAAGCCACTAGTGAAACCTATGGCCCCCGGGTCTATCTTCATCGTATTAATCTTCCATCAACTATTTACTTTACTTTTGTTTTGCAATCTTTACTTTCAATCTATAATAAAAATACCAAAAATATTATATTATCATATCTATCATATCACACTTTTGCAAGTGGTTGTGAAGGGATTGACAACCCCTTATCGCGTTGGTTGCAAGGTTCTTATTTGTTTGTGCAGGTGCGAGGGACTCACGCGTGGTCTCCTACTGGATTGATACCTTGGTTCTCAAAAGCTGAGGGAAATACTTACGCTACTGTGATGCATCACCCTATCCTCTTCGAGGGAATACAACGCAAGCTCGAGAAGTAGTAAGAAGAATTTATGGTGCCATTGCCGGGGAGATCTACGTAAAAGTCATATACCAAGTACCTATCACAAACCCTTATCCCTCGCATTACATTATTTGCCATTTGCCTCTCGTTTTCCTCTCCCCCACTTCACCCTTGTCGTTTTATTCGCCCTTCTTTTTTCTGTTCGCCTCTTTTTTGCTTGCTTCTTGTTTGCTTGTGTGTTGGATTGCTTGTTCGTCACTATGGCTCAAGACAATGACAAATTGTGTGACTTTTCCAATACGAACAATAATGATTTTATTAGCACTCCGATTGCTCCTATTACCGATGCTGAATCTTGTGAAATCAATGTTGCTCTGTTGAATCTTGTCATGAAAGATCAATTTTATGGCCTTCCTAGTGAAGATGCCGCTACCATCTAAACAAAATTTCTTGATTTGTGTGATATGCAAAAGAAGAGGGATACGGATAATGATATTGTCAAATTAAAGCTATTTCCGTTTTCACTTAGAGATCGTGCCAAAACTTGGTTTTCTTATTTGCCTAGAAATAGTATCGATTCATGGAATAAGTGCAAAGATTCCTTTATCTCTAAGTATTTTCTTCCCGCTAAGATTATTTCTCTTAGAAACGATATCATGAATTTTAAGCAACTAGATCATGAGCATGTTGCACAAGCTTGGGAGAGAATGAAGTTAATGATATGTAATTTCCATACACATGGTTTGAACTTATGGATGATTATACAAAACTTTTATGCTGGCTTGAATTTTGCCTCTAGAAATCTTTTAGATTTGGCCGCGGGGGGCGCTTTCATGGAAATCACGTTAGGAGAAGCTACTAAACTCCTAGATAATATTGTGGTTAATTACTCTCAATGGAACACCGAAAGATCTACTAGTAAAAAAGTACTCCCTCTGTCCCATAATGTACGACGTTTTTTCACACTAGTGTAGTGTCAAAAAACATCTTACATTATGGGACGGAGGGAGTACATGCTATTGAAGAGATTAGTGTTTTGAGTGGAAATATGGATGAACTTATGAAATTGCTTGCTACTAAGAGTACTTCTTCTGATCCTAATGATATGCATTTGTCCCACGTTGATTGAGAATAATAATGAATCTTTGGATGTGAATTTTGTAGGTAGGAATAATTTTGGCAACAACGCACATAGAGGAAACTTTAATTCTAGGCCTTTTCCTAGTAATTCCTCTAATAATTATGGTAATTCCTACAATAACTCTTATGGTAATTTTAGTAAGATGCCCTCTGATTTTGAAACTAGTGTTAAAGAGTTTATGAATTTGCAAAAGAATTTCAATGCTTTGCTTGAAGAAAAATTGCTCAAGATTGATGAATTGGCTAGAAACGTGGATAGAACTTCTCTTGATGTTGATTCTTTGAAACTTAGATCTATCCCACCTAAGCATGATATCAATGAGTCTCTCAAAGCCATGAGAATTTCCATTTATGAGTGCAAAGAAAGGACCGCTAGGATGCGTGCTAAAAAGGATTGCTTTGTGAAAGCGTGTTCTTCTAGTTTTCATGATAATAAAGATGAAGATCTAAAAGTGATTGATGTGTCTCCTATTAAATCCTTGTTTTCTAGTATGAATCTTGATAAAGATGGGACTGGAGATGAGTCTACTTTAGTTAAAAGGCGTCCCAATGATTCGGAGTTTTTAGATATTGATGCTAAAAGTGTTAAAAGTGGGATTGAAGAGGTCAAAACTTTACATAGCAATGAACCCACTATCTTGGATTTCAAGGGATTTAATTATTATAATTGCTCTTTAATATATTCTATTTCCTTGTTGCAATCCTTGCTAAATTCTCTGCATGCTTATAGTCAAAATAAAGCTTTTACCAAACACATAGTTGATGCTTTAATGCAATCTTATGAAGAAAAACTTGAATTAGAAGTTTCTATCCCTAGAAAGCTTTATGATGAGTGGGAACCTACTATTAAAATTAAAATTAAAGATCATGAATTCTTTTGTTTATGTGATTTGGGTGCAAGTGTTTCCACTATTCCAAAAACTTTGTGTGATATGTTAGGTTTCCATGAACTTGATGATTGTTCTTTAAATTTGCATCTTGCGGATTCTACCATTAAGAAACCTATGGGAAGGATTAATGATGTTCTTATTGTTGCAAATAGGAATTATGTGCCCGTAGATTTCATCGTTCTTGATATAGATTGCAATCCTACATGTCCTATTATTCTTGGTAGACCTTTTCTTAGAACGATTGGTGCAATTATTGATATGAAGGAAGGAAATATTGGATTCCAATTTCCATTAAGGAAAGGCATGGAACACTTTCCTAGAAATAAAATCAAATTACCTTATGAATCTATTATGAGAGCCACTTATGGATTGCCTACCAAAGATGGCAATACCTTGATCTATTCTTGTATCGTGCCTAGCTAAGGGCGTTAAACGATAGCGCTTGTTCGGAGGCAACCCAATTTTATTTTCTTTGTTTTTGCTTCTGTTTAGGAATAAATATTGCATCTAGCTTATGGTTAGATGTGGTTTTGTGTTCTAATTAGTGTTATGCCAAGTAGAACCTTTGGGAAGACTTGGGTGAAGTTTATGCGATCATGCTGTAAAAAACAGAAACTTTAGCGCTCACGAGATTAGCTACCATTTTTTACTGCATAGTGATTTTAAGTTGATTCTTTTTGAAGATGATTAATATACAAATTCCTCATGTCCACCGATTTATTTCAAAAAAATTAGAGTCAAAAAAGTATTCGAAAGTTACAGATTGCTACAGACTGTTCTGTTTTTTACAGATTCTGTTTTTCATGTGTTGTTTGCTTATTTTGATGAATCTATGAGTGATATCGGGGGGTATGAATCATAGAGAAGTTGTAGTACAGTAGGTTTAACACCAATATAAACAAAGAATGAGTTCATTGCAGTACCTTTGAGTGGTGGCTTGTTTTCTTATACTAACGGAGCTCATGAGATTTTTGCTAAGTTTTGTGTTGTGAAGTTTTCAAGTTTTGGGGTAAGGATTTGATGGACTATGGAGCAAAGAGTGGCAAGAGCCTAAGCTTGGGGATGCCCCGGGAAGGCATCCCCTCTTTAGTCTTTGTCTATCGGTAACCTTACTTGAGACTATATTTTTATTCACCACATGATATGTGTTTTGCTTGGAGCGTCATGTATGATTTTGAGTCTTTGCTTTTTAGTTTACCACAATCATCCTTGATGGACACACCTTTTGAGAGAGATACACATGAATCGGAATTTATTAGAATACTCTATGTGCTTCACTTATATCTTTTGAGCTAGATAGTTTTGCTCTAGTGCTTCACTTATATCTTTTAGAGCACGGTGGTGGTTTTATTTTATAGAAATTATTGATCTCTCATGCTTCACTTATATTAGTTTGAGAGTCCTTTAGAACAGCATGGTAATGTGCTTTGGTTATAAAATTAGTCCTAATATGATAGGCATCCAAGATGGGTATAGTAAAAACTTTCATATAAAGTGCATTGAATATGATGAGAGGTTTGATACTTGATGATTGTTTTGAGATATGAGGATGGTGATATTAGAGTCATGCTAGTGGACTAATTGTGAATTTGAGAAAAACTTGTGTTAAAGTTTGTGATTCCCGTAGCATTCACGTATGGTGAACCGTTATGTGATGAAGTTGGAGCATGATTTATTTATTGATTGTCATCCTTTGTGTGGAGGTCGGGATCGCACGATGGTTAACTCCTACCAACCCTTCCCCTAGGAGCAGGAGTTGAATACTTTGTTTTGATAACTCATAGATTTTTGCAATAAGTATATGAGTTCTTTATGACTAATGTTGAGTCCATGGATTATACCACTCTCACCCTTCCACCATTGCTAGCCTCTATTGTATCGCGCAATTTTCACCGGTACCATACACCCACCATATACCTTCCTCAAAACAGCCACCATACCTACCTATTATGGCATTTCCATAGCCATTCCGAGATATATTGCCATGCAACTTTCCACCATTCCGCTTATTATGACACGCTTCAACATTGTCATATTGCCATGCATGATCATGTGTTGACATCGTATTTGTGGCTAAGCCACCGTTCATAATTTTAATACATGTCACTCTTGATTCATTGCGCATCCCAGTACACCGCTGGAGGCATTCACATAGAGTCATATTTTTTTCTAGCTTCGAGTTGTAAGTAAATAAAAGTGTGATGATCTTCATTACTAGAGCATTGTCCGAGTGAGGAAAGGATGATGGAGACTATGATTCCCCCACAAGTCGGGATGAGACTCCGGACAAAAGAAAAGAAAAAAAGGCCATAAAAAGAGAAAAGGCCCAAAGAAAAAAATGGAAAAAATGAGAGGAAAAGAGAGAAGGGACAATGTTACTATCCTTTTTCCACACTTGTGCTTCAAAATAGCACCATGATCTTCATGATAGAGAGTCTCTTTTCTTGTCACTTTCATATACTAGTGGGAATTTTTATTATAGAACTTGGCTTGTATATTCCAATGATGGGCCTCCTCAAAATGCCCTAGGTCTTCGTGAGCAAGCGAGTTGGATGCACACCCACTTAGTTTCTTTTGTTGAGCTTTCATACACTTATAGCTCTAGTGCATCCGTTGCATGGCAATCCCTACTCACTCACATTGATATCTATTGGTGGGCATCTCCAAAGCCCATTGATACGCCTAGTTGATGTGAGACTATCTTCCTCTTTTGTCTTCTCCACAACCACCACTCCATTCCACCTATAGTGCAATATCCATGGCTCGCGCTCATGTATTGCGTAAAAGTTGAAAAGTTTGAAAATATTGAAGTGTGAAACAATTGTTTGGCTGAAACCGGGGTCGTGCATGATTTAAATATTTTGTGTGATGAAGATAGAGCATAGCGAGACTATATGATTTTGTAGGGATAACATTCTTTGGCCATGTTATTTTGAGAAGA
Organism: Secale cereale; assembly: GCA_902687465.1. NCBI lineage: Eukaryota > Viridiplantae > Streptophyta > Magnoliopsida > Poales > Poaceae > Secale > Secale cereale. The sequence goes on from LR738715.1 coordinate 644,302,489, forward strand.
CATGATTGCTTTGTTAGTATGCTTGAAGTATTATTATTATGTCATTACTAGACTTTTGTCTTGAATCTTTCGGATCTGAACATTCATGCCACAATAAATAAAATTACATTGAGAATTATGTTGGTTAGCATTTCACATCAAAAATTTCGTTTTTATCATTTACCTACTCGAGGACGAGCAGGAATTAAGCTTGGGGATGCTTGATACGTCTCCAACGTATCTATAATTTTTTATTGTTCCATGCTATTACATATTATATTTTGGATGTTTAATGGGTTCTATTATACACTTTTCTATTATTTTTGGGACTAACCTACTAACCAAAGGCCCAGTGCAAATTGTTGTTTTTTTGCCTATTTCAGTGTTTCGCAGAAAAGGAATATCAAACGGAGTCCAAACGGAATGAAACCTTTGGGATAGTTATTTTTGGAACAATATCAATATAGAAGACTTCGAGTACACGCCAGGAAGCAAGAGAGGCGGCCACGAGGGCAGGGGCGCGCCCCCACCCTCGTGGCCCCCCTGTTGCTTCCCTGACGTCCCTCTTCCTCCTATATATACCTACGTACCCTAAAACTATCGAGGAGCACCACGAAACCCTAATTCCACCGCCATAACCTTCTGTTCCCGTGAGATCCCATCTTGGGGCCTGTTCCGGAGCTCCATCGGAGGGGGAATCGATCACGGAGGGCTTCTACATCAACACCAAAGCCTCTCCGATGAGTTGTGAGTAGTTTACCACAGACCTTCGGCTCCATAGTTATTAGCTAGATGCCTTCTTCTCTCTCTTTGGATCTCAATACAAAGTTCTCCACGATCTTCGTGGAGATCTATTCGATGTAATTCTTTTTGCGACGTGTTTGTCGAGATCCGATGAATTGTGGGTTTATGATCAAGATTATCTATGAACAATATTGTATTCTTTTCTGAAATCTTTTATGTATGATTTAAATATCCTTGCATGTCTCTTCGAATTATCGGTTTGGTTTGGCCTACTAGATCTATAGTTCTCACAATGGGAGAAGTGCTTGGCTTTGGGTTCAATCTTGCGGTCTCCTTTCCCAGTGACAGCAGGGGCAGCAAGGCACGTATTGTATTGTTGCCATCGAGGATAAAAAGATGGGGTTTATATCATATTGCTTGAGTTTATCCCTCTACATCATGTCATCTTGCTTAAGGCGTTACTCTGTTCTTATGAACTTAATACTCTAGATGCATGCTGGATAGTGGTCGATTGTGGATTAATAGTAGTAGATGCAGAATCATTTCGGTCTACTTGTCACAGACGTGATGCCTATATACAATGATCATGCCTAGATATTCTCATAACTATGCGCTTTTCTATCAATTGCTCGACAGTAATTTGTTTACCCACCGTAGAAATCTGCTATCATGAGAGAAGCCACTAGTGAAACCTATGGCCCCCGGGTCTATCTTCATCATATTAATCTTCCATCAACTATTTACTTTACTTTTGTTTTGCAATCTTTACTTTCAGTCTATTATAAAAATACCAAAAATATTATCTTATCATATCTATCAGATCTCACTTTTGCAAGTGGTCGTGAAGGGATTGACAACCCCTTATTGCGTTGCTTGCAAGGTTCTTATTTGTTTCTGCAGGTGCGAGGGACTCGCGCGTGGTCTCCTACTGGATTGATACCTTGGTTCTCAAAAGCTTAGGGAAATACTTACGCTACTGTGCTGCATCACCCTTTCCTCTTCGAGGGAATACAACGCAAGCTCGAGAAGTAGCAGCGGGCATTGGTGGTCTCAGTATCTGGACCTCGGCCATGGCTCGACCTTGCAGTGGCGGCCGCTGCGCTTCATGTGGAGTTCGACATCGGCCCCCATGACATGTCCATACGTGCTTTCTACCCGGACAATTTCCTGGTCCTCTGTGGGAACATGACGATTTGTGATCGGATGCTTGATCGGGGTCATGCCACGGCGCAGGGCACCTTGCTCTCCCTCTGGCCATGGCGTCAGCAGGCGCATGCTACAGGCATTGGCATGCCAAACCTCGTGTAGCTGGCACTTGTTGGTGTGCCGGCGAACGCGTGGACCAGGAGAGCAGCACGGGAAGTTCTGCATGGGATTGGACTTGTCGTCAAGGTGGCGGACTGCATAGCTCGGCGGTACGACATGTCGCGCCTCTGTGTCTGGCTGAGGACGGATGACCCGGCCCGGATTCCTCCCCGGCGCATTCTCGTGGTGGAGGAGTCGCGCCGCCAGCAAGCTCGTGGTAGGGTGGAGGGCATTGATGCCTTGTGGTACCCGGTGGACATCATACGAGAAGCCTCGCTGCTCCGGCTAGAGTGGGAGTCCTTGTCGGCTCGCACGTCGCCGCCTCCTCCTCCGGCGAATGATGAGTACGAGGGCCAGGACGGCAGTGGTGGTTCTCGGTATGGTAGGCGGGGGGCGTTTCACCTCGGCCGGCCCTGGCGGTTAGCTCGGGTGGGTCAACCCAGCCCTCGCCGATGCCAGCCCCCTCGGCGCAGCTGCGCGGGCAGGCCTTGCCGATGATCAGTGTTCCCCCTCTCCACTGGTGGTCGCGGATGGGTCGGCATTGCAATCCCCAGCGATGGGGCATGCGCGATCAACCAGGCTGTGGACCAGGTGGAAAGGCAAAGTGGATTCCCTGGAGAAAGCGTGGGTGGTCGTGTGAGAGACGGGCACGTGGAAAGACCAGTCGGGCCGGAGCAGAGTGGGACCCTGCAAAGTGCGATGGCGGGTCAGGACGGGCTAGCGCCACCAGCGTCGTATTGTGGCTCCAGAAGCATCTCGCAGTAGCTCGCGTCGGCTGGGGCGTCACCTGAGCAGTCACCGGCCTCGGTTAACCACCCCAATGGCAGGATAAGGTGGGCCACGCCAGAGCTGGCAGTTGTGGTTGGCCAGGCATCACGCACCATGACGTAGAGAGAAAGCGGGCATGCGGGCGCAAGCTACACCATCCTAATTGGCTCCTGGGATCTACTGCTATCGGGCGACCCAGAGGAGGACCCCACCTGCCTGCCACGACAGGAGGTCACTTTATGGGATTTAGATAGCAATGGGGACAGATTTGATGGGCTGGAATATTCTGCTAATTTTGATGGCCAAAGTGGGGCACGCAGAGTGGAGCTACTGGCGTTGCATGGCCAGGCATGCAGGATGATGGGACTATGTTCTGCGTCAGCCTATAGGCCACGTCCGATCCCTCCACTTAGATGCATGCAGTAGATGACGTGCAGACACCCATCCAGGAAACGATGCAGACACCCATCCAGGAAACGGTCGTTGCATCTCAGGACCAGGTGGAGCAGTTTTGCTCGGCAATGCAGCAGACACCAAACCCAGTGCTGGCCAGACCTTCTGAGTGTGTGCTGACCACTACCGCTAGGAGGCCAAGAAGGAAACAGCCACCCGTGTCCAGTCCAAGGAGAAGCTTGCGCCTGGCGAAGGGGCCCGGATGTCGCTTGGCAGGTTCCAAGCAGCAACGCGTCCCGATCCGCAGACTGTGCTTGGCCAACGAGGCAGAGGTCATCTCTGATGAGGCGTTGCAGATGTATGCCGGCCTTTTTTCCAAGCCTGTGAGTGACAGCCACATTGCAACGATTCTAACCCTCTTTGGCTGGGAAGTGTCGGCCCTCCCACTACAAGAAGAGGATCTGCAGGTGGATGCATGGCAGTGACATGCAGTTGCATGCGGATGGTGGGTCAGTTCCATGGATACACAACCCTACAAGCTACTAGTGTGGAACGTACGCGGTTTGAACTCGCCGGCACGACGTAACGCTATATTCCAGGTAGTGCAGGCCGCAAACCTGGCCATCGTTTGCTTCCAAGAAACAAAAATCGAAATCATGTCATCTAAAATCGTTAGGCATTACCTTGGCAATAAATTCGAAAGCTTTTATTACCTGCCGGCTGTGGGGACTCGTGGAGGGATCCTACTCGCGTGGGATGAGACGGTCGTCACGCTCTCGAACCCGCACCGCACACCAAACACACTACGGCTCTGGTCAAGCCAAAGAGCAGTGGGCATTGGTGGATGACAGGACTGTATGGCCCGCAAGCGGATGATGCCAAGATCGAATTCATGCAGGAACTGGTTGACATTCGTGACTTGCACGCAGGTCCGTGGGCTATTGTGGGGGACTTCAACTTGCTGGTTAACCCCCAGGACAAGAACAATGAAGCGGTAAACTGTAGGATGGTGGTTAGGTTCAGGGCTAAAACCAACAGGCTTGATTTTAAGGAGCTATACCTGAATGGCCGCAAATACACTTGGTCGAACGAAAGACAGCGGCCTATGATGGAGAAATTTACCATGTCTTCACAACAAACTGTTGGGGTGATTTACACACTGCTGCCTTGCTCACGACACTGGGATCGGCGGTATCGGATCACTGCCCCTTGCTTGTGGACCTCAATGCGAATGTGGCGTACGGCAAATGATTTCGGTTTGAAGCTTTCTGGCCGAAAGCAAAGGGTTTCTTAGAAACGGTGGAGGCGGCATGGAGCTCGGTTGGCTCGTCTGGCAATGCGTTCATGGCACTCGATAACAAGCTTCGTGCCACGGCAAAGGCGCTGCAACGATGGAGTGATAAGTGGATAGGCATCATCAGGCTACAAATCACAATAGCGTTGGAGGTCATTGGTCGCCTGGATATGGCAATGGACTCGAGAGTAATCATAGACAAATAGCACGGATTACGCAAAATGTTAAAGAAGAAGCTCCTCGGCTTGTGCTCGCTACAACGCTCAAGCGCACGACAATGATCAAGGATCCTACAACTTAAAGAAGGGGAGGCCAACACTGCATTTTTTCACCGCCAAGCAAATCACGGGCAGAGGAAGAACCTAATCCTCTCCATCCAAGCGGATGGACAGGTCTACACGGGCCATGAGGATATCACACGAGCGGTGGACTCATACTACTCAAATCTCCTTTGATTGGCTAGTGAGCGGAGCCAAGCACTCAACATGGAGGCCTTATGGATTCTGCCCAGAGATACGACGAGACTTGAGGGGCCGCTCTCCGTTCAAGAGGTGGAGAAAGTGGTCAAGAGCATGCCGATGGACAAGGCACCCGGGCCAGACGGATTCACGGGACGCTTCTACGCGACCTGTTGGCGCATCATAAGGGATGATTTCATGAGGGCTTTGGAGGAGTTTCATGGTGGAAACATGCAAGGGCTGCATGCGATAAACAAGGCCACGGTCTCGCTCCTACCGAAGAAAATGTGGGCTATCGACATCAAGGATTATAGGCCAGTAAGTCTCAACCACGGCGCAGTCAAGATTTTTGACAACATTCTCGCCACATGACTCACCGACAACCTGCCACACCTTGTGGGCAATCACCAGAGCGCTTTTGTGCGCGGAAGATAATTGCATGACAACTTCATGCTCGTCCAAGGCATGGCCCGCGGATTACATGCCTTGAAAGATCCCACATTATTGTTGAAGCTGGACATATCCAGCTTTTAACTCCGTGCAATGGCCTTTCCTGCTCGAGGTGTTGGCTCACATGGGATTCGGACCGAGGTAGACAGCCTGGATTTGTGGATTGCTTGCAACATCATCTACAAAGATAGCCATGAATGGTATACCTGGGGACACAATTTTCAACTATCAAGGACTGCGCCAAGGTAGCCCGCTGTCACCTATGATGTTCATACTATGCATGGAACCTCTACACCGGCTACTCGAGCATGCAACCGCAGCGGGTATGCTTACCCCACTAGCTAGGACAGGGTTGAGGCATAGAGTGTCAATGTATGCGGATGATGTCATGATTTTTCTGAAGCCAAAGGAAAGGGACCTCCAGGCGTGCGCCTCAATCCTGGGCGTATTTACGAATGCGTTTGGGCTCAAGATTAACCTATAGAAGAGCTTGGCCCTACCGATCTGATGCTCGCCGGAAGGCATGGAGTTATCATCTGGGCTGTTGGGGTGTGAAAAGGGCGCTTTCCCCTGCCGGTATCTGGGGGTGCCACGGTCGATAAGGAAACAAACTGCATCGCACTTTCAGGAAATGGTGGACCAGTTGGCTGCACGGCTTCCATCATGGAAGGCAAGGTCACTGTCCAAGAGCAGCCGCCTACTGCTAATTCAGTCAGTTCTATGCGCCATCCAAGTGCGCTCCATGCTGACCATGGGATTGCCACCGAAAACGCTCAAGGCGATGATCAAAATCTGCAGAAGCTTTCTATGGTATGGGAAAGAAAACAGTGGAGGAGGCAAATGCGTTGTTGCATGGGAAGCGTTGTGCCGACCAAAATGGGCAGGAGGGCTCGGAGTTATAAACTTGAGGTGGATGAATGTGGCACTTCAAGCGAAGTGGTTGTGGTTGCAACGAGCAGACAGAACTAGACCGTGGGCGGAATTCAAATTTTCAGTACCCGACGAGGCAAGGGGCTTGTACCAAGCGACGTCTAAGGTGACTGCGGGCGATGGACACACAACATTGTTCTGGGAGGACAGGTGGCTCAATGGATACAAGATACAGGAGCTTGCACCTCTTATATACGAGATGGTGCCAAAGCGGACGAGGGGCGCTAGAACGGTGGCGGAAGCTTTACAGGACGCAACATGGGCTCGGGATGTTGGCCCGGACATGAATGACATAGCGCTACTCCAGTTCTTTGAGGTTTGGCCACAAGTGGATAGCGTGACTCTGGATCCACAGTGGCCTGATCAACTCGCATGGTCATGGGAGAAGGATGGCGAGTTCTCGGCAACGTCAGCCTATGCAGCCAAATTCGCGGCCCTACAATGCTCACCGACAACAACTTACACATGGGCATCGAAGACAGCCCTACGATGCCATTTTTCGCATGGTTGGTTTTGAGGGATAGAGTGTGGACCTCGGATAGACTGGCAAGACGTGGACTACCACATCAAGACACCTGCCCCTTCTGCGACCAAGACGACGAAACAATCAATCACCTCCTAATACGGTGCGTCTTCACGACGGAGGTTTGGACCAAGGTGGGCTAGGCCGTCGGCATGATGCGTGCGACGCCATCAAGCGGAGATGATCTATTGGCATGGTGCACAAGATCCATATTCAAGGGGAGGCACGCCAAGACCTTGCGGGCGATACACCTGCTAGTCATGTGGGAGTTGTGGAAGCACCGAAACGTTATTGTGTTCGAGGGCATGAGACCAGACGTGCAACATATCCTACGACGGATTGCCTCCGAGTGTGTGGCATGGAGACAAGCGGGCATTCTACATGGAGACATTTGGATCAACTTCGTAGGAGTAGATGGGTTGAGCGAGGGCGAGTAGTCCGTTAAGATGATGTGGGGTGGAATGCGTTGTATAAGCATGTTGTAAATAACCGTGGATGGGGTGTCTTCCCCTTGCCCTCTCTTAATATATGATACGCATACTTATGCGTATTCGAGAGAAAAAAAATAGATGTAGTTTCTTTTACTTCTGAATTTTTTTCTTTATACTCGCAGTGATGTTTGCCAAATACGTACTTCCTCTGTAAACTAATATAAGAGCGTTTAGATTATTAAAGTAGTGATCTAAACGCTCTTATATTAGTTTACGGAGGGAGTAGATCATAAGTTCTTTTCCAAAGAAAAAGACTGTCTATCTATTGTTATAAGGTTTATCCGGTCCAATGGGATTATTTTTCCGCAGAAGTCACGGTTCAGCGCGAGCACGAACCCAAAACCGAGCAAAGGCCACATCTGGAGTGAGAAGACGACAAAAGGTGGTTCCAGTCTTCGAGGTATGATGAAATTGGGCATCGTCGTCCTTCCAAATTTAGGATAAGTCGTCGCAGAAGCTTCCCAACACTTCATTTTCGCTCTCCAAAAGGATCCTTGTCTTGTCCAGCACAGAGCAAAGCAGTCCGCCTCCGTTTGCAACGACATGTTCTAGAAGAGCAAAGCAGTCCGCCTCCGTTTGCAACGACATGTTCTAGAAGACCTATCTCAATGTCCCAGCTGAACAAAACAAACAGAAAAACGGCACCCATTTGGTCGGTGTAAAACAGCTCCAGAATCCTCTCACCGGCGATCGGCATCTCGTCTCGTGGCAGACAAAATCGAAAACAGAACCGGCATCTTATCATTGAGCTTTGTTCATTGCAACGATCTTTCTAGACTCGTTTAACCATCATTTTCTTACATGGGTGCTATGCAAGCTCGAGTCATGGCGCAAAAAGGCGCAGCCCTCGCAGACGCGCATTGATGCGTTATATGCACACATGTACCTCTATATACACTATTCATGGTTCTGTACATACGCTCAGGTGATCAGATCTCTAGGAAGCATGCAGCCTGCACGTGCCCGGAGAAGTCCGGCGGTGCCGGGGCGCGTGCCCAGGACGCGGCCTTGCCGTCCTCGTCGCGCAGCATGTACACGGTCTGGTCGCCTCCGTGGCAGCCTGAGCCGATCACCACGACGCGGCCGCCGGGGATGGCGGAGACCGTCGAGGCGGTACGGGCGTCCTCCGGCACGGACGCCACCGTGCGCCACCCCGCCGAGGCGCCGCCGTCGCGCGCCACGAGGTTCCCGTCGCGGAGCATGTACATGCGCTCGGCTCCAGGCGCCACGCAGCAGGTTCTCGGGCACGCGCCGTCCTCGAGCAGGCCCTCCTGGACCGTGGCCCAGGCCGCCGTCGCCGGGTCGAAGGCCTCGGCGGAGCCGGCGAACCGCCCCTGCGCCTGCGTCGGGTACCCGCCGACGACCAGGAACCTGCCGCCGACGCAGAGCCCGCGCGGCTCGTCGCGCTCCTCCGCCATGTCCGGGAGCGCGGCCCACGCGTCGGCGTCCGGGTCGTACGCGAGCGCCGACCGTAGCGCGTTCTTCTCCTCGTCGTGCCCGCCGGCGACGTACACGGCCCCGCCGACGACCGCGGTAGCGAAGAACGACCGGCGCGGGCCCGGCATGGGCGCCCCGCGCCGCCACTCGCCGGTCAAGAAGTCGTACACGTACACCGAGTCCGTCGGCGCCCACGACTCCGGGTCCCACCCGCCGACGACGACAAGCCGCTTCCTCCCCTGCGGGCCGTCCACCGCGGCCACCTGGCAGAACAGGGGCAGGCTCCCGGTCGGGCCGGGCAGCACCGGGAGCGGAGCCCACCGCCCCTCCACGGGGTCAAGCAGAACCATCCTGTAGTTGTTCGCGGGTCCGCCGTTGGCCGCCGACGCCGACGCGTGCTTCTGCGCCGGGCCAGGCTGGACGCGCTCAGGCTGCGCCTGGACCATGGCGAGCACGGGGCGCGCCAGGCCCTCCGCGCGCCGCAGGCGGCCGTAGTCCGGCGACTCGACCTCCTCCTTCCACTGCCGCGAGATGCGGCGCACGGCCGGCAGCTGGTCGAAGCCCACGCGGATGAGGCACTCCCTCGCCACCTCCTCCGGCAACCCTGGGATCAGGTCGCTCATTGCCGACGCCTCAAAGCAACTGCTCATTACTGAAAGTGAGTGAGAGCTTGCTTGATCTGTTCCGTGTGAGAGCTGCGTGCTGAACTGCTAATGTTCTTGTGTGCGGCGAGTGGCGGGAGTGGCGCGCCATATTTATACGGGGTGTGGGGGGCCGAGCAGAGGAAACAGAGGAGTCGATAGAATTGCTCGTTTTCTCTTCTGGGGGTGTGGGTGTGGGCCCGGGACGGTTTGGAGCTTATCGTCGCGTACTTGCGCGGGGGCGGATTCTTCCAGATCTTTTAGCGGCATCGCGGTCTGCGAAAGGGACGACAGTGTCGTGGTGCAGTAAGCGATCCGTATGTGGCATGGCGGCGGTGCAAGGGAAGGGATAAGATGGATTTTCTCAAGGTTTTATCACTTGCCATCCTCCTGGATCTTATTTGCACCATACGCATAGCAGAAGCTCCTTCTTTTAGTATAAGGTTGCAACCTAGGACGCGTTTGGTAGGTTGCATACAGGCCAACCAAGCCCGGGCGGGATGAAATTGCACCGTTTGGTTGTCTGCAAACCGGCTTGCCTCGCATCTGCACGGACTTTAAAGCATCCCTCGGCATGGCTCGCTGAAAACGCTCGAATCAGCCGTTTCCATCGAGCCAAGCTGAGTGGGGCGGAAAATGAAGATGGTAGGGCGCGATGCAGGGAGGATGCAGGCGAAGATGGCGGGAGAGGGAAATTGGCCGAGGCCGGGTGGCCTCAAATATACCCTTATAAAGGAAATATGCCCTAAAGGCAATAATAAAGATATTATTTGTATTTCATTATATCATGATAAATGTCTTTTCTTCATGCTAGAATTGTATTAACCGAAAACTTAGTACATGTGTGAATACATAGAAAAACAATATGTCCCTAGTATGCCTCTACTAGACTAGCTCATTGATCAAAGATGGTTATATTTCCTAGCCATAGACATGAGTTGTCATTTGATCAACGTGATCACATCATTGGGAGAATGATGTGATGGACAAGACCCATCCGTTAGCTTAGCACTATGATCGTTTAGTTTTAATGCTATTGATTTCTTCATGACTTATACATGTTCCTGTGACTACGAGATTATGCAACTCCCGAATACCGTAAGAACACCTTGTGTGCTATCAAACGTCACAACGTAACTGGGTGATTATAAAGATGCTCTACAGGTGTCTCCGAAAGTGTTCGTGGTGTTGGCATAGATCAAGAATTGGATTTGTCACTCCGAGTGTCGGAGAGGTATCTCTGGGTCCTCTCTGTAATGCACATCTTAATAAGCCTTGCAAGCAAATGACTAATGAGTTACTCACGAAATGATGTATTACGGAACGAGTAAAGATACTTGCCGGTAACAAGATTGAACTAGGTATTGAGATACCGACGATCGAATCTCGGGCAAGTAACATACCGATGACAAAGGGAACAACGTATGTTGTTATGCGGTTTGACCGATAAAGATCTTCGTAGAATATGTAGTAGACAATATGAGCATCCAGGTTCCGCTATTGGTTATTGACCGGAGATGTCTCGGTCATGTCTACATAGTTCTCGAACCCGTAGGGTCCGCACGCTTAACGTTTGATGACGATCGATATTATGAGTTTATGAGTTTTGATGTACCGAAGGTAGTTCGGAGTCCCGGATGAGATCACGGACATGACGAGGAGTCTCGGAATGTCTGAGACGTAAAGATTGATATATTGGACGACTATATTCGGACACCGGAAGTGTTCCGGAAAAGTTTCGGATTAAACTGGAGTGCCGGAGAGGTATCGGTACCCCCGGGGGAACTAATGGGCCACTTGGGCCCTTAGTGGTGAGAGAGGGGCCGGCCAGGGCTGGGCCGCGCACCCCTCCCCCTTGGTTCTAATTGGACAAGGAAAGGAGGGGGGCGCCCCTTTCCTTCTCCCTCTCCCTCTCCTTCCTTCCCCCTCTCCCTCTTGGTGGACTCCTACTAGGAATAGGATTGGAATCCTATTCCTAGTAGGAGTAGCCCTCCTAGGGCGCGCCATAGGGGCCGGCCGGCCTCCCCCTTGCTCCTTTATATACGGGGGCAGGGGCACCTCTATTCACACAAGTTGATCAAGTTGATCTCTTCCAGCCGTGTGCGGTGCCCCCCCCCCCTCCACAGAAACACACCTCGGTCATATCGTTGCAGTGCTTAGGCGAAGCCCTGCGCCTGTAGCTTCATCATCACCGTCACCACGCCGTCGTGCTGACGAAACACTCCCGCGAAGTTCTACTGGATCAAGAGCTCGTGGGACGTCATCAAGCTGAACGTGTGCTAAACACGGAGGTTTCATACGTTCGGTGCTTGATCGGTTGGATCGCGAAAAAAGTTCGACTACATCAACCGCGTCACTAGACGCTTCCGCTTTCGGTCTACGAGGGTACGTAGACACACTCTCCCCTCTCGTTGCTATGCATTTAGTAGATAGATCTTGCGTGATCGTAGGATTTTTTTGAAATACTACGTTCCCCAATAGTGGCATCATGAGTCAGGTCTATGCGTAGATGATATGCACGAGTAGAACACAATGAGTTGTGGGCGATAATAGTTATACTACTTACCAGCATGTCATAGTTTGGTTCGACGGTATTATGAGATGAAGCGGCCCGGACCAACATTACGCGTACGCTTACGCGAGACTGGTTTTATCGTTACAAGCACTCGTTGCTTAAAGGTGACTGGCGGGTGTCTGTCTCTCTCACTTTAGCTGAATCAAGTGTGGCTACGACCGGTCCTTGTGAAGGTTAAAACAGCACATACTTGACGAAAAATCGTTGTGGTTTTTGTATGCGTAGGTAAGACCGGTTCTTGCTAAGCCCGTAGCAACCACGTAAAACTTGCAACAACAAAGTAGAGGACGTCTAACTTGTTTTTGCAGGGCATGTTGTGATGTGATATGGTCAAGACATGATGAGTTATACGTTATTGTATGAGATGATCATGTTTTTAAAGTTATCGGCAACTGGCTGGAGCCATATGGTTGTCGCTTTATTGTATGAAATACAGTCGCCATGTAATTGCTTTGCTTTATCACTAAGCGGTAGCGATAGTCGTGGAAGCAATAGTTGGCGAGACGACAACGATGCTACGATGGAGATCAAGGTGTCGCGCCGATGACGATGGCGATCATGACGGTGCCTTGGAGATGGAGATCAAAAGCACAAGATGATGATGGCCATATCATGTCACATATTTTGATTGCATGTGATGTTTATCTTATTATGCTTCTTATTTTGCTTAGTACGACGGTAGCATTATAAGATGATCCCTTACAAAATTTCAAGGTACATGTGTTCTCCCTGAGTATGCACCGTTGTGAAAGTTCGTCGTGCCGAGACACCATTTGATGATCGGGTGTGATAAGCTCTACGTTCACATACAACGGGTGTAAGCCAGTTTTGCACACGCAGAATACTCGAGTTAAACTTGACGAGCCTAGCATGTACAGACATGGCCTCGGAACACTGGAGACCGAAAAGTCAAGCGTGAATCATATAGTAGATATGATCAACATAAGATGTTCACCATTGAAAACTACTCCATCTCACGTGACGATCGGACATGGTTTAGTTGATTTGGATCACGTGATCATTTAGATGACTAGAGGGATGTCTATCTAAGTGGGAGTTCTTTAGTAATATGATTAATTGAACTTTAATTTATCATGAACTTAGTCCTGATAGTTTTTGCATATCTATGTTGTTGTAGATCAATGGCCGTGCTACCGTTCATTTGAATTTTAATACATTCCTAGAGAAAGCTAAGTTGAAAGATGATGGTAGCAATTACACGGACTAGGTCCGTAACTTGAGGATTATCCTCATTGCTGCACAGAAGAATTATGTCCTTGAAGCACCGCTAGGTGACAATCCCCCTCCCGCTAATGTACGCACTTTGAACGTCTGGCAGACACGGTCTAATGACTACACGATAGTTCAGTATGCCACGCTTTACGGCTTAGAACCGGGACTTCAACGACGTTTTGAACGTCATGGAGCATATGAGATGTTCCAGGAGTTGAAGTTAATATTTCAAGCAAATGCCTGGATTGAGAAATATGAGGTTTCCAATAAGTTCTACAGCTGCAAGATGGAGGAGAATAGTTCTATCAGTGAACACTTGCTCAGAATGTCCGGGTACTACAATCATATGACTCAACTTGGATGAAAAGTTGACGAAGATAATGTTATTGATAGAGTTCTTCAATCACTGCCACCAAGCTATAAAGGCTTCGTGATGAACTATAACATGCAAGGGATGCAGAAAAAAATCCCGAGCTCTTCGTTATGCTCAAAGCTGCGGAGGTAGAAATCAAAAAGGAGCATCAAGTGTTGATGGTTAACAAGACCACTAGTTTCAAGAAAATGGGCAAGGGAAATAAGGGAAACTTCAAGAAGAATATCAAGACTATTGCTACTCCCACAAAGAAACCCAAGTCTGGAGCCAAGCCTGAAACTGAGTGCTTCTACTGCAAAGGGACTGGACACTGGAAGCGGAACTGCCCCAAGTATTTGGCGGATAAGAAGGATGGCAAGGTGAACAAAAGTATATGTGATATACATGTTATTGATGTGTACCTTACTAATGCTCGTAGTAGTACCTGGGTATTTGATACCGGTTCAGTTGCTAATATTTGTAACTCGAAACAGGGACTACGGATTCAACGAAGATTGGCTAAGGACGAGGTGACGATGCGCGTGGGAAATGGTTCCAAAGTCAATGTGATCGTCGTCGGCACGCTACCTCTACATCTACCTTCGGGATTAGTTTTAGACCTGAATAATTGTTATTTGATGCCAGCATTAAGCATGAACATTATATCTAGATCTTGTTTATTGTGAGACGGATATTCATTTAAATCAAAGAATAATGGTTGTTCTATTTATATGAGTAATATCTTTTATGGTCATGCACCCTTGAAGAGTGGTATATTTTTGTTGGATCTCGGTCGTAGTGATACACATATTCATAATATTGAAGCCAAAAGATGTAAAGTTAATAATGATAGTGCAACTTATTTGTGACACTGTCGTTTAGCTCATATTGGCGTAAAACGCATGAAGAAACTCCATAGTGATGGACTTTTGGAATTACTTGATTATGAATCACTTGGTGCTTGCGAACCATGCCTCATGGGCAAGATGACTAAAACTCCGTTCTCCGGAACAATGGAGCGAGCAACAGATTTGTTGGAAATCATAGATACTGATGTATGTGGACCGATGAGTGTTGAACCTCGTGGCGGGTATCGTTATTTTCTGACCTTCACTGATGATTTGAGCATATATGTGTATATCTACTTGATGAAGATCAAGTCTGAAACATTTGAAAAGTTCAAAGAATTTCATAGTGAAGTAGAGAATCATCATAACAAGAAAATAAAGTTTTTACGATCTGATCGTGGAGGTGAATATTTGAGTTACGAGTTTGGTATTCATTTGAAATAATGTGGAATAGTTTCACAACTCACGCCACCTGGAACACCACAACGTAATGGTGTGTCCGAACGTCGTAACCGTACTTTATTAGATATGGTGCGGTCTATGATGTCTCTTACCGATTTACCACTATCGTTTTGGGGTTATGCTTTAGAGACAGCTGCATTCACGTTAAATAGGACACCATCTAAATCCGTTGAGACGACGCCTTATGAACTGTGGTTTGGCAAGAAACCAAAGTTGTCATTTCTTAAAGTTTGGGGCTGCGATGCTTATGTGAAAAAGCTTCAACCTGATAAGCTCGAACCCAAGTCGGAGAAATGTGTCTTCATAGGATACAAAAGGAGACTGTTGGGTACACCTTCTGTCACAGATCCGAAGGCAAGATATTTGTTGCTAAGAATGGATCCTTTCTAGAGAAGGAGTTTCTCTCGAAAGAAGTGAGTGGGAGGAAAGTGGAACTTGATGAGGTAATTGTACCTTCTCCTGAATTGGAAAGTAGTACATCACAGAAACTAGTTCAGTGATTCCTACACCAATTAGTGAGGAAGCTAATGATGATGATCATGAAACTTCAGATCAAGTTTCTACTGAACTTCATAGATCAACCAGAGTGCGTTCCGCGCCAGAGTGGTACGGCAACCCAGTTCTGGAAGTCATGTTACTAGACCATGATGAACCTACGAACTATGAGGAAGCGATGATGAGCCTAGATTCCGCAAAATGGCTTGAGGCCTTGAAATCTGAGATGGGGTCCATGTATGAGAACAAAGTGTGGACTTTGGTTGACTTGCCCGATGATCGGCAAGCCATCGAAAATAAATGGATCTTCAAGAGGAAGATCGACGCTGACGGTAATGTTACTGTTTACAAAGCTCGACTTGTTGCGAAAGGTTTTCGACAAGTTCAAGGAGTTGACTACGATGAGACTTTCTCACCCGTAGCGATGCTTAAGTCTGTCCGAATCATGTTAGCAATTGCCGCATTTTATGATTATAAAATCTGGCAAATGGATGTCAAAACTGCATTCCTGAATGGATATCTCACAGAAGAGTTGTATATGATGCAACCAGAAGGTTTTATCGATCCTAAAGGTGCTAACAAAGTGTGCAAGCTCTAGCGATCCATCTATGGACTGGTGCAAGCATCTCGGAGTTGGAATATACAATTTGATGAGGTGATCAAAGCATATGGTTTTATACAGACTTTTGGAGAAGCCTGTATTTACAAGAAAGTGAGTGGGAGCTCTATAGCATTTCTAATATTATATGTAGATGACATATTGTTGATTGGAAATGATATAGAATTTCTGGATAGCATAAAAGGATACTTGAATAAGAATTTTTCAATGAAAGACCTCGGTGAAGCTGCTTACATATTAGGCATTAAGATCTATAGAGATAGATCAAAACGCTTAATTGGACTTTCACAAAGCACATACCTTGATAAAGTTTTGAAGAAGTTGAAAATGGATCAGTCAAAGAAAGGGTTCTTGCCTGTGTTACAAGGTGTGAAGTTGAGTAAGACTCATTGCCCGACCACTGCAGAAGATAGAGAGAAAATGAAAGTCATTCCATATGCCTCAGCCATAGGATCTATCATGTATGCAATGTTGTGTACTAGACCTTATGTGTGCCTTGCTATAAGTTTAGCAGGGAGGTACCAAAGTAATCCAGGAGTGGATCACTGGACATCGGTCAAAAACATCCTGAAGTACCTGAAAAGGACAAAGGATATGTTTCTCGTATATGGAGGTGACAAAGAGCTCGTCGTAAACGGTTACGTCGATTCAAGCTTTGACACTGATCCGGATGACTCTAAGTCACAAAGCGGATATGTATTTTTATTAAACGGTGGAGCTGTCAGTTGGTGCAGTTCCAAGCAAAGCGTCGTCGCGGGATCTACATGTGAAGCAGAATACATAGCTGCTTCGGAAGCAACAAATGAAGGAGTCTGGATGAAGGAGTTCATATCCGATCTAGGTGTGATACCTAGTGCATCGGGTCCAATGAAAATCTTTTGTGACAACACTGGAGCAATAGCCTTGGCGAAGGAATCCAGGTTTCACAAGAGAACAAAGCACATCAAAAGACGCTTCAATTCCATCTGTGATCAAGTCAAGGAGGCAGACATAGAAATTTGCAAGATACATACGGATCTGAATGTCTCAGACCCATTTACTAAGCCTCTTCCACGGGCAAAACATGATCAACACCAAGACTCCATGGGTGTTAGAATCATTACTTTGTAATCTAGATTATTGACTAGTTCAAGTGGGAGACTGAAGGAAATATGCCCTAGAGGCAATAATAAAGATGTTATTTGTATTTCCTTATATCATAATAAATGTCTTTTATTCATGCTAGAATTGTATTAACCGGAAACTTAGTACATGTGTGAATACATAGACAAAAGAATATGTCCCTAGTATGCCTCTACTAGACTAGCTCATTGATCAAAGATGGTTATGTTTCCTAGCCATAGACATGAGTTTTCATTTGATCAATGAGATCACATCATTGGGAGAATGATGTGATGGACAAGACCCATCCGTTAGCTTAGCACTATGATCGTTTAGTTTTACTGCTATTGCTTTCTTCATGACTTATACATGTTCGTATGAGTATGAGATTATGCAACTCCCGAATACCGTAGGAACACCTTGTGTGCTATCAAACGTCACAACGTAACTTGGTGATTATAAAGATGCTCTACAGGTGTCTCCAAAAGTGTTCGTGGTGTTGGCATAGACCAAGAATAGGATTTGTCACTCCGAGTGTCGGAGAGGTATCTCTGGGCCCTCTCGGTAATGCACATCTTAATAAGCCTTGCAAGCAAATAACTAATGAGTTAGTCACGAGATGATGTATTACGGAATGAGTAAAGAGACTTGCCGGTAACAAGATTGAACTAGGTATTGAGATACCGACGATCGAATCTCGGGCAAGTAACATACCGATGACAAAGGGAACAACATATGTTGTTATGCGGTTTGACCGATAAAGATCTTCGTAGAATATGTAGTATCCAACATGAGCATCCAGGTTCCGCTATTGGTTATTGACCGGAGATGAGTCTCGGTCATGTCTACATAGTTCTCGAACCCGTAGGGTCCGCACACTTAACGTTTGATGACGATCGGTATTATGAGTTTATGAGTTTTGATGAGCTAAAGGTAGTTCCGAGTCCCGGATGAGATCACCTACATGACGAGGAGTCTCGGAATGTCCGAGACGTAAAGATTGATATATTGGACGACTATATTCGGACACCAGAAGTGTTCCAGAAAAGTTTCAGATTAAACCAGACTGGCGGAGGGGTATTGGTACCCCCCGGAGGAACTAATGGGCCACTTGGGCCCTTAGTGGTGAGAGAGGGTCGGCCAGGGCTGGGCTGCGCGCCCGTCCCCCTTGGTCCGAATTGGAACAGGAAAGGAGGGGGTGGCGCCCCTTTCCTACTCGCTCTCCCTCTCCTTCCTTCTCGCTCTCCCTCTTGGTGAATCCTATTCCTAGTAGGAGTTGCCCTCCTAGGGCGTGCCATAGGGGCCGGACGGCCTCCCCCCTTGCTCCTTTATATACGGGGGCAGGGGGCATCTCTAGACACACAAGTTGATCAAGTTGATCTCTCCCAACCGTGTGCGGTGCCCCCCTCCACAGAAACACACCTCGGTCATATCGTTGCAGTGCTTAGGCAAAGCCCTGCACCGGTAGCTTCATCATCACCGTCACCACGCCGTCGTGCTGACAAAACTCTCCCGCGAAGTTCTACTGGATCAAGAGCTCGTGGGACGTCATCAAGCTAAACGTGTGCTGAACACGGAGGCTCTGTACGTTCGGTGCTTGATCGGTTGGATCGCGAAGAAAGTTCGATTACATCAACCGCGTCACTAGACGCTTCCACTTTCGGTCTATGAGGGTATGTAGACACAGTCTCCCCTCTCGTTGCTATGCATTTAGTAGATAGATCTTGCGTGATCGTAGGAATTTTTTTGAAATACTACGTTCCCCAACACCTGGCCACCCCATTTCCTCGCTGGCTTCTAGCTGTAGGACAAACCCTCCTCTGTTCTTGGCACCGGCGGCAGCGGCGACACAGATATGCGGCTGTGATGGCGGCAACGACTGAGATCTACGACTGCGACACCCCCCTGCAGCGGGAAAAGGCGGCAGGCGCACTCCCCTGCGGTGGCGGCTACTTCCCCCTTTCTTCTTCGTCTCCGTCCAGCCCTTCTTGTCTCCGCCATGTCTCCCCCGACCTCGAAGATGGTAAGCTACCCCCTCCCTCTCCACCTCCTCTATTATGTGTTAGGTCATTCGATAGGAGCGTTTGGGGTTGATAGCGCCATCGTTGACCATCATGGATGTCGCTTTAGTTGTGGATGAACAAACAAAGCTTCTAGTTCAGGCAGCATTGCCGATAGATGTGGCTCAAGCCTGGATCCTGTTGGTCCATAAGAGAGATGTTCGTCGGAATGAGAGACATCGCATCTAGTATGGTCCGATGTTAATCCGGGATCAAGAGAGGATAGCGAATCTGAACTACATCTATAACTACAACGACACAAAGGCTCTATGGATGCTTCGAATGAAAAGAGCGCTTTGCGCCAGGCTTGTGCAAACATTTAGGAGCAAGAGGGCTGCTAGAAGGTAGCATCCACACCACTATGGAAGAGCAAGTCGCCATGTTCCTCCATGTTGTTGGTCATAACCAGAGGTTCAGTATTGTACACAACACCTTTAGAAGATCAATGGAGACCATCTCCAGGTATTTCAAGCAAGTGATGTATGTTGTTGGGGAGCTCAGAGGAGAGATGATCAGGTCACCAACTGGTCGGACTCCTACCAAGATTCGCACTAGCCCAAGATAGTATCCATACTTCAAGGTGAGCACTTGATATGTTGTTGTTGTTCATGCCTTGATATTTTGTTATTGTTCTGTAGTAGACTAACATCATATTGTAATGCCATTTTAGGATTGCATTGGAGCAATAGATGGTACTCATGTCACTGCCAGAGTGCCAAGGTCACAAGCTGCAACATATAGAGGGGGGAAGCACTGCACAAGCCAGAATGTGCTAGCTGATGTTGATTTCGATCTGAAGTTCACATATGTGTTGGTTGGCTGGGAAGAATCAGCACATGATGCTACCATTCTTAGTGACAGCATGAGTCGTCATGATGGCATCAACATCCCCGATGGCAAGTTCTACCTTGGAGATACTGGCTATGCATGTCGGGTAGGTGTTTTCCACCCTTCAGGAAAATCAGGTACCATCTGAATGAGTTTACTGGTAGGAACTATCCTAGGATTTCTCGGGAACTGTTCAATCTCAGACACTCCGGCCTTAGATTCACTATTGAGAGGGCCTTTGAAGCTCTGAAGAACAGGTTTAAGATCCTGGATCAGAAGTCATTCCACCCGTATCCTACCCAAGTTGAGCTTGTTCTTGCATGGTGCATCATTCACAACTGGATCCTGCAATGGGGAGTTGATGAATTTATGCCAGAGGAGGAATATGTAACTCCTGATGAGGTGATCAACTCTGGCCATGGTGTGGAGGCGTTGGACAACGTAACGTGGAAGAATAAAAGGTTGGAGTGGGCTCAGGCAATGTGGGATAACAGATGTCAGACAAGGATCTAAAGCAGAAGAACAAGAGGAAGAAGAAGAAAGAGGGAGCAGCAGAAGCGAGGAAGAGGAAGCACCTAGTTAGCGCCATTGAATTATCCTTATTCAGCCATGTTGGCTCTTAATAACTTGTGCTGTCATTTTCTAGTAGATAGGATAAATTGTCATTTGTTTCCTAGTTAGGACAAAACAATGTTTAATGTCTGATAAGATTACCACTAATGAGAAGTGGTGATCACATCTTTAGCCGTTTGCAACCAAATAACATGATGCTTTTTTAACAACAACGACGCAGGCAACCAAACAGCGTGCTGACTAATTCATTTCCTCATACAGAAAGTCTAATGCAGGCAACCAAATACATGCAGATGCTGGTTTTTGCCTACATTTGCTCAATCAGGCTCTACTGCGACAAATATGCAAAATGCCCTAAAACAAAGATGTGAACCAAACACGCCCTTAGTATCTGAGACAGATTTACGTCTTCCCAACTCCCAAGCAAAACTGTCTCAAAGAAATCTCGATATACAAGCGGAGAAGTTTTTTTTAGGCAATCCCACAAAGCTTTATTAAGACGTCACAATGTTTACAGGGACAAAAATAAGATTACCGGGGTGCCCTAACCAAACATGGCGGCCCACCACCAACTTAAGAGCATGCTTCGCTAGATTGTGAGCCTCAAAATTCGAGCTCCTAAATTCGTGGACGATATTACAAATAGTAAATGGCCTACTTGACTCTATTATTTCATGTATAATCGCACCGTAGCTAGCCAGACACTGTTGCTTGATGTCATCCACCACCACCTTGCAATCAGAAGCTATATGTATTTTTTGCTCGTTCAGATCTTGAGCTAGAGCTAGAGCCTCGCGAACTGCCATCGCCTCCAGCGTTGTAGGGTCACCTATTCCTTTGAAACTGATCGCAGAGGCCCCCAAGAACACTCCGTTCTCATTCTGGCATACTGCAAACAACTCCCCTTCTCTGATTTCCTCTTGTCGCAGCATCAACATTGATTTTGGCCAAACTCGCCGATGAGTGAAGCCACCGTGTAGGCCTAGGATTTGGTTGGGCAATAACCGACCTTCCCGGTGCTTCAATTTCCTTGAGATCGTTCAAGCATGAGACAATGAACTGATGTGTATACATTGGGCTGGTGAATACATCTTCGTAGATCGCCTTTCTCCTTGCTCTCCACACTGCCCAAAGGGATATGATTAGTGTTACAAATTCTGTATGAGAAAGAACCTCATGTTGAGCGAACAACCAGTTCTTCGCGTTTGCATCATTGTTCAGGCTCATCTGTTCCACCAAATGTTCATCTGATAAAGCCCAAAAGCACGTGGACATGGTGCGATCCAACAAGGCGTGCCTCCATGAGTCTGGAGCTCCACACAGAGCATAGAGGGGAGACTGAGACATGTTGCGGTGATGTAAAACATCAGCTGTAGGCACTAAGTGTTGGGCTAAGCGCCATGCAAAAAAAATCTGGTTTGATGGTATTTTGGTATGTCACAATGAAGTACATGCCATCCTTCAGAAGACACATCCGATGCCCCAACATTTTCATCTATCCAATTCTCCCTCTAGTATTTTGCGTTCAGCACCATTTGATATGCCGATCTGATTGAGAAGACTCCCCGGCGTTTGAAGGTGTCCTGGATTATGGGGTACTCACCACGTCGTCTCCCGATCAGTTGGATTGGGCCGAGGACCCCCATGGCCATTCACTCATGGGCCAGTACGGATAGACAATGTATACACAAGGTAGATTCCACAAGACTTAGTGATCAAGACAAGGACTCCTCCCCACCGGCGTATTCGACTAGGACTCTTGTTATCCTAGGCCTCTGGTACATTATATAAGCCAAGGTTAGGCTAGTCGATAGGGACAATGCTAGATCATTGTGATATTCATCATACCCGTAGGTTTTAGACCACAACATATGATCTCGAGGTAGATCAACTCTTGTAATCTCTATATTCATCAAGATCAATCAAGCAGGAAGTAGGGTAGGGTATTACCTCGATAGAGAGGGCCCAAACCTGGTTAAACATCGTGTCCCCTATCTCCTATTACTCATCGATCCATGATCCACAGCTCAGGACCCCTACCCCGAGATCTGCCGGTTTTGACACCGACAATGGTGCTTTCATTTAGAGTTCTACTGTGAGATCAACAAAGGATCAATGTCTTGTCTGCAGATTAACTGCGGCGTCGACATCTTCGTCACCGGCTCGACTGGTCTCCTTGGCTCGACCAAGGACTGCGCCCCATCTCAGATCATCATATTCGGACGAGGGCCTCTATCAACATCAACTCTGATCTCTATCAAAATCATGGATGAATCATCCATTGAGCTCAGGGGCTCAACGTCAACATTGCCCCTGAGCGACCTGACTGTTTTCTGAACGGCGAACTTCTATCCACCGCCACCACCTCCTTGAATGTCGGTTTAACGATTGCTTTGGTAGAATTGCGAGGAATTAAGTATATAACAATCCTGCAAAATTTCATCACGTTCTCATGGAAGAATCTCCGACGATCTATGATATACCGGAACCCTGTCAAATCTGGACGGGAATCTGGATGAGTTTAGGGCGTGGTCTCCAGAGCCCAGCTCGAAGGTCCTTTGGAAGATCCAACCGTTCATCTGCTGCGGAATTCCCATATCTACCCCTCAAAATTTCAGCTCGATCCGACAGTTCAATCTCCGGGAACCTTCCGATGAGTGGACCAATTTTCCGATATGTTTTCTGCGCGAATACAGATCCGACCCGAATTCATCTTTCTTCATGAACGGGGTATTGGACAATCTTTTTAAAGGAATTTTTTCTAGGGTATTGTGCATTGTTCTTAAACATATGCCCATAAAATTTTAAGCCTTCTCTGAGGTACTCTTCACCATCAAGCTGGTGTCAAACCACTTCGGCAATATTGATGTACGGCTACAGACCTGTGCTAGACGGGTCGTCACTTCATCGAGGCGAGTTCAACTTCTTCGGATAATCGTCTTGGCACGCCAAACAAAAGTTTGAAATCGCAAAGGATAAATCATCACCAACATCGCCGCCCCGCGGATTACACGGAGCGGGCACACCGGCATCGCCGGATGGTCACCTCATCAAACCGGCATTGACCACGTCACAAGTTACGACCTGCATCGGCATGGCCGCATTGTTGCTTCTTCAAGCCGATGTCCGTCACACCGAACTGCTTCAACACCCCGACTGACATGGCAGCTGCAACGTCTCCTTACCGACCTGCTCCGTCACCTCGACTAGACCAGGGGCTTCACCATATCTTCATCAAACCTACTCCGGTGTCTTCGGCGTCACCAGCCGACCTACTTCGACTCATCGGCTGACATGGAGGCTTCGACACCTCGGCTGGACCGGGGGCTCTGCTATTTCTTCATCGACATGCTCCGGTGACTTCGGCGTCACCGACCGACCAGCTTCGACACATCGGCTGGCATGGTGGCTGCAACATCACCTTACCGGCCTGCTCCGTCACCTCGGCATTCAGGCCATATTTCTTTAAGTATTTACTTCACTTAAATTAATTAAGTAGTATAATTGTTTTTAAGCACATTATTGTTATTACTTCTAGCTCACACTATTTTATGTGTGCGGATAGAGGATTTGGGTCGGGCAGCGCTATCACCACGCCGTACCGACATGGCATGTTGATGTCACCCCGCCGATCTACGGCGTCAACTCGGCTGGAATGGCGGCTTCGCCAACGCTTTATTAATCCACTCGAGGGACTTCGGTCTCACACTGCTGGTCTGCTATGTCGCATTGGTCAGACTGGGGGCTTCGCCTCGCCACATCGACCATGCTATGTCACCACTTCAGAATGCCGAACTCCTTGCTCGGCCATCTCGGGACCAGCTTGGGGGCTCGGACTTCTTCCCGCCGCAATCTCGATTGCGGCCTACGTCATCAACATCGAGCACATTAACCAGCTAAGTCGCTTTCATGCTCAACTTTTTCAATTTTCAATTTTTGTTCGATTCGACCAAACATTATATTTGTGTTTAAAAAAGCGTTTTGCTAAAACAATGTTTATTACAAATGGTGTTTGTTAAAAACAATTTTCTTTACCCAAGTTAACTGGGGGCTCTTCAAATTATATGAGCCGTTTTATGGTAAATGTGTTTTCTTCTTGGTCGTTGCAAAGTCTTTTTCTACCGCTTCTTTTTCAACTCGAGTGTGTGGTTAATAGCCGAATAGCCTGGTTTCTCTTTAAAGCCGCTCAAGTTTAGTTTGCTAAACTAGCCTCGGAGAAGCAATCCGCCTTCGGGATAAGGAGGTTGAAGCCAAAGGCGGACCCGCTTGAAGTTTCGAGATCGGATATGTCATGTTAAAGCACGACAGAAGCACAATTTTTTTAAGACCAATGGTTGAATTGGCACAAAAATCTTGATTTAGTTCGGACGTCAAGATTTTACATAAGTTTTTTGGCTTTTCGAGCTTATGGCACTTTTTAGCTATTTGTATGTTTTTGTTTCAGGAAGCGGGCCATCCGCATGACCGAGGTGCCTAGCATTATAATTCAGCTCAGAAGATCTCTTCCGACCCACAACTCGGCATCTTTCCCGCTGAACTACACCTCGGCGTTGACAAAATACATGCCAAGCCGGGACTAGTTCCCGAGCAGTGCAACACCAGACGCCTTTAAAGCATTGGCAATATTAACCGGGGGCTGAGATTACAGCTGAACCCACCAAAACTGAGGTACCCCATAGAGCCCTCGACAAAACGTTCTCGGATATTGATTTATATGCATCGGTTTCGAATTGTGTCTTTGGTAAATAGTTGTGTTGTCCGGCTCCCATGCTTACCCTTACATTTCCGATTGTTCGGCTAAGGGTAAAGGGAGAACCACTGCGATTGTGCTTCTGGTTCAACTGGTCAAGTGCCTCAGTGGAGAAAGCCAAAAACTGACTGTCACAATAAGCGTAAACTGGTCAGCGATCCGATGATTGTGTTAAACTATAAGATCGATGGAGGTCACTCCATGTTAAATGATGGGCCGTTCATAACATTGGCCAAAGTGTTTACGGCAACCTCGGTTGTCGTCGAACACTAACCGGGGGCTAGTAACTAGCCTCCCAACTTTAAGCTCCTATGACTAAGTGAAAGTTATAAAGCCCGCGTATCTGATTGCCTTGTTTCCGCTAACACAACCGCCTTCGGTCACCGAGACGTCGGCTAAGGTTTTTTATTATTGCAGAAACACCCTGTATGGCATCTACAAAGGGGTGGAAGCCGACGATGGGCCACTTTCAAATGATAAACGGTCGCAACGAAGTAAAAATAAACATATATCATCAGCGTTTGTATTCATTATACAAGCGCTGCCTTTCGTAATTATCGTTATAAAGCCATAATATGCATCAATTTGACTTAAGATTTTGGACAAGCTGGGTTGCCTGGCTCCTGTGATTACCCCTACGTTCTCGATTGTTCGGCTAGGAGGTAAAGGGAGCACCTCTGTGATTTTTACTTCCGGGTCATCCGTGTTAGTACCTCAGACTGGGAGAAGCCGAAAGCTAGCCATCTTAAAAAATATAATTGGTCGGCAACAACGGAAGTAAAAAATTGGTTCACTTAGACCACAGGGTTCGGAAACTTTCCCCAAACTAAATTCTCAATATTTTCCTCCCACATTGATCGGACGTGAGGTTTCATGATCATGGCCAGCATGACAGCCCAAAGAAAGGAACCAATAGCGAGACTATTTTCCTTGGAAGATGTTTCTTACATTAAAAAGTAATATAACATATCACTCCGCATACCTTTGTTTATAAAACCGTATGGCCGGATTGCCTTGTTTGTCGTAAAACTTTGCCCTTGTAAAGGTTGTATAAAGTAGGACAAACACTCCCCGGCTACTGGCCCAGGAGGTTGAAGCCGATGGTCGGTTAACAAAGTTTTGTACAATGCGGATCTGAGCATTAATGATGTAAAATACTTGGATACATAGGATCATAAATTGCGAGTAAAGTTGATTTATTTCAGCCCATGTTTTAAAGAGCAAGGGGCACAATCTCGCTGAGACAATCGAGCAACTTACATAAAGCTCTCCTAAATCCCAAGTGGCATCGATTTTCTATCTATTAAGCCCCTTGGGCCCGACCTTGGCGAGCCCAGCTTTCACTGGCTCTAGCTCCTTTAAGAGGTCTTTATTCTCTTTTCTAGAAGTTTGTGTTAAACACAACAAATTTTACTGTCAAATGGATATCGATACTTAATTCAGCCACATGTGCCCACATTAAGGCTCGGGGGCTATTGGGCTTTGTGCTCATTATTATAAAAATTTAAAGGGCACATCGATCCCCTGATCTGGTTTTGCCACCCGACCAGTGGCTCGGGGGCTACTGCATTGCCTATTCAATGGAGAAAAATCAAAGTGCTCAGTGTTCGGCATGACCGAACTATGGACAAGCGTGTCTTCGGACGACAATAAGTACCATCTGGGACTTATCCGGCATCAAGCTGATATATCACGGCGACTTCTCACGACCCTCTCTTCGGGGCCCGTCCGCCAATCACTATTACCTCTAATATATTACACTGTGTTTCTATTCCTATGTATGATGCCGAGCTAGGAGTTCATCCTCAGGACAATTTCACAACCTGAGTCTTAGGAGCTACTAGGATCAGCTGTTTCATATTTTCCTTCAGGCGCATCTCGGATTTTAGGCCGACAAACACCTTGAGATATACTCGCAATACATCTCGTCAGCAAATAAATTTACCCGCACCGGAAATAAAATCCGCAAACAATCAGCCCATGACCGAGGTGCTAAACCACTGATATGTCACCAACGTATCTATAATTTTTTATTGTTCCATGCTATTATTTATGATGTTTTGGATGTTTAATGGGATTTGTTATACACTTTTATATTATTTTTGGGACTAACCTATTAACCGAGAGGCCCAGTCTAGATTGTTGTTTTTTTTTGCCTATTTCAGGGTTTTACACAAAAGGAATATCAAACGGAGTCCAAACGGAATGAAACTTCGGGAGAGATATTTTTGGAGAGAAATACGCATGGGAGACTTGAGAACCACGGAGTAGGGCTGACATGGCATCCACGAGGGTGGGGGGCGCCC
>LR738715.1:644330233-644350084 GCA_902687465.1 Secale cereale
CCCCCCTACAGGGCGCGCCCCCTGCCTCGTGGGCCCCACGTCTGGCCCCCGGTGCCCTCCTTCCTCCTATATATACCTACGTACCCCGAAACCATCAGAAAAGGAGAGAAAACCCTAGTTCCACCACCGCAACCTTCTGTACCCGTGAGATCCCATCTTGGGGCCTGTTCCGGAGCTCCGCCGAAGGGGGGATCTACCACAGAGTGCTTCTACATCATCATCATCGCCTCACCATGAGTTGTGAGTAGTTTAACACAGACCTTCGGGTCCATAGTTAGTATCTAGATGGATTCTTCTCTCTCTTTGGATCTCAATACCAAGTTCTCCTCGGTCTTCGAGGAGATCTATTCGATGTAATCTCTTTTTGCGGTGTGTTTGTCGAGACCCGATGAATTGTGGGTTTATGATCAAGATTATCTATGAGAAATATTTGGTTCTTTTCTGAACTCTTTTATGTATGATTATAATATCCTTGCAAGTCTCTTTGAATTATTGGTTTGGTTTGGCCTACTAGATCTATAGTTCTTGCAATGGGAGAAGTGCTTGGCTTTGGGTTCAATCTTGCGGTGTCCTTTCCCAGTGACAGTAGGGGCAGCAAGGCACGTATTGTATTGTTACCATCGAGGATAAAAAGATGGGGTTTATATCATGTTATTTCAGTTTATCCCTCTACATCATGTCATCTGGCTTAAGGCGTTACTCTGTTCTTATGAACTTAATACTCTAGATGCATGTTGGATAGCGGTCGATGTGTGGAGTAATAGTAGTAGTTGCAGAATCATTTCGATCTACTTGTCTCGGACGTGATGCCTATATATAATGATCATGCCTAGATATTCTCATAATTATTTGCTTTTCTATCAATTGCTCGACAGTAATTCGTTCACCCACCATAGAATTATGCTATCATGAGAGAAGCTACTAGAGAAACCTATGGCCCCCGGGTCTATTCTCAACATATCAATTTACAATCTACTTTACTTTCCGTTTTTACTTTTTGTTCTTATATCCAAAAATACCAAAAATATCAAACTATCATCTCTATCAGATCTCACTTCCGTAAGTGACCGTAAAGGGATTGACAACCCCTTATCGCGTCGGCTGCGAAGTTCTTATTTGTTTGTGCAGGTGCGAGGGACTCGCGCGTGGTCTCCTACTGGATTGATACCTTGGTTCTCAAAAACTGAGGGAAATACTTACGCTATTGTGTTGCATCACCCTTTCCTCTTCAAGGGAATACAACGCAAGCTCGAGAAGTAGCAAGAAGAATTTCTGGCACCGTTGCCCGGGAGGCTTACGCAAAAGTCATATACCAAGTACCTATCACAAACCCTTATCCTTCACATTACATTTATTTGTCTCCCATTTTCCTCTCCCCCCACTTCACCCTTGTCGTTTTATTTGCCCTTTTTCTGTTTGCCTTTTTGTTTGCTTGTGTTGCCATGTGCCTTCTATTAGCTTGCATCTTCGCTTGTTGAATTATGAATCCTCATCCACTTGCTAATCTTTTTAAGAGATCCAATTATGTTGAACCAATTGCTAGTGAGCTGTGTGCACTAGATTATCTTTATGAGGTTTTGCTTCAAATTCGTGAATCTAAAAATTGTGATGAAGTGTTGAAAGAAGAAAATTATGAAGTGATTCACGATAACTCTTTTAATGAAAAACATGATTGCAATGATACTGTTGTAAATTCTATTAATGTCACTTGTGTTTATGATATGCAAAACCATAAGCTTGGGGATGCTAGTATTGCTATGTCCACTACTTGTTGCAATGATCATGATTGGGGTGATGCTTCTTACGATCTTGAAAATTTATTTCAACCCCATGATGAATATGAGATTGATAATAACGTTTGCAATAATATTGAAAGTGAGTTTGGAAGAGTGTCAACTTTAGATCCCATATATTTGGAGTATGATCAATCTTATGAAATGTTTGATAAAATTGGGTTTGGAGAGGTCATGACTTTAGTTAATGTTGCTCCCACTATTTTGGAAGAGTGTCAACTTCATATGCATGTGGATCGTGTTGAGAATATTTTTTGTGATAGCTATATTGTTGAATTTGCTTATGATCCTACATGCAATTATTATGAGAGAGGAAAATATGGTTGTAGAAATCTTCATGTTACTAAACTACCTCCCTTCATGTTGAGGTTGATCTTGTTTGTCTTGCTAATTTGTTTTCCTATAAAATGCCTATGCGTAGGAAGTATATTAGACTTAGATGTGTTTTTCACATGCTATGTGATGCTCTCTTTGTGCTTCAGTTCTTATCTTTCATGTGAGCATCATTGAATTCTCAAGCCTATCTTAATGGCTATAACGATAGCGCTTGTTGGGAGGCAACCCAATTCTATATTCTTTGTTTTTGCTTCTGTTTAGGAATAAATATTGCATCTAGCTTCTGTTTAGACGTGGTTTTGTGTTTTAATTAGTGTTTGTGCCAAGTAGAACCTTTGGGAAGACTTGTGTGAAGTTTATATGATCTTGCTGTAAAAAACAGAAATGTTAGCGCTCACGAGAATAGTCACCAGATTTTACTGGAGAGTGCTATTTAGTTGATTCTTTTTGCAGATGATTAATAGACAAATTCCTCATGTTTAACAATTTATTTCAATTTTTTTGGAGTTACAGAAGTATGCGAAAGTTACAGATTACTACAGACAGTTCTGTTTTTGACAGATTCTGTTTTTCGTGTGTTGTTTGCTTATTTTGATGAATCTATGAGTAGTATTGGGGAGTATGAATCATAGAGAAGTTGGAATACAGTAGGTTTAACACCGATATAAATAAAGAATGAGTTCATTGCAGTACCTTTGAGTGGTGGTTTGTTTTCTTATACTAACGGAGCTCACGAGATTTTTGTCTAAGTTTTCTGTTGTGAAGTTTTCAAGTTTTGAGTATTGCTTTGATGGACTACGGAACAAAGAGTGGCAAGTGACTAAGCTTGGGGATTCCCAAGGCACCCCAAGGTAAAATTCAAGGACAACCAAAAGCCTAAGCTTGGGGATGCCCCGGGAAGGCATCGCCTCTTTCGTCTTCATCTATCGGTAACTATACTCAGGACTATATTTTTATTCACCACATGATATGTGTTTTACTTGGAGCGTCAAGTATCATTTTGAGTCTTTTGCTTATTAGTTTGACACAATCATCCTTTCTGGACACACCTTTTTGAGAGAGATAAATATGGTCTAGGAATTGTTAGAACACTCTATGTGCTTCACTTATATCTTTTGAGTTGAATAGTTTTTGCTCTAGCTTCACTTATATCTTTTAGAGCATGGTGGTAATTTTATTTCGAAGAAATTGTTGATCTCTCATGATTCACTTATATCCTTTTGAGAGTCTACTAGAACAGCATGGTAATGTACTTTGGCTATAAAACTAGCCTTCACATGATAGGCATCCAAGATGAATGTAGTAAAAACTTTCATACTAAGTGCATTGAATATGATGAGAAGTTGGATGCTTGATAATTGTTTTCAGATATGAGGATAGTGATATTACAGTCATGCTAGTGGAGTTATTATGAAATTGAGAAATACTTGTGTTAAAATTAGTGATTCCCGTAGCATGCACGTATGGTGAACCGCTATGTGACGAAGTTAGAGCATGAGGTATTTGTAGAGTGTCATCCTTCGTGTGGAGGTCGGGGGCGCGCGATGGTTAACTCCTACCAACCTCCCCCCTAGGAGCATGCGTTGATTGCTTTGTTTTGATGACTTGTAAATTTTTGCAATAAGTATATGAGTTCTTTATGACTAATGTTGAGTCCATGGATTATATGCACTCTCACCCTTCCACCATTGCTAGCCTCTCTTGTACCGCGCAACTTTCGCCGATACCGTACACCCACTATATACCAATGACCGACAAGTGTAGGGGATCTATCGTAGTCCTTTCAATAAGTAAGAGTGTCGAACCCAACGAGGAGCAGAAGGAAATGATAGGCATTTTTCAGTAAGGTATTGTCTGCAAGCACTGAAATTATAGGTAACAGATAGTTTTGTGATAAGGTAATTGGTAGCAAGTGACAATAGGTAAAAGTAAATAAGGTGCAGCAAGGTGGCCCAATCCTTTTTGTAGCAAAGGACGAGCCTGAACAAACTCTTATATGAAGGAAAGCGCTCCCGAGGACACATGGGAATTATCGTCAAGCTAGTTTTCATCACGATCATCTGACTCGCGTTCGGTACTTTGATAATTTGGTATGTGGGTGGATCGGTGCTTGGGTACTGTCCTTACTTGGACAAGCCTCCCACTTATGATTAACCTCTAATGCAAGCATCCGCAACTACAAAGGAAGTATTAAGGTAAACCTAACCATAGCATGAAACAAGTGGATCCAAATTAGCCCCTTACGAAGCAGCGCATAAACTAGGGTTTAAGCTTCTGTCACTCTAGCAACCCATCATCTACTTATTAATTCCCAATGCCTTCCTCTAGGCCCAAATAATGGTGAAGTGTCATGTAGTCGACGTTCACATGACACCACTAGAGGAGAGACAACATACATCTCATCAAAATATCGAACGAATACCAAATTCACATGACTACTTATAGCAAGACTTCTCCCATGTCCTCAGGAACCGAAGTAACTACTCACAAGACATAATATTGTTCATGATCAGAGGGGTATTAATATGCATAATTTATCTGAACATATGATCTTCCACCAAATAAACCAACTAGCATCAACTACAAGGAGTAATCAACACTACTAGCAACCCGCAGGTACCAATCTTAGGTTTGGGTACAAAGATTGGATACAAGAGATGAACTAGGGTTTGAGAGGGGATGGTGATGGTGAATATGTTGATGAAGATAGCTCTCCCCAAGATGGGAGAGTTGTTGGTGATGACGGTGGTGACGATTTCCCCCTCCTGGAGGGAAGTATCCCCGACAGAACAGCTCTGCCGAAGCCCTAGATTGGTTTCCGCCAAGGTTCCGCCTCGAGACGTCTGTCTAGTCCCGAAAGCCTCCTTATGATTTTTGCAGGTCAAAACACCTCATATAGGAGAAGATGGGCATCGGGGGACCATCGGGGGGGCACGAGGCAGGGGGCGCGCCCAGAGAGGGGGGTGCGCCCCCCACCCTCGTGGACAGGTGGTGGCCCCCCTGGTGATCTTCTTTCGCCAGATATTTTTTATATTTTCTAAAACGGTGTCCTGTGAAGTTTCAGAGCTTTTTGAGTTGTGCAGAATAGGTTTCCAGAGTTTGCTTCTTTTCCAGCCTAGAATTCCGGCTGCCGGCATTCTCCCTCTTCATGTAAACCTTGTAAAATAAGAGAGAAAAGGCATAAGTACTGTGACATAATGTATAATAACAGCCCATAGTGCAATAAATATCAACATAAAAGCATGATGCAAAATGGACGTGTCAACTCCCCCATGCTTAGACCTCGCTTGTCCTCAAACGAAAGCCGATATCGAAAAATATGTCCACATGTTTAGAGATAGAGG
This sequence comes from Secale cereale, assembly GCA_902687465.1. Classification (NCBI taxonomy): domain Eukaryota; kingdom Viridiplantae; phylum Streptophyta; class Magnoliopsida; order Poales; family Poaceae; genus Secale; species Secale cereale. The sequence goes on from LR738715.1 coordinate 644,335,707, forward strand.
TGTCGATAAAAATAAAATATGGACATGAGGGCATCATGATCATTCTTATAACAGCAACATATATATATTATCATATGATTCTTATGCTAAAGTAAAAATTCATTCACAATATCAAGCATGAACCATAAACTTCATGTAAAACCAACAAACTATGATCTCGGTCATTGAAGCAATTGCAATTTATCATAACTTTGGAAAGAGTCAACATGAGAGCTTTTCAGCAAGCCTACATACTCAACTATCATATAGTCTTTCACAAATGCTCACACTCACGCAATACTTATGGTTATGGAGTTTTAAATTGGACACAGAGAAAGATAGGGGCTTATGGTGTTGCCTCCCAACCTTTTACCTCAAGGGTAATATCAACAGTAATAGACCATGAAAACTTACATCCAAGTGGGTATATATATCAGGATATTTCCAACACAGTGTGCTTGCCAAAGGATAAAGTGTAAAAGGGAAAGGTGAATTTCACCTTGACTCTTATAAGGCATAGATAAAATATAGGCCCTTCGCAGAGGGAAGCAGAGGTTGTCATGTGTTTTTATGGTAGGATGCACAAAGTCTTAGCACAGAAGAACATCACTTTATATTGCCACTTGTGATAAGGGCCTTTATTGTGCAGTCTGTTGCTTTTATTACTTCTGTATCACAAGATCGTGTAAATCCTATTTCCTCCATACTAATAAATCATACATATTTTAGCGAGTTTGTAACATGACAACTTACTTGGAAGGATCATACTCAATCCATAGGTAGGTATGGTGGACTCTCATGGCAAAACTGGGTTTAAGGATGTATGGAAGCACAAGTAGTATCTCTACTTGGTGCGAGGAGTTTTGGCTAGCATGAGGGGGAAAGGCAAGCTCAACATGTTGGATGATCCATGACAATATACTTTATTTTGGATATAAGAAAACATAACCCATTATGTTGTCTTCCTTGTCCAATATCAACTCTTTAGCATGACATATTTTAATGAGTGCTCACAATCATAAAAGATCTCCAAGATAGTATATTTGTATGTGAAGCCTCTCTTTCTTTATTACTTCCTATTAATTGCAACGATGACCAAAACTATGTTTGTCAACTCCCAACAACTTTTGTGCGTGATACAGAGGTCAAAACCTTCGGGAGTATATATAATAAATTTTTACCGACCAAAAGGAGTAACATACAAGAAATCGGAGTCCGGGAGGCACACGAGGTGCCCACGAGCCAGGGGCGCGCCCTCCACCCTCGTGGACGCCTCGTGTCTCTTCTGGACTGCCACTTATTTTTCTATTTTTCTAAATATTCCAAAACGGTGAAAATTGCCTTTACAAATGTTTTGGAGTCAGTTTACTTACCGTACCACATACCTCTTCCTTTTCGGAGTATGAATCGTTCTAGAAAGTGTCCCTTATGTATTCCTCTGGGGTTACGGTTTCAATAACATTGGTTTCAACATTTATAGGATTACCTGAGATATAATGTTTGACTCTTTGACCGTTCACCACCTTCGGATTTGTGCTCTCGAAGTTGTTGATTTTTATGGCACCGGAACGATAGAACTCCTCGATAACGTAAGGTCCTTCCCACTTAGAGAGAAGTTTTCGTGCAAAAAAACTTAAACGAGAGTTGTATAGCAATACATAATCACCTACGTTAAACTCACGCTTTTGTATCTTTTTATCATGCCATCTTTTAACCTTTTCTTTAAACAGCTTGGCATTCTCATAAGCATGGGTCCTCCATTCATCAAGAGAGCTAATGTCAAATAACCTCTTCTCACCGGAAAGTTTGAAATAAAATTGAGCTCTTTAATAGCCCAATATGCCTTATGTTCTAGCTCAAGAGGTAAGTCACAAGCTTTTCCATAAACCATCTTATATGGAGACATACCCATAGGATTTTTGTATGCACTTCTATAGGCCCATAATGCATCATCAAGTTTCTTGGACCAATTCTTTCTAGACCTATTAATTGTCTTTTGCAAAATTAATTTCAACTCTCTATTACTTAGTTCTACTTCACCACTAGTCTGTGGATGATAAGGGGATGCAATTCTATGATTTACATCATGCTTAGCAAGCATTTTACGGAAAGCACCATGAATAAAGTGTGAACCACCATCGGTCATTAGGTATCTAGGGACTCCAAACCTCGAAAAAATAACTTCTTTAAGCATCTTAATAGAGGTGTTATGATCAGCACTACTAGTTGGAATAGCTTCTACCCACTTAGTAACGTAATCAACAGCAACTAAAATATGTGTGTACCCATTAGAGGAAGGAAACGGTTGCATATACTCAAAGCCCCAAACATCAAATGGTTCAATAACAAGTGAATAATTCATAGGCATTTCGTGACATCTGCTAATATTACCAATTCTTTGACATTCATCACAACATAAGACAAACTTATGGGCATCCTTGAAGAGAGTAGGCCAATAAAAACCAGATTACAATACCTTATGTGCAGTTCTATCTCCAGCATGGTGTCCTCCATAAGCTTCGGAGTGGCACTTGCGTAGGATATGTTCATGTTCATGCTCTGGTACACAACGTCTAATAATATCATCTACTCCTTCTTTGTAAAGATGTGGGTCATCCTAGAAGTAATGTCTCAAATCATAGAAGAACTTTTTCTTTTGCTGGTATGTGAAGCTAGGAGGTATAAACTTAGCAACAATATAATTAGCATAATCAGCATACCATGGAGCAGTACGAGAAGTATTTATGACAGCTAATTGTTCATCAGGAAAGCTATCATCAATAGGTTGTGGGTCATCAAGTATATTCTCTAGCCTAGACAAGTTGTCTACTACGGGGTTCTCAGCTCCCTTTCTATCAATAATATGCAAGTCAAATTCTTTGCAGCAAGAGAACCCATCTAATAAGTCTACGTTTAGCATCTTTCTTTTCCATCAGGTATTTGATAGCAGCATGATCAGTGTGAATAGTTACTTTAGAATCAACAATATAAGGTCTAAACTTATCACAAGCAAATACAACCGCTAAAAATTCTTTCTTAGTAGTAGCATAATTTCTCTCGGCACTATCTAGAGTTTGCATATTGGATAACATTCAATTTCTTATCAACTCTTTGCCCTAAAATAGCACCTACCGCATAGTCACTAGCATTGCACATAATCTCAAAAGGTAAATTCCAGTCAGGAGGCTGGACAATAGGTGCAAAGATCAATGCTTTCTTAAGTATTTCAAATGCTTCTAGACAATCATCATCAAAGACAAAAGGAATATCTTTTTGTAAGAGATTAGTCAGAGGCCTGGAGATTTTGGAGAAGTCCTTAATGAACCTCCTATGAAACCCGACATGACCAAGGAAACTTCGTATACCTTTGATGTCCTTGGGGCACGGCATCTTTTCAATAGCATCCACTTTAGCCTTGTCAACTTCAATACCTCTTTCAGAAATTTTATGTCCCAAGACAATGCCTTCATTAACCATAAAGTGGCACTTCTCCCAATTCAAGACAAGATTAGTGTCTTCACATCTCTGCAAAACTCAATCAAGGTTGCTCAAGCAATCATCAAAAGAGGTTCCATAAACAGAGAAATCATCCATGAAAACTTCAACAATCTTTTCACAAAAATCAGAGAATATAGCCATCATACATCTTTGAAAGGTAGCAGGTGCATTACATAAACCAAACGGCATACGTCTATAAGCAAAGGTACCGAAAGGACAAGTAAAAGTGGTCTTTTCTTGATCCCCTTTTGACGCAGGTATTTGAGAGAAACCAGAATAACCATATAGAAAGCAAAAATGAGTATGTTTGGATAACCTTTCTAGCATTTGATCAATAAATGGCAAGGGGTAATGATCTTTCTTAGTAGCTTTACTTAATTTGCGGAAATCAATTACCATCCTATAACCTGTAACTATTCTTTGCGGGATCAATTCATCTTTATCGTTAGGAACAACAGTCATACCTCCCTTCTTAGGAACACAATGGACAGGACTTACCCACTGGCTGTCAGCAACTGGATAGATAATACCTGCCTCTAGAAGCTTTAGTATTTCCTTCCTTACCACTTTTTTCATCTTAGGATTTAACCGTCATTGATGATCAATAACCGGTTTAGCGTTTTCTTCCAATTTTATCTTGTGTTGGCATAAAGTGGGACTGATGCCCTTAAGATCATCCAGAGTATATCCAATAGCAGCACGGTGCTTCTTCAGAGTTTTCAATAATTTTTCTTCTTCTTGCTTTGAAAGGTTAGCACTAATAATAACAGGATATATCTTCTTTTTATCAAGATAAACATACTTAAGATTATCAGGCAAGGGTTTAAGTTCAAACACGGGATCACCCTTAGGTGGAGGAGGATCGCCTAGGATTTCAACAGGCAAGTTTTTTTTCAATACGGGTCCCTGATTAAAGAATAATCCATCTATTTCCCTTCTCTCATTCATATGCATATCATTTTCATGATCTAGCAAATATTGTTCTAAAGGGTCATTAGGAGGCACAGCAATAGAAGCAAGACCAATAATTTCATCCTTACTAGGTAATTCTTTATCAAGGGGTTGTCTACGAAATTTAGCAAAGTTAAAATCATGAGACATATCCCCTAAACAGACAGTAACAATATCATTCATGCAGTCTATCTTAGCATTAACAATATTCAAGAAGGGTCTACCAAATATAATGGGACAAAAGTCATCTTGTGGGGAACTAAGAATAAGGAAATCAGCAGGGTATTTAACTTTCCCACACAAAACTTCAACATCTCTAACAATCCCAACGGGTGATATAGTGTATCTATTAGCGAGTTTAATAGTAACATCAATCCCTTCTAACTCAACAGGTGCAATATCATGCATAATTTCTTGATGTAAGGTAAGAGGGATAATACTCGCACTAGCACCCACATCACATAAACCATGATAGCATTGATCTCCTATTTTAACAGAGATAATAGGCAAGCCTACAATAGGTCTATGTTTATTCCTAGCATCGGGTTTGGCTATTCTAGCAGATTCCTCTTGGAGGTAAATAACATGTCCATCTAAATCTTCTACCAAGAGATCTTTAACCATAGCAACACTAGGTTCAACTTTAATTTGCTCAGAGGGTGTAGGTGTTCTAGTATTAGTCTTACGAACTACAGTTGAAGCTTTAGCATGATCCTTTATTCTAACAGGGAAAGGTGGTTTCTCAATATAAGCAGTAGGAACAATAGGATCAACATTATAAGTGATAGTCTTTTCTTCAACTTTAACAGGTTCAACTACCTTTACTTCAATGGGAGGATGGTATTTAAACCACTTCTCCTTGGGAAGATCAACATGAGTAGCAAATGATTCACAGAAAGAAGCTACTATCTCAGAGTCAAGTCCATATTTAGTGCTAAACTCAGGGAAAACATCGGTATCTGTCAGGGATATTACTAGCAGGTGTAAACCGGCCAGGAGGGTCCGGATTACACTGATAAGGTTGTATTATTACAAGCCTAATAGAATATGTATCAAAGAGGTCATAACCCATAGAGGTTTAGGGCCCATGTATAAGGCCCACGATCTGTAAACCGTTGTGCCATGTAACTTGGGATGTAAGATAGAAAGAGTAGAGACCGAGGTGGACACGTTTATAAGCCGACCTCGGGACTCTGTAAATCGGACCGGGCGTCGCCTCCTATATAAAGGGACGACCCGGCGACGGTTCAAGGACAATAAACAACAGCTCGAGACACAGGTAAGCGGATTCGCTCCCTGGTCATCGAAGCCCAAGCAATACCACACCAAACTAGACGTAGGCTTTTACCTTCATTGAAGGGGCCGAACTAGTATAAAACCCCCTGTGTCCTTCCTCCGCTTTAACCCCTTCAAGCTAACCCGGGCGATGGCCTCACAGCTAAGTCCGCTAACCCGGACATCTGTCGTGCTAATTCCACGACAGTTGGCGCCCACCGTAGGGCTCTCACACGATGGTTTCGAGTTCTTGAAGGGCATCTTTGAAGGGCTCAAGGGTTATGCAGTGGGCCGGATGACCAAGAGTCGTCGAGGCTGGATCTACATCGACGACGCCGGCTGGGGCCCCGAGGCCGAATCAATCGAATATGGGTATCGGGTCCCCTTCGGCGGCATCCACGTCTTCATCGGCAAGATCGGCGAACCGGGGCCTGAGCCGGACATCTTCCCCAACATCGTCGAACCGGCTCAGCGTGCGAGATCGGCCCGGATTTAGCCCGCCGTGAAGCATGTGTTCGTTGGAGCAATGCATGGAGTACAAGCCGAGGACGGATCGGATTCTGGTGGCGAGACAGTTGTCTATTCCGACGATGAATCTTCATCCGGAGAGACCGAATCTTTGTATTATTGCAGGACGGCCGATGAGAGGGTATGTCCGATGGCGATAGTATTCCGGACCCCTTTGATCCGACGAACAGGGTTACTGTTTTCATGGCCGGATCACAACCTACGCAGCAGCCCTCGATGACCGGGGCGTTAACCGCAGAGGCAGCAGGAACCGGGGCTGGTGACCTCCCCCCGTCGCCCTCTGACGTCCTATCCACCTTAGTCGGCACCTTGACGGTGCTCGCGACAGCAAAAGTAGCCCCGGCCGACAAGGCGCAGCATGATGCGGAGATCGTTCAGCTGAAGAGCCGGATTGAGCAAGCTAAGCTGGATCTGGATGCGGAGAAGGCCAGGATGGCTACAAGACAGGCAGAGCTAGATTCCCAAGCCTTCCGGCTCAGGCTGGATCAGAACGCTCCACAGGAGGTAATGTACAGGAGGCAACAAACTCGTCTACCGCCGGTTTATGAGGCGAGGAATCTATTTGACACACCGGGAGCGGGAGCCAGTAACCGCCCAGAGGTAAACCGGGGAGGGGCTCCAGGGACTGGCGCGTCGGTTCAGCCGCCATCCACAGAGCGGAACCGCCAAGTTATGCCGACGTCACACGTGCCCACCCCTCCCGGCCATTATTCTAACCCGTTGGACAACATTGTCGCCGTCGCTTCATGGCTGGCCGCTTTACCCATTGAGGGGACATCCCCTATAGCAATAGAGGCACGACGGGCTAAGGAATTGCTGGACACGGCGTTAACACAGCAGCAGGCGTATTCTTATAGCCGGGAGAGGATTCATTCAACCCCCCGCCCGAGCCAGAGTTACACAAGGCACTGGGATGAACCCGCTGTATCTAGAAGCGCGCGGAGACCGCACCGACAGAGGCAGGATAATCCGGCAGGGGAAGGAGCACACGCCCAAGAGGCGGTGGACCAAGCTAGACATACTGCCCGCGACGACACCCGTCAAGCGACGCCGGTTCACCCCACCACCGCAGAAACGGGAGTCATGACCAGTTCCTTTGGGGTACAGTGTCTCATCCCCGCTTTACGGAACGTGAAATTACCCAAGGACTTCAAAGGCCCGCGCAAAGTACCCAACTACACGGGGGATCTGGCTCCGGAGGCATGGGTTGAAAGTTATGAGATGGCTATGGAGATGCTTGATGTGGACGAAGCTGCGTGTGCTAAATACTTCACAATGATGCTGGAGGGCACATCCCGGACATGGTTAAAGGGTTTACCACCTAACTCCATCGGATCATGGGGTGAGTTGCGTCGCCGGTTTATCAGCAATTTCAAAGACACGTGCAAATAGCCAATGTCTGTGGTTGACTTAGCAGCATGTGTTCAAGGAGAGAAAGAGGCCACAAGCAGCTGGGTGCGGCGAGTATCAGAAATCCTACACTCCTCCAATAGCATCAACCCCAGTACGGTGATAGTGACCTTGGAGAACAATTGCCGGTTCGAGTCTCTGAGGCTGAAGCTGGGACGGCTCAAGCACAATTGCAACGACATGGGAACGCTCATGAGCGCGTTGGTAAAGTATGGGGACTCTGATAACACCAAATATCCAGATGCGGACGGAGACAAATCCGGGAAGGCGAGCAAAAACGGTAAACCGGCGCAAGCCAATCCGGTAGGTACAGGTTACAATGGCAAGCGTAAAGCGGAGGGCGGCTCAGACTTTGTGGCCAATACCAACGTTCAAGACAACGGGCAGCGCCGCAAGGGTTGACCGCCCCCGCGTGATGGGCCTCTAACCCCTCGTTGGTTACCCCAAGTGGAAGGTGTAAGATGCAGTGTTGTGGAAGTTTTTTCCCTTAGCAAAGATGCCAAGGATCGAATCCCCAGAGACTCCTAGGTTCAACAAGTAGGTGTCAACTGCTAACGGCGCGGATTAGCAATCAACGTGGACCTGCACACAGAGACAATTAACTTTGCTCCCAACGAGTACAGAGAGGTTGTCAATCCCTCCGGCCTTGTAGTTCACAAAGGATTAAACGCAAATGATAGTAGTGATAGATAATGTTTGCAATAGTAAATAAAAGCGAAAAGTAAATAGCGGATGTGATCAATGATGGTAATATGGACCGGAGTCTCATGATGTTCACTAGTGATGTCTCTCTCCCAAAAGACGATAAAACAACTATGTGAGGTAAACGAATTACAGCTGGGCAATTGACAGGACCACGAACGCAAACCAATGCTGATTACATTGCAAGAAAGGTTGAGGCTCAAAGCATGGGCGGTACGCCAAAGTAAGTAGACCGAAATCCATCAATATCTACTACTAATCATCCACCTTGAGATATCTATCCAGAACATCTCGCTGGTATTAAGTTGCGAGCCCCACCCATAGTGTAAACTCAAAGCAACAGACAACTGCATTAAAAGAACTTTGCGTAAAGTAAACAATCCTTGCACCCGCGGGCACAAGCACCGTTGTTTTCCCCCTTGTGGCAACAGCACATCCCCTAGACTCATGTTTCTGTCACTCAAGCTAGTCATCGAGGGGCATGAACCCACAATCGAGCATAACGTTCCCTCTTGGAGTCACTACATATTACTTGGCCAAAGCAATAAATAACAACGAAGAACATGCAAGAATTACTTATGAACATAAATATAAAAGAGGTAGATCAAATATATTACTCAAGAACAATCTGAACATAATCTCATAATCCATCGGATCCCAGCAAACTCATCATAGCAACAGCATAAGGATTACATATGTGCCTCGATCATGTAGGGCAGCTCACGAGGACTAATTAGTGAAGCACAAGAACGGGAGGAGAACATCACATAGCTACTGGTCATGGACTCATGGTCCAAGGGAGACTACTCACAACTCATCCGGAAGGCGTCCATAGTGGTGGAGAGGCTCCCGATGGTGATCCTCCCCTCCGGCAGGGTGCCGGGAAGAGTTCTCCTGGTGCTCCCGATCATGGAAGCGGCGGCGGCGGCAAAACAGAGATGAGATCGCGAAAAAGAGTTCCCGTTCCGAGGGTTTCGAAGGACACTCTAAATATATGCCGAAGGGGGGCACCAGACGGGGCTCGGGGGGCCCAAGCGCCCCCCCGGTGCGGCCCAGGGGGGGCGCCGCCAGGGCGCCTGGAGCCCTGGTGCCCCCCCGGCTGTCCTTCGGGCGCAAGGTAGGTTCTGGAACGCTGATTTTTTATATAATTTTTCTGGATTTTTCCTGGCAGTTCTCGTAACGTGAAAACCTGAAATACAAAAACAGCTGAAAACAGAAACTGGCACCGGGGTGCACTGGATTAGTAGGTTAGTCCAAATATGATCAAAAGTGTATGGAAGTGTATGAATATCATAGCAATATCACCCAAAAGTGGCATGGAGCAAGCAGAAATTATAGATACGTTTTGGACGTATCAACATCCCCAAGCTTAATTCCTGCTCGTCCTCGAGTAGGTAAATGATAACAAGAATAATTTCTGTGGTGACATGCTATTAACCATATAGGACTTTTTATAGTCATATGACAAAAGCTTACCGAGACAATGAATCTATAGTAATTAAGTTGCCTCATGAGAAAATCACAAATGACTGAAAGTTTTACAACATGACATTGAAGCATCAAAAAGATTTGCAATGAACATGATGTGCAAATATGATAAAGTGATATCTAGCTTGCCCCCTTTAGTGAAGCAAAACATAAATGCAGGGGCACCTTCAAGGTTTAAGTGATGACTAGATACAATGATTTCAAAATAAATGATATCACAATCATGCAAAAGACAATGCTACTTTGGAACAATGCACATTACACTTAGAATGACAATCATGCTCTCAGTAGTTGGTGCTTGAAGAAAGAAGGTGGAGACTCAACATAAAAGTAAAAGAATGGTTATGTGCTAGAGCTTTTTATTTTGAAAACATAGAAGCAATTTTGTCAACGGTAGTAGTACTTCATATGTGTCATGCATAAGACATACTATAAGTTGCAAGCCTCATGCATCGAATACCAATAGTGCTCGCACCTTGTCCTAATTAGCTCGGATTTCCATGGGTTATCATTGCATTACATATGTTTCAACCAAGTGTCACAAAGGGGTACCTCTATGCCACCTGTACAAAGGTCCAAGGAGATAAATCGCATTTGATTTCTCGTTTTTGATAGATCTCAACTTGAGGACATCCATACCGGGACAACATAGAAAATAGATGATGGACTCCTCTTCAATGCATAAGCATATTCTCATAAGAGATTGAGGATTAATGTCCAAGCTAAAACTTCCACCATGATGCATGGCTTTGGTTGGCGGCCCAATGTTCTTCTCTAACAATATGCATACTCATTCAACCCATGGCAAATCACCCTTACTTCAGACAAGACGAACATGCATAGCAACTCACATGATATTCAACAAAAGTGTGACAGTTGATGGAGTCCCCAGAAACATGGTTACCGCTCAGCAACCAACTTATAAGAAATGAGATACATAGGCAACATATTCTTTACCACAATAGTTTTTAAGCTACTTTCCCATGAGCTATGTATTGCAAAGTTAGTCTGCTTAGTACAGGTGGAGGTTAGCAAAAGACTGGGAGCGACCAACTAAGAGAGCAATGACGGTCATAATCATGCAGAGCGACAAAGCAATATTGAATCAGGCATGGAAGTTATATCGCTACTCAGAAATAAAAGATCATCAAGGCTTGACAGACTTTCTTTACAGTCTTAAATATGCGTGAGCATACGCCAAGTCAATCAAAATAAATTCTCGAAGGAAGATATTACTAAACCATACCACATCATCGGCAAACAAATCAAGTTGGTACTCCAATAACACATTGGGAATCCCCCAGCTATTTGAGACTAACCATCAGAAACCCGAACTACTAAGCACCATTATGCACGTAGCATCTTTATCATAGACATATTAACCAATGCAACGGAAGCAAACTCTCTTAATAAGGTAAGCATGATAATTAAAGAGAGTACAAGCAACCAACTAAACAAAAGCTCTTTGAAAAGATAAGCATGAATACTAAGAGCAGAGCATGATAGTAGCTATTTAAAAGACGAAGAACACACACAACAAAGATAGACATGAAAATTATATGTTATGTTCTAGGTAGAAGTGGAGCATGTTTCTCTCCCACATAAAGAACGCTGAGTTCCGACTCGTCATGAAAAACTAAAAAGAAAACTAAAAGCAAGACGCTCCAAGCATAGCACATAACACATGAAGTGATAAAAATATAGTGGAACGAAAGATGAACTGATAATGTTGATGGAGAAGGGGATGCACGGGGGCATCCCCAAGCTTGGACGCTTGAGTCTCCTTGAATATTTCTTGGGGGTGCACGGGGGCATCCCCAAGCTTGAGCGCTTGACACTCCTGAATCTTTTTATCATCTTCCCTCGCACACTTGAAAACTCCCTTCATACATAACTCATCATAATCTGATTAGCGAAGTTAGTACCCTTAATAAAATAATTATACCTTGCTGGAAATAAATATATTCTTGAAGGTCTACTGTTTCTCAAGATTGCCAAAAGGTTTTTGCAAATAAAAATCAAGCTCTTGATTTGCAAAATGAAGGAAAGGCAAAACAGGACAGAATCTGTGAAAAACAGAACAGCAGGTAGTAATTGATTTGTTCGGGGCACTTCTGCAACTCAAATAAAAAAACTCAGAACAGATGCACGAAAGACAATTATATAGAGAACGCTGTCGAAAAAATTCAGACCAAAAAGATGATCTGGTGATTTTATACGAATTTTTCTATCCAAGGACAGAATCTGTTTCCTGGACAGCACCTCACAACTTTTGAACTTTCTAGCAATCAGAGGCTATACTTGGCACAAATATGAAAAGCAAAGATACAATGATGATGCTACTGTAGTAACAACATCAATACCACTAAAAACTGAAAGAACAAACTGAAAGTAAAGATAACAAGGGTTGTCTCCCTAGAGCTCTTTCTTTATAGCCATAAAGATAGGCTTAAGACTTTAATGATGCTCTCGTAGGAAGAAGAACAAAAGAGAGCATCAAGAAGCAAATACCAAACACATTTAAGCCTAACATGCTTCCTATGCATAGGAATATTGCAATAGAATAATTCATTGAAGCACAAATCAATAAGCATAGGAAGACAAAACAAGTGCAGCTTCAAAACCTTCAACATAAAGAGAGGGAACTTGATATTATTGAAATATCTATAAGCATATGTTCCCTTCTCATAATAATTTTTAGTGGGATCACGAATAAACTCAACAATATAAGCATCACATAAAGCATTGTTACCATGATCCACATGCAAAAAGGTACTCTTACTCTCCACATAAGCATCATGAAGAGGATAAAACTTAGTATAAAAGAGAGACATAAGCTCTTGCCAATTAAGCAAGTGCGAGTTATCGAGAAGCTTATACCAATCTGAAGCCTTATCTATAAGTGATATGGCGAACAATTTCCTCATGACAAACTCCCTTGATACACCTGCAAGCTTAAATAATGAACATAATTGTGACAGATATAGCAAGTGTTCAACGGGATGTCTGTCTCCTGCATAACGATTAGCCAAGATATAATTGATAATACCAGCTGGTATTTTATAGGGCACAATTTCAGTAGGGGGAGGAGCAACCACCACAGGTGTGGGGCGTCTTCCCGCAAACAATGATCCAATAACAAGGTTGTCCATAAGCATAACTGGTGAAAAGACATAAAGAAAACTGAAAGGTAAACTAACAAGACTAAAAAGCAAAGGTAAAAGATAGCATGCAACTCCCCTATCCTGAAGAGTGGAGTCCCCGGCAACGGCGCCAGAAAATATTCCTTGATGGGCCTCTAACCCCTCGTTGGTTACCCCAAGTGGAAGGTGTAAGATGCAGTGTTGTGGAAGTTTTTTCCCATAGCAAAGATTCCAAGGATCGAATCCCCGGAGACTCCTAGGTTCAACAAGTAGGTGTCAACTGCTAACGGCGCGGATTAGCAATCAACGTGGACCTGCACACAGATACAAATAACTTTGCTCCCAACAAGTACAGAGAGGTTGTCAATCCCTCCGGCCTTGTAGTTCACAAAGGATTAAAAGCAAATGATAGTAGTGATAGATAATGTTTGCAATAGTAAATAAAAGCGAAAAGTAAATAGCGGATGTGATCAATGATGGTAATATGGATCGGAGTCTCATGATGTTCACTAGTGATGTCTCTCTCCCAAAAGACGATAAAACGGCTATGTGAGGTAAACGAATTACAGCTGGGCAATTGACAAGACCACGAACGCAAACCAATGTTGATTACATTGCAAGAAAGGTTGAGGCTCAAAGCATGGGCGGTACACCAAAGTAAGTAGACCGAAATCCATCAATATCTACTACTAATCATCCACCTTGAGATATCTATCCAGAACATCTCGCTGGTATTAAGTTGCGAGCCCCACCCATAGTGTAAACTCAAAGCAACAGACAACTGCATTAAAAGAACTTTGCGTAAAGTAAACAATCCTTGCACCCGCGGGAACAAGCACCATTGTTTTCCCCCTTGTGGCAACAGCACATCCCCTAGACTCATGTTTCTATCACTCAAGCTAGTCATCGAGGGGCATGAACCCACAATCGAGCATAACGTTCCCTCTTGGAGTCACTACATATTACTTGGCCAAAGCAATAAATAACAATGGAGAACATGCAAGAATTACTTATGAACATAAATATAAAAGAGGTAGATCAAATATATTACTCAAGAACAATCTGAACATAATCTCATAATCCATCGGATCCCAGCAAACTCATCATAGCAACAGCATAAGGATTACATATGTGCCTCGATCATGTAGGGCAGCTCACGAGGACTAATTAGTGAAGCACAAGAACGGGAGGAGAACATCACATAGCTACTGGTCATGGACTCATGGTCCAAGGGAGACTACTCACAACTCATCCGGGAGGCGTCCATGGTGGTGGAGAGGCTCCCGATGGTGATCCTCCCCTCCGGCAGGGTGCCGGGAAGAGTTCTCCTGGTGCTCCCGATCTTGGAAGCGGCGGCGGCGGCGGAACAGAGATGAGATCGCGAAAAAGAGTTCCCGTCCCGAG
>LR738715.1:644350094-644364978 GCA_902687465.1 Secale cereale
CCTTCGGGCGCAAGGTAGGTTCTGGAATGCTGATTTTTTATATAATTTTTCTGGATTTTTCCTGGCAGTTCTCGTAACGTGAAAACCTGAAATACAAAAACAGCCGAAAACAGAAACTGGCACCGGGGTGCACTGGATTAGTAGGTTAGTCCAAATATGATCAAAAGTGTATGGAAGTGTATGAATATCATAGCAATATCACCCAAAAGTGGCATGGAGCAAGCAGAAATTATAGATACGTTTTGGACGTATCACCGCGCAACGGGAGGCCACCCATCAATCTGGATCACCAGCTAAATGTGCCTTGCCCAAGACACGGTACAGAGGAAACCCGGCTACGCATCTCTGGAAGGACTGCCGTATCATGCAGGAGGTTATGAAATAGGCCAAGTATAACCACGGGCCCCCCGGCGGCGGATCAGGTCCCGGCTTTCAGGGTCCGGGTTACCAGGGTAGCGGATCCGGATCAGGATATCATGGTGGTAACAATAACCACAATGGCAACAATCAGCATCAACATAACCACCAGCATGGTGAGGGTGGATACAACAACCAAGGCAATCAACAGCGTGAGCAGCAACAGCAATCCGGATATCAGAATAATCCGAAGGAGCTAAGCAGTGGCCAATATCATGTTTTCACCACAAGTTTGTGCAAACGGGGTCAAAAGGTTCTGAAGAGAGCAGTGCATGCTGTTGAACCGGCGATACCACGTTTTTTACGTTGGTCTGAGCAACCCATTGTATGGAGTAGAGAGGATCACCCGCCGCGGGTTGATAATCCGGGTCAGCTAGCCTTGCTGGTGGCTCCGCAGGTGGTGGCTATAAATTCACAAAGGTGCTTATGGATGGAGGCAGCAGCATCAATATCCTATACTATGAGACCTTTCGACGTATGGGGTTAACAGATAAGAAGCTCTGACAGTCCAACACAGTGTTCCATGGAGTAGTGCCCAGTAAATCGGCTTACCCAGTTGGGAAAATCGATCTAGAAGTTACCTTTGGGGATGAACAAGATTCTAGATCGGAGACGGTGACCTTTGAGGTTGTAAAGATCAGGAGCCCATATCATGCTCTGTTTGGGAGGCCAGTTTATGCCAAGTTTATGGCTAGACCGTGTTATGTCTATCTACAGCTCAAGATGTCGGGTCACAAGGGAACCATCACGGTTCACGGGAGCCGCAAGATCGCATTGGAATGTGAGGAAGGAGACGCAGCATATGCTGAGGCAGTTTGTGCTACGGAGGAACTGAAGTTCTACAAGGACAATGTTGATCCGGTAGATATGTCCCCGTTGAAAAAGCCAACTACAGAGCATGATCCGGCGTTGAAATTCAAATCAGCAGAGGAGACCAAGCATGTTGACTTTGTTCCGGGCGATTCATCTAAGCAGTTCACTATCAGCGCTAACCTAGACCCCAAATAGGAAAGCGCGCTCATCGAGTTCATCCATGAGAACCGTGATATCTTTGCATGGAAGCCTTCTGACATGCCAGGTATACCGAGGGAACTCGCTGAGCACAGTCTTAATATTGATCCGAAGTTCAAACCGGTCAAGCAGTATTTGCGCCGCTTCAATGAGGAGAGGCGCAAGGCTATAGGGGAAGAAGTGGCTAGGCTCTTGGCCGCAGGTTTCATAGTTGAAGTGTTTCATCCAGAGTGGTTGGCCAATCCGGTGCTGGTGCTCAAGAAAAACGGAACTTGGAGGATGTGTGTTGATTACACAGACTTGAACAAGGCTTGCCCGACTGATCCTTTTTCTCTCCCCCGTATTGATCAGATTATTGATGCTACGGCGGGATGTGAGCGGCTAAGTTTTTTGGATGCATATTCAGGTTATCATCAGATCAAGATGGCAGTTAAGGACCAGGAGAAGACAGCTTTCATAACTCCCTTTGGAGCCTTCTGCTATGTGTCCATGCCTTTTGGGTCCAAGAGTGCCCAAGCAACATATCAGCGTTGTGTGCAGAACTGCTTCAAGGGGCAGATTGGAAGAAATGTCCATGCCTACGTTGATGACATTGTGGTGAAATCCAGGAAGGAGGAGACACTGATAGAGGACTTAAAAGAAACCTTTCACAACCTTCGGGCTTACAAGATGATGCTCAATCCGGAGAAGTGTGTTTTTGGTGTTCCGGCAGGCAAACTCCTTGGATTCTTAGTATCAAACAAAGGAATTGAGGCTAATCCGGAGAAGATCAAGGCGATCACATCCTTGGCTAAACCGGCTTGTATCAATGATGTCCAGCGCATGGCAGGCCGTATTGCAGCATTGAGCCGGTTCATCAGTCGTTTAGGGGAAAAGGCGATCCTGCTTTACCAGATGATGAAGAAGGCGGACCGTTTTGTCTGGAGCGATGTTGCAAACGTTGTGTTCGAGGATCTGAAGCGGAAATTGGCAGAACCACCAGTCCTTGCTGCCCCGATTGACAAGGAGCCGCTGTTATTATACGTGGCCGCCAATGCCCGTGCAGTTAGCGCGGCCATTGTGGTGGAGCGCAAGGAAGCAGGCAAGGAATATCCGGTCCAACGTCCGGTTTACTACATCAGTGAGGTCCTCATTGAGTCGAAGCAAAGATATCCACATTGGCAAAAGTTAGTGTATGGTGTGTTCATGGCAAACCGGAAGTTGAAGCACTATTTCTAGGGCCACCCAATCACTATTGTCAGTTTAGCTCCGTTGGGGGATATAATCCAGAACAGAGAAGCCACTGGCAGAGTGGCGAAGTGGTCTATTGAGATTAGCCCACACGGATTAAAATATGTGCCCTGTACTGCTATAAAGTCCCAAGCACTGGTATATTTCATCAATGATTGGACGGAGTTGCAAGCACCTGAGGAGAAGCCGGATCATACGTACTGGACTATTCACTTTGACGGTTCAAGGCAATTGGAGGGCTCGGGGGCTGGAGTCGTGTTAACTTCCCCATGAGGTGATAAGTTATGTTATGTCCTTCGATTAATGTTCCCTTGTACTAACAATGCTGATGAGTATGAAGCTCTCCTCCATGGTTTACGGATGGCTAAGGAGATGAACTTGAGCCGGGTCAAGTGCTTTGGTGACTCGGATCTGGTGGCACAACAAGTAACTGGTAAGTGGGACTCCAAAGATCCGCTTATGGCGTCTTATCGGCGAGAAGTGGAAGCAATCGCAGGATACTTCAAAGGATATCAGGTGGACCACTCAGACCGGCGGAAAAATGAAGCGGTCGATGCATTAAGCCGGCTGGGCTCCCAGCGTAAACCGGTTCCACCTAATACCTTCTTGGATGAATTGCATAGTCCATCAGTACAGATACCTTTAGAGGAGGATTTAGCTGTTCCTGATCCGGAAGCACAACTAGTTGCAGCACTTCACGTTATTCTGGATTGGACACTCCCTTACTTGGCGTATCTGAGCCGAGGTGAGTTGCCAGAGGACGAAGTTGAGGCCCGGAAGATAATCCGGCGGTCCAAATCTATGACTATCGTCAATGGAGAACTTCATCACCGCAGCATTTCTGGGGCGTTTCAGCGGTGTGTATCATCATAGGAAGGCTGTGATATTCTTTGAGAGATTCACGAAGGAGATTGTGGGCATCATGCCGGTTCAAAGTCTTTAGTAGCTAAAGCTTTTCGTCATGGGTTCTACTGGCTAACGGCTCACGCCGATGCAGAAGACTTGGTCAGAAAATGTGACGCTTGCCAGAAATGTTCACGGCGTGCTCATGTTCCGGCGCAGGAGCTACGGATGATTCCAATTACTTGGCCGTTTGCGACTTGGGGGCTTGATATGGTTGGACCCTTTAAAAGATCCCAAGATCAGAAAACCCACCTGTTAGTAGCAATGGACAAGATTACAAAGTGGGTTGAGGCAGAGCCTGTCAGTAAGTGTGATGCGGCAACAGCGGTTAAGTTCATCAAAAAGGTAATATTCCGGTTTGGCTTTCCACACAGCATTATTACTGATAATGGCACCAACCTATCTAAAGGAGAGATGGAAGAGTTCTGTCAAAGAGAACATATTCCCCTTGATGTATCATCAGTAGCTCACCCTCAGTCCAATGGCCAAGCGGAGAGGGCCAACCAAGAGATCTTGAGAGGCATCAAGCCCCGGCTTATGGTTCCTTTGTAAAGAACACCGGGTTGCTGGGTAGAGGAGTTTCCTTCTGTCCTCTGGAGCATCAACACCACACCTAACAGGTCTACATGATATACGCCTTTTTTCATGGTGTATGGTGCTGAAGCGGTTCTCCCTAGTGACATCCGGCACGACTCACCACGGGTGGCAGCTTACGTTGAAGCGGATAATGAGCAAGCAAGACAAGACAGCTTAGACCGGCTGGATGAGGAACGGGACACGGCAGCGGCGCGATCGGTGATTTATCAACAAGACCTGCGCCGGTACCACAGCCGCCGGGTTAAGACCAGAACGTTCCAGGAGGGAGATCTAGTGCTCCGGCTCATCCAAGACCAGATAGATATGCACAAGCTATCCCCACCTTGGGAAGGACCCTTTGTGGTCAGCAAAAATCTGCACAACGGATCATACTATCTTGTTGACGTTCGAGAACATAAGGACTCACGTACGACGGAGGAGGAGATAAAGCGGCCGTGGAACATCGCTCTTCTTTGAACTTATTACACTTGAGCCATCGGCTCCGCTTTATGTACAATGTATATATTATATTTAATAAATAAACTGGCGCCCCCGGATCACCAGGGAATCAGCCATCTTCTTCGCAAAAAGAGTATCACATGGGGGCTTCGAAAGAAGCTTACCATGGCCTCTTAAACCGGCGCCCCTGATAGCATCAGGGAATCAGCCGTGTTTTTTATACGCAAGAGTATCACATGGGGGCTTCGAAAGAAGTTCACCATGGCCTCTTAAACCGGCGCCCCTGATAGCTACAGGGAATCAGCCGTGTTTCTCCAAAGGAGTATCACATGGGAGTCTTCTACGGACGCTCACCATGGCCTCCTAAACCGGCGCCCCTGATAGCTACAGGGAATCAGCCGCGTTTCTCCAAAGGAGTATCACATGGGAGTCTTCTACGGACGCTCACCATGGCCTCCTAAACCGGCGCCCCTGGTAGCTACAGGGAATCAGCCGTGTTTCTCCAAAGGAGTATCACATGGGAGTCTTCTACGGACGCTCACCATGGCCTCCTAAACCGGCGCCCCTGATAGCTACAGGGAATCAGCCGCGTTTCTCCAAAGGAGTATCACATGGGAGTCTTCTACGGACGCTCACCATGGCCTCCTAAACCGGCGCCCCTGATAGCTACAGGGAATGAGCCGTGTTTCTCCAAAGGAGTATCACATGGGAGTTTTCTATGGATGCTCACCATGGCCTCCTGAACCGGCGCCCTTGACAGAATCAAGGAATCAGCCATGTTCTTTAAAAAGCCCTCATTTTGGAGCCTGGCAGCTCATAAAAAGCCTCGACTACATGGTCTTGTTTGCCCAAAAGCCCTATTTCTATTTTTTATGATTTCACAAATCTTGGTCATCATGATCATTGGTTTTTTGACCAAGTCCATTGACGTGAGACTGGACAACTACAAAGTTGACCATACATCTACAAAGTTAAAAGTCTGGGTCATGAACACCAGCGAGATTTAAACCGGTGTTCATCATAACCCGGATCGGTCATCAGGCTAGGCGAAACAAGAGAACCAAGAGCCTCATCAGCGCCTATGCTTTTACTTATTTGTACCGGGTTAAGGTCTACAAGCACACTTAATCAAATGTATGATATATGTTTGTGATCAAAGTTATTCCTTTAATATATATATGTCAGAGCAGGATAATCCGTCCGGTGGTAAACCGCCAGGACATCTTTTAGCTTTGTTCATGCAGGCACAGATAATATAAGCGGATCATGCATTGCAAGCAGAAGTTTAACTTGAGAGATGCCAAGTCAAATAGTACCATAAACAGTGGGATAAAGGAAATATTTCAACTATCCTATTACAAGGCACTTACAGGCCCGAATGGATCAAAAGTTTCTCGCAAAGTATTCGGCAACTACAAGTTAAACCGGGCGGTTTACGACTCCTCTTCACGCTGCGAAGGCTGAGGGTCAACTTGTTCCGGGTCTTCATCAACTTCAGGTAATGGCTGGAAACCAGGAGCGCACCAGTCAATCTTGGAGAGGGCACGGAAATATACTTCTTCATTGATAAGATCTGAAGGGTCAATATCTGGAGCGAAAGTGTGATTACGAACTGGTGGGATCAGATTTTCAGTGTCGTAAACCGGCCGCTCCACCCGCGAATTTTCTAGATCATAGGTTGGATGATACCTTGTTAAATCTGCTTCATCGGCAAGCTTACTAGCGAGAGGGCGCATATCCTTAGTCAAAGCACGGAGATCTTCGGCAGAGAAGACTGACCCGTCCTCTTTGTTGCTGGGATAGCCATTCATGGCTTCAGCCGGATCAAAATCAGGGACCCATGCTTTGGCCCGGGTCACCACCATAAGAGAGCCAGCTCGGGCAGCAGATTTCTTCACCTCAACCAGACGCACAGGTAGGACAGATAGCTTCTCCAGGGTGGCTTGGATGGTGGTTGGCGCCGGTTTGTTGTGTGACATGGCACTGATAGCCCTTTGAGCGCCGGAATAGAGCTGCTCCACCAGGGTATAAGCTGCCTTGAGCTTCTTCCGGACATCATCTCCAAGATGAGTTATGCGCCTCCCTACATACATTTAGCGAGTTACACCGGAGCGGAACAAAAGATTGCAGGGATATAAACATACAAAGACAGGTACTCACCGAAGATAGCAGAAGTCATGAGCTCTATTTGTTGTTTCAACCCGGATAGCTCCTGCGTAACCGGATTGAGAGCGGCTTCGGCATCCTTTGCTCTTTTTTCAAGAGCGTCCCTCTGCACCTCCCATGTGGACCGCTCCGCTTCAAAAAAATTCTTCAATTTTTACATGCTAGACAAAGCAAGGACAAGTTCTTCCTTAGCTTTGCCTGAAGCAGTCTCATGGAAAGCCAAGCTATTCCAGAGCTCAGTTGCCTCCGAAGCCCTCGGGGTCAAGTCAGCCTGCAAGGAAATCAAATGGATTAGAAGGACAGATCAATCAAGTCTCAAGCACATAACAAGTTATGCACTTGACACTTGGGGGCTAATGTGCAATTGAAGTACAGAAAGAAAAAAAAATCAGACAAGTCCCAAGCACATAAACAAGTTATGCCCTTGGCACTTGGGGGCTAATGTAAGTTCGTTCTCAGACATAATAAAAGTCCCGGTTCACCTACAGTGAAGCTAAACGACACTTGGGGGCTACTATGGTCTAAAGGTATGATTGCAAAGTACAAAGCAGAAAGAAAGAAAGTCACCTCATATTTGTCCTTCATCATATTAACTAAGCCGACTTCATAATCACGGCTAGTAAAGAGCCGGTTTAGATACCCGGAATGAAGTTCCTGGGCACTCAGCTGAGCATAGCTTGATAGGTCTGTGCTCCACTTGCCTTTGTCTTGTTGAAACTTCTCTTCTTTGGCAGTATGCCTAGCTAAGGTGACAGGTTTTGTGGGGGCAGTGAAGCCTAACCCGGTTATCTAAACATCTGCTGTCGAGTCGGCAGTTGGCTGGGGAGGATCGGCAGTGTGCACCGGACTAACGGGAGCCCGGCTAGCCCAAGGAGGACTAACCCGGACTGGGCTTGCCGGTTCAGCCATATTTTCCATATTGTCACCTCCTGGCGCAACAGCATCTTCATGATCCATAGGAGTGGGATCATCGAGCTGAACTTCAAAGTTGCCCTCTGGAGGAATGGCTGCTTCAGGGTCCTCGGCCGGTTCAGCAGTAGTGGTCTTAGCAGACGGCTTATTTGCTTTCGCCTTTTTTCTAGGCTTTGGCATTCTGATAAAGGTCAAAGGAACAATGAGAATCACAAAGTTAAAAACTAGAAGGTAAACCGGACGTCTGAAAGAAGGACTTACCCAGGAACGGTTTTGAGGACTGGGACTTGCGTGGCAGTCGACTCGCCGGAAGAAGACAGAGGAGCCTCCTGATAGTTGGGATCAGACGATTTAAGTGGTTTACGTATAAGGCCTGCTTTTGGATGAAGGAGAGTTGGAGTGAGTAAAACCTCGGAGCGGCGCCTGCGAGCCGGCGTAAGGGGTATTCCGGACGACTCAACCACATGGACGCTATGGCGCGTGGTCCGGCGAGCTTCGTGTTGCTGTTTCTTCAAAAGAAAGTTGGGATCCAATTGAGCATAAGGATGAGAAAATGGATATTTCCGGGATACCCGGCGGGTCTTAGGTGGCAAAGGTTCTGAATCAGATGAGAGAGAAATTACCTCAACTCCCCCCGCTTTACTTCCTTCCGCCAGATCCTGCGAAAAGGCATTGTTAACATAAATTCAGACAAAGGGAGGTCAAAGGACATAAGGGTTAATTAGTACCTCGGAATCCAGATCATCCTCTTCAGGATGTGAACCGGAGGCGGCAACAGATTTCTTCTTCTTGACAGCATAGGTTTTCTTGTGTAATTGCTTGGCCGGTTTATCCTGTGATTTCCTCTTCCAGAAAGGATCGTTGGCCTGTGCAAAGGAATAATAACAAGTTGAAGACAACTGGTATGAACGGATTAAGACAAAAAGAAAAGGGTCGGAAGAGCCTTACCGCTGGCGGTTCGTTGGTTACACAGAATGGAGCTAAACCGGTCCGGCTGCAATCCTCCAGAGGGATGTTCAGCATTTTCTTCGCGGACTCAGTAACTTCATTGTCAGGAAGTACAATTTTGGTACGGCGTTGAGGATCTTCTGGTTTGCCGGTATATTTGCACATTAGACTTGAGTGCCGGCTTAGTGGAAGGATGCTCCAAGAAAGCCAGCAGTGAACGAAGTCAACTCCGGTTAAAGCGTTCGCCACGAAAGCCCTGAGCTTGGAAAGCTGAGGGGCAAATCGAGCCCGATCTTGGGCGCTTAAATGTTGTGGCAAAGGATGGGTTGTTGCCAGATGATAGGCGCGGTAACCCGGCAGTGGATTCTCTCCTTCAGGTGAAGTATCCCTACAATAGAACCAAGTCTGGTTCCATTCTTTGGGGTGGCTGTGAAGAGCGGCGTGGGGAAAGCCCGCATCCTTTCTTTTCTGGATGTTGACACCACCCAGCTCCTGATGAGGTCCATCAGTAAACTCAGTCCGCCGGTTCAGATGGAAGAAATCCCGGAACAGATCCACCGATGGCTCTTCTTGAAGGTATGCCTCCGAGAAAACTTGGAAGTTACAGATGTTTGATACAGAATTCGGGCCTACATCTTGTGGGTGGAGTTGAAAAGCAGCTAGTACATCCCGGAAGAACTTTGAACCGGGAGGACTGAAACCCCGGGCCAGATGATCAAAGAAAACAATAATCTCTCCTTCTTGGGGAGTAGGAGGACATTCTTTTCCGGGGGCCCGCCAGTGCAGAACCTCTCTTGGACCCAGGAGGCCAATTGAAGCGGCATTTGCTAAATCGTCCTCAGTGATCCGGGAAGGAACCCAATTGCAAGCAACAAATTGTTTGGCCATTGTTTCTGATGAGGGAGTGCTGAAAAATACAGTGCAAGACCCGGTTTATGACTAGCGAAACAAACCGGCAATTTTGGTGAGAATATTGACCTAATCGACGGTTTAAACAAGGGACTAATGGTATTACTAATCCGGAAGCAGAAATGAGTAAGACAGCTACCGGTTCATGATGATAGACGAAGAAAGTTAAACCGTCAATTATGGAATACAGGCTTAAATCTAAACCGTCAAGGAAGCATATGAAGCGAGAGTTATGACTAAAGCGGCGATATAAGCTGCAGATCTATGGTGCGAAAAACAGTTTTCACATGAAGCAGAGGTAAATATGGATCTAAGGCGCAGGAGAAAAAGACGGAATAATACAAGTTATATTCAGTGAAGGCCGCGGAGGTTTGCTACAGATTCAATCTAAACTAACAAAGCTAGAGGAACTAAGGGTATAACGATGGAGCAGAAGCGCACGGGTGAAGATCAAGCCTAAACGAGTTTATATCTACAGCTAAGACTGGCCTACGGAGATGAACTATAATGAAATGAGGGTTCATGGCGAGCTACAGAAGAAACCCTAGAATAATATCTACGGGGAAGAAGATGGAGTACCTGAGGAAACAGGGGACGGCGGCGAAGTTCTCTGGAAGCGTTCAAGTCGATGCAGCGGCCGGGCTCGAGGACGATGGCGAGCTCGAAGAACGGCGGCGGAGCTTCGAGCGCTGGAGACGGAGGAAGAAGAAAGCGGAAGGGGAAAAGAGATGTGCCTTGGCGGTATTTATAAGCCGAAGAGATAAAAATGGTAAGCGCGGGAATCGAGGAGGCCAGAGATCGGATAAAGATTGAGCTGTCGCCTCGAGTTTCGGTGCGGCGATAAAGTAAGGTAACAAAACAGATGCGGGCATTAAATGCAGAGATGATGTCACGACAGATTGACGCGATTCCAGGAGATGACGTCATGGTCGGTTTATGAAGCAAACAAATGGCAGAAAGGAAATTTGTACAAAACTTGGAAGACTGACATGAACAAGTTCAAATCAATCTGGGGCCTAATTTCAGGGATATTACTAGCAGGTGTAAACCGGCCAGGAGGGTCCGGATTACACTGATAAGGTTGTATTATTACAAGCCCAATAGAATATGTATCAAAGAGGTCATGACCCATAGAGGTTTAGGGCCCATGTATAAGGCCCACGATCTGTAAACCGCCGTGCCATGTAACTTGGGATGTAAGATAGAAAGAGTAGAGACCGAGGCAGACACGTTTATAAGCCGGCCTCGGGACTCTGTAAACCGGACCGGGCGTCGCCTCCTATATAAAGGGACGACCCAGCGACGGTTCAAGGACAAGAAACAACAGCTCGAGACACAGGTAAGCGGATTCGCTCCCTGGTCATCGAAGCCCAAGCAATACCACACCAAACTAGACGTAGGCTTTTACCTTCATCGAAGGGGCCGAACTAGTATAAAACCCCATGTGTCCTTCCTCCGCTTTAACCCCTTCAAGCTAACCCGGGCAATGGCCTCACACCTAAGTCCACTAACCCGGACATCTGCCGTGCTAATTCCACGACAGTATCCATAAAAGCTTTAACACAATCAAACTTAGGGGTCACACTTGACTCCTTACCTTCGTCGAGATCCCAATCTTCAGAGTTGCGTTTAATTCTTTCCAATAAATCCCATTTGAATTCAATAGTCTTCATCATAAAAGAGCCAAATAAGAAGTATCGAGCATGGAGCGATTATTAAGAGAAAGCCGAGCATAAATTTTTTGAATAATCATTTCTCTTGAGAGCTCATGATTGGGGCATGAATATAACATTGACTTAATCCTCCCCCAAGCTTGAGCGATGCTTTCTCCTTCGCGAGGACAAAAATTGTAGATATAATTACGATCACAATGAACCTGGTGCATAGGGTAGAACTTCTGATGAAATTCCAACTTCAGACGATTATAGTTCCATGATCCAATATCGTCACATAGCCTAAACCATGTCAATGCATCTCCCTTCAAAGATAAAGGGAAGACCTTCTTGATAACATCCTCGGGCATACCTGCAAGCTTAAATAATCCACAAACTTCATCCACATAGATTAGATGTAAATCGGGATGCAGTGTTCCGTCTCCTGTAAAGGGATTATCTAGCAGTTTCTCTATCATACCCGAAGGAATTTCAAAGCAAACATTTTCAATAGGTAAAATAGGTTGAGGAGCAACTCTTTGCTCTTCTGGTTGGGGTAAAGATACCCCGAACAAGCCCCTCAAAGGATTATGAGCCATAGTAACAAGTGACAATAAATTTCAGCACACTATATAAATTTTTCGTTACCAAATTCCACTTACCAAAGGCGCTTCGCTCCCCGGAAACGGCACCAGAAAAGAATCTTGATGACCCACAAGTGTAGGGGATCTATCGTAGTCCTTTCGATAAGTAAGAGTGTCGAACCCAACGAGGAGCAGAAGGAAATGATAGGCATTTTTCAGTAAGGTATTGTCTGCAAGCACTGAAATTATAGGTAACAGATAGTTTTGTGATAAGGTAATTGGTAGCAAGTGACAAAAGGTAAAAGTAAATAAGGTGCAGCAAGGTGGCCCAATCCTTTTTGTATCAAAGGACAAGCCTGAACAAACTCTTATATGAAGGAAAGCGCTCCCGAGGACACATGGGAATTATCGTCAAGCTAGTTTTCATCACGATCATCTGATTCGCGTTCGGTACTTTGATAATTTGGTATGTGGGTGGACCGGTGCTTGGGTGCTGTCCTTACTTGGACAAGCCTCCCACTTATGATTAACCTCTAATGCAAGCATCTGCAACTACAAAAGAAGTATTAAGGTAAACCTAACCATAGGATGAAACAAATGGATCCAAATCAGCCCTTACGAAGCAGCGCAGAAACTAGGGTTTAAGCTTCTGTCACTCTAGCAACCCATCATCTACTTATTACTTCCCAATGCCTTCCTCTAGGCCCAAATAATGGTGAAGTGTCATGTAGTCGACGTTCACATGACACCACTAGAGGAGAGACAACATACATCTCATCAAAATATTGAACGAATACCAAATTCACATGACTACTTATAGCAAGACTTCTCCCATGTCCTCAGGAACCGAGGTAACTACTCACAAGACATAATATTGTTCATGATCAGAGGGTATTAATATGCATAATGGATCTGAACATATGATCTTCCACCAAATAAACCAACTAGCATCAACTACAAGGAGTAATCAACACTACTAGCAACCCACAGGTACCAATCTGAGGTTTGGGTACAAAAATTGGATACAAGAGATGAACTAGGGTTTGAGAGGGGATGGTGCTGGTGAAGATGTTGATGAAGATAGCTCTCCCCAACATGGGAGAGTTGTTGGTGATGACGGCGGTGACGATTTCCCCCTCCAGGAGGGAAGTATCCCCGGCAGAACAGCTCTGCCGGAGCCCTAGATTGGTTTCCGCCAAGGTTCCGCCTCGAGACGGCGGCGTTTGGTCCCGAAAGCATCCTTATGATTTTTTTTCCAGGTCAAAACACCTCATATAGGAGAAGATGGGCATTGGGGGACCATCGGGGGGGCCACGAGGCAGGGGGCGCGCCCCCCACCCTCGTGGACAGGTGGTGGCCCCCCTGGTGATCTTCTTTCGCCAGATATTTTCTATATTTTCTAAAACAGTGTCCTGTGAAGTTTCGAAGCTTTTTGAGTTGTGCAGAATAGGTTTCCAGAGTTTGCTTCTTTTCCAGCCCAGAGTTCCAGCTGTCGGCATTCTCCCTCTTCATGTAAACCTTGTAAAATAAGAGAGAAAAGGCATATGTATTGTGACATAATGTATAATAACAACCCATAGTGCTATAAATATCAACATAAAAGCATGATGCAAAATGGACATATCATATACCTTCCTCAAAACAGCCACCATATACCTACCTCAAAACAGCCACCATACCTACCTATCATGGCATTTCCATAGCTATTCCGAGATATATTGTCATGCAACTTTCCACCGTTCCGTTCATATGACACGCTTCATATTGGCATATTGCCATGCATGATCATGTAGTTGACATCGTATTTTTGGCAAAGCCACCATGCATAACTTTTCATACATGTCACTCTTGATTCATTGCACATCCCGGTACACCGCCGGAGGCATTCATATCGAGTCATACTTTGTTCTAGTATCGAGTTGTAATATCGAGTTGTAGTTCAATATAAGTGTGATGATCATCATTATTAGAGCATTGTCCCATGCGAGGAAAGGCCAAACAAAAGAAAAGGCCCCTCCAAAAAAAGGGACAATTGCTACTATCTTTTTCCACACTTGTGCTTCAAAGTAGCACCATGTTCTTCGTGATAGAGAGTCTCGTGTTTAGTCACTTTCATATACTAGTGGGAATTTTCATTATAGAACTTGGCTTGTATATTCCAACGATGGGCTTCCTCAAATGCCCTAGGTCTTTGTGAGCAAGCAAGTTGGATGCACACCCACTTAGTTTCTTTTGTTGAGCTTTCATACATATTTAGCTCTAGTGCATCCGTTGCATGGCAATCCCTACTCACTCATATTGATATCTATTGATGGGAATCTCCATAGCACGTTGATACATCTAGTCGATGTGATACTATATCCCTCCTTTTTGTCTTCTCCACAACCACCATTCTATTCCACCCATAGTGCTATATCCATGGCTCACGCTCATGTATTGCGTGAAAGTTGAAAGGTTTGAAAGAATAGAGTATGAAAACAAGTGCTTGGCTGAAACCGGGGTTGTGCATGATATGAATATTTTGTGTGGTGAAGAGGGGGCATAGGCAGACTATATGATTTTGTAGGGATAACTTTCTTTAGGCATAGTATTTTGAGAAGACATGATTGCTTTGTTAGTACGCTTGAAGTATTATTATTTCTTATGTCAATATAGACTTTTGTCTTGAATCTTTTAGATCTGAACATTCATGCCATAATTAAGAGAACTACATTGAAAAATATGTTGGTTAGCATTCCACATCAAAAATTCTGTTTTTATCATTTGCCTACTCGAGGACGAGCAGGAATTAAGCTTGGGGATGCTTGATACGTCTCCAACGTATCTATAATTTTTTATTGTTCCATGCTATTATTTATGATGTTTTGGATGTTTAATGGGCTTTGTTATACACTTTTATATTATTTTTGGGACTAACCTATTAACCCAGAGGCCCAGTCCAGATTGCTGTTTTTTCTGCCTATTTCAGTGTTTTACAGAAAAGGAATATCAAATGGAGTCCAAACGGAATGAAACTTCGGGAGAGATATTTTTGGAGCAAAATACGCACGGGAGACTTGAGAACCACGTAGTAGGGCTGACGTGGCATCCATGAGGGTGGGGGCGCCCCCCCCCCCC
>LR738715.1:644365202-644402103 GCA_902687465.1 Secale cereale
ACAGGGCGCGCCCCTGCCTCGTGGGCCCCACGTCTGGCCCCCGGTGCCCTCCTTCCTCCTATATATACCTACGTACCCCGAAACCATCAGAAGAGGAGAGAAAACCCTAGTTCCACCGCCGCAACCTTCTGTACCCGTGAGATCCCATCTTGGGGCCTGTTCCGGAGCTCTGTCGGAGGGGGGATCTACCACGGAGTGCTTCTACATCATCATCATCGCCTCACCATGAGTTGTGGGTAGTTTACCACAGACCTTCGGGTCCATAGTTAGTATCTAGATGGCTTCTTCTCTCTCTTTGGATCTCAATACCAAGTTCTCCTCGGTCTTCGAGGAGATCTATTCGATGTAATCTCTTTTTGCGGTGTGTTTGTCGAGTTTCGATGAATTGTGGGTTTATGATCAAGATTATCTATGAGAAATATTTGGTTCTTTTCTGAACTCTTCCATGTATGATTATAATATCCTTGCAAGTCTCTTCGGATTATTGGTTTGGTTTGGCCTACTAGATCTATAGTTCTTGCAATGGGAGAAGTGCTTGGCTTTGGGTTCAATCTTGCGGTGTCCTTTCCCAGTGACAGTAGGGGCAGCAAGGCACGTATTGTATTATTGCCATCGAGAATAAAAAGATGGGGTTTATATCATGTTATTTGAGTTTATCCTTCTACATCATGTCATCTTGCTTAAGGCATTACTTTGTTCTTATGAACTTAATACTCTAGATGCATGCTGGATAGCAGTCGATGTGTGGAGTAATAGTAGTAGATGCAGGCAGGAGTCGGTCTACTTGTCTCGGACGTGATGCATATATACAATGATCATGCCTAGATAGTCTCATAACTATTCTCCTTTCTATCAATTGCTCGACAGTAATTTGTTTACCCACCGTAGAATATCGCTATCATGAGAGTAGCCACTAGAGAACACTATGGCCCCCGGGTCTATTCTCAACATATCAATCTACATCTACTTTACTTTTTCCGCTTTTACTTTATGTTCTTATAAACAAAAAAACCAAAAATATAAACTATCATCTCTATCAGATCTCACATTCGTAAGTGACCGTAAAGGGATTGACAACCCCTTATCGCGTTGGCTGCGAAGTTCTTATTTGTTTGTGCAGGTGCGAGGGACTCGCGCGTGGTCTCCTACTCGATTGATACCTTGGTTCTCAAAAGCTGAGGGAAATACTTACGCTATTGTGCTGCATCACCCTTTCCTCTTCGTGGGAATACAACGCAAGCTCGAGAAGTAGCAACCATCTCAGAAGCAGTTCGGCATATAGCTCAGATGCAAGTGGCTGGCTCCTTAGAGGGCATTTCCGCATTAAGCTCGGCTAAAATCCTTCAACTTTTTTGAACCAAGGTGATCTATGACAACTCAGATATAGTCCGGCGTTGGAGCTCGGATATAGTCCGGCGTTGGAGCTCGGATACAGTCCGGCGTTGGAGCTCGGATGGAGTCCGGCGTTGGAGCTTGGACGCAAGAGGACACAACCGCATGGGAAACACTTCAAACCCGAGGTGCGGTATACAAATAACAAGGCATTGATAAAGGCCAAAGATTTAAAGGGCTCCTCGGATACCCGGCGTGTGAAATCTTCAGATTTAGCTCGCCAACCCTCAAGATAGAAGATGGGAATATTTGTTGAACCAGTTTTCAAGACCGACGACCAAAGACGAAGAACAGTTCAGAAGAAACGAGGGGCGTCCCCAACTTGAAGACCGGTTCAGGGGGCTACTGACGGTGTCCTGGATTATGGGGTACTCACCACGTCGTCTCCCGGTCAGTTGGATTGGGCCAAGGACCCCCACGGCCATTCACTCATGGGCCAGTTCGGACAGCCAATGTATACACAAGGAAGATTCCACAAGACTTGGTGATCAAGACAAGGACTCCTCCCCACCGGCGTATTCGACTAGGACTCTTGTTATCCTAGGCCTCTTGTACATTATATAAGCCAAGGTTAGGCTAGTCGATAGGGACAATGCTAGATCATTATGATATTCATCATACCCGTAGGTTTTAGACCACAACATATGATTTCGAGGTAGATCAACTCTTGTAATCTCTATATTCATCAAGATCAATCAAGCAGGAAGTAGGGTATTACCTCGATAGAGAGGGCCCGAACCTGGGTAAAAATCATGTCCCCTGTCTCCTGTTACCCATCGATCCATGATCCACAGCTCAGGACCCCTACCCCGAGATCTGCCGTTTTGACACCGACAGCGTTCCCCACTCCATGCCCAAAAATCATCAATATTGCGCGTGCACAATGGTATTGCTAATATAGCATCTACGTCAAAAGGAATGAACACCGATCGGATGAGCTCCTCTTTCCAAGTGGTCGTGGTGGCATCAATCAACTCAGAAACGAGCCTGGGAGGGTTGGACACCAGCGCCGTGATGGGACTCATCGGACCTATTCTGGGGAGCAAGTTGTTCTCCCAAATGTCTGTGGTTGCACCATTACCTATCCTTCGAATGAGTCCTTGCTTTAAGACATCTCTCCCGTCAATAATGGCCCGCCATATTTGTGAGGGGTGGCCTCCCAACTCAGCTTCAAGAATTGAACCTTGTGGATAATAAACCGCTCTCAAGAGGCGGGCACTGAGAGAAGATGGATCGTGCAACAGCCTCCACGATTGTCTGGCCAGCAAAGCCAGGTTAAAGATCTCCATATCTCGAAAACCCAAACCTCCCAAGTGTTTGGGGTGTGTCATCACGTTCCAAGACATCCAAGCTGGTTTACGTTTACCTTGCTTGCTCCCCCACCAGAATTGTCGAATGATCGATGTTATGTTCTCACACAGTCCTCTCGGCAACCGAAAACATGCCATAGAGTATACTGGTATAGCTTGAGCCACAGATTTAATTAGAACCTCGTTACCCGCAACTGATAAAAGCTTCTCCATCCATCCTCTCACCTTTTCCCATATCATGTCTCTGAGATACTTAAATTTTTCCATCCTTGGTTGGCCAACATCTATGGGCATCCCCAAATATCTGTCATTTAATGACTCATTATGAACATGCAGAATGTCCTTGACCCTCTCTCTTCTCTCTTGCGGACAACCCTTGCTGAAAAATATGGATGATTTGTCATGGTTAATCCTCTGACCAGAAGCATTACAATATGTCTCCAACAGGTTTGATACCGCAGTCGCGCCCTCAGAGCTTGACCTAAAAAGCAACAAGCTATCGTCAGCAAAAAGGAGATGGTTCACAACCGGAGCTGTAGGAGCCACCTTGATTCCCTCAAGACCCGACGACTCAGAACTGGATTTTAAAAGGTACGAAAGGCCCTCTGATGCAAGTAAGAAAACATAAGGGGAAATGGGATCTCCCTGCCGAATTCCTCTGGATGGTACAAATTGCTCAAGCTTCTCACCATTAAACATGACTGAAAAAGAGACAGACCGGACCACGCTCATAATTGTGTCAACCCAAGGTTGTGCAAAGCCCACCTTCTCCATCATGGCCTGCAAATAGTCCCATTCTAGCCTATCATAGGCTTTCATCATATCCAGCTTCAAAGCACAAAAGCTATTGGACTTCGACTTATTACGCTTCATAAAGTGTAGACACTCGTAAGCACATATTATATTGTCCGTGATTAGCCTACCAGGAACAAATGTTGACTGCTCATGAGATATGATATCTGGTAGTATCTGTTTGAGTGTGTTGGTAACAACCTTGGAAGCAATTTTGTAGATGACGTTGCAAAGGCTAATAGGATGAAACTGTGCAAGCTGAGTTGGGTTCAAAACCTTTGGAATAAGCACCAATACCGTGTCATTCACACATTCAGCACTTTCCTCACCTCTGACGATCCTGAGCACAGCACGGGTGACCTCTTCACCACAGATATCCCAGTGACGCTGATTGAAATGAGCCGGGAATCCATCGGGCCCCGGTGCCTTCGTTGGGAACATTTGAAAAAGGGTCATCTTCACCTCCTCATTAGTGTATGGGGCTAAGAGAATGTCATTCATATGTTGAGTTACCTTTGCCGGCACTTTGGAGAGGACTTGATCCATTCCATTGACGCCCTCGGAAGTGTAAAGACTCTTATAAAATTCTGACACCGTCGATCTCAAAGCTCTAGGATCATCAATGATTACACCCAAAGAATTTGCCAGAGCTTTAATCATATTCCTTTTGCGCCTCTGGCTTGCTCAAAGATGGAAAATTCGAGTGTTTCTATCTCCCGCCGACAACCATTCCAGTCGGGACCGCTGCCTCCACATGAGTTCCTCCCTATGAAAAAGTTCGATCAATGTCGTGGAATTAACACGGCAGATGTCCGGTTTAGCGGACTTGATGATGGAACCATCGCACGGGTTAGCTTGAAAGGGTTCATGGCACACAAAGGACACAAAGGGTTTTATACTAGTTCGGCCCCTTCGAGAAGGTAAAAGCCTACGTCTAGTTGGTTTGGTATTGCTTGGGCGTCGGTTTACAGGGAGCGGAATCGCTTGCCTGCGTCTCGACGGATTGATTGTTGCTTGTCCCTGAACCGGTACCGGGTCGTCCCTTTATATAGAGGTGACGCCGGGTCCGGTTTACAGAGTCCCGAGGCCGGCTCATAATCGTGTCCGCCTCGGTCTCTACCCTTTCTTTCTTATCTCTCAAGTTACATCTCTTGGGTGGTTTACAAACCGTACTTTTATACATGGGCCTTGAAATCTCATGGGCCGTAATCTCTACTAAAATAATAAACCAAGTACGATATAACTAAGCCGGTTTACAATATCTGGTTTATATCT
Source organism: Secale cereale (assembly GCA_902687465.1). NCBI lineage: Eukaryota > Viridiplantae > Streptophyta > Magnoliopsida > Poales > Poaceae > Secale > Secale cereale. The sequence continues at coordinate 644,369,972 of LR738715.1, forward strand.
ATTAACCATATCCCCGACAATCAATCTCTCATTAATTTTCAACTCGACATGAGATGGCCCCGTCCTCGTTGGGTTACTCCTCAAATGTTCAAGCTCGGTTTTGAGGCCCTTGATTTCCTTATGTACCGACCCGAAAGTATTCTTATTCCACCGCCCCAGATCAGCAGCAACCAAGCCCAGCTTGGCACGGAGTTCTTGCATTCTAGCAGTTGCATCGCCCGCTGCCCAGCTTTGAAGCAGGGTGTCACCCAGGTTCTCATGCGCCTCCCACATCGCCTCATACTTGAAAGTTCTCGGTGCCTTGAGTGCCGGCGCATCATGCATGTTAAGCAAGATAGGGCGATGGTCAGAGGTGGCCGCCGTTAGATGTTTTAAATGGGCTGTCGAAAACTTCTCGTTACATTCTGTAGCCATAGCTCGATCAAGCCTTACCCTTGTATAGCTTCCTCTAGTAACCATTTTCTCATACGTCCAAAACTGTCCCTGATAGCCCATATCCATAAGCATGCAAACATCAACGGCATCCCGGAAACCCTGGATTTGAGCATTGCTCCTTTCTCATATTCCTTCTTGTTCATCCGAACGTAAAACTTCGTTAAAATCACCTATGCACAACCATGTATCATTACTCAAAGTGATGATCCCTTTCAAAGTATCCCATGTTTGGTGCCTCAAGTGGGTCCGAGCCTCCCCATATACTAAGGTCACCCTCCACGGATTCGAGTTCTCCTCAAGAATAGAGCAGTCAATATGATACGGTGAGTCGCCCAAAATCTGAACATTTATTGAATTGTTCCAAAAAAATCCCTAGACCTCCACTTCTACCTTGACTACTCACAGCGTAGCCATTATCATAACCAAGAGTTGCAGCTAGCTTCTATACCCTTTCTCTATCAATTTGTGTCTCTACGATACAAAGAAGGGTAGGGGCAAAAATCTCCGCGAAACCGCGGAGCTCGCGAACTGTCGCAGTCCTGCTCGCGCCACGGTAGTTCTAGCTTAAGACACTCATTGGGCCTGGCGGCGCCCCTCCAGGGAGCCTGCCAATATGTTCTTTGCCGTCCGGTTGTCGCTCCTGCCCTCCTCTTCAATCTTGTTCCTCTTCGACTCCCTCTTCGGTGGAGGGCTCATGGCAGTAGAGCTTTGGTGAACAACAAACAACTCCATCCCGGTCACCGTCGTGCTGCTATTGGTCATCGCCTCTACTGCTTTCCTAATTGATTTGTCACTCTCGTTAACAAACACAGGATTCGTCCTCTTCCTGCTAGGATCCAACATGTCCACGTCCGTCTTGTCCGCCCCACTTCCACTTCTTTGTGAGTGCTAGCCGGATTGCTCTCTGGACCGCTCCTTGATCTGCCTCCAGAACGTCCTCCACGGCGGCCACCACGACGGCTCCTTCCCTCACCAGGGCCCCTTCTGTTGTTCGTGAACCAATCGGACTGAAGACTAGTGCAGAGGGAGGATGAACCCCATTACCATGTTCTTTGTAGAGGTGTCCTAGCATCCCACAGACTGCACACCAGTCGGGCAATCTCTCATACTTGACTTTGTAGATTTGTCTCTTTCCTTCTCTGATCATGGATATCGCGTTTTTTAATGGTTTGTGGACATTGATGCGCACCCAAACACAGTAAAAATTTCCTATAAAATCATGGGATTGTACTTCAGCAAACAAAACTTCACCCACCTTGGCTGCTAGAGGCCTGACTAGAGATGAGCATACAAATCTGGCATGTCATGTATTTGGATCCATATTTCAATAGTCTCCAGTTTGATCGTGGATGGTTTCGAGATTCCATCATATGGTGCCATAAGCACCGCATCCCCCCGGAAGTTCCACGGCCCCTCTTGCATGACTCGCTCCCAATCTCCTAAGCACGTAAACTGAACAGAATACATATTCTCCTCCAAAGGCTTGAATTTCGCTTCCTGAGAATACAGATTCTCCTCCAAAGGCTTGAATTTTCGCTTCCTGTGCTACGTCCCAAGCTGAGCGCATGTTCCAGTAAAACCACGTCTGAGTATAGCTCTTGTTGGCGTTGACTTTGATCAGCGCGACCCACAGTGGTGACTCGAGCCGAACCGAGCTCGTCTACGGATGGCCGGATCTCAAGGCCGTGGCGCCGGGCAACCAATGTGCTAGAAGGCCCACGGCTGTGTTTGTTTCAGCTTTTGGAGCAGTTTTAGGATTGAAAAAAGCTGAAGCTGAAACAAACAGGTTATTTAGAACAGCTGTGGAACCACAACCCAAAACTGTTTCGGGAGATTTTCAGTGTAACAGCCTAAAGCTGGTCTCGGTGTACTTTTGGGCCAAAACTGTTTCCCTAGCCCCTCTATCTTTGGCGTTTGGTCATAATTATGTCGTAAATGCCACCGTAGGCATGACATATCTCTACGTTCGCCCCCCTCCTCCTGAAACATAGCGTTTTCACCAGCTCACAGTCGTTTCCACAGCTGCGTTGCCAAACAGCTAACCTTCACTACAGCTGTTTCCTCAGCACAGCAGTTTTGCCAGCACAGCAAGTCCACAGCTGAAACTGCTGAAACCGAAGCTCAAACAAACACAGCCCACGTCGGCCTGAAAAAATCCGTGCACTCGTGTATGATTACCTTGTCGGCTTGTCCTCTTCCGAACGGATAGATTCTCCGTCCGAGTCAGCCGCAGCCCCACAGTTCTTCTTCCCAGCAGCAGCAGTTTCCGCCGCATTGCAACACTGACAGAGTAGGACTGCACGAGACGTCCACGGCGTCGGCCCACGTGTGCGGTCCGGATGAGATAGTCATGGAGTTTATGATCTTTATTAAAAACACTTACACTTGAGGTGACGCGTGGCCTTTGGTGTTAGAGAAATAGTACAGCGATTTGGCTCTCGCCGCTATGTGTCGGGATCTGCACAGTTCACAAGTCGGAGCGGAGCGCTGCCAGCTTCGATCCCGTACGTCCGTCGTCGTCACGAGACTACGAGAGCTGCAGGCCAGCACCACGCGTCCGAAGCTGCATGGTTTTCTGGCGAAGTTCCGTGTTTTCCGCTGCAAATAATAACTCCGTGTTTAACGTGTAGATTTTACAGAAGAATTACGTTTTCTTTTCCTCCAATTCGCCGCTTCCTGAAGAGAATTCCCCATTCGGAACACTGACAGAAGCTAGTAGAACGAAGAGCGATGGAAACTCAGTTGCTTAAAATCCAAATCCCATACACTCGCGCTTGCTTTGGTCGGGAATACCTTTCACCTTTACCATGAGAGCGGGACGACTCTGTAAAAACGAGCCCCAAGTGGAGTGGACGCATCACATCGTAAATCCGGAGCCAATTATGGAGAAAACAACGGGTAGCGCACAGGGGGACGGAACGGCCCGGCCTGTCGGGCTCGGCGTAACGCAGTGGACAGAATTGCTCCCGGCTCTGCCCGTAGCGATCCGTAATCCTATCGCCTCCCCCGGGGCCCCACGCCACATGCTGCGCGCCTCCTCCCGCGTCGCCATCAGCCGTGCTATCATCGCTCGCTCCACGGTTCCCCCGTCCCGCCGCGGCGCCGCCCGCCGCCTCGCCAGAACTTATCCGGTTATCCCCGGAGCACCACCCCGCGTCTCCTTTACGCCTGCCTCTGAACTGATAGGGCTGGTCGTCGTCCGCTCGGTGACGCGAGGAGGCGGAAGGAAGAGGTGTACTATCCGTCGAGAGCGTCGCTGTCAATCCCGGTGCCCGTTGGTAGCGGCAAGTTGGTCATGCTTTACGCGCGCATCATGCGATGCCTAGTCGGCTCGCCGTCGCCTTATCAGGATTGCTGTGCTGGATGCCTGGATTGGGGTGTGGTCATGCTGAAATGGAAGGTCCTATTATTTTGTCTCTAGCAAAACACTGCATCCATCACCAGGCTTATCGCCCGAGATGGCACAAGGCATACAAGTAAAGTTAGGAGATATCTGCCTTGGCCCGCGGCAGAAAGTAGCCAGCCACCAAGAAAATCCATGAAGTTGACGACCATCTGGGTTAGCAACATAAATATGGAAAGGCACCCCGTCCAAAGGATGGTCGGGACGCACTGTTTACCAAGACAGATAGCGAGTCAATTAACAGCTGAAAACGAAAGAATGTGCATCTTCCCGTCGCCGGACAGCTTCGTCAGTCTCCCATTACCAAGCTCCCAAACAAGAGCTTTGAAGTGTGGATACGCCAGCTGTGCCAGATATACACGTATACGTCTGCTAGAATCTGCTGGCCGGACCATGTTTTTTCAGTCCCGGTCTTCTTCCGGCGGGATTCAGTGTTTTCTCAAGCAAGTAATATGTATGATGCACACTGCCCAGTGGCACTGCAGAAGTAAAATCCTGAACACCCATGTGCTAAAGCTCCATCAAATAAACCACTGCATCAAATGCTGATAATCAAACTCTGTTTTCAGACAATGCACTCCAGGCATATTTATTGGCTCAACTCAACGGATAGCCGTATGTATGTTTGTAATTTCCTATTACATCATCGGAAGGATAAAGGGCGTTCAGGTGGTCATAGCATTCTGGGCTGCTACAGAGAATCACACATTCAACTCAGCATCGGCAGCTAATGGTTCGAACACTGATTCGACCTCATCCATGTTTACGTCTTCCAGAGTTGCTGGACTCCATTTTGGATTCTGCAAGTGACGGGACGAAAAAATGAAATGATTACGGGTATGCTACTGATGCCTTTAGGTTAAATGAAGAACCACCATCACATTAGATTTTAGATAACCTTCCCCGGCATGAATATGTAAATGATGTCACACCAGAGTAAAATGCACAAAACGTGCGCATTTAATGTGTGCTGCTGTGCCTTGTACTCCCTCCCTCCAGAATTACTTGCCGCTCAAATGGGTGTATCTAGTATTAAAATACGTCTAGATACATCCATTTGAGCTACAATTAATTTTGGACGGAGGTAGTATTTTGGTTGAATATGAGCTCTCTACCTAATCTTGCAAGATAAACAGACAGCGGTCCAAGGTGCATTATATTTTTTTCGAAACGGAGGCAAAAGATTTGCCTCATCCATTAAATAAGGAGAGAAAAGAGTTTACAGTTTTACAAGACATCCCACAGAGCGGCATGCTAATTACTCGCACGAAATAACATTCCCTAGTTTCTTGGCGCCGGCTGTGACCCATAATTTGGCCTCGTCGATAATAAGTGTAAGCAGAATAGGCGGTGAGGTATATTTTTGGCGAAAAACCCTAGCGTTCCGCTCGTTCCACACAGTCCGTGAGATAAGCATTGTGAGGGATGACATGGCATGCCAGTTCGAAGTGCGGTTGTCAGTCTGATTATCCCACCATTGCTTGACGGAGTCATGAAGCTGCCACTCGGAGGTGTTGACGTTAGGCAAGCCAAGCTTGTCGATGATTGCTCTCCAAAGCCTAGTTGTGTATCGACACTTGAAGAAGAGATGGGGTCCCGTTTCTTGCTCTCTCTTGCATAGCGGACATAGGCCACAATTTGTCCAACCACGCCTCTCCAGTCGGTCGGCAGTCCAAATTCTATCTTGCAGGGCTAGCCAAGCAAAAAAAATCACCTTGGGGGGTGCCCAAGCGGCCAAGCCTTCCAAACCATGCGTTCCATGAGGGAGAGAGTCAAGCCAAGGAATTGCGCCTTGTAAGCTGTTGCCGTTGTGTAGATCCCATCATTCGCGTGCTTCCAAATAATCTCATCCTCTGTTTGCTCATCAAGGTGGAAGTCATGCAGCAGCATCCACAAGGTGAAAAATTCACGAATGTGACCAATAGTGACCTCGATATTGGGGTTGATTTTCAGAATCCACGCCTCTCCCTTGAGGGCTTCACGCACCTTCCAGTTCTTCCTTCTCGAGGCCATATAGATTAACGGTGCTATGTCCAAGGTGCATTATAGTTTAATGTAAAATAGACTTTTGCCCAATTTTGCAAGACATAGATGACACCAGGATCTAATATTTTATTATTTCTGGTTTAATATTTCAAAAAGTCCAGACTATCTCAGAGCTTAAATAGTAGAACAAGATTAGGTACAAGTTATCCTACATTATCTGATTTAAGACAAATTTCAATCTGTATGTGGAGAGAGCAGTCATTGCAGTTCCTACTTTAAAATGTTGCCATTGCACAACAGACCAGGGGTCTACGGCTATCTGTACGAAAAAAGGGAAAAGGACAAACCCAGTGCTAGAAACTCCCACCAGGTGGGTCTGGGCAAGGATTACACGAGGCAAGCCTTACCCCTGCACAGTGCAACGCAGAGAGGCTGAGTCGAAACAAAGACCTCTTGGCACAAGTGGGCAGAGAGTCTGCGTCGAAACCAAGACCTCTTGGCACAAGTGGACAGTACTTCACCACTGCCCAGGCCTCTCCTCTATCTGTGCCCAATGATTATAAAAATGTAGTCACAATTCAGGTGATTTATATAGTTAAGTCAAATCAGTGAACTGGGTCATATTTGGAGAGGAACAAGCTATGGGCAGAACGCATTCTTAGGCCCTATAATAAGCATAGGCCATATTTCCAAGTGAGGCTTAAGCCACGCTTTGGCAAGCCTTTTTCTCCCTGCCAAAAGCCATAAGTAGTCAGAACAGACTTACTCACGTAGGTTATGACACAAGGCCACCTTGGCTCAGTCTTTGCTTCGGTGGGCTTTTGCAGAAGGGGGGCTGATAAAGGCATATAAAACCATTGGATGTTTAATGGTATGCACCCATATTTGCTAATAGTATAAAAACCATGTATGGGCATGGGCCAGCACGGCCCTATGGTTTTGTGCGGTTAGCGAAAAACAGGCTTATGCACAAGCAACAGCTGGGCCAAAATCAGGGGAAGTAGCTCCTGGCGTTACAGGCTGAACAAGTCTTAGCTGGCCAATTTGTCTTGTTTGTCGAAACTGGCATGCGGAGTAAAGCATACTTGAGTGCTCATAATGGCAGCACAACCCATCAGGTAGGTTTAAGCTTATGTCAACTTTGAAATTAGGATTTGTAGAACTTATGGTCCAAAAGTTGATGGTGGAAAGGAAAACGTTCTAACTGGTTGGACCCCCTATAGGCTTACAGCATTCATCATAGGTGGAAGCCCATGAAACACATGTGCCACACACATCTAACAATATGTGTCTCTGCCTCTAGTGAAAATAAAAACCCTTTTGGACAGAACAATTTAAAATTTTGAGATTGAAAAATAAAACCATATGACTTGCCTGGTCCTTGTCAACCAAGACAGCGCGTACGCCTTCAGCAAAATCACTTCGAACCGACGATCTCAAGGCAATGCGGTACTCCAATTTCATAACACCAGCCAACTGAATGTGCCAAGCAACAGAATAATAAGAAAAACTTGAGGAAATAGAAATGTTCAATGGTACAGGATACAGGAGACTACCTTAGATAGATAATTTTCATTGTTCCCGTATGACGATGCAACTCGAGAGAAATGTTTCTGTGTTAAACAAAGAGAAAACGGAGCACCTTTCTTAAGTCCTGCTAAAGCATCATTGGCCCATTCTGACACTGCAGACATCAAAATAAAGAACAATTTACATATATGCATTCATTCTTCTCTAGTCAGTACTGCAGTAGACTTAGTTCTTATATAGAACAGGCCATTTTCAAATGAAAGTAGTTGACACTGTTTTCACTATATCAGAAAGAGGACGGTTAACAGAAGATTACCTGTGGCATCACCACTTTGACTACGCTTCTTTAGCTCTTCCACAGATTCAGTAGCTGATTTATCAGGACCAAAAGAAGAAACGATATCCGGTAAAAGCTTTTCTAATTGGGGCACCGACTCAGGTTCCTTCTTGTACCCAGTCAGGAGTGACTCAACATCTTTGTGAGGATCAGCGGTGCTGCAACAAGACAAAGAGAACCACATATGTCAAGATACTACATTACTACTCCCTCCGTTCCTAAATATAAGTCTTTGTAGAGATTCCACTATGGACCACATACGGATGTATATAGATGCATTTTAGAGTGTAGATTCACTCATTTTGCTCCGTATGTAGTCAGTAGTCCATAGTGAAATCTCTACAAAGACTTATATTTGGGACATGGTTTTCGAGTCACGACTCATGCGAGTGAGTCGCTTTGGGGCAGCGACTCGGAAGAAGTCGAGCCTGCGTTGTGACTAATCGCGACTCTGAGTCGCGAGTCGACACTAAGCTGAGTCGACCATATTTTTGCGACTCATAGACTAGTCGTCGACTAGTCGAGCGACTCGAATCCATGATTTGGGAACGGAGGGGGTACTAAAATAGTATAGAAATATTGCAAGCACTTGCTATGTCATGAATCTAAGATACTATTCCCTCCGTTCACAAATATAAGATGTTCTAACTTTTTTTTATAAATCGGATGTATATAGACACACTTTAGTGTGTTTGTTCACTCATTTCAGTCTGTATGTAGTTCATATTGAAATATCCAAAGCATCATATATTTGTGAACAGAGGGAGTAATACATAGTAGAGAACTATAAAATATAGATAGTTACTAAAGTTGCATATTAATGTGTTCAGTATGTTTTGGCCAAGTTAGACACATACAAGTTAGCACTCAGGAGGGATTCCTTGAGTGAACCCAAGTCCCCGGAAGGTACATAATGGGTTCCGAGACCTATGAACAGAGCATCAGCAGGTGAAGATATTCTTTTTCCTGTCATCCCAAGGTAAGCTCCTGAAAGAAGATTTATTATTTATTTTTGCGAAGAGAGAAGCAGATGTTAGTGAAAAGGAGAAAGTAAATAAGGACGCTATATGATTTAAACACACTTTATCCATTTGGGAACAGAGAAAGCCACAACAATGTCACAGTATTAGTGCAAAGAACAACTCAGGATAGCATAAGTAAAGATCTGGCATTACAGCCCATTAACCATAACTGAACAATAATTGCATAAGTAGCATGAAAGATTCGGAGTTTAGAACTGTCCAGCATGTTCCAGAATACAGAAAACAGAGAACTTGTATTAAATATTCAAATGATTATGCTCCACTAAAAATGATCATCCAGACACCCACACGACAGAAATGGAGATATAAGGGATAGCAAAAATAAGATAACAGAGAAACACAACAAGGTGTGGACATCAAGGCACATAGGAGTGCATGATGTAGGGAGGGAGGGTATGGTTCTGACTACTGTACAACTAGCTAGCGATGCAATACATGCCATCAAGTTGGAAACATGATGGTTATATGATCATACAGAAATTAGTAGCAGAAGATACCACCTACAAATTGATAAACTAGAGGGAGGAAGTGGGGATACAGAAGCATACCGACTGCACCCCCTCCTGGCGCTTTTGCACCGATGTAAGCAAAGCCAACATCTGGGAACAAGCCAATACCATTTTCCGGCATGGCCAGGAGTGTTCTCTGTAATAGTAGCACATTGAAAAGCATGATCAGTCTTTATAATGCAGAAGTTGAAAGTAGACCTCATTAATAAAGAGAAAATTGAGTTGCAAACAATTGCCTCCGTAATAATGCGGTAGCGGCCATGTCCAGACAATCCAATTCCAAACCCCATGGTCACACCATCCATCAAGCATATATAAGGTTTTGCATACTCATGTATCTTGCAAATCAAAGAGTACTCAGCTGTGAAGACCTGAAAAGGAACACTCTATCTCTTAGTGATGCAAATGATAAAAATATACATTCGGCTATTTTCATGTACCAATGCAAAACAGAAGAGACACACCAAGGAGCAGAGGCTAAGGTTAGTACATGCAGAATTATGTGTACTGACTATTGAACATTACTTTATACAGGGAAACACAGCAAGGAGCAGCTAGGCATACAATATCTTAGCACTGCGCAATATTTTCATTTAGCAAATACCAATGCTACAAAAAGGAAACACAGCAAGGAGCACAATACTAGTAAGACAAGCAGATTTGTGTCTATGATCATCAGTTATTCAACAATAATATATAGAGTGCTTCTCAGCAGTGTACCAGTTACAAAATCAGCTAAGAATCACAAAGTCTTAGTACTATGAATAAATAGATGTATTGTATGATTCTAGAGAACTAATCCTGATTATATTGGTATCGTAATGTTAGATGGAGAGTGGGTGAAAGGAGATAGTGTTACAAGAATAGATAGTGAGTAATATTTTGTTTGGAATTGATATTTTGTTTGGAATTGTCGTCATGGACATTATATATCAATCCTTCCAACTCAACAGGGCATTGAATTCATATGTTCCGTTATACGGCAGCATTAGTGGTTCACAGTCAATAATTAAGTAAATGTTACAATGTTTAGATGCATCAATGAGTGAAATATTGAATTATAATTCAGAGTGTTCAGAATCATTTGAATTATTACATTAGTTTGAAGTTGGCTGTGAAATTCAGGTTTTTCAACTGTTCCTTCAGATTTGAGTACAATTTCAACTATGTATTTTATAACAGTGCAACTCATTTCTCGGATACAAAAAAGGTCTTATTGCTAGACCTCTATTATCTCTGGCATAGTGCAATCAATAGCAAGTCTCTTCACATCCCCACCTGCAGTTTACACTAAGCAGCAGTCACTATCTGTGCAAATTTGAGCAATGCTATAGACATCAACATACTGATGCTGCATAGTACATTTTTGAACAAAAAATAATGATAAAAGAACCATCAGTTCTAAAAGTGAAAGACCTTTTGCACAAGTGATGTGCTCTTGTCCTTTTGAATTTCCGCTGCAACACCCTTAATATCCATCCCTGCATTGGCCATGAATCATATTTGAAAACATATCCAATGCTCCGGACACATAAAGGCAATACAGCATGTTCTTGTCCAAAGGCATATCTTATTCACACGTAGAAAGGGGGGACAGAATGGAGAAAAAAATACCAGCTGAGAAGGCGCGGGGAGAACTGCTTTGCACAAGAATGCACTTCACATTTGGATTTGTTTCCCATTCATCAAGAAATGCCTTGTACCTCAGGTCCATTTCTGCACACATTTGAGGTAACAACTATGTGAGTGGAGCTCAATAAGGTATCAAACAAACATTCTATGGGGGAGGGGGGAGATGTAAATGGGGTAGGCCCATTACGTGCCGCACAAGGCAATTAGTTCGTGTAAAAGATAACATGTACTTAATGACAAAACACCTCTAGGACGCCATTTATTTCCTACCAGGGGAGTAGTAAATTGCCCTTCGCAGCAGCTCAATAGACACGTGTTGCACCAAATCATCTCAATTTGGACATCCAGGTTCACACGGCAGGAACCAAATCATCTCAATATTATCAATCATATGCCCCCCGGTTCATGTTTCCTGGTTCCATCACTTGGCAAACAGAAGATACCTCCCGCTTGAACCAAGCATGTACTCGCGCCATCAACTGCCACACGATCGCTGTGCAGCAAGAAATGAGGCACATGTGTGACATCTTTGTGTGGGCCTGCTATCTGAGCATGCCAGCTTCGAGTGGCCAGCCAGATCAATGGGCTCACAGCCTCACATCACATGATTGCCCAAAAGATACACATGCTGCCATACTGTCTAAACAGCGATTTCAGTTGATGTCCAGTCACTCACTACTTCGGATGTACAAGCCGAACTAAAATCCCGCACATTACACTGGCTAAACACTAGAGCTTAAAAAAACTACACTAAACGCAGCGCACCGCGAATTTCACAATCCTCCGCAACCTAGCAAACCAGGGAGGATCGCGCGAGTAAATCAAGGTATTCCTGCCCAAATCACGCCGCAAGGAACGCCGGCGCAACCGGTCAGGAGAAAGAGGAGGAGGGCGATCCGCACCGAGGTTCATGGCGTTGAGGGCCTTGGGGCGGTCGAGGGTGATTACGGCGACGCCGTTGGGGAAGACGCGGCCCTTCACAAACTCCTCCGCGGCAACGGCGGCCATGGCGACGAAGCGGCGGCGGAGGGGGGCAAGGCTAGGGCTCGGGGCTAGGGTTTGGGAGGATGAGGAGGAGAAGAAGGCAGCGGTGGAGATCGGGATGCGAGAGAGCAGGGCTCGCATAGCGACGTGACTGAAGGTGAGGTGCTGGGCGACAGGTGGGCAGGACGATAAGTGGTTTGTTGACGTCAGAATCAATGTGCCGTGATGGCGATGTGAGTAAATTGCTGAAATCCATCACATTTGTGGCTGGGATATTTCAAAACAACCGTTTTTTGTCTAAAGTCACAAAAAACTACCAACTTTGTGGCAAGTGAATAACAAATCGCACTAATTCAAAACTAAACGCGTCTAATAGCAAAAATGACGAGTGGGACCCGTCTGTCCGGGCTGACGTGGCGAAGACTAGTCCTAGTCAATATTCGACATGCTGAGGTGGACGGGGGTCCCACCTGTCAGTCACACCTCCTCTCTTCTCTCCTTCATCCCCACATATCTATCTCCCTCACCACCAACAGCGCCGCCCCTCCCCGCCGCCTGACACAACCCATCTCAGCACGCCTCCCCATCGCCGGGCGCCGGCTGAATCTTGTGCGCCGCAGTCATATAGGCCCAACGCCCCCTCCCCGCACGCGGTCCCCTCCCTGTCCGCCCCCGAGCTCGGGACGGCGGCCACACCAACGCCGGGCGGAGGGGGCTCAGATTGAGCTCAAGCTCGGCTCTGGAAGACCTGCCGCACCGTCCATGGCCAGATCCGACGACCCCGGAGCCCCGCCTACCCTATCGTTCGCGACCTCCTTCACAGACGTGTGGCGGCACCGCCGGTGCGAGAGCGGGGAGGTGGCGCTACAGGCGCGGACTCGGGATGGCGGCGGGCGGGGGCGACGACACTGCAGGTGCTGTGAGGGGCGGCGACGCTGCAGGTGCGGGTGTGGGGCAGCGGCGCTGCAGGCGGACGCGGGATGGCAGCGGGCGCGTGGCGGCGGCGCTGCAGGCGCAGGCGCGGGGCAGAGGCGTTCCAGGCGTGGGGCTGCGGCATTGCGGGATGGGGCGGGGCTTGCCGGCGGGCGCACCTCCTTGAGCTCGGCCTCCAGCCGCCGGTGAGAAGGGAAGGGAGAGAAGTTTGAGGAGGAAGAAGAAGGTGTTAGACAGACAAGTGGGACCCCCGTCCACCTCAACATGTCAAACATTGACTAGGAATAGTCTTTGCCACGTCAGCCCGGACAGACGGGTCCCACCCGTCAGTTTTGCTATTAGACGGGCTTAGTTTCGAATCAGTGCGATTTGTTATTCACTTGCCACAGAGTTGGTGGTTTTTTGTGACTTTGGACAAAAGCGGTGGTTTTGGAGTATCTCAGCCACAAATGTGATGGTTTTCAGCAATTTACTCTCGTGATGCAGACGAACAACCTCTTTGATTTTTATATAGGATTAGAAAAGTATAGAAATTTGAATGAAAGAGTGTTTGATATAGGAAAAGAATTAACGCTCACATGTGTGGCATCTTGCACATCGCCCACGCGCCTTTTTTCATGTGTGAACAGACGACATCAGCAGGTATCTTTTTGATTTTCGGCTTAAAAAAGTTTTATCTCCTAATTAAAAAATTCAATTGAAAATCCGCTTTCATCATTAAATCCGTCTCGATGAGATCTTTAAAACTAGACACCATGTTGATATGTTTCGACGAAAAAAAGAAGTCTTAAAAGTTGTCATGATGTTTACACTGTAGTTGTCATGGTGCTTAAACTAAAGTTGCCATGTGGCAATTTAAGTTTGTAGAGCATGATAATTTTAGTATTTTGATGATGACAATTACAATATTTTGACCATGAAAATTATTTTTTGTATGAACCATGGTAATTTTAAGTACATGTATCATGATAATTTTAGTTTATGGTTCATGGCAAGTTTAGTTTCTTAATTCCCCGGTTTATAATATGTTAAAATTACTTTTACATGTAAAAGAAAATAGCTAAAACATATCATGATAACTTCAGTGTAAACATCATGGCAATTCATATGGAATAGACATGGCAACTTTTAACAAAAAAAATAGTTATCGAAACATATTGATATGAGATCTAGTTTCGAAGATCTCGTCGCGATAGATTTAATGGTGAAAACGAATCTTCAATTGAATTTTTCATTTAAGAGATAATTTTTTTAACTAAAAATTCAAAAAGATTTCACATGCATGCTTGCGGTGACGTGACGCGGTCTGTGTGTTATAGGGCGTATTGTCGGGTTTCGCTCCCACCACACGTGTGGCGTTAGCATTGTCCTTGATATACTGTACACAAGAAAAGCAAATGAATACTACGAAGAGTTTGAGTGGATGAATTTTTTCTCCAAAACATAGTACAGAGGAGTCCTAAGAGAAAAAATAGGGATTCCAATCGAACAATCGACGTATGAAACATTCCTATATATCTAAATTCTGCAAAATTCATATGAAACTTCTGAATCAAAGGAGCTCGGGTGACCAATTTTCTTCTCTCTTCCTTTTAACAGTACATACGCAAACGATTATACATATGCGCATGAACTCACATCTATGAACGCACACATGCACACCCTAGAAAAATGTCAGATGATACCACACTTCACATTCTACCATGCCTAAGTTTTGGACGGAAACATACTTCTTAGATTAACTATTGGGGAACGTAGTATTTTCAAAAAAATCTACGATCACGCAAGATCTATCTACTAGATGCATAGCAACGAGGGGGAGAGTGCGTCTACGTACCCTCGTAGACCGGGAGCGGAAGCGTCTAGTGACGCGGTTGATGTAGTCGAACTTCTTCGTGATCCAACCGATCAAGTACCGAACGTACGACACCTCCACGTTCAGCACACGTTCGGCTTGATGACGTCCCACGAGCTCTTGATCCAGTTGAGCTTCACAGGAGAGTTTCGTCAGCACGACGGCGTGGTGACGAATATGATGAAGTTACCGTCGCAGGGCTTCGCCTAAGCGCTACGACGATATGATCGAGGTGTGTTACTGTGGAGGGGGCACCGCACACGGTTGGAAGAGATCAACTGATCAACTTGTGTGTCCTAGGGTGCCCCCTGCCCCCGTATATAAAGGAGCAAGGGGGGAGGGCCGGCCGACCAAGTATGGCGTGCCTAGGAGTATGATAGTAGTAGGAATAGGAATCCTCCTTCCTATTCCTACTAGGAGTAGGAAAGGAAGAAGGAGAAGAGAAGGAAGGAGAGAGGTGGCGCCCCCCCACTCCTAGTCCAACTAGGATTCCCTAGTGGGGGCGCCGGCCAGCCTCTTGGGCTGCCTCTCACTTTTCCTTCAAGGCCCACTATGGACTATACTCCCTCGGGGGGCGGGGGGGGGGGGGTTCCGGTAACCCCCTCGGCAATCCGGTTAAATCCGAAACTTTCTCGGAACACTTCCGGTGTCCGAATATAGTCGTCAGTGGGACCCCGACTTAGAAGTCGAGATCACCGAATGCATGTGTACAGTGATCCCAGAGATCAATGCTCACTGAACACACAGAAGCTGAAATAACAAGAGTCTTACATCCATACAAATAGTCTTACACGAATTAAGGCCATTATGGCCAAGTCTTACATAGATAGAGCCTCACAGGTTGAATAGGAAATAACTCAAATAGCGGAAATCTTCGATAAACGGGTAGAACCCATGCCATCTGCCTTAACCCTTCAGGAATTCTGACTGGGATAGCGTCCTAGTTCGCATGTTCGTCTCCAAAGAACTCTTCCTCATATTCCTGCTCTTCCATGCCTGGCCAATTAAATAACCAGTGGCAAGCCAATGAGTACTTTGAATGTACTCGCAAGCAACCCATGATGTGGTAACAATGCAATGGAATAATAATGAACAATCTAGCAGGAAGCTAGAACCATATGCTATCAACAAGCTTATGCATCAATAACCTCACGTAACCTCGAAGACAGGTTACCGATATCAACATGAATATGATTCAACTCATCGAGTCAAGTCTCCACCTTGACTCACGTACACACGCATGGTTTCTCAAACACTGGACGTAGCCCAAGAGCGGTTACCCAACTGTCCATGACCGTGGACACGGCTATTCGAATAGTTTGACACTCTGCAGAGGTTGCGCACTTTACCCACAAGATCCGGGGAACTTCCGTGTCATCCACGACCCGCGGTACCTCAAGTACCCGGGGTAAGCACCCGGTCATTACCTTTCCTTAGACGACACTAACATAGAGTCCACTCGTTGGCACACGGCCCTCGGGTACAAACAATAGATCACGGGACTTGCCCAAATTTCAATGTTCACGCGTACCCGAAGGGACCAACGGTGTGTCCGGTGCCCTGTGAAAACAGTCATGGTCGCCTATCCAAGCACGACCCCGTCCCGGGAAAGACCTCAAGTCTCCCCGTCACTAGTAATGCGGGCACCATGCTAGTATCGACCTAAGTAATCAATAAAGCCCCGTCCCATAAGGGGTAGTGTGGTTGCACATGTATGGTTGGAATAACGGTCGCAACTTCAACCAATCCGTTTGAAAAACACACACACTTGCCTTAGCACACCACTTCGTCATCAAGTGGTCACCCAACTCATCATCATCATCTCCCTCGGGCATAAATGGCACCCGACGGGGTTTTATGCAAAGACTACAACCATGAAGGTTTATGTCACACATGCATCACTTTCCATAACTACTAACCATATGCAAGTCATTTAGCACATAGCAAGATCAAGATCATGTCATGCATCATATAAGCATCATGGCCACCTATTGCATGTCATCTAGCATATAGCAAGATCGAGAATAAAGCATGCATCACGTGGTGGTTCATCTCGGTTACCATCGTAACCCTAATCATCATGCATCGAAAACAAACGGGTTCCGAAGAACAAGTGTATCATGGTCAAAGGGCTGCTTGCCTGGATTGGCTTGGTCTTCAAAGTCTTCAAGTCCTTCTCCTTCTTCTTCCACAGCAACTTCGTCAAATACGGGATCTATACGTCGCATAATAACCACGGGAAAATAAGAATACAAATAAAACAGAAAAATCAAAGTGCTCAGAAAAATGTCAACTCATTTTTGTAAAATACTAGAGGGATTTCTAAGATGGGAAAAATCTTAGTTGGAGTTTTGGAGTTACAGAATAGGACATATTGATTTTTGAACAGGAGTTATACTGCTCAAATTTGAATTTAAATTTGAACAGTACAGAAAAGTTTTATGGATTTGAGTGAAAGTAGTACCATTAAATAGGTTGGAATATTACAAGATTTTAGGAGTTGGAATTATTTAATTTGGATCAATATTCTTTTCTGTAGAAATGTTTAAATCATTTACAGAAAAGAAAAAGGAAAAAGGGTCCTGTGCACTGGGCCAGAAAAGGCCACAGTGCACGGCCCAGACGAACTGGCCCAGCCACACGGAGCCAGCGCGCGCGCACGTCAGGTTTTCAAACCTGACGGGCGGGGCCCGTGGGTCAGCGGCACAGAGGAGGGGGAGAGAGGTGGGGGGATGACAGGCGGGGCCCGCCTATCATCTCTAACCCCACGACCACGGCGGCGGCGAGCTCACCGGCGACGATTCCGGCCACGGCGACGGCAACGGAGGGCAGGGTTGAGCTCAGCGTCGTGTCGCGGTTGCTGTGGTGGTAGTACGGCACGGCGGGGAGTCCTGGTTCGCCGGCGACGAGGTGGGGCGGCGGAAGCTCGTCGGAGGACGGTGGTCGGGGTCGTTTCCGACTGCCACAGAGAGGGGAAATGAGGGGGAAAGGGTCAGTGAGGTGCGGCGGTTCAGAAACGAGTGGAAGGAGAGGCAGGAGAGGCCTGTACCTCAAGATCGCCGGCGGCCCGACGCGGCGGAACTCCGGTCGATCCCGAGCACTGGGACCTCCTGGGGTCGAGCTGGTGATGCAGGGGGGATCAGTGGAGAGGTGTGAGGCTGGTGGTGGTGTTGGAATGGCTTGGGAGGGCCTATATATAGGAGCTCGACGGGGACCCGTGGTCCAGTGCGCCGGCGAGCTCATCGGCGAGGCTACAGCGCACGGGAGGCTAGGGGAATGGGTCTGTGGAGTTCCTGGACGAGCTCCACGTCCAGTAGAGATGAGAGGAGGAGCGGGGGAGCGTCAGAGGGGTGCGCGCGTGCGAGGCAGAGGAGTGGCCGCCGCGGGTGGCCAGCGCGCGTGCGACGGCGGCTACTGGAGGGCGCAGGAGGAGGGGGGACAGCGCCGGGGAGGTCGCGGACGTCGAGGCGCCTCGACTGGCGCGAGGGGGAGGCTCGAGGTTGTCGGGGGAGGCTGATTGGCCAGAACCAGCGTGCGGGATGCACTGTTCACGCGCTCCAGAGCGTGCGTTTGACCGGCATCAGCGTGCTCTCGCCGGCTTGGTCCGTTCCAGCGTGCCCAACAGTGTCTAGTGCGTTGTAGGAGAAGTAAAGAAAGGGCCTGAGGCCTTGGATGCCCTGGGGATGCAGAGAGAGAGGGAGAGGGCTGGTAACATGGTGGAAACCTACTGTACAGCAAGGTAAAGCAAGGGTTTCACCCCTCAATCATGGAGCTGAGGTGCTGGGGGAGTTACTGGAGGTAGCTGGTAACTCAATGAACCTGTGTTAAGAAGTTGAGGCCATGGAGAAAAGAAAAAGTGATCAAGTTGAGGGTTTTAGAATTTCCGCAGAAGGTGTTTGATCAGTGTTTGATCAAGTAAATGAAGTCCACTTGACATGGCACTTGACAGGGTTGAAAGACATGAGAAAATAGGGTGCCTCACCAAATTTGGCCTCATTTGGAGAAACTAGCCAATGTAACTTTGGTGAACCCTAGAAATCAACAGAAACAGTTTCATCTTGATTGAGTCAAGCTAATCATCTCCCCTTGATGCACCACTTTGTGTAGCATCATCATTTGGGGTATTGATCATGCTCACAAAGTTTGAAGCTCCAGATAAAAAGTTGGTAATGTAAAGTTGTTCAAATTTGCATTTGAACAGAAAGGGTTTTGAGGTGATTTGATCAAGTTGCTCTATTCAAATTCTTGTGCCATTTGGTCTAGATGCCTTATTAGGCCATTCTAGCATGTGCACCAAATTTGAGAGCATTTGGACAAGTTTGGCAATGTAGAGTTGCTCAAACTTCAAATATGGACAGAATGGTTATGAAGAGGTTTGAGGAGGTTTTCTTGCTTCCCAAGGCATGGGACTTGGCAAGATCATCAAATATGTCATATATGACAGGATAGAATTTCCCTGGAATTTTTGGAGAAAGTTTCCTTTGTAAATATTTCAAAAGCTTGAAATATCCAGAAAGGGTTTTAGAGGGTTTAGCCCATTATTTTGAACATGACTAAGTGTTGAAACTCTTATATATGGACAATATATGTCCTATGAGTCCCTCTGAATTTTGGCAAATATTTTTGAAATAGTTAAATAATTTTCCCCTATTAAAGACCATCTCTGGCCTTAAGAAAAAGCTTTTAAATAAAATAGGAAAATAACTTTTAAAATTATACATTTGTGGTTTCTGGGAGTCCTATGACTACTAGGTCTCAAATAAACCTTTTAAAGTAATTGTCTCACCCTAAATCAAGTACTTGCAGTGCAAACCTCAATTCAGGGGTTTTTGGAAAACTAAATTTTTAAAAATACTTTTTGGCCAAATTAATTTTGTAAGAAAATACTATGCTGCTATATAACACTTGGCATGATCATTGGGCAGAAGTTTTGGGTGTGGAGATGAAATCTACAAGAGATCATAGTTGACTTTAATGAGCACATGAAAAAGCAAATGAAGAAAACTCAATTCCAAATAAAAACCAAATGATGCTAAAAAAATTTGCTGGTCCAAATTTTTCATGCTTCAAAGATACAAATAACATGTTACAAAATGCAGGGTGTGACAGACCTACCCCCCTTACAAGAATCTCGTCCCCGAGATTCCTAATCTAGGGCTTAAAAGAGGTCGGGAAACTCGGATCTAAGATAATCTTCTCGTTCCCAGGTTGCTTCTGCTTCGGTGTGGTTGCTCCACTGGACCTTGAAGTACTTGATGGTACGGCTCCGCGTACGTCGTTCTGCTTTGTCCAGAATATGAATGGGCTTCTCGCGGTAGGTCAAATCAGGCTGCAGATCAATGGCTTGGTGATCCACATCCTTGTAGAGACTGGGCTTGTCTGGAACTTGGAGACATTTCCGGAGTTGTGACACATGGAATACATTGTGCACATCGGATAGCTCGGGTGGTAGTTCCAACTGATAAGCCACTTCTCCTCGTCGGTCGGTGATCTTGAAAGGGCCAATGAACCTTGGCGCGAGCTTCCCCTTGACGTGGAAACGCTTAGTTCCCTTCAGAGGAGTTACCCGCAGGTACACATGATCTCCGACACGGAAACTCATGTCTCGGCGTCGAGTGTCAGCATAACTCTTCTGCCTTGACTTGGCTGCCTTTAGTCGCTCTCTGACTAGTTGGACTTGCTCTTCTGCTGCGCGGAGAATATCCGGTCCAAAGACTAGTCCTTCTCCAGTCTCCGACCAATTGAGGGGTGTGCGGCATCTGCGCCCGTACAACACCTCAAATGGTGCCATCTGAAGGCTTGACTGGTAACTGTTGTTATAGGAGAACTCGGCAAAAGGGAGACAGTCTTCCCACTTGGCTCCATACGCCAGAACACAGGCTCGGAGCATGTCTTCGAGAATCTGATTGACTCGCTCAGTTTGACCTCCGGTCTGTGGGTGGAAAGCTGTGCTGAAAGACAATTTGGTTCCCAAGGCTTCTTGGAATCTCTTCCAGAACCTTGAAGTGAACTGGGTGCCTCGATCTGACACAATCTCCTTGGGAACACCGTGAAGACTTACGATTCGGTTGATATAGAGAGTTGTCAGCTGGTTGCCTGAGTAGGTAGTCTTGACAGGAATGAAATGAGCCACCTTGGTCAAATGATCGACTCTGACCCAGATAGAGTCATGTCCTCTATTCGACCTTGGTAGTCCAGTGATGAAGTCCATTCCGACTTTATCCCACTTCCACTCAGGAACCTTGAGTGGTTGAAGCAATCCAGCAGGTCGCTGATATTCAGCCTTGACCCTTTGGCACACATCACACTTTGCAACATAGGTTGCAATCTCTCTCTTCATACCGTGCCACCAGAATCGTGCCTTCAAGTCTTGGTACATCTTGGTTCCTCCGGGGTGGATGGAATACGGAGTGTCGTGGGCTTCTTGCAGAATCAGCGTCTTCAACTCGGTGTTGTTTGGTACGCAGAGGCGACCTTTGTACCAAACAATCCCGAGCTCGTCTTCAGAGAATCCTGGGGCCTTGCCCAGCTTCATCTTCCTCTTGATACCTTCAATGCTTGCATGTCCTTCTTGAGCCTTCTTGACGTCGTCCATCAGGGTCGGTCTGACTTCCAAATGATCCAGAAATCCGGGGGTGACCAATTCCAAACTGAATTGTTCGATCTCCTTAAACAAGGCTGGCTGCCTTTCTCGAATAATGGCATTCAAAGAGCAAGCCTTCCTGCTTAAGGCATCGGCCACCACGTTAGCCTTCCAGGGTGATACTGAACACTGAGGTCATAATCTTTGATGAGTTCCAACCATCTCCGCTGCCTCATGTTCAATTCCTTTTGGGTGAAAATATACTTCAGACTTTTGTGGTCTGTGTAAATCTCACACCGTTTCCCTAGGAGGTAATGCCGCCATGTCTTCAAGGCATGAACTACTGCCGCTAGCTCAAGATCGTGGGTAGCGTAGTTCTCCTCATGAGGTCATAGCTGCCTGGAGAGGTATGCTATGACGCAGCCTTCTTGCATCAGAACGCTTCCCAATCCGGTTCGAGAGGCATCACAATATATCACGAACTCCTTGTGAATATCAGGTGTTGCCGGGACTGGAGCGGTGGTCAATCTCTTCTTGAGCTCTTGGAAGCTCTCTTCGCATTTTGGCGTCCATTTGAACTTCTTGTCCTTCTTGAGGAGCTGAGTCATTGGTCGTGCAATGCTAGAGAATCCTTCCACGAACTTGCGGTAATAGCCCGCTAATCCGAGGAAGCTTCTGACTTCCTTGACGGTCGTTGGAGATTGCCATTGGGTCACAGCTTCGATTTTTGCAGGATCAACAGATAATCCTTCCTCGGTCAAGACATGACCTAAGAATCCAACTTTGTGCAGCCAGAACTCACACTTGCTGAATTTGGCATACAGTTGGTGCTCACGAAGCTTGTCTAGGACCATCCTCAGATGCTGCTCATGCTCTTCCTCCGACTTCGAGAACACAAGAATGTCATCAATGAAGACAACAACAAACTTGTCCAAATATTCCATGAAGACTTTATTCATGAGATACATGAAGTAAGCTGAGGCATTGGTTAACCCAAAAGACATGACCGTGCACTCGTACAGGCCATATCTGGTTACGAATGCCGTCTTCGGAATATCTTGGGGTCTGATCTTCAGCTGGTAATACCCAGATCTGAGGTCGATCTTGGAGAATACCTTGGCTCCGCTGAGTTGATCAAACAGATCTTCGATCTTGGGAAGTGGGTACTTATTCTTGATTGTAACTTCATTGAGGGAACGATAGTCAATGCATAAGCGGATGGTACCGTCCCTCTTTGCCACAAACAGAACAGGAGATCCCCAAGGGGAGGCACTCGGGCGGATAAATCCCTTCCTTAGCTGCTCTTCTAGCTGCTTCTTCAACTCGGCTAATTCTTCCGTCCCCATTCTATAAGGCTTCTTATAGATGGGTCCTGCTCCGGGCACGAGCTCGATGATGAACTCAATGTCACGGTCAGGGGGCATTCCCGGTAGTTCATCCGGAAAGACATCAGGATACTCACATACCACCGGTACTTGATCTAGCCCAACTTCAGACAGACAATTGACTTTAGCGGCTTGAGCGGAAGAGGAGTTGGGGGCAAACTTGACTTCTACCCCTTGGTCATTGGTCACAGTGACTGTCCGATTGGCACAGTCTAACAAGCCTTGGTGCTTACTGAGCCAATCCATCCCTAAGATCACATCCAAGCCTTGCGATCGCAGGATGATAAAGTCTGCTAGGAATTATACACCATTAATGGTAATACCGACTCCTTTACAGCCTATCTTGGCTCTCATCTCGGCTCCGGGGGTTTGTACCACCATAGGGTTATTCAGGGGTGTAGGGGTCATGCCACTTTTTAATGCAAATCTTTGAGTGACAAATGAATGCGTTGCTCCAGAATCAAACAAGACAATTGCAGGTGCTGAGTTGACAAGGAACGTACCCAGCACGACGTCCGGGTCTTCCTGGGCTTCTTCAGCAGTGACGTGATTCACACGCCCCTTCCCATAGTTCGGTGGATTGCGAGGAGCTGGGTTCCTTGGTGGCATTCCACGGCCTTGTCCCTGGTTCTGCGCATTGGGGCGCGGGGCATCAGGCTTCTTGTTGGGGCACACCCTGGAGATGTGTCCGGGCTGACCACAACCAAAGCAAGTGACTTGATTTGGAGTGTTGATCCTGTTGCCACCATTGGTATTGGGGTTGAAAGCTGGCCTGGGGTTGGCATACTGCTGAGGCTGAGGATTAGCACGAGGTGCAGGAGCTCTTGGCTGCTGATAGGTGGGCTTGGCCGGGGCTGACTGCCACGGACGAGGCTTCTGGTTGCTGGAACTTCCCTTACTGACCAACTTGCGCTTGCGAGTGTCTTCCAAAGCACGCCGCTTGTCTTCAAGCATAAGTGCCTTGTTCACCAGGTCAAGGAAAGACGGGCAGTCGCACACGACAAGCGAGTATTGCAGAGTCTGATTAAGGCCTTCCATGAAGTGCTCCCTTTTGGCAGCATCAGTGCTGACATCCTCAGGGGCATACCTTGACAGAATACTGAACTTCTGCATGTACTCCTTGACAGTGCCACTTCCTTGCTTTAGGGCTCGGAACTCGCGCTTTTTGATAGCCATGATTCCAGAAGGAATGTGGGCCTTGCGGAATTCTGCCTTGAAGTTCACCCAAGTGATGTCTTGTTCAGCATGCATGACCTTGAATCCATCCCACCAAGCTCTAGCAGTTCCCCCGAGGCAGTGGGCTGCATAAGCCACCTTCTCGCGATCTTCGGTGCATCCGACTAGTTCCAGAATCTCCTCAATGGAACGGACCCAGTCGTCAGCATCCAGGGGTTCTGCAGTCTCGATGAAGGTTGGCGGTGCATGCTTCTTGAACTCTGCCAACGTGGAACGTCCGTTGCCATTCCCCGCCGGCTGGCGGTTGTTGGTGACAGCTTGAGCAATCAGCTGAAGAGCTGCAGTGTTGGCTTGGCGTTCCTCTCGGAAAGCTTGGAGAAGCTGAGCCATGTCCATGCTTGGAGGAGGTGGTGGTGGAGCTTGGTCGTTGGTTTGGTCGTGGTCTGCCTCTGGCTGAGAGGATGCTTCGGCTTCGGGCTGCTGGGTAGAGGTACCAGTACGAGTTACAACAGGCATCCTGTTGGAGCGGTAAAAGGTCTCATGACTCGGAAGAGAGAAAGCAAGATAGATAGGTGCCTAGTAAGGGGGTGGGTGTGACACTAAATCAAATCATGCAAAGGCCGAAAGGCCAAAACACATCCATTAAAAATCCAAGGGGTGATGTAGTCGTTTACACATTCCCGAAGGAAGATTACGACTTACATCCAGACACAACAAAAGCAAACACTAGATGGTTTCATATGAACCATACAAGGACTCGACTGCGCTTAGGGGTTACACGACCTATCCTACCGTAGGGGTTACAACTGGCATATCCGAGTAGCGAATAATGCCTAAGCGGCGGAATGCTCGGCGCGTATTCCGGCTCTTCTGGGTCTTCCTCCTTGCCTTCATCTGTCTGGGCTCCCTTGTCGCTGGAGGGAGTGGGGGAGTGGAGGAGTTGGATACGACGGTGCTTCGACGGCGGTGCAGGGAAAAGCTTGCGATATTCCCTTGCTGTCATCCGGCGTCGCCGAGGTGGTTCTTCACCCTTGGAAGACACATCCTCGGAGGGCCTTCCGCCTCGATATGTGATAGCGGATTGTCCAGAAGGTGCTCCTTCCTTCTTGATCCTGTTTGCCTTCTCTTGAGCTCGACGAAGAAGTGCCTTGGTCTTGTGAAGTTCTCCTCGAAGCTTCATTGATTCCGAGGCCAAGTCTTGTGCCAAGCTGTCGGCACATAGACTGTAGTAGGTCTGGAACCGAAGCGAGAGTCCTTCCTTCAGTGGAGTGGCTAGTGCGCTGCTTTCTTCGTCACCTTCCTTCCGGTAAGGTAAGAAGCGAGTTGCCATCTTGGCTGCCATCTCCGGAAGAAGCTCGCGGAGACGGGTTAATGCCTTGAGTGCAGCAGCCTCGACAGCAAGTGGTAGTGTTGCCATCTGGGGTCCCTCGAAGAACCAACTTGTGGGAGGATCGTTTGCCTTCACGATTACTTCCACATGGTACTCCACCTCAGTATCGCTCACCCAATGCTCAAGGTAGGTGAGGATGGGTGCTCGGTGGAACTGACACTCCTGGAGGCTATCCTCGAGAAGTAGGGGAAACCCAGTGGTCAGGTGCTCTTCGGGAACAGCGACCATCTACAAAGGTGGAATAGGAGGGGTTAATAGCTGATGAAATCTCAGGTTTAGAAAAGAAGAGAGGTTCAGAAGGTTTTGAAAAGGGGTCTCAACTAACTAACGCCCATGCTAACTAAGGCTTCCTACAGTCAGGATGGCTCTGATACCAGCTCTGTGGGACCCCGACTTAGAAGTCGAGATCACCGAATGCACGTGTACAGTGATCCCAGAGATCAATGCTCACTGAACACACAGAAGCTGAAATAACAAGAGTCTTACATCCATACAAATAGTCTTACACGAATTAAGGCCATTATGGCCAAGTCTTACATAGATAGAGCCTCACGGGCTGAATAGGAAATAACTCAAATAGCGGAAATCTTCGATAAACGGGTAGAACCCATGCCATCTGCCTTAACCCTTCAGGCATTCTGACTGGGATAGCGTCCTAGTTCGCATGTTCGTCTCCAAAGAACTCTTCCTCATATTCCTGCTCTTCCATGCCTGGCCAATTAAATAACCAGTGGCAAGCCAATGAGTACTTTGAATGTACTCGCAAGCAACCCATGATGTGGTAACAATGCAATGGAATAATAATGAACAATCTAGCAGGAAGCTAGAACCATATGCTATCAACAAGCTTATGCATCAATAACCTCGCGTAACCTCGAAGACAGGTTACCGATATCAACATGAATATGATTCAACTCATCGAGTCAAGTCTCCACCTTGACTCACGTACACACGCATGGTTTCTCAAACACTGAACGTAGCCCAAGAGCGGTTACCCAACTGTCCATGACCGTGGACACGGCTATTCGAATAGTTTGACACTCTGCAGAGGTTGCACACTTTACCCACAAGATCCGGGGAACTTCCGTGTCATCCACGACCCGCGGTACCTCAAGTACCCGGGGTAAGCACCCGGTCATTACCTTTCCTTAGACGACACTAACATAGAGTCTACTCGTTGGCACACGGCCCTCGGGTACAAACAATAGATCACGGGACTTGCCCAAATTTCAATGTTCAGGCGTACCCGAAGGGACCAACGGTGTGTCCGGTGCC
The DNA here is from genome assembly GCA_902687465.1 of Secale cereale. Lineage (NCBI taxonomy): Eukaryota > Viridiplantae > Streptophyta > Magnoliopsida > Poales > Poaceae > Secale > Secale cereale. The sequence goes on from LR738715.1 coordinate 644,396,428, forward strand.
CTGTGAAAACAGTCATGGTCGCCTATCCAAGCACGACCCCGTCCCGGGAAAGACCTCAAGTCTCCCCGTCACTAGTAATGCGGGCACCATGCTAGTATCGACCTAAGTAATCAATAAAGCCCCGTCCCATAAGGGGTAGTGTGGTTGCACATGTATGGTTGGAATAACGGTCGCAACTTCAACCAATCCGTTTGAAAAACACACACACTTGCCTTAGCACACCACTTCGTCATCAAGTGGTCACCCAACTCATCATCATCATCTCCCTCGGGCATAAATGGCACCCGACGGGGTTTTATGCAAAGACTACAACCATGAAGGTTCATGTCACACATGCATCACTTTCCATAACTACTAACCATATGCAAGTCATTTAGCACATAGCAAGATCAAGATCATGTCATGCATCATATAAGCATCATGGCCACCTATTGCATGTCATCTAGCATATAGCAAGATCGAGAATAAAGCATGCATCACGTGGTGGTTCATCTCGGTTACCATCGTAACCCTAATCATCATGCATCGGAAACAAACGGGTTCCGAAGAACAAGTGTATCATGGTCAAAGGGCTGCTTGCCTGGATTGGCTTGGTCTTCAAAGTCTTCAAGTCCTTCTCCTTCTTCTTCCACAGCAACTTCGTCAAATACGGGATCTATACGTCGCATAATAACCACGGGAAAATAAGAATACAAATAAAACAGAAAAATCAAAGTGCTCAGAAAAATGTAAACTCATTTTTGTAAAATACTAGAGGGATTTCTAAGACGGGGAAAAATCTTAGTTGAAGTTTTGGAGTTACAGAATAGGACATATTGATTTTTGAACAGGAGTTATACTGCTCAAATTTGAATTTAAATTTGAACAGTACAGAAAAGTTTTATGGATTTGAGTGAAAGTAGTACCATTAAATAGGTTGGAATATTACAAGATTTTAGGAGTTGGAATTATTTAATTTGGATCAATATTCTTTTCTGTAGAAATGTTTAAATCATTTACAGAAAAGAAAAAGGAAAAAGGGTCCTCTGCACTGGGCCAGAAAAGGCCACAGTGCACGGCCCAGACGAACTGGCCCAGCCGCACGGAGCCAGCGCGCGCGCACGTCAGGTTTTCAAACCTGACGGGCGGGGCCCGTGGGTCAGCGGCACAGAGGAGGGGGAGAGAGGTGGGGGGATGACAGGCGGGGCCCGCCTGTCATCTCTAACCCCACGACCACGGCGGCGGCGAGCTCACCAGCGACGATTCCGGCCACGGTGACGGCAACGGAGGGCAGGGTTGAGCTCAGCGTCGTGTCGCGGTTGCTGTGGTGGTAGTGCGGCACGGCGGGGAGTCCTGGTTCGCCGGCGACGAGGTGGGGCGGCGGAAGCTCATCGGAGGACGGTGGTCGGGGTCGTTTCCGACTGCCACAGAGAGGGGAAACGAGGGGGAAAGGGTCAGTGAGGTGTGGCGGTTCAGAAACGAGTGGAAGGAGAGGCAGGGGAGGCCTGTACCTCGAGATCGCCGGCGGCCCGACGCGGCGGAGCTCCGGTCGATCCCGAGCACTGGGACCTCCTGGGGTCGAGCTGGTGATGCAGGGGGGATCAGTGGAGAGGTGTGAGGCTGGTGGTGGTGTTGGAATGGCTCGGGAGGGCCTATATATAGGAGCTCGACGGGGACCCGTGGTCCAGTGCGCCGGCGAGCTCACCGACGAGGCTACAGCGCACAGGAGGCTAGGGGAATGGGTCTGTGGAGTTCCTGGACGAGCTCCACGTCCAGTAGAGGTGAGAGGAGGAGCGGGGGAGCGTCAGAGGGGTGCGCGCGTGCGAGGCACAGGAGTGGCCGCCGCAGGCGGCCAGCGCGCGTGCGACAGCGGCTACTGGAGGGCGCAGGAGGAGGGGGGACAGCGCCGGGGAGGTCGCGGACGTCGAGGCGCCTCGACTGGCGCGAGGGGGAGGCTCGAGGTTGTCGGGGGAGGCTGATTGGCCAGAACCAGCGTGCGGGATGCACTGTTCACGCGCTCCAGAGCGTGCGTTTGACCGGCATCAGCGTGCTCTCGCCGGATTGGTCCGTTCCAGCGTGCCCAACAGTGTCTAGTGCGTTGTAGGAGAAGTAAAGAAAGGGCCTGAGGCCTTGGATGCCCTGGGGATGCAGAGAGAGAGGGAGAGGGCTGGTAACATGGTGGAAACCTACTGTACAGCAAGGTAAAGCAAGGGTTTCACCCCTCAATCATGGAGCTGAGGTGCTGGGGGAGTTACTGGAGGTAGCTGGTAACTCAATGAACCTGTGGTAAGAAGTTGAGGCCATGGAGAAAAGAAAAAGTGATCAAGTTGAGGGTTTTAGAATTTCTGCCGAAGGTGTTTGATCAGTGTTTGATCAAGTAAATGAAGTCCACTTGACATGGCACTTGACAGGGTTGAAAGACATGAGAAAATAGGGTGCCTCACCAAATTTGGCCTCATTTGGAGAAACTAGCCAATGTAACTTTGGTGAACCCTAGAAATCAACAGAAACAGTTTCATCTTGATTGAGTCAAGCTAATCATCTCCCCTTGATGCACCACTTGGTGTAGCATCATCATTTGGGGTATTGATCATGCTCACAAAGTTTGAAGCTCCAGATAAAAAGTTGGTAATGTAAAGTTGTTCAAATTTGCATTTGAACAGAAAGGGTTTTGAGGTGATTTGATCAAGTTGCTCTATTCAAATTCTTGTGCCATTTGGTCTAGATGCCTTATTAGGCCATTCTAGCATGTGCACAAAATTTGAGAGCATTTGGACAAGTTTGGCAATGTAGAGTTGCTCAAACTTCAAATATGGACAGAATGGTTATGAAGAGGTTTGAGGAGGTTTTCTTGCTTCCCAAGGCATGGGACTTGGCAAGATCATCAAATATGTCATATATGACAGGATAGAATTTCCCTGGAATTTTTGGAGAAAGTTTCCTTTGTAAATATTTCAAAAGCTTGAAATATCCAGAAAGGGTTTTAGAGGGTTTAGCCCATTATTTTGAACATGACCAAGTGTTGAAACTCTTATATATGGACAATATATGTCCTATGAGTCTCTCTGAATTTTGGCAAATATTTTTGAAATAGTTAAATAATTTTCCCCTATTAAAGACCATTTCTGGCCTTAAGAAAAAGCTTTTAAATAAAATAGGAAAATAACTTTTAAAATTATACCTTTGTGGTTTCTGGGAGTCCTATGACTACTAGGTCTCAAATAAACCTTTTAAAATACTTTTCTCACCCTAAATCAAGTACTTGCAGTGCAAACCTCAATTCAGGGGTTTTTGGAAAACTAAATTTTTAAAAATACTTTTTGGCCAAATTAATTTTGTAAGAAAATACTATGCTGCTATATAACACTTGGCATGATCATTGGGCAGAAGTTTTGGGTGTGGAGATGAAATCTACAAGAGATCATAGTTGACTTTAATGAGCACATGAAAAAGCAAATGAAGAAAACTCAATTCCAAATAAAAACCAAATGATGCTAAAAAAATTGCTGGTCCAAAATTTTCATGCTTCAAAGATACAAATAACATGTTACAAAATGCAGGGTGTGACATCGTCCAATATATCAATCTTTACGTCTCGGACATTCCGAGACTCCTCATCGTGTCCGTGATCTTATCCGGGACTCCGAACTACCTTCGGTACATCAAAACTCATAAACTCATAATACCGATCGTCATCAAACGTTAAGCGTGCGGACCCTACGGGTTCGAGAACTATGTAGACATGACCGAGACTCATCTCTGGTCAATAACCAATAGCGGAACCTGGATGCTCATATTGGCTCCTACATATTCTACGAAGATCTTTATCGGTCAAACCGCATAACAACATACGTTGTTCCTTTTGTCATCGGTATGTTACTTGCCCGAGATTCGATCGTCGGTATCTCAATACCTAGTTCAATCTCGTTACCGGCAAGTATCTTTACTCGTTCAGTAATACATCATTCCGTGACTAACTCATTAGTCATTTGCTTGCAAGGCTTATTATGATGTGTATTACTGAGAGGGCCCAGAGATACCTCTCCGACACTCGGAGTGACAAATCCTATTCTTGATCTATGCCAACACCACGAACACCTTCGGAGACACCTGTAGAGCATCTTTATAATCACCCAGTTACGTTGTGACGTTTGATAGCACACAAGGTGTTCCTCCGGTATACGGGAGTTGCATAATCTCATAGTCATAGGAACATGTATAAGTCATGAAGAAAGCAATAGCAGTAAAACTAAACGATCATAGTGCTAAGCTAACGGATGGGTCTAGTCCATCACATCATTCTCCTAATGATGTGACCCCGTTGATCAAATGACAACTCATGTCTATGGTTAGGAAACATAACCATCTTTGATCAATGAGCTAGTCTAGTAGAGGCATACTAGGGACACTTTGTTTTGTCTATGTATTCACACATGTACTAAGTTTTGTCTATTGGATTATAGACTTCATTAGTTCTACACATGCAACTTCTAACATGATGGAAATAAAAAGAACTAAATTTCCTAAGAACCGTAACCTTCCACTATTCTTGTGTGTAGAGCAATCTTCAGTACCGCTAATTGCAAAACAAAAGCAATCTATAGGATTTCCAATTATTGTTACCAATCTAAAGTAACAATCCTTGTAAAACTGATAGAAATGGATGTGAGAATTGGTAAGCAACAACCACATTTCAGATGTGAAAATTAAGAACAAGGAAATATCAAGGCGTTTTTCATACTGCATTTTTTCAGGCTTCAGCTTACATGATTTTTCCTAAGCTTCCATGTCTGAAAGGTAGTTAGCACTCTGTAAATTATTATTACAATTTGTAATCATAGAGGATTTATAACCATATATATAAGCATTTCACAATGGCAGCGGAAGATACTGTGCAATGTAAAGTCTGTAAATTGTAAATTAAAAAAACAATGACATGAACATAGAAGGCATGTGCCTCCTACAACTACATCATGTCCATCGAACAAACTAAAGCAATCATGAGTCTAATATATTTGTAGATTAGGCTCGCTCGTTACCATACAACTTTTAGAAGGAATAAATCATACATTACACAACAATTACAAAGAGAAAAATAGAATAAGGGAAAGAACCTTGAACCACCGACACACACAACTTCCAACATATAACCTCTTCAAGCGACAATCCCCCATGCCAAGTCTCCGCTTCTAAGCCAATCAGTAAAACAATGACAACAATCAATTATTCGGTTTATTAAATCTACATGCTATTTGAGCCACTGTAATCTTTACTCACACGCATTTGTTAGAAAATTAGGGGCATCCTGAAGCAAACAAACAAAGTAAGAGAAGATCAAAACAAAGGAGAAACATGTTTGATAAGGACCCGAAGTGCTATTTTTGTCATACCATAATTACATAAGAATACGCGACTAAAACATCTCTAAACAGAGGACCGACAGACATGGCATTTTGAATACCATGGAGGCTTAAATTGTGTGTGACCTATGTGGTTGGGAATTTCGTCAAATTCCAATGGAAGGGGTTCAGAGACTACCTTTTAAGTTCTTCTACATCATGAGTCTCTTTGCATCATTCTATTGTTACTTTGCAAACATTAGCTATAGTATGTTTGATTGACACATCACGTGCACCAATGTGTAAACCTGAGTTCAACACCTGTCATCACATTAAGTTATTCACTTTCTCATCTTAT
>LR738715.1:644402113-644446685 GCA_902687465.1 Secale cereale
CATGCTATTTGAGCCACTGTAATCTTTACTCACACGCATTTGTTAGAAAATTAGGGGCATCCTGAAGCAAACAAACAAAGTAAGAGAAGATCAAAACAAAGGAGAAACATGTTTGATAAGGACCCGAAGTGCTATTTTTGTCATACCATAATTACATAAGAATACGCGACTAAAACATCTCTAAACAGAGGTCCGACAGACATGGCATTTTGAATACCATGGAGGCTTAAATTGTGTGTGACCTATGTGGTTGGGAATTTCATCAAATTCCAATGGAAGGGGTTCAGAGACTACCTTTTAAGTTCTTCTACATCATGAGTCTCTTTGCATCATTCTATTGTTACTTTGCAAACATTAGCTATAGTATGTTTGATTGACACATCACGTGCACCAATGTGTAAACCTGAGTTCAACACCTGTCATCACATTAAGTTATTCACTTTCTCATCTTATACGATTTAGTATGCACCCACTCAAGCAGCCCCAAACTGAGTAAAAGGGGGAAAACATCATTATATATCAGGAAATGTAAAAATGCATAGCAACAACAAGCAGGAGCATGTTTAGGTTGCAGTACAACCTAAAAACTGTTGACCAAATTTAAGCACAATAAAATAGTTATAAGTAGATCCATGACATCCATATTCTTACTGAATTGGTAGCCTGTCTCCATGTATTTCATTCTTCATTGTAGAAATTTGTCGAGAGCACTATTGCACAAACTGAAATTGCACTGGAGGCAAGACAAAGATCGGTAGATGGATGTTGCGGGATTTGAGAGCAAGCCGCCACTGCTGTGTTGTGCTCAAGCAAGAGGAGGGCACATGGGAGGAGGCAGACCAGCGTTCTGCGGAAGGCATGGTCTACGTGAGTTGCCTCTCACTGTCGTCGAACCCCTTGTCAGTCAGCGGTCCGCGGATCCGGCTACCATGGTCACTGTGAGGAGGTCGAGCTGCAACCTCACTGGCTTGGTCTGGATCCAACCGCGGCCGGAGCGCCATGGCCTCCATTCTCGATCTGGGGGTAAGATAAGTGAAGGGAGAGGAGGTTGCGTGCGGAGAGGGCAGAGGCCGGTGGCGGTAGGGGAGAGATGTTGCCGGCTCGAACAATCGACGTATGAAACATTCAAATATATCTAAATTATGCAAAATTCATATGAAACTTCTTTGAATCAAAGGAGCTCGGGTGACCAGTTTTCTTCTCTCTTTCTTTTAACAGTACACACGCAAGCGATTATACATACGCGCATGAACTCACCTCTATGAACGCACACATGCACACCCTGGAAAAATATCAGATGATACCACACTTCACATGCTACCATGCTCCAAGTTTTGAACGTAAACGTACTTCTTAGATTAACTGTGTGGGATGTACATACTAACGGAAACATATTCCTTGGATTGACCGTGTGGAATGTACATGCGAACGAAAACGTTTAGCTGAAACTGACTGTGTGGGATATACTTACGATCAGAAACAATTTGGCATGTATAATTGTATTTTTTTAGCACAATTGTACGTATAACCATATTTGATCGCTCGCACGTCGCACACGACCTCATTTTGCCGAGCGTGTGTACCTGGAGGGCCTATCCCCGACGGTTTTTGGGTCGTGTGGGAAGGACCCCCCTATCGCAGTCACACACTTGGCGACAGTTCAGAACGCCATCGAGAAAAGGGGTTAAAAACCGTTTGTATAGCGCCTGATGTCTACACATGCTTCTATTCTTGTAGACTATGTTGGGCCTCCAAGCGCAGAGGTTTGTAGAACAGCAGCAATTTCCCTCAAGTGGATGACCTAAGGTTTATCGAACTCAGGGAAGTAGAGGCTGAAGATGGTCTCTCTCAAGCAACCCTGCAACTAAGATACAAGAAGTCTCTTGTGTCCCCAACCCACCTAATACACTTGTCTGATGTATAGGTGCACTAGTTCGGCCAAGAGATGGTAAAATATGGATGATAGGAGTGGCAAAGCAAAGTAATATAAATCTGTAATAAAAAGTGCAGCAACCAAACAAGTGGTAAACGTGAGCACAAATGGTATTGCAATGGTGGAAACAAGGCCTAGGCTTCATACTTTCACTAGTGGCAACTCCCAACAACATAAACATAATCGAATCACATGATATTTCCCATAAAACATGCAATGGAGATGCACCCGGAGGTCATTCCTTTGTGGTCAAGAGAGGACAAGAATTATGTAGGGCTACAAAAGCACACCTCAAAGTTCGTAGTTCTCAATCTATGGATTTCCCAATGTCACCGCGGCCATCCAAAGAGAGTACCACAATCACCACAACATATCTAAAGGATAGTCAAAGACAAGCGCCAAGAGACTCTCAATCTTCAATCCACACACAAAATAGGAAATCACTCATGAAAATATTCTTCTAATCCATGTCCAATAGACCGCTGTCAGCTTGGTCTCGGGGATTATACTAGATAAAGACAAGTGAGTACATCAATCCAATACATAGATGAAGGGGAAATATCATGGGATCACCCTAGATTAACACAGCCTATGATCACAACGAAGATCACACCATGGGAGAGAGAATTGACCACATAGCTACTAGTAGAAACCTCAGCCCCGAGGAGGAACTACTCCCGCATCATGGAGGGAGGAAGCAACATCGATGGAGATGAATCCGGGGGCACTTCCCCGTCCCGGCAGGGTGCCGGCATAGGAATTCTGGTCCCCCGAAACTTGGTGGCGATGGCGGCGGAGATCGGAATAGCTTCTGGAGAAAAGGGTTCCGTCCTCGAGGGTTTCGGGACGCGATGTAAATATATGCCAAAGGGGGGCACCAGAGGAGGTAAGGGGGGCCCAGGCACCCCCCCAGCGCGGCCAGGAGGGGGGCCGCATGGGCAGGCCGCCTGGGCTGCCCCTGGCTCCCCTCTGGCCCCACTTCTGGCGCGTGGAAGCTTCTGGAGCGCTGATTTTTTATATATTTTTCCCGGAATTTTTCTGGCAATTTAAGTAATGGGAAAACCTGAAATACAAAAACAGCAGAAAACAGAAACTGGCACTGGGGTGCACTGAGTTAATAGGTTAGTCCAAATATGATCAAAAGTGTATGGAAGTGCATAAATATCATAGCAATATCACACAAAAGAGGCATGGAGCAAGCGGAAATTATAGATATGTTTTGGACGTATCAACATCCCCAAGCTTAATTCCTGCTCATCCTCGAGTAGGTAAATGATAACAAGCATAATTTATGTGGTGACATGCTACCAAAGAATCTTTCACAGTCACATGACAAATGCTTATTGAGATAATGAATCTTTAGTAATTAAGTTGCCTCATGAGAATATCACAAAGAACTGAAAGTTTTACAATATGATACTGAAACACCCAATAGATTTGTAGTGAGGATGGTGTGTAAACATGACAAAGTGATACCTCGCTTGCCCCCTTTAGTGAAGCAAAACATAAATGCAGGAGCACCTCCGAAGTTTAAGTGACGACTAGATACAATGATTTCAGAATAAGCGATATCATAATCATGCAGAAGACAATGGTACTTTGGGACAATGCACATTACACTCAGAATGACAATCATGCTCTCAATAGTTGGTGCTTTGAAGAAAGAAGGTGGAGACTCAACATAAAAGTAAAAGTATGGCCCTTCGCAGAGGGAAGCAGGGATTACTCATGTGCTAGAGCTTTTTATTTTGAAAACATATAAACAATTTTCCCAACGGTAGTAATACTTCATATGTGTTATGCATAAGACATCCTATAAGTTGCAAGCCTCATGCATCGAATACCAATAATGCTCGCACCTTGTCCTAATTAGCTCGGATTTCCATGGATTATCATTGCATTACATATGTTTCAACCAAGTGTCACAAAGGGGTACCTCTATGTCACCTGTACAAAGGTCCAAGGAGATAGATCGCATTTGATTTCTCGTTTTTGATAGATCTCAACTTGAGAACATCCATACAGGGACAACATAGAAAATAGATAATGGACTCCTCTTTAATGCTTAAGCATTCAACAACAGATAATATTCTCATAAGAGATTGAGGATTGATGTCCAAGCTAAAACTTCCACCATGATACATGGCTTTGGTTGGCGGCCCAATGTTCTTCTCTAACAATATGCATACTCAAACCATTCAACTCATGGCAAATCACCCTTACTTCAGACAAGACGAACATGCATAGCAACTCACATGATATTCAACAAAAGTGTAGCAGTTGATGGCGTCCCCAGAAACATGGATACCGCTCAACAAGCAACTTATAAGAAATAAGATACATAAGCGACATATTCTTTACCACAATAGTTTTTAAGCTACTTTGCCATGAGCTATGTATTGCAAAAACAAGGAATTATTTTGAAGGTTTTAAAGGTAGCACATGTAAATTTACTTGGAGTGGCGGTGAAATACCACATATAGGTAGGTATGGTGGACTCATATGGCATAACTGGTTTCAAGGATTTTGGATGCACAAGCATTCAGTCCGCTTAGTACAGGTGAAGGCTGGCAAAAGACTGGGAGCAACCAACTAAGAGAGCAATGACGGCCATAATCATGCAGAGCGACAAAGCAACATTGAATCGGGCATGGAAGATATATCACTACTCAGAAATTAAAGATCATCAAGACTTGATAGACTTTCTTTACAGTCTTAAATATGCGTGAGCATATGCCAAGTCAATCAATGTAAATTCTTGGAGGAAGATATCACTAAACCATACCACATCATAGGCAAACAAATCATGCTGGTACTTCAATAACACATTAAGAACCCCCAGCTATTTGAGACTAACCATAAGAAAACATGAAATAATAAGCACCATTATGCACATAGCATTTTTATCATAGACACATCAACCAGTGCCACAGAAGCCAACTCTCTTAACAAGATAAGCATGAAAACTAAGAGCTAAGCATGACAGCAGCTATGAAAAGATAAAGAACACACACAACAAAGATAAGCATAAAAATCCTATGTTGTGTTCTAGGTTGAAGTGGAGCGTGTTTCTCTCCCACACAAAGAAAGATGGGTTCTAACTTGTTATGAACAACAAGCAAAGCTAAAGAAAACTAAAAAGGAAACTAAGAGCAAGATGCTCCAAGCATAACACATAACGCATGAAGTGATTAAAATATAGTGGAACGAAAGACGAACTGATAATTGTTGATGGAGAAGGGGATGCATGGGGGCATCCCCAAGCTTAGACGCTTGAGTCTTCTTGAATATTTCTTGGGGGTGCACAGGGGCATCCCCAAGCTTGAGCGTTTGACCCTCCTGAATCTTCTTTTATCATCTTCCCTCGCACACTTGAAAACTCCCTTCATACATAACTCATCATAATCTGATTAGCGAGGTTAGTACCCACAATAAAATAATTTTTCCCTACTGGAAATAAGGATAATCTTGAAGAGCTACTGTTTCTCAAGATTGCCAAAAGGTTTTTGCAAATAAAAAGCAAGCTCAAGGTTTGCAAAACGAAGAAAAGGCAAAACAGGACAAAATCTGTGAAAAACCGACCAGCAGGTAGTAAATAATTTTTTTCGGGGCACTTCTGCAACTCAAATCAAAAAACTCAGAACAGACGCCCGAAAGCCAATTGTATAGAGCACGCTGTCAAAAAAATTCAGACCAAAAAGATGATCTGGTGATTTTATACGAATTTTTCTGTCCAAGGACAGAATCTGTTTCCTGGGCAGCACGTCACAACTTTTGAACTTTCTTGCAATCGGAGGCTAAACTTGGCACAAAGCTGAAAAATAAAGATACAATGATGTTGCTACAGTAGTAACAAACATCAAGACCACTAAAAACTGAAAGAACAAACTGAAAGCAAGGATAACAAGGGTTGTCTCCCTAGAGCTCTTTCTTTATAGCCATAAAGATAGGCTTAAGACCTAAATGATGCTCTCGTAGGAATAAGAGTTGAAGAACAAAAGAGAGCATCAAGAAGCAAATACCAAACACATTTAAGCCTAACATGCTTCCTATGCATAGGAATATTGCAATAGAATAATTCATTGAAGCACAAAGCAATAAGCATAGGAAGACAAAACAAGTGCAGCTTCAAAACCTTCAACATAAAGAGAGGGAACTTGATATTATTGAAATATCTATAAGCATATGTTCCCTTCTCATAATAATTTTCAGTGGGATCGCGAATAAACTCAACAATATAAGCATCACATAAAGCATTGTTACCATGATCCATACGCAAAAAGGTACTCTTACTCTCCACATAAGCATAATCTTTCTCATTGGTAATAGTGGGAGTAGGACTATCATAAACAACTTGAACACTATAGATTAATTGTGTATTAGGAAGATGGTGTTCAACAAGGGAGTAATTCCCTCCATGATTATGACAAGTTTCATAAGGATAATTTCTCCTTATGTCATAGGTACCTTTATAATCACTATAGATTGGAGTTATAACAGCATCATAGTAGAGAAGAGCATTATCATTGCTAGCAACTATATTTGTAAACATGTTGTCTTTATTCTTACTAGCAAAATAATTATCAATTATCAAATCACTAGTGGGTAAAGGATTTGCAATCCTATCATCCCCAAGCTTAGAGCTTTCCATATCATCACTTTCAGAGTTGGTACCAAAAAGATTTTCAAGATCATAAGTAGCATTATCATCATTTTCCCAATCACAATAAGTAACATGCATATCATAATCAAAATCATCTTCAATAGTACCTATGGACGTATCATCAAGATGATAATTAAGGCAATAAACTTCACCTTCTTCTTTAAACTTACAACCGTTAGGATAAAAGTTGATGGGAGGAATATGCTCAGGCCAGGTTGATACCCATTCTTCTTCCTTCTTGCTCCTCTTCCTCCTCTTTTTCTTCTTCTTCACCTTAGGAGGGAGTGGTTGGAGATGAAGCTTCTCCACATATCCTGGTTTATCATTAGAAACAATAGGGGAAACTTGGGAGAAACTCTCCTTTTTATTAGCAGAAATATAAGAGACATTTTTATACTTTGGTAAAGTTCCCTCCTTTCTAATCTTACTTATGTAATCATTTTCATGGCAATTAACAACATAATAGAGATGGCAATTTTGCAAAGTGTTTTTTATTCCTATGGCATTAACATCTAGCCAAGAAGTCTTTTCTGATAACTCTTCACACATCAAAAATAACATAAGCTCATCATAAAGATCAGAGGTGATCATGTTATCATACAATTGGTTAACAGTTATGTTTTGAAAGTGCATGCATTGAAAATTAAAGTGACCCTCTATACAGCAAAGTTCACAAGTAAAAGGATAAAGGTCACACAATTCTCTAGCAATTTCATTTAAATCTTTGACCCAAGTGATTGTTCTTTCATACTTATGTTGCTTACAATACTTCTCTTCTTCAATCATAGGCCTTTCACAAGGTCTATCCACTCCACAAAAATTAACATGCTTATATAAAACTTCATTTTTAGGAATTGGATCATGCATGTTGCAATCATCATGAACAATTTCATTTTCCTTGCAAATCTCTTTAAAAGGTTCATGATGCTTGATCCAATCCTCCTTAGGCATATTAAGATGTGAAGCAAAAGATTTGAGGAAATCAGCAAGGAGTTGAGAATCTAGCCCAAACTTAGCGCTAAACTTATTAAAACTTGTAGTTTCAACAAAGGACTTAATGCAATCATACTCATGAATTATACCTGACTCTTTACCTTTGTCGATCTCCCAATCTTCAGTGTTGCGTTGAATTCTTTCAAGGACTTCCCATTTAGCATCAATCTTTTCGTTTGTGAAAGAACCCATAGAGGAAGCATCGAGCAAATCTTTATCCTGTCGAGAGAGCCTCGCATAGAAATTAGTAATAATCATATCTTTGGGGAGCCCATGGTTAGGACATTTTAGCATTAACGTTTTCAGTCTCCCCCAAGCTTGAGCTATGCTCTCTCCGTCATGAGGATAGAAATTATAAACATAATTCCTATTCTCATGGATTTCATGAAGAGGATAGAACTTGGAGTAAAAGAGAGACTGGATCTCTTCCCAATCCAGCAGGTGAGAGTCATCTAGTAGCCTATACCATTCCAATGCTTTTCCTTTCAGTGACAAGGCAAATAATTTCCTCATGACTCCATCTCTTGTCAAACCTGAAATCTTAAACAACTCACAAAGTTCTGTAAGTTTCAACAAATGAATACTAGGATTGACTGTCCCATCATAACAATCATTCCTAATTATTTCAATTATCCTAAGTGGTATTTGGAACGGGATACATTCAGTAGGTGGAGGAGACTTCTCTACCACAGGTGTGGTAAAGCGGCCTTCCCCAAGCAGCGAACTAAGAGTGCGGTTTTCCATAAACATAACTAGTGAAACTAAAAACAAGAAACGAAAAGATTTAATTGCAAGATCTAAAGATATACCTTCAAACACTTACTTCCCCGGCAACGGCGCCAGAAATAGCTTGATGTCTACACACGCTTCTATTCTTGTAGGCTATGTTGGGCCTCCAAGCGCAGAGGTTTGTAGGACAACAGCAATTTCCCTCAAGTGGATGACCTAAGGTTTATCGAACTCAGGGAAGTAGAGGCTGAAGATGGTCTCTCTCAAGCAACCCTGCAACTAAGATACAAGAAGTCTCTTGTGTCCCCAACACACCTAATACACTTGTCAGATGTATAGGTGCACTAGTTCGGCGAAGAGATGGTAAAATAGGGATGATAGGAGTGGCAAAGCAAAGTAATATAAATCTGTAATAAAAAGTGCAGCAAGCAAACAAGTGGTAAACGTGAGCACAAATGGTATTGCAATGGTGGAAACAAGGCCTAGGCTTCATACTTTCACTAGTGGCAACTCCCAACAACATTAACATAATCGAATCACATGATATTTCCCATAAAACATGCAATTGAGACGCACCCGGAGGTCATTCCTTTGTGGTCAAGAGAGGACGAGAATTATGTAGGGCTACAAAAGCACACCTCAAAGTTCGTAGTTCTCAATCTATGGATTTCCCAATGTCATCGCGGCCATCCAAAGAGAGTACCACAATCACCACAACATATCTAAAGGATAGTCAAAGACAAGCACCAAGAGACTCTCAATCTTCAATCCACACACAAAAGAGGAAATCACTCATGAAAATATTCTGCTAATCCATGTCCAATAGACCGCTGTCACCTTGGTCTCGGGGATTATACTAGATAAAGACAAGTGAGTACATCAATCCAATACATAGAGGAAGGGGAAATATCATGGGATCACCCTAGATTAACACAACCTATGATCACAACGAAGATCACATCATGGGAGAGAGAATTGACCACATAGCTACTGGTAGAAACCTCAGCCCCGAGGAGGAACTACTCCCGCATAATGGAGGGAGGAAGCAACGTCGATGGAGATGAATCCGGGGGCACTTCCCCGTCCCGGCAGGGTGCCGGCACAGGAATTCTGGTCCCCCGAAACTTGGTGGCGATGGCGGCGGAGATCGGAATAGCTTCTGGAGAAAAGGGTTCCGTCCTCGAGGGTTTCGGGATGCGATGTAAATATATGCCAAAGGGGGTCACCAGAGGAGGTATGGGGGGCCCAGGCGCCCCCCCGGCGCGGCCAGGAGGGGGGTCGCGTGGGCAGGCCGCCTGGGCTGCCCCTGGCTCCCCTCTGGCCCCACTTCTGGCGCGTGGAAGCTTCTGGAGCGCTGATTTTTTATATATTTTTCCCGGAATTTTTCTGGCAATTTAAGTAATGGGAAAACCTGAAATACAAAAACAGCAGAAAACAGAAACTGGCACTGGGGTGCACTGAGTTAATAGGTTAGTCCAAATATGATCAAAAGTGTATGAAAGTGCATAAATATCATAGCAATATCACACAAAAGAGGCATGGAGCAAGCAGAAATTATAGATACGTTTTTGACGTATCAGCGCCTCACTGTACCAATGGTAATGTTACTGTCTACAAAGTTTGACTTGTCGCAAACGGTTTTCGACAAGTTCAAGGAGTTGACTACGATGAGACTTTCTCACCCGTAACGATGCTTAAGTCTGTCCGAATCATGTTAGCAATTGTCGCATTTTATTATTATGAAATCTAGCAAATGAATGTCAAAACTGTATTCCTTAACGGGTTTCTAGAAGAAGGGTTGTATATTTTTTGCGGGGTAAGAAGAATTGTATATGATGCAACCAGAAGGTTTTGTCGATCCTAAAGGTGCTAACAAAGTGTGCAAGCTCAAGCGATCCATCTATGGACTGGTGCAAGCATCTCGGAGTTGGAATATACGTTTTGATGAGGTGATCAGAGCATATGGTTTTATACAAACTTACGGTGAAGGTTGTATTTACAAGAAAGTGAGTGGGAGCTCTGTAGCATTTCTAATATTATATGTAGATGACATATTATTGATTGGAAATGATATAGAATTTCTGAATAGCATAAAAGGATACTTGAATAAGAAGTTTTCAATGAAAGACCCCGGTGAAGCTTCTTATATATGGGGCATCAAGATCTATATAGATAGATCAAGACGTTTAATAGGACTTTCACAAAGCACATATGTTAACAAAGTTTTGAAGAAATTCAAAATGGATCAGTCAAATAAAGGGTTCTTGCATGTGTTACAAGGTGTGAAATTGAGTCACACTCAACGCCCGACCACTTTAGAAGATAGAGAGAAAATGAAATTCATTTCCTATGCCTCAGGCATAGGTTCTGTCATGTATGCTATGCTGTATACCTGACCTGATGTGTGCCTTGCCATAAGTTTGGCAGGGAGCTAACAAAGTAATCCAGGAGTGGATCACTGGATAGCACTCAAGAACATCCTGAAGTACCCAAAAAGGACCAATGATATGTTTGTCATTTATGGAGGTGAGGAAGAGCTCATCGTAAAGGGTTACGTCGATGCTAGCTTCAACACATATCTGGATGACTCTAAGTCTTAGACCGGATACATATTTATATTGAATGGAGGAGGTGTTAGTTGGTGCAGTTCCAAGCAGAGCGTCACGGCGGGATCTACGTGTGAAGCGGAGTACATAGCTGCTTCGAAAGCAGCACATGAAGGAGTCTGGATGAAGGAGTTCATATCCGATCTGGGTGTAATACCTAGTGTATCGGGTCCAATGACAATCTTTTGTGACAACAGTGAAGCAGTTGCCTTGGCGAAAGAATCCAGGTTTCACAAGAGAACAAAACACATCAAGAGACGCTTCAACTCCATTTGTGAAATTGTCAAGGATGGGGACATAGAAATTTTCAAAATACATATGGATCTAAATGTGGTAGACCCATTGAATAAACCTCTTTGGCGGGCAAAACATGATCAACACCAAGCCTCCATGGGTGTTAGATTCATTACAATGTAATCTAGATTATTGACTCTAGTGCAAGTGGGAGACTGATGGAAATATGCCCTAGAGTCAATACCGAAGTTGTTATTATTTTATATTTCCTTATTCATGATAAAGGTTTATTATTCATGCTAAAATTGTATTGATCGGAAACTTAAATACATGTGTGAATACATAAACAAATACCGTGTCCCTAGTAAGCCTCTACTAGACTAGCTCGTTGATCGAAGATGGTTAAGGTTTCCTAACCATAGACATGAGTTGTCATTTGATAACGGAATCACATCATTAGGAGAATGATGTGATGGACAAGACCCATCTGTTAGTTACCATGCGATCGTTCAGTTTGTTGCTACTGCTTTCTTAATGTCAAATACATATTACTTCGACTATGAGACCATGCAACTCCTGGATACCGGAGGAATGCCTTGTGTGCTATCAAATGTCACAATGTGAATGGGTGATCATAAAGATGCTCTACAGGTATTTCTGAAGGTGTCCATTGAGTTGGCATGGATCGAGATTAGGATTTGTCACTCCATGTATCGGAGAGGTATCTCTGGGCCCTCTCGGTAATACACATCACAAGAAGCTTGCAAGCAAACTGACTAAGGAGTTAGTTATGAGAAGATGTATTACGGAATGAGTAAAGAGACTTGCCGTTAACGAGATTGAACTAGGTATGGAGATACCGACTATCGAATCTCGGGCAAGTAACATACCGACGGACAAAGGGAATTATGTATGTTGTCATAACGGCTCGATCGATAAAGATCTTTGTAGTTTATGTAGGAACCAATATGGGCATCCAGGTTCTGCTATTGGTTATTGACCGGAGAAGTGTCACGGTCATGTCTACATAGTTCTCGAACCCGTAGGGTCCGCACGCTTAACATTCGTTGATGATATAATGTTATATGAGTTATATGATTTGGTGACCAAATGTTGTTCGGAGTCCCGGATGAGATCACAGACACGATGAGAAGCTCCGCAAAGGTCCGAAGGTAAAGATTCATATATAGGACGATACTATTGATGGAAATAAACCCTAGAGGCAATAATAAAATGGTTATTATTATATTTCCTTAACCATGATAAATGTTTATTATTCATGCTAGAATTGTATTGACTGGAAACCTAAATACATGTGTGAATACATAAACAAATACCGTGTCCCTAGTAAGCCTCTACTAGACTAGCTTGTCGATCAAAGATGGTTAAGGTTTCCTAACCATAGACATGAGTTGTTATTTGATAACGAGATCACATCATTATGAGAATAATGTGATGGACAAGACCCATCCGTTAGCTTTGCATTTGATCATACAGTTTATTGCTATTGCTTTCATGCATGTCAAATACATATTTCTTTGACTATGAGATCATGCAACTCCCGGATACCCAAGGAATGCCTTGTGTGCTATCAAATGTCACAACGTAACTGGGTGATTATAAAGATGCTCTACAGGTATCTCCGAAGGTGTTTTGTTGGGTTGGCGTGAATCGAGATTAGGATTTGCCACTCAGAGTATCAGAGAGGTTTATCTGGGCCCTCTCGGTAATACACATCATAATAAGCCTTGCAACCAAATGACCAATGAGTTAGTCACGGGGTGATGTGATACGTCTCCAACGTATCTATAATTTTTGATTGTTCTATGCTATTATATATATTCTGTTTTGGATGTTTAATGGGCTTTATTATACACTTTTATATGAGTTTTTGGACTAACCTATTAACCCAGAGCCCAGTGCCAGTTTATGTTTTTCATTCTTTTTGAGTTTTACAGAAAAGGGATATCAAACGGAGTCCAATCGACGTGCCAATTTTTAATGATTTTTTATGGACCAAAACAAGCCCCCGGAGAAAAAGAGTTGGGCCAGGAGCGTCACGGGTTGCCCACGAGGGTGGGGGGTGCGCCCCCTATCTCGTGGACAACTCGAAGACCCCCCTGACTTGTGCCCTACGCCACAAAATCCTATAAATACAGAAACCTCCAGAAAATAACCTAGATCGGGAGTTCCGCCGCCGAAAGCCTCTGTTGCCACCGAAAACCAATCTAGACCCGTTCTTGCACTATGCCGGAGGGGGGAATCCCTCTCCGATGGCCATCTTCATCATCCAGGCGCTCTCCATGACGAGGAGGGAGTAGTCCACCCTCGGGGCTGAGGGTATGTACCAGTAGCTATGTGTTTGATCTCTCTCTCTCTCTCTCTCTCTCTCTCTCGTGTTCTTGAGATGTCAAGATCTTGATGTATCGCGAGCTTTGCTATTATAGTTGGATTTTATGATGCTTCTCCCCCTCCATCTTCTTGTAATGGATTGAGTTTTCCCTTCGAAGTTATCTTATCGGATTGAGTCTTTAAGGATTTGAGAACACTTGATGTATGTCTTGCATGTGCTTATCTGTGGTGACAATGGGATATCACGTGATTCACTTGATGTATGTTTTGGTGATTAACTTGCGGGTTCCGTGACCTTGGGAATCTATGCATAGGGGTTGGCACACGTTTTTGTCTTGACTCTTCGGTAGAAACTTTGGGGCATTCTTTGAAGTTCTATGTGTTGGTTGAATAGATGAATCTGAGATTGTGTGATGCATATCATATAATCATACCCACGGATACTTGAGGTGACAATGGAGTATCTAGGTGACATTAGGGTTTTGGTTGATTTGTGTCTTAAGGTGTTATTCTAGTACGAACTCTATGATAGATCGAACGAAAAAATAGCTTCGTGTTATTTTACTACAGACTCTTGAATAGATTGATCAGAAAGAATAACTTTGAGGTGGTTTCGTACCCTACCATAATCTCTTCGTTTGTTCTCCGCTATTAGTGACTTTGGAGTGACTCTTTGTTGCATGTTGAGGGATAGTTATATGATCTAGTTATGTTATTATTGTTGAGAGAACTTCCACTAGTGAAAATATGAATCCTAGGCCTTGTTTCAACGCATTGCAACACCGTTTATGCTCCCGTTTACCACTTGCTACCTTGTTGTTTTTATATTTATTATTACAAAAACCTATATCTACCATCCATATTGCACTTGTATCACCATCTCTTCGCCGAACTAGTGCACCTATACAATTTACCATTGTATTGGGTGTGTTGGGGACACAAGAGACTCTTTGTTATTTGGTTGCAGGGTTGTTTGAGAGAGACCATCTTCATCCTACGCCTCCCACGGATTGATAAACCTTAGGTCATCCACTTGAGGGAAATTTGATGCTGTCCTGCAAACCTCTGCACTTGGAGGCCCAACAACGTCTACAAGAAGAAGGTTGCGTAGTAGACATCAAGCTCTTTTCTGGCGCCGTTGCCGGGGAGGTGAGTGCTTGAAGGTATATCTTTAGATCTTGCAATCGAATATTTTGGTTTCTTGTTTTATCACTAGCTTAGTTTATAAAATAAAACTACAAAAAATGGAATTTAGGTTAATTTCCTCATATGCTTCACCTTTTTAATATCTTTCGTGAGAATGATGGGAAGGAAAATTGTGCTCAAGTACTAGAAGAAGAATTACATAGAATGCTTGGCATAAAATATGTGCATGATGAGCATGATTGCAATGTTTTTAGTATGAATTCTTTGAATACCCATGATGCTAATGATGTGCAAAGCCACAAGCTTAGGGATTCTATGTTTGATGAAGATGATATTTTTGTCCCCCAAGTTTCGATGAGCAAATTTATTATGATGAAAGCATGCCTCCTATTTATGATGATTATTGTGATGACTTGTATGCTATTAATAATAATGATAACCACGAAACTTATCATCATGATTTTAGTTTTCAATTGGATTATGCTTCACATGATAGTTATTTTGTTGAGTTTGCTCCCACTACTATGAATGAGATGAATTTTGCTTCTGTGGAGAGTAGTAAATTTTTTATGCAAGTAGATCATGAAAAGAATGGTTTATGTGCTGGTTATATGGTTGAATTCATTCATGATGCTACTGAAAATTATTATGAGAGAGGATCATATGCTTGTAGGAATTACAATAATATCAAGTTTCCTCTCTATGTGCTTGAAGTTTTGAAGATATGCTTGTTTTGCTTTCCTATGCTAGTTGATTATTGTTCCCATAAGTTTTGCTCACAAAATCCCTATGCATAGGAAGTGGGTTAGACTTAAATGTGCTAGTCATATTCTTCATGATGCTCCCTTTATGTTTCAATTCCTATCTTTTATGCGAGCATCATTGAAATCATCATGCCTAGCTAGGGGCGTTAAACGATAGCGCTTGTTGGGAGGCAACTTTATTTTTGTTATTTGTTTTTTTGCTTCTGTTTAGGAATAAATATTTCATCTAGCTTTTGTTTAGATGTGGTTTTGTGTTTTAATTAGTGTTTGTGCGAAGTAGAACCTTTGGGAAGACTTGTGTGAAGTTTATGCGATCATGCTGTAAAAAACAGAAATTTTAGCGCTCACAAGATTGGCTACCATTTTTTTACTGGAGAGTGCTTTTTAGTTGATTCTTTTTGCAGATGATCAATAGACAAATTCCTCACGTCCACCAATTTATTTCAGAATTTTTAGAGTTACAGAAGTATTAGAAAGTTATAGATTGCTACAGGCTGTTCTATTTTTGACAGATTCTGTTTTCTATGTGTTGTTTGCTTATTTTGATGAATCTATGAGTAGTATCGGAGGGTATGAACCATAGAGAAGTTGGAATACAGTATATATTACACCAATATGAATTTAGAATGAGTTCACAATAGTACCTAAGTGGTGGTTTTATTTTCTTATACTAACGGAGCTTACAAGTTTTCTGTTGAGTTTTGTGTTGTGAAGTTTTCAAGTTTTGGGTAAAGATTCGATGGACTATGGAATAAGGAGTGGCAAGAGCCTAATCTTGGGGACTCCCAAGGCACACCAAGTTAATATTCAAGTACAACCAAGAGCCTAAGCTTGGGGATGCCCCGGAAGGCATCCCCTCTTTCGTCTTCGTCTATCGGTAATTTTACTTGAGGCTATATTTTTATTCACCACAGGATATGTGTTTTGCTGGGAGCGTCAATTTATTTTATTTTGTTTTGCTTTCTATTTGAATAATATCCCAAGATCTGAAATTCTTAAATGTTAGAGAGTCTTCACATAGTTACATAATTATTCAACTACTCATTGATGTTCACTTATATCTTTTGGAGTAGTTTGTCGTTAGCTCTAGTGCTTCACTTATATATTTTTAGAGCACGGTGGTGGTTTTATTTTGATGAAATAGATGAACTCTCATGCTTCACTTATATTATTTTGAGAGTCTATTAGAACAACATGGTAATTTGCTTAGGTTATGAAATTAGTCCTAATATGATAGGCATCCAAGATGGGTATAATAAAAACTTTCATAAAAGTGCATTGAATATGATGATAAGTTTGATACCCGATGATTGTTTTGAGATATGAGGATGGTGATATTAGAGTCATGCTAGTAGAGTAGTTGTGAATTTGAGAAATACTTGTGTTGAGGTTTTCAAGTCCCGTAGCATGCACGTATGGTAACCATTGTGTGACAAATTTGAAGCATGAGGTATTTCTTTGATTGTCATCCTTTGTGTGGAGGTCGGGATCGCGTGATGGTTAACTCCTACCAACCCTTCTCCTAGGAGTATGCGTGTATTACTTTGTTTTGATGACTTGTAGATTTTTGCAATAAGTATGTGAGTTCTTTATGACTAATGTTGAGTCCATGGATTATACGCACTCTTACCCTTCCACTATTGCTAGCCTCTCTTGTACCGCGCAAATTTCACCGGTACCATACACCCACCATATACCTTCCTCAAAACAGCCACACCATACCTACCTATCATGGCATTTTCATAGCCATTCCGAGGTATATTGCCATGCAACTTTCCACCGTTTTGTTTATTATGACACACTTCATCATTGTCATATTGCCATGCATGATCATGTAGTTGAAATCGTATTTGTGGCAAAGCCACCATGCATAATTTTTCATACATGTCACTCTTGATTCATCGCACATCCCGGTACACTGCCGGAGGCATTCATATAGAGTCATACTTTGTTCTAGTATCGAGTTATAATATCGAGTTGTAAATCAATAGAAGTGTGATGATCATCATTATTAGAGCATTGTCCCAAAGAAAAAAAGAAAAAAAAGAAGGAAAGGCCAAAAAAATAAAAAATAAAAATAAAAAAAATAAAAAAGGGACAATGCTACTATCTTTTTCCACACTTGTGCTTCAAAGTAACACCATGATCTTCATGATAGAGAGTCTCTTGTTTTGTCACTTTCATATACTAGTGGGAATTTTCATTATAGAACTTGGCTTGTATATTCCAACGATGGGCTTCCTCGAATGCCCTAGGTCTTCATGAGCAAACAAGTTGGATGCACACCCACTTAGTTTCTTTTTGTTGAGCTTTCATACACTTATAGCTCTAGTGCATCTGTTGCATGGCAATCCCTACTCACTCACATTGATATCTACTGATGGGCATCTCCATAGCCCATTTATACATCTAGTTGATGTGAAACTATCTTCCTCTTTTGTCTTCTCCACAACCACCATTCTATTCCACCTATAGTGCTATATCCATGGCTCACGCTCATGTATTGCGTGAAAGTTGATAGGTTTGAAAAAAATTGAGTATGAAACAATTGCTTGGCTGAAACAGAGGTTGTGCATGATTTAAATATTTTGTGTGATGAAGAGGGAGCATAGCCAGACTATATGATTTTGTAGGGATAACTTTCTTTGGCCATGTTATTTTGAGAAGACATGATTGCTTTGTTAGTATGCTTGAAGTATTATTATTCTTATGTCTATATAGACTTTTGTCTTGAATCTTTCGGATCTGAACATTCATGCCACATTAAAGAGAATTACATTGAGCATTATGTTGGTTAGCATTCCACATCAAAAATTCTGTTTTTATCATTTACCTACTCGAGGACGAGCAGGAATTAAGCTTGGGGATGCTTGATACGTCTCCAACGTATCTATAATTTTTGATTGTTCCATGCTATTATATATTCTGTTTTGGATGTTTAATGGGCTTTATTATACACTTTATATGATTTTTGGGACTAACCTATTAACCCAGAGCCCAGTGCCAGTTTCTGTTTTTCCTTGTTTTTGAGTTTTACAAAAAAGGAATATCAAACGGAGTCCAATTGACGTGCCAATTTTTAATGATTTTTTATGGACCAAAAGAAGCCCCGGAGTAAAAGAGTTGGGCCAGGAGAGTCACGGGCTGCCCACGAGTGTGGGGGCACGCCCACCCCCTGGACGCGCCCCCCAATCTCGTGGACAGCCCGGAGACCCCCCTGACTTGTGCCCTACGCCAAAAAATCTTATAAATACAGAAACCTCCAGAAAATAACATAGATCGGGAGTTCTACCGCTGAAAGCTTGTGTTGCCACCGAAAACCAATCTAGACCCGTTCTGGCACCCTGCCGGAGGGGGGAACCCCTCTCCGGTGGCCATCTTCATCACCCCGGCGCTCTCCATGATGAGGAGGGAGTAGTCCACCCTCAGGGCTGAGGGTATGTACCAGTAGCTATGTGTTTGATATCTCTCTCTCTCTCTCTCTCTCTCTCTCTCGTGTTCTTGAGATGTCACGATCTTGATGTTTCGCGAACTTTGCTATTATAGTTGGATTTTATGATGCTTCTCCCCCTCTATCTTCTTGTAATGGATTGAGTTTTCCCTTTGAAGTTATCTTATTGGATTGAGTCTTTAAGGATTTGAGAACACTTGATGTATGTCTTGCATGTGCTTATCTGTGGTGACAATGGGATATCACGTGATTCACTTGATGTATGTTTTGGTGATCAACTTGCGGGTTCTGTGACCTTGGGAATCTATGCATAGGGTTTGGCACACGTTTTCGTCTTGACTCTCCGGTAGAAACTTTGGGGCACTCTTTGAAGTTGTATGTGTTGGTTGAATAGATGAATCTTAGATTGTGTGATGCATATCGTATAATCATACCCACGGATACTTGAGGTGACAATGGAGTATCTAGGTGACAGTAGGGTTTTGGTTGATTCGTGTCTTACGGTGTTATTCTAGTACGAACTCTATGATAGATCGAACAGAAATAATAGCTTCGTGTTATTTTACTACAGACTCTTGAATAGATTGATCAGAAAGAATAACTTTGAGGTGGTTTCGTATCCTACCATAATCTATTCGTTTGTTCTCCGCTATTAGTGACTTTGGAATGACTCTTTGTTGCATGTTGAGGGATAGTTATATGATCCAGTTATGTTATTATTGTTGAGAGAACTTGCACTAGTGAAAGTATGAACCCTAGACCTTGTTTCAACGCATTGCAACACCGTTTATGCTCACGTTTACCACTTGCTACCTTGCTGTTTTTATATTTTCTTATTACAAAAACCTATATCTACCATCCATATTGCACTTGTATCACCATCTCTTCGCCGAACTAGTGCACCTATACAATTTACCATTGTATTGGGTGTGTTGGGGACACAAGAGACACTTTGTTATTTGGTTGCAGGGTTGTTTGAGAGAGACCATCTTCATCCTACGCCTCCCACGTATTGATAAACCTTAGATCATCCACTTGAGGGAAATTTGCCGCTGTCCTACAAACCTCTGCACTTGGAGTCCCAACAACATCTACAAGAAGAAGGTTGTGTAGTAGACATCATGATGTATTACAGAACGAGTAAAGAGACTTGCCGGTAATGATATTGAACTAGGTATAGAGATACCGATGATCGAATCTTGGGCAAGTAACATACCGATGGACAAAGGGAATTGTGTATGTTGTCATAACGGTTCGACTGATAAAGATCTTCGTAGAATATGTAGGAGCCAATATGGGCATCAAGGTTCCGCTATTGGTTATTGACCGGAGAAGTGTTTCGGTCATGTATACATAGTTCTCGAACCCGTAGGGTCAGCACGCTTAACATTCGTTGACGATATAGTAGTATATGAGTTATGTATGATGGTGACCGAATGTTGTTCGGAGTGCCGGATGAGATCACGGACATGGCGAGGAGCTCCGGAATGGTCCAGAGGTAAAGATTGATATATAGGATGATATGGTTAGGCCAAGGGGTGAGGCCCACGGGGCATTAAGTCGGTGCAAAAGGAGTTTTGCGGAGGCCAGGGGGCCAAACGCCGGAGACCCTGGCATCTGGCCCTAGGCCAGACGCCGAGGCCCATGTTGTCTAGGCCAGACACCAAGGATTGTGGCGTTTGGTCCTGGAAGTCCGAGAAGGACTCTTCCTTGCGGGCGAAACCGACTTTGAGGAGGCTTTTGCTCCAAGTTACGACCCCAGGGCTGAACATAAAAATAGAGGGGTGGGGCTAGCACCTGGAAGACATCAAGATTTACCAAGCCATGTGCCGTCAAGCCCGTCACTCTAGTTTCTCCTCCGTCTAGTTTCTGTAGTGCTTAGTGAAGCCCTGCGGAGATTGTTCTTCACCATCAACCGTCACCACGCTGTCATGCCGCCGGAACTCATCTACTACTTCGCCCATCTTGCTGGATCAAGAAGGCGATGATGTCATCGAGCTGAACGTGTGCTGAACACGGAGGTGCCGTACGTTCGGTACTTGATCAGGATGAATCGTGAAGGTGTACGACTACATCAACTGCGTTGATAAATGCTTCCGCTTAGCGATCTTCAAGGGTATGAAGATGCCCTCCCCCTCTCGTTGCTATGCATCTCCTAGATAGATCTTGCGTGAGCGTAGATTTTTTTTGAAATTGCATGCTACGTTTTTCAACAGTGGCATCATGAGCCAGGTCTACGCGTAGATGATATGCATGAGTAGAACACAAAGAGTTGTGGGCGGTGATAGTCTTACTGCTTACCACCAACGTCTTATTTTGTTTCGGCGGCATTGTGGGATGAAGCGGCCCGACCCAACCTTACATGAACGCGTTCATGAGACCGGTTCCACCGACAGACATGCAACTAGTTTTGCATAAAGGTGGCTGGCGGGTGTCTGTTTCTCCTACATTAGTTGAGTCGAATTTGACTGCGGCCAGTCCTTGTTGAAGGTTAAAACAGAAAACTTGACGAAACACCGTTGTGGTTTTGTGCCGTAGGTAAGAATGGTTCTTGCTAGAAGCCCGTAGCAGCCACGTAAAACTTGCAACAACAAAGTAGAGGACGTCTAACTTGTTTTTGCAGGGCATGTTGTGATGTGATAGGGTCAAGATGTGATGAGTTATACATTATTGTATGAGATGATCATGTTTTGTAAATTATCGGACCAGCATGAGCCTTATGGTTGTCTCTTTATTGTATGAAATGCAAGCGCTATGTAATTGCTTTACTTTATCGCTATGAGTTAGCAATAGTCATAGAAGCAATAGTTGGCGAGACGACCACGACGCTACGATGGAGATTAAGGTGTCAAGCCGGTGACTATGGAGATCATGACGATGCCTTGGAGATGGAGATCAAAAGCACAAGATGACGATGGCCATATCATGTCACATATTTTGATTGCATGTGATGTTTATCCTTTATGCATCTTATTTTGCTTAGTACGACTGTAGCATTATAAGATGATCCCTTAAGATGATCCCTTACTAAAATTTCAAGGTATAAGTGTTCTCCCTGAGTATGCACGGTTGCGACAATTCGTCGTGCTGAGACACCACATGATGATTGGGTGTGATAGGTTCTACGTTCACATACAACGGGTGCAAGATAGTTTTGCACATGCAAAACTCGGGTTAAACTTGATGGGCCTAGCATGTATAGACATGGCCTCGGAACACTGGAGACCGAAAGGTCGAACGTGAATCATATAGTAGATATGATCAACATAGAGATGTTCACCATTGAAGACTACTCCATCTCACGTGATGATCGGACATGGTTTAGTTGATTTGGATCACGTGATCATTTAGATGACTCGAGGGATGTCTATCTAAGTGGGAGTTCTTAAGTAATTTGATTAATTTAACTTAATTTGTCATGAACTTAGTCGTGATAGTATTTGCATATCTATGTTATAGACCAATGGCCCGTGCTATCGTTCCCTTGAATTTTAATGCGTTCCTAGAGAAAACTTAGTTGAAAGATGTTAGTAGCAATGATGCAGACTGGGTCCGTGATCCGAGGATTATCCTCATTGCTGCACAGAAGTATTATGTTCTTGATGCACCGCTAAGTGACGGACCTATTGCAGGAGCAGATGCAGACGTTATGAACATTTGGCAAAGCTCGATATGATGACTACGGTGCCATGCTTTACGTCATAGAACCGAGACTTCAAAAACATTTTGAACGACACGAAGCACATGAGATGTTCCAAGATCTGAAATTGGTATTTCAGACTCATGCCCATGTCGATAGGTATGAGACCTATGACAAATACTATTGCCTACAAGATGGAGGAGAACAACTCAACTAGTGAGCATGTGCTCAGAATGTCTGGGGTATTACAATCAGTTGAATCAAGTGGGAGTTAATCTTCCAGATAAGATAGTGATTGACAGAGTTCTCTAGTCACTATCACCAAGCTACTAGAACTTCGTGATGAACTATAATATGCAAGGGATGACGAAAACAATTCCCGAGCTCTTCGCGATGCTGAAATCAGCGAAGGTAGAAATCAAAAAAGAGCATCAAGTGTTCATGGTTAACAAGAGTACTAGTTTCAAGAAAAAGGGCAAAGGAAATAAAGGGAACTTCAAGAAGAACGGCAAGCAAGTTGTCACTCCCGAGAAGAAGCCCAAAGCTAGACCCAAGCCTGAAACTAAGTGCTTCTACTACAAAGGAAATGGTCACTAGAAGTGGAACTACCCTAAATATTTGGTGGATAAGAAGGAAATGGTCAGCGAACAAAGGTATATTTGATATACATGTTATTGATGTGTACCTTACTAGTGCTCGTAGTAGCCCCTGTGTATTTGATACTTGTTCGGTTGCTAAGATTAGTAAATCAAAGGAGGAGTTGCAGAATAAACGGAAACTAGTTAAGGGTGAGGTGACGATGTGTGTTGGAAGTGGTTCCAAGATTGATATGATCATCATTGCACACTCCCTATACTTTCGGGATTAGTGTTGAACATAAATAAATGGTATTTGGTGTTTGCGTTGAACATGAACAAGATAAAGATCATGTTTATTGCAATACGGTTATTCATTTAAGTCAGAGAATAATTGTTATTCTGTATAAATGAATAAAACCTTCTATGGTCATACACCCAATGTTAGTGGTTTATTGAATCTCGATCATAGTAATACACATATTCATAATGTTGATGCCAAAAGATGCAAAGTTGATAATGATAGTGCAACATACTTGTGGCACTGCCGTTTAGGTCATATTAGTGTAAAACGCATGAAGAAACTCCATGCTGATGGACTTTTGGAATCACTTGATTATGAATCATTTGATACTTACGAACCATGCCTCATGGGCAAGATGACTAAAACTCCGTTCTTCGGAACAATGGAGCGAGCTAATGACTTATTGGAAATAATACATACCGATGTATGCGATCCGATGAGTGTTGAAGCACGCGGCGGGTATCATTTTTTTCTCACCTTCACGGATGATTTGAGTAGATATGGCCATATGGGTATATCTACTTAATGTAATACAAGTCCGAAACATTTGAAAAGTTCAAAGGATTTCAGAGTGAAGTAGAGAATCATCATAACAAGAAAATAAAGTTTCTACGATCCGATCGCGGAGGCGAATATTTGAGTTACGAGTTTGGTCTTCATTTGAAACAATGTGGAATAGTTTCACAGCTCACGCCACCTGGAACACCACATCAAAATGGTGTGTCCGAATGTCGTAACCATACTTTATTGGATATGGTGCGTTCTATGATGTCTCTTACCGATTTGCCTTTATCATTTTGGGGTTATGCATCAGAGACAGCGGCATTCATGTTAAATAGGGCACCATCTAAATCCGTGGAGACGAAACCGTATGAACTATGGTTTGGCAAGAAACCAAAGTTGTCGTTTCTTAAAGTTTGGGGTTGCGATGCTTATGTGAAAAAGCTTCAGCCTGATAAGCTCGAACCCAAATCGAAGAAGTGCGTCTTCGTAGGATACCCAAAAGAAACTGTTGGGTACACCTTCTACCACAAAAATCCGAAGGCAGGATCTTTGTTGCTAAGAATGGATCCTTTCTAGAGAAGGAGTTTCTCTCAAAAAGAAGTGAGTGGGAGGAAAGTAGAACTTGATGATGTAATTGTACCTTCGCTCGAATTGGAAAGTAGATCATCAGAGAAAATCGTTCACATGATGCCTACACCAACTAGAGAAGAAGCTAATGATAATGATCATGAAACTTCAGATCAAGTTACTACTGAACCTCGAAGGTCGACTAGAACACATACCCTGTCCTGGAAGTCATGTTGTTTGACAACAACGAACCTTCTAACTATGAAGAAGCTAAGATGAGCCCAAATTCTGATAAATGGCTTGAGGCCATGAAATCTGAGATAGGATCCATGTATGAGAACAAAGTATGGACTTTGGTGGACTTGCCCAATGATCGCTGATGGTAACATCACTGTCTACAAAGCTCGAATTATTGCGAAAGGTTTTCGACAAGTTCAAGGAGTTGACTACGATGAGACTTTCTCACCCATAGTGATGCTTAAGTCTGTCCAAATCATGTTAGCAATTGCTGCATTTTATGATTATAAAATTTGGCAAATGGATGTCAAAACTGCATTCCTTAATGGATTTATGAAAGAAGAGCTGTATATGATGCAACCAGAAGGTTTTGTCGATCCTAAAGGTGCTAACAAAGTGTGCAAACTCTAGCAATCCATCTATGGACTGGTGCAAACATCTCAGAGTTGGAATATACGCTTTAATAAATTGATCAAAGCATATGGTTTTATACAGACTTACGATGAAGCCTATATTTACAAGAAAGTGAGTGGGAGCAGTACAAATTTCTTGATAAGTATATGTGAATGACATATTGTTGATCGGAAATGATGTAGAATTTTCTGGAAATCATAAAGAAGTGTTGATGTCTACACACGCTTCTATTCTTGTAGACTATGTTGGGCCTCCAAGCGCAGAGGATTGTAGGACAACAGCAATTTCCCTCAAGTGGATGACCTAAGGTTTATCGAACTCAGGAAAGTAGAGGTCGAAGATGGTCTCTCTCAAGCAACCCTGCAACTAAGATACAAGAAGTCTCTTGTGTCCCCAACACACCTAATACAACTAGGAGTTGTATAGGTGCACTAGTTCGGCGAAGAGATGGTAAAATATGGATGATAGGAGTGCCAAAGCAAAGTAATATAAATCTGTAATAAAAAGTGCAGCAAGCAAACAAGTGGTAAACGTGAGCACAAATGGTATTGCAATGGTGGAAACAAGGCCTAGGCTTCATACTTTCACTAGTGGCAACTTCCAACAACATTACCATAATCGAATCACATGATATTTCCCATAATGGAGACGCACTCGGAGGTCATTCCTTTGTGGTCAAGAGAGGACGAGAATTATGTAGGGCTACAAAAGCACACCTCTAAGTTCGTAGTTCTCAATCTATGGATTTCCCAATGTCACCTCGGCCATCCAAAGAGAATACCATAATCACCACAACATATCTCAAGGATAGTCAAAGACAAGCACCAAGAGACTCTCAATCTTCAATCAACACACAAAAGAGGAAATCACTCATGAAAATATTCTTCTAATCCATGTCCAATAGACCGCTGTCACCTTGGTCTCGGGGATTATACTAGATAAAGACAAGTGAGTACATCAATCCAATACATAGAGGAAGGGGAAATATCATGGGATCACCCTAGATTAACATAGCCTATGATCACAACGAAGATCACATCATGGGAGAGAGAATTGACCACATAGCTACTGGTAGAAACCTCAGCCCCGAGGAGGAACTACTCCCGCATCATGGAGGGAGGAAGCAACGTCGATGGAGATGAATCCGGGGGCACTTCCCCGTCCCGGCAAGATGCCGGCACAGGAATTCTGGTCCCCCGAAACTTGGTGGCGATGGCGACGGAGATCGGAATTGCTTCTGGAGAAAAGGGCTTCGGAATCAGGGTTTTCGCGACGGGAGATAAATATATGCGAAGGGGGGTCACCAGAGGTCGAGAGGGGGGCCCAGGCGCCCCCCTAAGGCGGCCAGGGGTGGGGCCGCCTGGGGTGGCCGCCTGGGCTGCCTCTGGCTCCCCTCTGGCCCCACTTCTGGCGCATGGCAGCTTCTGGAGCGCTGATTTTTTATATATTTTTCCCGGAATTTTTCTGGCGATTTAAGTAATGAGAAAAACTGAAATACAAAAACAGCAGAAAACAGAAACTGGCACTGGGGTGCACTGAGTTAATAGGTTAGTCCAAATATGATCAAAAGTGTATGGAAGTGCATAAATATCATAGCAATATCACACAAAAGAAGCATGGAGCAAGCAGAAATTATAGATACGTTTTGGACGTATCAACATCCCCAAGCTTAATTCCTGCTCGTCCTCGAGTAGGTAAATGATAACAAGCATAATTTCTGTGGTGACATGCTACCAAAGAGTCTTTCACAATCACATGACAAATGCTTATTGAGATAATGAATCTT
Organism: Secale cereale; assembly: GCA_902687465.1. Taxonomy (NCBI): domain Eukaryota; kingdom Viridiplantae; phylum Streptophyta; class Magnoliopsida; order Poales; family Poaceae; genus Secale; species Secale cereale. The sequence goes on from LR738715.1 coordinate 644,429,012, forward strand.
TAGTAATTAAGTTACCTCATGAGAATATCACAAAGAATTGAAAGTTTACAATATGATACTGAAACACCCAATAGATTTGTAGTGAGCATGGTGTGCAAACATGACAAAGTGATACCTCTCTTGCCCCCTTTAGTGAAGCAAAACATAAATGCAGGAGCACCTCCGAAGTTTAAGTGACGACTAGATACAATGATTTCAGAATAAGCGCTATCACAATCATGCAGAAGACAATGGTACTTTGGGACAATGCACATTACACTCAGAATGACAATCATGCTCTCAATAGTTGGTGCTTTGAAGAAAGAAGGTGGAGACTCTCGAACCATGGATTTTGATGGCAAGGTTGAAAACCCGTGGCTGGAAGCAAAGACTAAACAAGTACCAGAGCTCGTGGTTTTAAAAACAGAGATAAAAAGCTTTTGGGAGGTGCATAATTCGTCAACGAATGCTAGTAGATAACCCAATTACTTCTTATGCTGGACATGTTTCGAGGAACGGCTCCCACGCGGGGATGATCACATCCCCTTAATCTCCTTTGTTTATCACTGCCAGAGTTTTCTGATTTCTCATGAAGAAAGCGTGAAGGAGGGTTTGTTTGTTGCTATTATCTTTTGTGAGCTGGGCGCACTCATGCCAGTCCCTCCTCGTATTAGGGGTTTGCAGATTAGACATGCAATCCCGGGGTAAAATTTGTCCAACAACATAAGAAGATCATGAATTACCTACTACTTCCTCATGAGCTAAAACAGAGGCACAAAAGAGAAATGCTTTTGAATAATTTTGAGATGGTACAAGAAAGTCTTCGTTAGGAATGGCAAGTAAATACCATATATAGGAAGGTATGGTGGACTCATATGGCATAACTGGTTTCAAGGATTTTGGATGCACAAGCAGTCAGTCCGCTTAGTATAGGTGAAGGCTAGCAAAAGACTGGGAGCGACCAACTAAGAGAGCAATGACGGCCATAATCATGCAGAGCGACAAAGCAATATTGAATCGAGCATGGAAGTTATATCACTACTCAGAAATTAAAGATCATCAAGGCTTGATAGACTTTCTTTACAGTCTTAAATATGCGTGAGCATATGCCAAGTCAATGAAAATAAATTCTTGGAGGAAGATATCACTAAACCATACCACATCATAGGCAAACAAATCATGCTGGTACTTCAATAACACATTAAGAACCCCCAGCTATTTGAGACTAACCATAAGAAAACATGAACTACTAAGCACCATTATGCACATAGCATTTTTATCATAGACATATCAACCAGTGCCACAGAAGCCAACTCTCTTAACAAGATAAGCATGATAACTCAAGAGAGTTCCAGAAGCAACAACCTAAACAAAAGCTCTTAAAAAGATAAGCATGAAAACTAAGAGCTAAGCACAACAGCAGCTATGAAAAGATAAGGAACACCCACAAGAAGATATGCATGCAAGCCTATGTTGTGTTCTACAGTGGAGTGGAGCGTGTTTCTCTCCCAAACAATGAAGGCTAGGATCCAATTTGTTAAGAACATCAAGTAAAACTAAATAAACTAAAAAGAAAAGAGCAAGACGCTCCAAGCATAGCACATAACGCATGAAGTGATTAAAATATAGTGGAACGAAAGACGAACTGATAATTGTTGATGGAGAAGGGGATGCATGGGGTCATCCCCAAGCTTAGACGCTTGAGTCTTCTTGAATATTTTCTTGGGGGTGCACGGGGGCATCCCCAAGCTTGAGCGTTTGACCCTCCTGAATCTTCTTTTATCATCTTCCCTCGCACACTTGAAAACTCCCTTCATACATAACTCATCATAATCTGATTAGCGAGGTTAGTACCCACAATAAAATAATTTTTCCCTACTGGAAATAAAGATAATCTTGAAGAGCTACTGTTTCTCAAGATTGCCAAAAGGTTTTTGCAAAGAAAAAGCAAGCTCAAGGTTTGCAAAATGAAGAAAAGGCAAAACATGACAGAATCTGTGAAAAACAGACCAGCAGGTAGTAAATAATTTTTTCGGGGCACTTCTGCAACTCAAATAAAAAAACTGAGAACAGACGGCCGAAAGCCAATTGTATAGAGCACGCTGACAAAAGAAATTCAGATCAATAAGATGATCTGGTGATTTTATTCGATTTTTTCTGTCCAAGGACAGAATCTGTTTTCTGGACAGCACGTCACAACTTTTGAACTTTCTTGCAATCGGAGGCTAAACTTGGCACAAAGCTGAAAAATAAAGATACAATGATGTTGCTACAGTAGTAACAAACATCAAGACCACTAAAAACTGACAGAACAAACTGAAAGCAAAGATAACAAGGGTTGACTCCCTAGAGCTCTTTCTTTATAGCCATAAAGATAGGCTTAAGACTTTAATGATGCTCTCGTAGGAATAAGAGTTGAAGAACAAAAGAGAGCATCAAGAAGCAAATACCAAACACATTTAAGCCTAACATGCTTCCTATGCATAGGAATATTGCAATAGAATAATTCATTGAAGCACAAAGCAATAAGCATAGGAAGACAAAACAAGTGCAGCTTCAAAACCTTCAACATAAAGAGAGGGAACTTGATATTATTGAAATATCTATGAGAATATATTCCCTTCTCATAATAATTTTCTGTGGGATCACGAATAAACTCAACAATATAAGCATCACATAAAGCATTGTTACCATGATCCACATGCAAAAAGGTACTCTTACTCTCCACATAAGCATAATCTTTCTCATTGGTAATAGTGGGAGTAGGACTATCATAAACAACTTGAACACTATAGATTAATTGTGTATTAGGAAGATGGTGTTCAACAAGGGAGTAATTCCCTCCATGATTATGACAAGTTTCATAAGGATAATTTCTCCTTATGTCATAGGTACCTTTATAATCACTATAGATTGGAGTTATAACATCATCATAGTAGAGAAGAGCATTATCATTGCTAGCAACTATATTTGTAATCATGTTGTCTTTATTCTTACTAGCAAAAGAATTATCAATTATCACATCACTAGTGGGTAAAGGATTTGCAATCCTATCATCCCCAAGCTTAGAGCTTTCCATATTATCACTTTCAGAGTTGGTACCAAAAAGATTTTCAAGATCATAAGTAGCATTATCATCATTTTCCCAATCACAATAAGTAACATGCATATCATAATCGAAATCATCTTCAATAGTTCCTACGGACGTATCATCAAGATGATAATTAAGGCAATAAACTTCACCTTCTTCTTTAAACTTACAACCGTTAGGATAAAAGTTGATGGGAGGAATATGCTCAAGCCAGGTTGATACCCATTCTTTTTCCTTCTTGCTCCTCTTCCTCCTCCTCTTCTTTTTCTTCTTCTTCACCTTAGGAGGGAGTGGTTGGAGATGAAGCTTCTCCACATATCCTGGTTTATCATTAGAACAATAGGGGAAACTTGGGAGAAACTCTCCTTTTTATTAGCAAAAATATAAGAGACATTTTTATACTTTGGTAAAGTTCCCTCCTTTCTAATCTTACTTATGTAATCATTTTCATGGCAATTAACAACACAATAGAGATGGAAATTTTGCAAAGTGTTTTTTATTCCTATGGCATTAACATCTAGCCAAGAAGTCTTTTCTGATAACTCTTCACACATCAAAAATAACATAAGCTCATCATAAAGATCAGGGGTGATCATGTTATCATACAACTGGTTAACAATTATGTTTTGAAAGTGCATGCATTGAAAATTAAAGTGACCCTCTATACAGCAAAGTTCACAAGTAAAAGGATAAAGGTCACACAATTCTCTAGCAATTTCATTTGAATATTTGACCCAAGTGATTGTTCTTTCATGCTTATGTTGCTTACAATACTTCTGTTCTTCAATCATAGGCCTTTCACAAGGTCTATCCACTCCACAAAAATTAACATGCTTATATAAAACTTCATTTTTAGGAATTGGATCATGCATGTTGCAATCATCATGAACAAATTCATTTTCTTTGCAAATCTCTTTAAAAGGTTCATGATGCTTGATCCAATCCTCCTTAGGCATATTAAGATGTGAAGCAAAAGATTTGAGGAAATCAACAAGGAGTTGAGAATCAAGCCCAAACTTAGCACTAAACTTATTAAAACTTGTAGTTTCAACAAAGGACTTAATGCAATCATACTCATAAATTATACCCGACTCTTTACCTTTGTCGATCTCCCAATCTTCAGTGTTGCGTTGAATTCTTTCAAGGAGTTCCCATTTAGCATCAATCTTTTCGTTTGTGAAAGAACCCATAGAGGAAGCATCGAGCAAATCTTTATCCTGTCGAGAGAGCCTCGCATAGAAATTAGTAATAATCATATCTTTGGGGAGCCCATGGTTAGGACATTTTAGCATTAACGTTTTCAGTCTCCCCCAAGCTTGAGCTATGCTCTCTCCGTCATGAGGATAGAAATTATAAACATAATTCCTATTCTCATGGGCTTCATGAAGAGGATAAAACTTGGAGTAAAAGAGAGACTGGATCTCTTCCCAATCCAGCAGGTGAGAGTCATCTAGTAGCCTATACCATTCCAATGCATTTCCTTTCAGTGACAAGGCAAATAATTTTCTCATGACTCCATCTCTTGTCAAACCTGAAATCTTAAACAACTCACAAAGTTCTGTAAGTTTCAACAAATGAATACTAGGATTGACTGTCCCATCATAACAATCATTCCTAATTATTTCAATTATCCCAAGTGGTATTTGGAACGGGATACATTCAGTAGGTGGAGGAGACTTCTCTACCACGGGTGTGGTAAAGCGGCCTTCCCCAAGCAGCGAACTAAGAGTGCGGTTTTCCATAAACATAACTAGTGAAACTAAAAACAAGAAACGAAAAGATTTAATTGCAAGATCTAAAGATATACCTTCAAACACTTACTTCCCCGGCAACGGCGCCAGAAATAGCTTGATGTCTACACACGCTTCTATTCTTGTAGACTATGTTGGGCCTCCAAGCGCAGAGGTTTGTAGGACAGCATCAATTTCCCTCAAGTGGATGACCTAAGGTTTATCGAACTCACGGAAGTAGAGGTCGAAGATGGTCTCTCTCAAGCAACCCTGCAACTAAGATACAAGAAGTCTCTTGTGTCCCCAACACACCGAATACAACTAGGAGTTGTATAGGTGCACTAGTTCGGCGAAGAGATGGTAAAATATGGATGATAGGAGTGGCAAAGCAAAGTAATATAAATCTGTAATAAAAAGTGCAGCAAGCAAACAAGTGGTAAACGTGAGCACAAATGGTATTGCAATGGTGGAAACAAGGCCTAGGCTTCATACTTTCACTAGTGGCAACTCCCAACAACATTAACATAATCGAATCACATGATATTTCCCATAATGGAGACGCACTCGGAGGTCATTCCTTTGTGGTCAAGAGAGGACGAGAATTATGCAGGGCTACAAAAGCACACCTCTAAGTTCGTAGTTCTCAATCTATGGATTTCCCAATGTCACCTCGGCCATCCAAAGAGAGTACCACAATCACCACAACATATCTCAAGGATAGTCAAAGACAAGCACCAAGAGACTCTCAATCTTCAATCAACACACAAAAGAGGAAATCACTCATGAAAATATTCTTCTAATCCATGTCCAATAGACCGCTGTCACCTTGGTCTCGGGGATTATACTAGATAAAGACAAGTGAGTACATCAATCCAATACATAGAGGAAGGGGAAATATCATGGGATCACCCTAGATTAACATAGCCTATGATCACAACGAAGATCACATCATGGGAGAGAGAATTGACCACATAGCTACTGGTAGAAACCTCAGCCCCGAGGAGGAACTACTCCCGCATCATGGAGGGAGGAAGCAACGTCGATGGAGATGAATCCGGGGGCACTTCCCCGTCCCGGCAAGATGCCGGCACAGGAATTCTGGTCCCCCGAAACTTGGTGGCGATGGCGGCGGAGATCGGAATTGCTTCTGGATAAAAGGGCTTTGGAATCAGGGTTTTCGCGACGGGAGATAAATATATGCGAAGGGGGGTCAGCAGAGGCAGAGAGGGGGGCCCAGGCGCCCCCCTAGGGCGGCCAGGGGTGGGGCCTGTGACGCCCGAAGACCGACGTTCCAGAAGATTCCAGATGTTCCGGGTTTGCCCGTGTGTTTCTTTTGTGCTTGCTTTATTTATTTTGCATTGCATCATGTCATCATGCCATCATGTCATTTTTTCTTTTGCATCTCAACTTAAATAAATTGTGTGGACCTTCGGTCCATTTAAATCGAGGGAAGGATGTCTTCTCTTTAAAACATATCCTCCCAATATTTAGGGAGCTATATTAATAAATATTCCATTCCTTGGAATCACCTATAACACAATTGCACCATTCTTCAATTTTCTTTTATCCAATTCAACTTCATTTCTTCCTTTGAGGCCTTTTAGTAAAATTTGTGTTGCAATTTTACTTCTTCCACAAATGTTCCAAAACTTACCATAAATCACATCTAATGTGTAGGGCCATCTCTTGAAATTCCAACTCTTTTGAATTTCATCTAAAGGGATTTCTAAATTCAAACAATTTGACTTTTATTCAAACTTGTTGAATTTTCATCTTCCAAGTCCCCAGACAATTTTATTTTTATTCCTCACATTTTTGTGAGTCTAGGGAATTTTACCCTATGCCTTAATCCTTTTCAGAATACCTCCCTTCTTTTCTTTCTTCTTGTTTTTTTCTGTTTTATTTTTGGGAAACAGCAGCCTCTTGGGCCAGTAGGCCTGCTCGGGCCTCCCTAAACTACTTTCCCCTTCCCCAGCCGGCCTGCTAGGCCCAACTCCACCTAAACCTAGCTGGCCCGACTCACCCTCGCAGCGACGCCTCTCCCTCTCGTCCCTCATCCTCACGCCGCCGCCAGCACTCCTCGTCCGCTCCTCCCATCGCGCAGCGCGCCCCATCCCCTCGATCCTCCCCCGCGCGGCTCCTCCTTCGATCTCCCTTCCGAGCGCTCGTCCCTCAGCGGCCGTTCCTCTCGATCTCTCTCCCTCGTCGCCGTCTCCCCCTCGAGTAGCCCGCGGCCAGGAGCTCCCCCACCTCGCCTCGCCGTGGCGCCCGCTTCCTCCGGCCTCCTCGTCCGCATCTCCAGCGCGGCCAGGCGCCCCGGGCGCCGTCCTCGCGCCATCCCGCGCACCAGGAGCAGTCGCTCCCTGCTGCGTCCAGAGCCCTGCCGGCCAGGCCCGGCGCCCCGCCGCCACACAACCGACCGCGCTCGCCTCCGTCCTTGGCGCCCCAAGCGCATCGCCGAGGCCGTCCAGCGCCTCCTCCGCCCTGGGCCGCCTCCACCGCGCCCGTCCTCGCCAAGTCTGCCGCATCCCCGTCCTCAAGCAGCCCCACCTCTGCTGCCTCCATCCCCGACGCCGTGGTCGCCCTGCCCGTCCTCCAGCTCGCCCCGAGCGCCAAGGCGTCGCCCCGAGCAACCCCCGCATCCTTTTCCTTTATTTTTGTTGTTGCTGTTTTGTCTATCTCAAGTACCCAGGAACGCCAAGATACGTACGTTCGTCTTCGGTACGGTGGATCCAGTCAAGACTCGCCGACAGCCCGCAAGTACCCCTCCAAATCGTGTACGACTACACCCGGTGTTGCCTCAAGTACATCTACAAACACAACGACCGAACAGCTACAAGATGACCATCAAGTTCGTCTACGAAACGTGTACAACTACGACCCCGAGACAACGATGCCAAGTACCCCTTCGTTTAACAAGACCGGCAAGATCGACGCGAGACCGAGACCCGAGAACGACTTCATGAACAAGTACCACTACCGTCGTCCCGGGAAACGATGGATGCGCCAAGTACATCTACGATGCGAGAATGCCGACACAAGACGACCCGACAAGTACCACGACGACCCGAACAGCTACGAAACGAGTACAACTACCGCCTCGAGAACGTCTACTTCCACTACTACCACTACGTCCCTCTACGATCTCGAGCCGCCCCGAAACGAACGTTCCGAAGGTATAACCCCGAGACGTGCCCGTGAACGAATGCATGCTTGCGTTGTATGAGATGCTCCCTTGTTTGCACCGTGTCCGTTGTGCCCTCTTTTGTCGCCGACCCGTGGGAACCCGGTGACGGGATCACCCCACCTTTCATCTTGTTTGACTCGCTCACGCCACCTTTCTTTTGCACCGGTCTCTCAACGGGTTACCGGAACCGAGATGTTGCCGTTGCATCATTTTCGGATCGTTGCCATGGCACCCTTTTCCTTCCACCACGGTGACAATGCTTCATATCTTCCTCATGTTCACTTTTAATAAACTTGCATAAAACTTGATCATGTCATCCGCATCATGTTAACAACACTAAAATGTTTAATTGTTGTTTGCTTATAATTAATAAACATGCTCATGGGGATTTTTCCGGAATTGTTGTTGTTCTTCCGGCCTCATTTAAATTGCCTAGATAGTGTAGTTTTATTATGCTTCACCTCTTGCTATGTTAAAAACATTTAATCTTGTCTTGTAAATAAATGAGAGTCAACTAAATAATTAAATGTGGTGTTTCGTCAATATGCAACTCGTTGCATATTGAGCTCCACTTAACTTGTAGTATTGTTTGTGCACTTTGCCATGCCATGCATATTTAAATCGGACATGCATCATACTTGTTTGTGCATCGTATGCCATGTTTATGCTTGTGTGTTTACCGTGTTGTTTCTTTCTTTCCGGTTGCTTCTCTTGTTAGCTTCGGTTTCGTTCCGGAGTTGTGAGGATTCGCTCGTCTATGTTGCTCTACTTCATGGATCCGTTCTTCTCCCTTGCGGAATCCCATGCAAGATGACCGAACCCGGATACCATTACTATTTTTGCCTATTGCTAGAAGTCTCGATCTATAGTTTTGCCTCGATGCCCATGTCTTTCCTGTCAGCCTCCTACTTGTAACCATGTTCATGTCTAACCATCCTACCTATGCAAACCATTGATTGGCTATACGTAGGCTTCGCTCAGCCCCTCTTATAGCATTGCTAGTTGCAGGTGAAGATTGAAGATGCTTGCTTCATGTTGAAGTTTTTTGTTGGGTTATATCACACTATATAAATGCTTAAATAAAAATCATCTATATATTGGCAAGGGTGGAAGGCTAAGCCTTTTGCTTGGTGATTTGTTCCACTCATGCCGTTAGGAACCGTATAAACCGGTGTTATGTTCCTTGATTATGCGTTCCTCACACGGTTGGGGTTTATGGGGCCCCCTCGATAAACCGCTAAGTGCTAAGTCTTTTCCAGCAAGTCCCAACATTTGGTACTATTCGCCTAATAACTAATAAAACTTGCATAGGGACTAGCTATCCCTTTTATTTTTAATCAACAACCCCGGGCCAGTGCTCCACATGAGTGTTGGTCCGAAACGGGGAGCCTGCGGGGCCACCACGAGGAAACTCGAGGTTTGGTAAAAAACCCGTAGCCTCGCCCATCCGGTCGTGTCCTGAGACTAGATACGCGCGGCTACCTATCAGGGTGTCGACACGCCGGGAGGATTTGCTGGATTAGCCTTACCTTAGTTCGGAGTATCTTGAGCACGGGATTCCGAGAATACTCGGGCCTTCCCACTTTGGAGTTGTGACTCCACGGATCATGGGCTTGTCATGGGCCAAGTTGGAACACCCCTGCAGGGTTTTGAACTTTCGAAAGCCGTGCCCGCGGTTATGTGGCAGATGGGAGCTTGTTAATATCCGGTTGTAGAAAACTTGACACCATGTTCCAATACACTACCAGCGTGAGTACCGTGATTGTCATTTTCCGAAAGGGGTTTCGGGATATGAACACGGTGGGGTTATGTTTGACGTGCTTTAGCTAGGATCACTTCGTGATCATCTCTCGACCGAGGCACTTCTCTTCTCGCTCTCTTTTACGTAAGTTAGTGCTAGTGCTGCTGCAGACTCTTATTCTTTTCTTCAGCCTTATCTTCACCCAAGGCTTAGATAGTCGTGTTACCTGGGAACGGGATTGCTGAGTCCTCTGTGGCTCACAGTTACTTCACCACACCAGATGCAGGTTCAGCCGAGTTTGATGCAGGAGATGGATCAGAACTTCCGGGAGCTCGATGAAGAGTTTGGCCGTATGCTTGTGATGTTTCGACGATCAGTAGTGGTTTCTACTAGGATTCGATCTAGACCTGTGGCTTTATGTTGTTTTGGTATCTTTCTTTTGGATCTTACCCTTAGATGGGTTGTGATGTTTTGAATGATGTTTGCTTATGTAATGTATTGTGTGAAGTGGCGAGTGTAAGCCAGCTATCTCCTTTTGCAATTTAATCCCTCTTTTACATGAGTCGTGCAAAGATACCAAACTTGAGATCATTCTAGGATGGGCTTATATCTTTAAGTCGTTCCTCGACACGTAGGAGATATAGTCCCATCCTGGGCATTATAGGGCCGCCTGGGGTGGCCGCCTGGCCTGCCCCTGGCTCCCCTCTGGCCCCACTTCTGGCGCATGACAGCTTCTGGAGCGCTGATTTTTTATATATTTTTCCCGGAATTTTTCTGGCGATTTAAGTAATGGGAAAAACTGAAATACAAAAATAGCAGAAAACAGAAACTGGCACTGGGGTGCACTGAGTTAATAGGTTAGTCCAAATATGATCAAAAGTGTATGGAAGTGCATAAATATCATAGCAATATCACACAAAAGAAGCATGGACCAAGCAGAAATTATAGATACATTTTGGACGTATCAAGTGTTTGAAAGGAATTTTTCAAAGAAAGACCTCGGGTGAAGCTGCTTACATATTGGGCATCAAAATCTATAGATCAAGATGCTTGACAAGACTTTTAATGAGTACATACCTTGATAAGATTTTTAAGTAGTTCAAAATGGATTAGTCAAAGAAGGAGTTCTTGCCTGAGTTGTAAGGTATGAAGTTGAGTAAGACTCAAAGCCCGACCACGGCAGACAAAATAGAGCGAGAATGAAAGTCATTTCCTATGCCTCAGCCATAGGTTCTATAAAGCATGCCATGCTGTGTACCAGACCTAATGTGTGCCTTGCCACGTGTCTGGCAAGGGGGTACAAGAGTGATCAAGGAGTGGATCACTGGACAACGGTAAAAATTATCCTTGGAGGAATAAGGAAATATTTCTCGATTATGGAGGTGATAAAGAGTTCATATTAAGGGGTTACGCCGATGCAATCTTTGACACTAATCTAGATGACTCTGAGTATCAATCTGGATGTGTATTGAACGTAGGAGCAATTAGCTAGAGTAGCTTTATGCAAAGCATTGTAGACATAGAAATTTTCAAAGTACACACTGATCTGAATGTTGCAGACCTGTTGACTAAAACCTCTCTCACAAGCAAAACATGATCATACCTTAGAGTATTAATCACACAATGATGTCAACTAGATTATTGACTCTAGTAAACTCTTTAGGTGTTAGTCACATGACGATGTGAACTATGAGTGTTAATCACATGGCGATGTGAACTAGATTATTGACTCTAGTAAACTCTTTGGGTGTTAATCACATGGCGATGTAAACTAGATTATTGACTCTAGTGCAAGTGGGAGACTGATGGAAATATGCCCTAGAGGCAATAATAAAATGATTATTATTATATTTCCTTAACCATGGTAAAGGTTTATTATCCATGCTAGAATTGTATTGACTAGAAACCTAAATACATGTGTGAATATATAAACAAATATTGTGTCCTTGGTAAGCCTCTACTAGACTAGCTCGTTGATCAAAGATGGTTAAGGTTTCCTAACCATAGACATGAGTTGTCATTTGATAACGAGATCACATCATTATGAGAATGATGTGATGGACAAGACCCATCCGTTAGCTTAGCATTTGATCATACAGTTTATTGCTATTGCTTTCATGTATGTCAAATACATATTCCTTTTACTATGAGATCATGCAACTCCCGGATACCGGAGGAATGCCTTGTGTGCTATCAAACGTCGCAACGTAACTGGGTGATTATAAATATGCTCTACAGGTATCTCCGAAGGTGTTTTGTTGGGTTGTCGTGAATCGAGATTAGGATTTGTCACTCTGAGTATCAGAGAGGTATCTCTGGGCCCTCTCGGTAATACACATCATAATAAGCCTTGCAAGCAAATGACTAATGAGTTAGTCACGGGGTGATGTATTACGGAACGAGTAAAGAGACTTGCCGGTAACGAGATTGAACTAGGTATAGAGATACCGACGATCGAATCTCACGCAAGTAACATACCGATGGACAAAGGGAATTATGTATGTTGTCATAACGGTTCGACCGATAAACATCTTTGTAAAATATGTAGGAGACAATATGGGCATGCAGGTTCCGCTATTGATTATTGACCAGAGAAGTGTCTCGGTCATGTCTACATAGTTCTCGAACCCATAGGGTCCGCATGCTTAATGTTTATTGACGATATAGTATTATATGAATTATGTGATGGTGACCGAATGTTGTTCGGAGTGCCGGATGAGATCACAGACATGACGAGGAGCTTCGAAATGGTCCGGAGGTAAAGATTGATATATAGGATGATATGGTTAGGCCAAGGGGTCAGGCCCACGGGGCATTAAGTCGGTTCAAAAGGAGTTTTGCGGAGGCCAGAGGGCCAAATGCCGGAGAACCCTTCCTTGCGGAAGTCCGAGACGCCAAGGATTGTGGCGTTTGGTCCTCGAAGTCCGAGAAGGACTCTTCCTTGCGGGCAAAACCGACTTTGAGGAGGCTTTTGCTCCAAGTTACGACCCCAGGGCTGAACACGTAAATAGAGGGGCGGGGCTAGCACCTGGAAGACATCAAGATTCACCAAGCCGTCTGCCGTCAAGCCCGTCCCTCTAGTTTCTCCTTCTTCTAGTTTTTGTAGTGCTTGGCAAAGCCTTGCGGAGATTATTCTTCACCACCAACCGTCATCACGTCGTCGTGCTACCGGAACTCATCTACTACTTCGCCCGTCTTGCTGGATCAAGAAAGCGAGGACATCATCGAGCTGAACGTGTGCTGAACACGGAGGTGACGTACGTTCGGTACTTGATCGGGATAGATCGTGAAGGTGTACGACTACATCAACCGCGTTGATAAACGCTTCCGCTTAGCGATCTTCAAGGGTATGAAGATGCTCTCCCCCTGTCGTTGCTATGCATCTCCTAGAAAGATCTTGCGTGAGCGTAGGAAATTTTTGAAATTGCATGCTACATTTCCCAACAACTATTTGGACACCAGAAGTGTTTTGAGTGGTACCGGGTAGTCATCGGATCACCGGAAGAAGTTCCGGGAGGCCCCGGGTGGATATTAGGCCATATGAGCCAAGTGGAGAGAGCACACCAGCCCACTAGGGGCTGGCGCACCCCTCCTATGCAGCAGGCCTAGGGGAAGGAAGGAAAGGGGGGATTCGGCCTCCTCCTTCCTTTATCTCCGCCCCCCCTTTGGGGCGCACCCAAGGCTGCCTCCCCTCCCTCCCACCTATATATACATGAGGGAGGAGGCGCCACACAACCACGACAATCTCTTGGCCGCGTGCGGTGCCCCTCTTCACAGTTTCGTCCCTCGGTCATATTTTCGTAGTGCTTAGGCCAAGCCCTGCGGAGATAGCATCACCACCACCGTCACCACACCGTCGTGCTACCAGAACTCATTAACTACTTCGTCCGTCTTGCTGGATCAAGAAGGCGAGGACGTCACTGAGCTGAACGTGTGCTGAACACGGAGGTGTCGTACGTTCGGTACTTGATTGATTGGATCGCGAAGAAGTTCGACTACATCAACCGCGTTAATCAACACTTTCACTTACGGTCTACGAGGTACATAGACACACTCTTCCCTCTCGTTGCTATGCATCTCCATAAATAGATCTTGCGTGTGCGTAGATTTTTTGTTTTGTTTTCCATGCAACGTTCCTCGAGATTTAGATGAAAATCTTTGAGCATAACTATTGGATCTTTAAGGGACCACAATAAGGAAATATTTGAGGTCATTTTGGAAGCCTCACAAACACGAAGCGCAGCGGGATGCATCATATCACTCTTAATAACTCTTATACACCGATGTTTGTATTTTAAGCGTGTTATTTGTTTGGGGGGATGATGCCTGCCCTTGTTGGGCTTGTTATTCTCAAGCCTATATCCGCCGCCGGCCCTCGATACAAATTAGCACGTGCAACATGAGCCGTTGAATTCATCCTCACTAAATGACAATTTTCTATCAATTCATATAAAAAAAATGTGTTATTTATACATAAATTCCAAGCATCTGAAATGAAATACTAGTTTGCCCAAACTCGTATCTTTTAAAATTATGCAATTTTATCGTGACGTTAGTGCAGGTTTTAACCTTTGGATGATTATCCTGAAATGTTGAAAATATATCAATATTTTCGGACAACTTACGAATAAACATTCACATTTCACATGATCAAAGTATTTGTTCCTGTACAAAGATAGATAATCGTAAACTCTGCATCAACCAATTCTAGAGAAGAAAATTGATACTCGCATTATTTCTGAATTTATTTTAATATTTCCGGCGATGCACTTTCAGTGGGAGGAGACGTTCTCGTCATCGACGAGGCACCTACGATGACTTCGTAAATCTCAAGATGATATGCCGGCTCAGTCTCTCGAGCGTGCTCGCAGGTAGATATCAGGTGATACCACCCTTTAGATGCTTCCATGATACAAATTTTGAAAAATCATATTTAGATGTTTCAAAAAATTCTGATTTTTTTGTAGATGTTGACAAGACACATGTCTATAACTCGTAAAAGAATCAGATCAAAATTCGAAATGTACATTAAGAAACAAAAAAGACAAATCCATATGGGAATAGTGTCATTTCTGACACTATTCATATTTTGTCTTCTTTTGACACTATTCATTTTAGATTTGTCTTTTCTGTTTCTTGATTTACATTTCGAATTTTGATTTGAATTTTTTAGGGGTTATAGACATGTGTCTTATGAACATCCATAAATTTTTTTCAGAATTTTTTGAAACATCTAAATGTCACTTTTCAAAACCTAGAGCATGGTAGCACGTGAAGTGTGGACTTGTGGTATCGTTTGATATTTTTTCCCTCGCTTGACACATGCGGCGCTCCTCTCGCAGGCCACAGCCACATGGGTGCGCCGCAAGCAATTAGTTCCCGACAGGGTCATGGATGCACCAGCCGACAACTGCAGGCTTCCTCGCGTGGGCATCGTGCGCCGCGTGAGAACTATAATAAACGGAATAGATAACTGCCGACCGTGATTTTAGAATCCACGGTTTCTTGCCCTATACTCCCTCCGTTCCATAATGTAGTGCATATAGATTTTTACAAAAGTCAAACATTACAAACTTTGACCATGTTTATAAAGAAAAGTATGTACATCTAGAATACCAAATGCACATCATTGGATACATCGTGAGTTATATTTTCAGAATATACATGTTTGGTATTGTAGATGTAGATAGTTTTCTGTATACACTTGGTCAAAGTTGGCAAAGTTTGACTTTCACAAAAACCACACAAATCGGAAAGCTTGCTTGCCGTCGCTGCAGATCGAGCGACGCTGTCTCGAGGTACCCGAAGGCCACGCGAGTCAGCCTCAGGAAAGGGGGGCAAGCATGTCGCCGCAGCCGCACTTCCTCGTGCTGACGTACCCGCTCCAGGGACACATCGCGCCGGCGCTCCGCCTCGCCCGGCGCCTGCTCACCGCTGCGCCCGGCGCTCTCGTCACGTTCTCCACCACCGTGACCGCGCACCGCCGCATGTTCCCGGCGGAGGCGGACGCGCCCGACGGCGGCGACGGCCGCCTCGAGCTCCTGCCGTTCTCCGACGGCTTCGACAACGGGTACGACAGGACCACCGACCCCGCGGCGTGCACCGACTACATGGCGTCCTTCCACGCCGCGGGCGCGCGCAGCGTCGGGGAGCTGGTGGAAATGCTCGGCGCGCGCGGCCGCCCGGTAACCCGCGTCGTCTACACGATGATGCTGCCGTGGGCCGCGGACGTCGCGCGTGAGAAAGGCGTGCCGTCCGCGCTCTACTGGATCCAGCCGGCTGCCGTGTTTGCCATCTACTACCATTTCTTCCACGGCCACGCCGGCGTTGTGACCGACAACCGCCACGACCAGTCGTTCGTCGTGCGGCTCCCGGGCCTCCCTCCACTACCCGTGCGGGACCTCCCGTCCATGCTCACGGAGTCCACCGACCCCTCCGACTTCTACCACAGCGTCTACACTACTTTCCGCGACCTGTTCGACACGCTCGACAGGGAAACTCTCAGAGCAAACGTGCTCATCAACACGTGCCAGGAACTCGAGGAGGGCACGCTCGCCGCCGTGGGAGCGTACAACCCGCTGCCAATCGGCCCAGTACCCCCGTCCGGCGAAGAGGCCGGCCTCTTCAAGCAGGACGACGCCAAGTACATGGAGTGGCTCGACGCCAAGCCGGCCGATTCCGTGGTGTACGTCGCGTTCGGGAGCATGGCGAGGATGCATAGGGAGCAGCTTGATGAGCTGCTCCTCGGCCTCGAGGAGAGTGGGAGGCCATACCTCTGCGTCGTCCGGAAGGACGTCAAGGCGGAGTTCGTCGATGGCGAGGCGACGCTGGAGCCCGAGACGAATGCACGGCTCAGGAACGGCATGGTGGTGGAATGGTGCGACCAGGTGTGGGTGCTCTCGCACGCCGCGGTGGGCTGCTTCGTGACGCATTGTGGGTGGAACTCGGTGATGGAGAGCCTGGCGTGCGGCGTGCCGATGGTGTGCGTGCCCCGGATGTCGGACCAGCAGATGAACGCGTGGCTCGTCGAGTGCGAGTGGCGCGTGGGAGCGCGCGCGGAGGTGCGCAACGACGGCGTCTTGCGGGCGACCGAGGTGAGGCGGCGTGTAGAGGAGGTGATGCAGGAGGGTGAGGCCGGAGCGGGGGCTGCGCGGCGCGCGGCGTCGGAGTGGAAGCGGGTGGTCGCTGAGGCTCTCGGGAAAGGTGGCTCGTCGGATCGTAATCTAACGGCATTCGTCGAGGCCGTCGATAGTGGTGTGTCCGTATGACACTGGCTTGTAGCATGTAGGAGCAGTATGTTTTATCAGTTGGTTGGTGAAATAGCTCAGGTTTGCTCAGGTTATCACATGAGTTTGTTTGACCTTTATGAAATAAGGATGTGTATGGTTTCACGACAAGGGGCATGAAATGTTATGGTTCCATATAAAGGATGTGTATGGTTTCACGACAAGGGGCATGAAATGTTATGGTTCCATTTCACGAGTAGTGGGTTTGTTTCATTTTTCTGTTGGGTCGAAGATAAAAAATGCAAAGATATTATCTTCGTCTAGGTGAATAAGTCATTCACGTAGTTCTAGGTCATCGATTTGAACAATTAAATATGTGTTATATGTCATGAAAAGTATATCGCTAGATTTCTAGACGGACGTAGTTTCTAAATATATATTTTTTGTCACATATAATACATATTTAGATAGTTAAATCGTCAACCTAGAACTACGCGAATGACTTATTCACCAAGACGGAGGTAGTACTTGGTTTTAACTGTGATCGACTACGAGGATGTAAATTGATGGCGACATAATGCTCGACAGGAATATATGGCCTGCCTATCTTCTCACATTGATGAGCGTAGTCGACAATGTAAATTGATGAATACATGGCCTGCCTATCTTCTCACATTGATGAGCGTAGTCTACAATGTAAATTGATGATAAGGATGTAAA
>LR738715.1:644446695-644478974 GCA_902687465.1 Secale cereale
TCACGTAGTTCTAGGTCATCGATTTGAACAATTAAATATGTGTTATATGTCATGAAAAGTATATCGCTAGATTTCTAGACGGACGTAGTTTCTAAATATATATTTTTTGTCACATATAATACATATTTAGATAGTTAAATCGTCAACCTAGAACTACGCGAATGACTTATTCACCAAGACGGAGGTAGTACATGGTTTTAACTGTGATCGACTACGAGGATGTAAATTGATGGCGACATAATGCTCGACAGGAATATATGGCCTGCCTATCTTCTCACATTGATGAGCGTAGTCGACAATGTAAATTGATGAATACATGGCCTGCCTATCTTCTCACATTGATGAGCGTAGTCTACAATGTAAATTGATGATAAGGATGTAAAGATTGATGAACTCACCATACACACGTTCGTAGTCGACAAGAATACATGGCCTGCCTATCTTCTCACATTTGTGTAGCAGTTTGTTGCCTATTGTCAACTCCGGCCTTATGAACGCTGGTTTGTTGCCTTTGTGCTCGAGTTGGTTGCTTGGTCCATGTCATATTCGGTATAATAAAATCACCAACCCAATGAGATAGTGCATAATTATGGAGTATGCAACAAGCTATGACAATGTCTACTTGTAGCATCATCCAAAATTTTGAATCGCCTCTTTGAGAGATTCAAAAGCTCGCTTTACAGTTGACCCCGGGTAAGCCCACAGCGACAATCGACCTAGCTAATGGCGCAACCCGATGAATGCTAGGGCCCATCACAATAGTGACTCAAGTCACAACCTGTCGGTGTGGAGACTCCAGCCGGACGTCCTCCATTAGCCGGGTGCATTGGCATGTCAACACACATGCCATTGAAGACAAATGTTACTACATCATTAGTACATAATCGAGCTTCCAGTTCGACCTCAAAGCATGCGTTGCTAATACTCCGCACAACTGCGGTGGTTGTGGAAACCGCCTTCAATATCATGGCCATCGCATCCGGTTTCGTACTTAGAACCGCTTTCGATACTATACTTGTCGCTGGCTGTATCGTATGAACAACCCCCTCCATTTTGTATCTCAGAGATGTAAATGTTTCCTTTTAGGTTCCTGCCCTAGCTAATGATAGTCAGATGAAACATTCTCAATTTTTGTAGTTCTTAATCTGTCACACAAAGGAAATTGAAAGTAAACATTGAAATAAACATAGGCATACATCATGCATCTGTACAAAGCTTTTCATGTCATAATAGACATACATATATAATGAATGTAGAGCCAACATACATTTACTCACTTCACATCCAACATATGGAACATATACGAAAACCTAAAAAAGATTCAAGAGAAGGAAGTATTCCAACAAGCAACATCCCCAACAGTTTGATCTTTTGGGTTGAGTTGGGTAACGGCTTCATCTTCCCGTGAAATAATTTTATGCAATGCAACTAAAACACAGAACACGTGCAAAAGAAAATATTACATTTGGATATACTTGAGTTTCATTATGCATCAGTATGTAGATAAGTCATTCAAATTTACTGAGACATCTAATCCATGAACTAGCTAGAGGCCGTTCTATGTGAAGGAGATGGCGAGAATGATTATATCACCATTGTGTAAAACGTCTCTATAAGGATACCTACTCACATGCCAACAAAGACTCATTCTAAGTGCATCAAGTGCCCCCTTAGTGGTTTTGGACTATTGAAGATGAAAGAACATGTGGTGCCTCCATGTGTGGTTTCGCGAATTGATGACATTCTCTATGGACTAATGGTTGCATTGAGTTATATTTGAAGGATTTGTCCATAGGCATTTCTTGAAGTCCATGTGTTGGTTTCAAGGAGTTTATGAGTTGACCAAGGTGCTATTAAGGATTTATCCAAAGATTGGTTATGTGAGTGTTGAGCTTATTGCAAGCATGTCTTGAAGAAGAAGAGTGTGTGATCATTCATGTTTACCTTCAAGACATCATCCAAATGAAGAGAGTTGGAAAGATTCAAGGTTGATCAAGACTAAGTACAAAGAGTGATTCAAGTTGATCAACACACAACGCGTAGAAGATTTACCAAGAGGGATCAAGTGATCCCATGGTAAGGTAAGCATTGTCCATTACACTTTTTGTACTAACCCATGGTCTACGTAAGAGTTCAATGTGGGGTTAGGCATGTTTCCATGGGCTTGGGTCAAGAGGAATATACTATACAACCCATGGAGGATGCCATCAAGGGGTGATTGTCATCAAGATTGTTGTGTGCAAGTTCAAGTGGAGCATCACGAAGAGATCAAGTGCTTCAAGATTGCCGTCCATTGTGGTGTCAACGGACTGTGAAGATGTGCCTGTTGGGGAACGTAGCAGAATTCAAAAAAATTCCTACGCTTCACCAAGATCAATCTAAGGAGTCATCTAGCAACGAGCATAATGGAGTGCATCTACATACCCTTTTGTAGATCGCGTGCGGAAGCGTTCGAAGGAACATGGATGAAGTAGTCGTACTCTTCGCGTTCTTCGTCACCGATGATCCCAGTGCCGAACGGACGGCACCTCCGCGTTCAACACACGTACGGTACAGCGACGTCTCCTCCTTCTTGATCCAGCAAGGGCGGAGGAGAGGTTGTCGGAGATCCAGCAGCACGACGGCGTGGTGGTGGATGCAACAGGAAAACCTGCAGGGCTTCGCGGGCGCCCTACGGAGGAGTAGGAAGTGTGACGGGAGGGGGGAGAGGCGCCAGAGGCTTGGGTGCGGCTGCCCTCTCCCCCCCACTATATATAGGGGCCAGGGGGGCGCCGGCCCTGGGAGATCTGATCTCCAGGGGGGCGGCGGCCAAGGGGGGAAACTTGCCCCCCAAGGCATAGGGGGCGCCCCCTCCCCCTAGGGTTTCAACCCTAGGCGCATGGAGGGGGGCCCATATGGGTGCGCCAGCCCACCAGGGGCTGGCCCCCTTCCCCTTGCGGCCTAGGGGCCCCACCGGGATGGGTGGCCCCACCCGGTGGACCCCCGGGACCCCTCCGGTGGTCCCGGGACATTACCGGTGACCCCCGGAGTTCACCCGATGGCCAAAACTGGACTTCCTATATATCATTCTTTACCTCCGGACCATTCCGGAACTCCTCGTGACGTCCGGGATCTCATCCGGGACTCCGAACAACATTCGGGTTTCCATGTGCATGTATCTCTACAACCCTAGCGTCACCGAACCTTAAGTGTGTAGACCCTACGGGTTCGGGAGACACGTAGACATGACCGAGACGACTCTCCGGTCAATAACCAACAGCGGGATCTGGATACCCATGTTGGTTCCCACGTGTTCCTCGATGATCTTCATCGGATGAACCACTGTGTCAAGGATTCACTCAATCCCGTATGTTATTCCCTTTGTCCATCGGTACGGTACTCGCCCGAGATTCGATCGTCGGTATGCCCGATACCTTGTTCAATCTCATCATGGCAAGTCTCTTTACTCGTTCCGTAATCCATCATCCCGTGACTAACTCCTTAGTCACCTTGTGCTCA
The DNA here is from genome assembly GCA_902687465.1 of Secale cereale. Taxonomy (NCBI): domain Eukaryota; kingdom Viridiplantae; phylum Streptophyta; class Magnoliopsida; order Poales; family Poaceae; genus Secale; species Secale cereale. Next base: position 644,450,194 of record LR738715.1, read on the forward strand.
TTATGATGATGTCTTACCGAGAGGGCCCAGAGGTACCTCTCCGTCATACGGAGTGACAATATCCCAGTCTCCGTTCGTACCAACTCAACAGACACTTTCGGAGATACCCGTTGCGTACCTTTATAGCCACCCAGTTACGTTGTGACGTTTGGCACACCCAAAGTATTCCTACGGCATGCGGGAGTTGCACAACCTCATGGTCTAAGGAATAAATACTTGACACCGGAAAAGCTTATGCATTACGAACTATACGATCTCGTGCTAGGCTCAGGATTGGGTCTTGTCCATCACATCATTCTCCTAATGATGTGATCCCGTTATCACTGACATCCTATGTCCATGGTCAGGAAACCGTGACCATCTGTTGATCAACGAGCTAGTAACTAGAGGCTTACCAGGACTCATTGTGGTCTATATATTCACACATGTATCGCTATTTCCGTACAATACAATTTAAGCATGAATAACAGACAATTATCATGAACAAGGAAATATAATAATACTTTTATTATTGCCTCTAGGGCATATTTCCAACAGTCTCCCACTTGCACTAGAGTCAATAATCTAGTTACATTGTGACGAATCGAACACCCATAGAGTTCTGGTGTTGATCATGTTTTGCCCGTGGAAGAGGTTTAGTCAACGGGTCTGCAACATTCAGATCCGTATGCACTTTACAAATGTCTATGTCTCCATCTTGAACATAATTCCGGATGGAGTTGAAACGGCGCTTGATGTGCTTGGTCTTCTTGTGAAACCTGGGCTCCTTGGTAATGGCAATAGCACCAGTGTTGTCACAGAAGAGAGTCATTGGGCTTGACGCACTTGGAATGACTCCTAGGTCGGTGATGAACTCCTTCATCTAGACTCCTTCTTGCGCTGCTTCGCAAGCAGCTATGTACTCTGCTTCACACGTAGAATGCGCCACGACGCTCTGCTTGCAACTGCACCAGCTGACTGCTCCACCATTCAAAATATACACGTATCCGGTTTGTGACTTAGAGTCATCCAGATCTGTGTCGAAGCTAGCATCGACGTAACCCTTTACGACGAGCTCTTCGTCACCTCCATAGACGAGAAACATATCCTTAGTCCTCTTCAGGTACTTTAGGATGTTCTTGACCGCTATCCAGTGTTCCATACCGGGATCACTTTGGTACCTCCCTACCAAACTTATGGCAAGGTTCACATCAGGTCTGGTACACAGCATGGCATACATGATAGAACCTATTGCCGAGGCATAGGGAATGACACTCATCTTTTCTCTATCTTCTGCCGTGGTCGGGGACTGAGCCTTGCTCAATCTCATACCTTGCAAAACAGGCAAGAACCCCTTCTTGGACTGATCCATATTGAACTTCTTCAATATCTTGTCAAGGTATGTACTTTGTGAAAGACCGATGATGCGTCTTGATCTATCTCTATAGATTTTGATGCCTAATATGTAAGCTGCTTCTCCAAGGTCCTTCATTGAAAAACTCTTATTCAAGTAGGCCTTTACATTTTCCAAGAATTCTATATCATTTCCCATCAGCAATATGTCATCCACATATAATATGAGAAATGCTACAGAGCTCCCACTCACTTTCTTGTAGATACATGCTTCTCCATAAGTCTGTATAAAGCCAAACGCTTTGATCACATCATTAAAGCGAATATTCCAACTCCGAGATGCTTGCACCAGCCCGTAAATCGAGTGCTGGAGCTTGCACACCTTGTTAGCATTCTCTGGATCGACAAAACCTTCCGGCTGCATCATATACAACTCTTCCTTGAGGAAGCCATTAAGGAATGCCGTTTTGACGTCCATTTGCCATATCTCATAATCATAGAATGCGGCAATAGCTAACATGATTCTGACTGACTTCAGCATCGCTACGGGAGAGAAAGTCTCGTCGTAGTCAATCCCTTGAACTTGTCGATAACCCTTAGCGACAAGCCGAGCCTTATAGATGGTCACATTACCACCCGCGTCTGTCTTCTTCTTAAATATCCATTTATTTTCTATGGCGTGCCTATCATCAGGCAAATCCACCAATGTCCATACTTTGTTTTCATACATGGATTCTATCTCGGATTTCATGGCTCCAAGCCATTTATTGGAATCCGGGCCCGCCATCGCTTCTTCATAGTTCGAAGGTTCACCGTTGTCTAACAACATAATTTCCATGACAGGGTTGCCGTACCACTCTGGTGCGGAACGTGCCCTTGTGGACCTTCGAAGTTCAGTAGTAACTTGATCTGTTTCTTCATGATCATCATCATTAACTTCCTCCCTTGTCGATGCAGGCACCTCAGGAACAATTTCCTGCGCTGTGCTACTTTCCGGTTTGGGAGGGGTGACTGTCACCTCATCAAGTTCTACTTTCCCCCCACTCACTTCTTTCGAGAGAAACTCTTCCTCCAGAAAGGATCCATTCTTGGCAACAAAGACTTTGCCTTCGGATCCGTGGTAGAAGGTGTACCCAATCGTTTCCTTTGGGTATCCTATGAAGACGCATTTTTCTGATTTGGGTTCGAGCTTCTCAGGTTGAAGTTTCTTGACATAAACATCGCAACCCCAAACTTTCAGAAACGATAGCTTCAGTTTCTTGCCAAACCAAAGTTCATACGGTGTCGTCTCAACGGATTTCGACAAAGCCCTATTTAAAGTGAATGCGACAGTCTCTAAAGCATAACCCCAAAAAGATAGCGGTAAATCGGTGAGGGACATCATAGATCGCACCATGTCCAACAGAGTACGATTTCGACGTTCGGACACACCGTTACGCTGAGGTATTCCGGGCGGTGTCAATTGTGAAACAATTCCACAGTTCCTAAGGTGCGTGCCAAATTCATGACTTAAATATTCACCCCCACGATCGATCACAAGAACTTTATTTTTCTGTCACGTTGATTCTCAACCTCATTCTGAAATTCCTTGAACTTTTCAAAGGTCTCAGACTTGTGCTTCATCAAGTAGATATACCCATATCTACTCAAGTCATCTGTGAGGGTGAGAACATAACGATAGCCTCCGTGAGCCTCAACACTCATTGGACCGCACACATCGGTATGTATGATTTCCAATAAGTTGGTTGCTCGCTCCATTGTTCCGGAGAACGGAGTCTTGGTCATCTTGCCTAAGAGGCATGGTTCGCACGTGTCAAATGATTCATAATCAAGAGACTCCAGAAGTCCATCTGCATGAAGCTTCTTCATACGTTTGACACCAATATGACCAAGGCGGCAATGCCACAAGTATGTGGGACTATCATTGTCAACTTTACATCTTTTGGCATTCACACTATGAATATGTGTATCATCACGATCGACATTCATCAAAAATAAACCATTGACCAGCGGGGCATGACCATAAAACATATCTCTCGAATAAATAGAACAACCATTATTCTTAGATTTAAATGAGTAGCCATCTCGCATAAGACGAGATCCAGATACAATGTTCATGCTCAAAGCTGGTACTAAATAACAATTATTAAGGTTTAAAACTAATCCTGAGGGTAGATGTAGAGGCAACGTGCTGACGGCGATCACATCGACCTTTGAACCATTCCCGACGCGCATCGTCACCTCGTCCTTCGCCAGTCTCCGCTTATTCCGCAACTCCTGCTTAGAGTTACAAATATGAGCAACTGCACCGGTATCGAATACCCAGGAGCTACTATGAGCGCTGGTAAGGTACACATCAATAACATGTATATCACATATACCTTTGACGTTGCCGGCCTTCTTTTCCGCTAAGTATTTGGGACAGTTCCGCTTCCAGTGACCCATTCCCTTGCAATAAAAGCACTCAGTTTCAAGCTTGGGCCCATACTTTGGCTTCTTCCCGGCAACTGGCTTACCGGGCGCGGCAACTCCCTTGCCATCCTTCTTGAAGTTCTTCTTACCCTTGCCCTTCTTGAACTTAGTGGTTTTATTGACCATCAACACTTGATGCTCTTTCTTGATCTCCACCTCCGCTGATTTCAGCATTGAATACACCTCGGGAATGGACTTCTCCATCCCCTGCATATTGAAGTTCAACACGAAGCTCTTGTAGCTTGGTGGGAGCGACTGGAGGATTCTGTCAACGACCGCTTCGTCTGGGAGATTCATTCCCAACTGAGACAAGCGGTTGTGCAACCCAGAAATCTTGAGGATGTGCTCACTGACAGAACTGTTTTCCTCCATCTTACAGCTGTAGAATGCGTTGGAGACATCATATCTCTCAACTCGGGCATGAGCCTGGAAAACCATTTTCAGCTCTTGGAACATCTCATATGCCCCGTGGTGCTCAAAACGCTTTTGGAGCCCCGATTCTAAGCTGTAGAGCATGCCACACTGAACCAGGGAGTAATCATCACAACGCGACTGCCAAGCGTTCATAACATCTTGGTTTGCCGGGGCGGGAGCGTCACCTAGCGGTGCTTCTAGGACATAAGTTTTCTTGGCAGCTATGAGGATGATCCTCAGGTTACGGACCCAATCCGTATAGTTGCTAGCATCGTCTTTCAGCTTGGATTTCTCTAGGAACGCGTTGAACTTGAGGGTGACATGAGCATGTGCCATTTGATCTACAATACATATTGTAAAGAATTTATACTAAGTTCATGATAATTAAGTTCATCTTAATCAAATTTTAATGAACTCCCACTCAGATTGACATCTCTCTAGTCATCTAAGTGATACATGATCCGAATCGACCAGCCCGTGTCCGATCATCACGTGAGACGGACTAGTCATCAACGGTGAACATCTTCATGTTGATCGTATCTTCTATACGACTCATGTTCGACCTTTCGGTCTTCCGTGTTCCGAGGCCATGTCTGTACATGCTAGGCTCGTCAAGTGAACCCTAAGTGTATTGCGTGTGTAAATCTGGCTTACACCCGTTGTATGCGAACGTTAGAACCTATCACACCCGATCATCATGTGGTGCTTCGGAACAACAATCCTTAGCAACGATGCACAGTTAGGGGGAACATAATTCTTGAAATTTTTTCGTGAGAGATCATCTTATTTACTACCGTCGTTCTAAGTAAACAAGATGAATAAACATTATAAACATCACATGCAATCAATTAAAGTGACATGATATGGCCAATATCATCTTGCTCCTTCGATCTCCATCTTCGGGGCACCATGATCATCTTTGTCACCGGCTCGACACCATGATCTCCATCATCGTGTCTTCATGAAGTCGTCACGCCAACTATTACTTCTACTACTATGGCTAACGTTTAGCAATAAAGTAAAGTAATTACATGATGTTATTCAGTGACGCGCAGGTCATACAATAATTAAGACAACTCCTATGGCTCCTGCCGGTTGTCAAATTCATCGACATGCAAGTCGTGATTCCCTATTACAAGAACATGATCAATCTCATACATCACATATATCATTCATCACATCTTCTTGGCCATACCACATCACATAGCACATGCTGCAAGAACAAGTTAGACGACCTCTAATTGTTGTTGCAAGTTTTTACGTGGATTCTATAGGTTTTCTAGCAAGAACGTTTCTTACCTACGCCAAAACCACAACGTGATTTGTCAATTTCTATTTACCCTTCATAAGGACCCTGTTCATCGAATCAGATCCGACTAAAGTGGGAGAGACAGACACCCGCCAGCCACCTTAGGCATCTAGTGCATGTCTGTCGGTGGAACCAGTCTCACGTAAGCGTACGTGTAAGGTCGGTCCGGGCCGCTTCATCCCACAATGCCACCGAATCAAGATTGGACTAGTGACGGCAAGAAAATTGAGCAAACTCAACGCCCACAACTTGTTTGTGTTCTACTCGTGCAAGATGCTACGCAAAGACCTAGCTCAGATGCCACTATTGGGGAACGTAGCCGAATTCAAAAAATTTCCTACGCTTCACCAAGATCAATCTAAGGAGTCATCTAGCAACGAGCATAATGGAGTGCATCTACATACCCTTTTGTAGATCGCGTGCGGAAGCGTTCGAAGGAACGTGGATGAAGTAGTCGTACTCTTCGCGTTCTTCGTCACCGATGATCCCAGTGCCGAATGGACGGCACCTCCGCGTTCAACACACGTACGGTACAGCGACGTCTCCTCCTTCTTGATCCAGCAAGGGCGGAGGAGAGGTTGTCGGAGATCCAGCAGCACGACGGCGTGGTGGTGGATGCAACAGGAAAACCTGCAGGGCTTCGCCGGCGCCCTGCGGAGGAGTAGGAAGTGTGACGGGAGGGGGGAGAGGCGCCAGAGGCTTGGGTGCGGCTGCCCTCTCCCCCTCACTATATATAGGGCCCAGGGGAGGGGCGCCGGCCCTGGGAGATCTGATCTCCATGGGGGCGGCGGCCAAGGGGGGAAACTTGCCCCCCAAGCCATTGGGGACGCCCCCTCCCCCTAGGGTTTCAACCCTAGGCGCATGGAGGGGGGCCCATATGGGTGCGCCAGCCCACCAGGGGCTGCCCCCCTTCCCCTTGCGGCCTAGGGGCCCCACCAGGATGGGTGGCCCCACCCGGTGGACCCCCGGGACCCCTCCGGTGGTCCCGGGACACTCCCGGTGACCCCCGGAGTTCACCCGATGGCCGAAACTGGACTTCCTATATATCATTTTTTACCTCCGGACCATTACGGAACTCCTCGTGACGTACGGGATCTCATCCGGGACTCCGAACAACATTCGGGTTTCCATGTGCATGTATCTCTACAACCCTGGCGTCACCGAACCTTAAGTGTGTAGACCCTACGGGTTCGGGAGACACGTAGACATGACCGAGACGACTCTTCGGTCAATAACCAACAGCGGGATCTGGATACCCATGTTCGTTCCCACGTGTTCCTCGATGATCTTCATCGGATGAACCACTATGTCAAGGATTCACTCAATCCCGTATGTTATTCCCTTGGTCCATCGGTACGGTACTCGCCCGAGATTCGATCGTCGGTATGCCCGATACCTTGTTCAATCTCATCATGGCAAGTCTCTTTACACGTTCCGTAATCCATCATCCCGTGACTAACTCCTTAGTCACCTTGAGCTCATTATGATGATGTCTTACCGAGAGGGCCCAGAGGTACCTCTCCGTCATACAGAGTGACAATATCCCAGTCTCGGTTCGTACCAACTCAACAGACATTTTCGGAGATACCCGTTGCATACCTTTATAGCCACCCAGTTATGTTGTGACGTTTGGCACACCCAAAGTATTCCTACGGCATCCGGGAGTTGCACAACCTCATGGTCTAAGGAATAAATACTTGACACCGGAAAAGCTTATGCATTACGAACTATACGATCTCGTGCTAGGCTCAGGATTGGGTCTTGTCCATCACATCATTCTCCTAATGATGTGATCTCGTTATCACTGACATCCTATGTCCATGGTCAGGAAACCGTGACCATCTGTTGATCAACGAGCTAGTAACTAGAGGCTTACCAGGGACTCATTGTTGGAAATATGCCCTAGAGGCAATAATAAAAGTATTATTATTATATTTCCTTGTTCATGATAATTGTCTGTTATTCATGCTTGAATTGTATTGTACGGAAACAGCGATACATGTGTGAATATATAGACCACAATGAGTCCCTGGTAAGCCTCTAGTTACCAGCTCGTTGATCAACAGATGATCACGGTTTCCTGATCATGGACATGGGATGTCAGTGATAATGGGATCACATCATTAGGATAATGATGTGATGGACAAGACCCAATCCTGAGCATAGCACGAGATCGTATAGTTCGTAATGCATAAGCTTTTCGGTGTCAAGTATTTATTCCTTAGACCATGAGGTTGTACAACTCCCGGATACCGTAGGAATACTTTGGGTGTGCCAAACGTCACAACGTAACTGGGTGGCTATAAAGGTACGCATCGGGTATCTCCGAAAGTGTCTGTTGAGTTGGTACGAACCAAGACTGGGATGTTGTCACTCCGTATGACGAAGAGGTACCTCTGGGCCCACTCGGTAAGACATCATCATAATGAGCTCAAAGTGACTAAGGAGTTAGTCGCGGGATGATGAATTATGGAACGAGTAAAGAGATTTGCCATGACGAGATTGAACAAGGTATCGGGCATACCGACGATCGAATCTCGGGCAAGTACCGTACCGATGGACAAAGGGAATAACATACGGGATTGAGTGAATCCTTGACACAGTGGTTCATCCGATGAAGATCATCGAGGAACACGTAGGAACCAACATGGGTATCCAGATCCCGCTGTAGGTTATTGACCGGAGAGTGGTCTCGGTCATGTCTACGTGTCTCCTGAACCCATAGGGTCTACACACTTAAGGTTCGGTAACGCTAGGGTCGTAGAGATACATGCACGTGGAAACCCGAAAGTTGTTCGGAGTCCCGGATGAGATCCCGAACGTCACGAGGAGTTCCAGAATGGTCCGGAGGTAAAGAATGATATATAGGAAGTCCAGTTTCGGCTATCGGGTGAACTCCGGGGGTCACCGGGTGTGTCCCGGGACCACCGGAGGGGTCCCGGGGGTCCATCGGGTGGGGCCACCCATCCCGGTGGGGCCCCTAGGCCGCAAGGGGAAGGGGGCCAGCCCCTGGTGGGCTGGCGCACCCTACTGGGCCCTCCCTCATGCGCCTAGGGTTGGAACCCTAGGGGAGGGAGGCGCCCCCTATGCCTTGGAGGGCAAGTCTCCCCCCAAGGCCGCCGCCCCCCCTTGCAGATCCCATCTGCAGGGGCTGGCGCACCCCCCTGGCCCTCTATATATATGTGGGGGGGGGGGAGAGGGCAGCCGCACCCAAGTCTCTGGCTCCCCTCCCCCTCCCGTCACACCTTCCTCCTCCTCCGCAGGGCGTCGGCGAAGCCCTGCAGGAATTCCAGTTGCATCCACCACCACGCCGTCGTGCTGCTAGATCTCCGACGACCTCTCCTCCCCCCTTGCTGGATCAAGAAGGTGGTGACAGTGCTGTACCAGATGTGTGTTGAACGCGGAGGTGCCGTCCGTTCGGCGCTAGATCATCGGTGACGAAGAACGCGAAGAGTACGACTACTTCATCCACGCTTCTTCGATAGCTTCCGCTCGCGATCTACAAAACGGTATGTAGATGCACTCTAATATGCTCGTTGCTAGATGTCTCCTTAGTTGGATCTTGGTGAAAGCGTAGAATTTTTTTGAATTATGCTACGTTCCCCAACAGTGGCATCAGAGCTAGGTCTTATGCGTAGCATCTTGCACGAGTAGAACACAAAGCAGTTGTGGGCGTTTGAGTTTGCTCAATTTTCTTGCCGTTACTAGTCTAGTCTTGATTCGGCGGTATTGTGGGATGAAGCGGCCCGGACCGACTTTACACGTACGCTTACGTGAGACTGGTTCCACCGACAGACATGCACTAGATGCATAAGGTGGCTGGCGGGTGTCTGTCTCTCCTACTTTAGTCGGATCGGATTCGATGAACAGGGTCCTTATGACGGGTAAATAGAAATTGACAAATCACGTTGTGGTTTTGGCGTAGGTAAGAAATGTTCTTGTTAGAAAACCTATAGAAGCCATGTAAAAACTTGCAACAACAATTAGAGGACGTCTAACTTGTTTTTGCAGCATGTGCTATGTGACGTGGTATGGCCAAAGAAGATGTGATGAATGATATATGTGATGTATGAGATTGATCATGTTCTTGTAATAGGGAATCACAACTTGCATGTCGATGAACTTGACAACCGGCAGGAGCCATAGGAGTTGTCTTAATTATTGTATGACCTGCGTGTCACTGAATAAACGCCATGTAATTACTTTACTTTATTGCTAAACGTTAGCCATAGTAGTAGAAGTAATAGTTGGCGTGACGACTTCTTCAAGACACGATGATGGAGATCATGATGATGAAGATCATGGTGTCGAGCCGGTGACAAGATGATCATGGTGCCCCGAAGATGGAGATCCAAGGAGCAAGATGATATTGGCCATATCATGTCACTTTAATTGATTGCATGTGATGTTTATCATGTTTATGCATCTTGTTTACTTAGAACGACGGTAGTAAATAAGATGATCTCTCACTAAAATTTCAAGAATTGTGTTCCCCCTAACTGTGCACCGTTGCTAAAGATCGTTGTTCCGAAGCACCACGTGATGATCGGGTGTGATAGGTTCTAACGTTCGCATGTTCTAACGTTCGCATACAACGGGTGTAAGCCAGATTTACACACGCAATACACTTAGGGTTCACTTGACGAGCCTAGCATGTACAGACATGGCCTCGGAACACGGAAGACCGAAAGGTCGAACACGAGTCGTATAGAAGATACGATCAACATGAAGATGTTCACCGTTGATGACTAGTCCGTCTCACGTGATGATCGGACACGGGCTAGTCGATTCGGATCGTGTATCACTTAGACGACTAGAGAGATGTCAATCTGAGTGGGAGTTCATTAAAATTTGATTAAGATGAACTTAATTATCATGAACTTAGTCTAAATTCTTTACAATATCTCTTGTAGATCAAATGGCCCACACTCAAGTTTCCCTCAACTTCAACGCGTTCCTAGAGAAAACCAAGCTGAAAGACGATGGTAGCAACTATACGGATTGGGTCCGTAACCTGAGGATTATCCTCATAGCTGCCAAGAGATCATATGTCCTTGAAGCACCGCTAGGTGATGCACCTGTTCCCCCGGCGACCCAAGACGTTATGAACGCCTGGCAGTCGCGTAGTGATGATTACTCCCTGGTTTAGTGCGGCATGCTTTATAGCTTAGAGTCGGGGCTCCAAAAGCGTTTTGAGAATCACGGATCATATGAGATGTTCGAAGAGCTGAAAATGGTTTTCCAAGCTCATGCCCGAGTCGAGAGATATGACGTCTCCGACGCATTCTACAGCTGTAAGATGGAGGAAAACAGTTCTGTCAGTGAGCACATCCACAAGATTTCTAGATTGCACAACCGCTTGTCTCAGTTGGGAATGAATCTCCCAGATGAAGCGGTCGTTGACAGCATCCTCCAGTCGCTCCCACCAAGCTTCAAGAGCTTCGTGTTAAACTTCAATATGCAGGGGATGGAGAAGTCCATTCCCGAGGTGCATTCGATGCTGAAATCAGCGGAGGTGGGTATCAAGAAAGAACATCAAGTGTTGATGGTCAATAAAACCACTAAGTTCAAGAAAGGCAAGGGTAAGAAGAACTTCAAGAAGGACGACAAGGGAGTTGCCGCGCCCAGTAAGCCTGTTGCCGGGAAGAAGCCAAAGTATGGACCCAAGCCTGAGACAGAGTGCTTTTATTGCAAGGGAACGGGTCACTGGAAGCGGAACTGCCCCAAATACTTAGCAGACAAGAAGGCCGGCAACGTCAAAGGTATATATGATATACATGTTATTGATGTGTACCTTACCAGCGCTCGTAGTAGCTCCTGGGTATTTGATACCGGTGCAGTTGCTCATATTTGTAACTCTAAGCAGGAGCTGCGGAATAAACGGAGACTGGCGAAGGATGAGGTGGCGATGCGCGTCGGGAATGGTTCCAAGGTCGATGTGATCGCCGTCGGCACGCTACCTCTACATCTACCCTCAGGATTAGTTTTAAACCTTAATAATTGTTATTTAGTACCAGCTTTGAGCATGAACATTGTATCTGGATCTCGTCTTATACGAGATGGCTACTCATTTAAATAGGAGAATAATGGTTGTTCTATTTATTTGAGAGATATGTTTTATGGTCATGCCCCGCTGGTCAATGGTTTATTTTTGATGAATTTCGAACGTGATGATACACATATTCATAGTGTAGATGCCAAAAGATGTAAAGTTGATAATGATAGTCCCACATACTTGTGGCATTGCCGCCTTGGTCATATTGGTGTCAAACGTATGAAGAAGCTCCATTCAGATGGACTTCTAGAGTCTCTTGATTATGAATCATTTGACATGTGCGAACCATGCCTCTTGGGCAAGATGACCAAGACTCCGTTCTCCGGAACAATGGAGCGAGCAACCAACTTGTTGGAAATCATACATACCGATGTGTGCAGTTCAATGAGTGTTGAGGCTCACGGAGGCTATCGTTACGTTCTCACCCTCACAGATGACTTGAGTAGATATGGGTATATCTATTTGATGAAGCACAAGTCTGAGACATTTGAAAAGTTCAAGGAATTTCAGAATGAGGTTGAGAATCAACGTGACAGAAAAATAAAGTTCTTACGATCACATCGTGGGGGTGAATATTTAAGTCATGAATTTGGCACGCACCTTAGGAACTATGGAATTGTTTCACAATTGACACCGCCCGGAACACCTCAACGTAATGGTGTGTCCGAACGTCGAGATCGTACTCTGTTGGACATGGTGCGATCTATGATGTCCCTCACCGATTTACCACTATCTTTTTGGGGTTATGCTTTAGAGACTGCTGCATTCACTTTAAATAGGGCTCCGTCAAAATCTGTTGAGACGACACCGTATGAACTTTGGTTTGGCAAGAAACCGAAGCTGTCGTTTCTGAAAGTTTGGGGTTGCGATGCTTATGTCAAGAAACTTCAACCTGAAAAGCTCGAACCCAAATCGGAAAAATGCGTCTTCATAGGACACCCAAAGGAAACGATTGGGTACACCTTCTACCACAGATCCGAAGGCAAAGTCTTTGTTGCCAAGAATGGATCCTTTCTGGAGAAAGAGTTTCTCTCGAAAGAAGTGAGTGGGAGGAAAGTGGAACTTGATGAGGTGACAGTCACCCCTCCTGAACCGGAAAGTAGCGCAGCGCAGGAAATTGTTCCTGAGGTGCCTGCACTGACAAGGGAGGAAGTTAATGATGATGATCATGAAGAAACAGATCAAGTTACTACTGAACCTCGAAGGTCCACAAGGGCACGTTCCGCACCAGAGTGGTACAACAACCCTGTCCTGGAAATCATGTTGTTAGACAACGGTGAACCTTCGAACTATGAAGAAGCAATGGCGGGCCCGGATTAAAATAAATGGCTTGGAGCCATGAAATCCGAGATAGAATCCATGTATGAAAACAAAGTATGGACTTTGGTGGACTTGCCTGATGACAACACGCCATAGAAAACAAATGGATATTTAAGAAGAAGACAGACGCGGATGGTAATGTGACCATCTATAAGGCTCGGCTTGTCGCTAAGGGTTATCGACAAGTTCAAGGGATTGACTACGACGAGACTTTCTCTCCCGTAGCGATGCTGAAGTCAGTCAGAATCATGTTAGCTATTGCCGCATTCTATGATTATGAGATATGGCAAATGAACGTCAAAACGGCATTCCTTAATGGCTTCCTCAAGGAAGAGTTGTATATGATGCAGCCGAAAGGTTTTGTCGATCCAAAGAACGCTAACAAGGTATGCAAGCTCCAGCGCTCGATTTACGGGCTGGTGCAAGCATCTCGGAGTTGGAATATTCGCTTTAATGATGTGATCAAAGCGTTTGGCTTTATACAGACTTATGGAGAAGCCTGTATCTACAAGAAAGTGAGTGGGAGCTCTGTGGCATTTCTCATATTATATGTGGATGACATATTGCTCATGGGAAATGATATAGAATTCTTGGAAAATGTAAAGGCCTACTTGAATAAGAATTTTTCAATGAAGGACCTTGGAGAAGCTGCTTACATATTTGGCATCAAAATCTATAGAGATAGATCAAGATGCCTCATCAGTCTTTCACAAAGTACATACCTTGACAAGATATTGAAAAAGTTCAATATGGATCAGTCCAAGAAGGGATTCTTGCCTGTTTTGCAAGGTATGAGATTGAGCAAGGCTCAGTCGCCGACCACGGCAGAAGATAGAGAAAAGATGAGTGTCATACCCTATGCCTCGGCCATAGGTTCTATCATGTATGCCATGCTGTGTACCAGACCTGATGTGAACCTTGCCATAAGTTTGGTAGGGAGGTACCAAAGTGATCCCGGTATGGAACACTGGACAACGGTCAAGAACATCCTGAAGTACCTGAAAAGGACTAAGGATATGTTTCTCGTTTATGGAGGTGACGAAGAGCTCGTCGTAAAGGGTTACGTCGATGCTAGCTTCGACACAGATCTGGACGACTCCAAGTCACAAACTGGATACGTGTATATTTTGAATGGTGGGGCAGTCAGCTGGTGCAGTTGCAAGCAAAGCGTCGTGGCGGCATCTACATGTTAAGCGGAGTACATAGCTGCTTCCGAAGCAGCGCAGGAAGGAGTCTGGATGAAGGAGTTCATCACCGACCTAGGAGTCATTCCAAGCGCGTCTAGCCCGATGACTCTCTTCTGTGACAACACTGGTGCTATTTCCATTACCAAGGAGCCCAGGTTTCACAAGAAGACCAAACACATCAAGCGCCGTTTCAACTCCATCCGGAATTTTGTTCAAGATGGAGACATAGATATTTGTAAAGTGCATACGGATCTGAATGTTGCAGACCCGTTGACTAAACCTCTTCCACGGGCAAAACATGATCAACACCAGAACTCTATGGGTGTTCGATTCATCACAATGTAGCTAGATAATTGACTCTAGTGCAAGTGGGAGACTGTTGGAAATATGCCCTAGAGGCAATAATAAAAGTATTATTATTATATTTCCTTGTTCATGATAATTGTCTGTTATTCATGCTTGAATTGTATTGTACGGAAACAACGATACATGTGTGAATATATAGACCACAATGAGTCCCTGGTAAGCCTCTAGTTACCAGCTCGTTGATCAACAGATGATCATGGTTTCCTGATCATGGACATGGGATGTCAGTGATAACGGGATCACATCATTAGGAGAATGATGTGATGGACAACACCCAATCCTAAGCATAGCACGAGATCGTATAGTTCGTAATGCATAAGCTTTTCGGTGTCAAGTATTTATTCCTTAGACCATGAGGTTGTACAACTCCCGGATACCGTAGGAATACTTTGGGTGTGCCAAACGTCACAACGTAACTGGGTGGCTATAAAGGTACGCATCGGGTATCTCCGAAAGTGTCTGTTGAGTTGGTACGAACCAAGACTGGGATGTTGTCACTCCGTATGACGAAGAGGTACCTCTGGGCCCACTCGGTAAGACATCATCATAATGAGCTCAAAGTGACTAAGGAGTTAGTCGCGGGATGATGAATTATGGAACGAGTAAAGAGATTTGCCATGACGAGATTGAACAAGGTATCGGGCATACCGACGATCGAATCTCGGGCAAGTACCGTACCGATGGACAAAGGGAATAACATACGGGATTGAGTGAATCCTTGACACTGTGGTTCATCCGATGAAGATCATCGAGGAACACGTAGGAACCAACATGGGTATCCAGATCCCGCTGTAGGTTATTGACCGGAGAGTGGTCTCGGTCATGTCTACGTGTCTCCCGAACCCGTAGGGTCTACACACTTAAGGTTCGGTAACGCTAGGGTCGTAGAGATACATGCACGTGGAAACCCGAAAGTTGTTCGGAGTCCCGGATGAGATCCCGAACGTCACGAGGAGTTCCAGAATGGTCCGGAGGTAAAGAATGATATATAGGAAGTCCAGTTTCGGCTATCGGGTGAACTCCGGGGGTCACCGGGTGTGTCCCGGGACCACCGGAGGGGTCCCGGGGGTCCATCGGGTGGGGCCACCCATCCCGGTGGGGCCCCTAGGCCACAAGGGGAAGGGGGCCAGCCCCTGGTGGGCTGGCGCACCCTACTGGGCCCTCCCTCATGCGCCTAGGGTTGGAACCCTAGGGGAGGGAGGCGCCCCCTATGCCTTGGAGGGCAAGTCTCCCCCCAAGGCCGCCGCCCCCCCTTGCAGATCCCATCTGCAGGGGCTGGCGCACCCCCCCTGGCCCCCTATATATATGTGGGGGGGGGGAGAGGGCAGCCGCACCCAAGTCTCTGGCTCCCCTCCCCCTCCCGTCACACCTTCCTCCTCCTCCGCAGGGCGTCGGCGAAGCCCTGCAGGAATTCCAGTTGCATCCACCACCACGCCGTCGTGCTGCTGGATCTCCGACGACCTCTCCTCCCCCCTTGCTGGATCAAGAAGGTGGTGACAGTGCTGTACCGGATGTGTGTTGAACGCGGAGGTGCCGTCCGTTCGGCGCTAGATCATCGGTGACGAAGAACGCGAAGAGTACGACTACTTCATCCACGCTTCTTCGATAGCTTCCGCTCGCGATCTACAAAACGGTATGTAGATGCACTCTAATATGCTCGTTGCTAGATGTCTCCTTAGTTGGATCTTGGTGAAAGCGTAGAATTTTTTTGAATTATGCTACGTTCCCCAACACTCATTGTGGTCTATATATTCACACATGTATCGCTGTTTCCGTACAATACAATTCGAGCATGAATAACAGACAATTATCATGAATAAGGAAATATAATAATACTTTTATTATTGCCTCTAGGGCTTATTTCCAACAGTGCCAAAGAGTGGCTCTGTAGCGACCAGACCTCAAATAGTCCGATCTCTGTGCATCAGTGTTATCCCTGGATCAGTAATGCTGACACACGCAGTACTTGAAGGATTTATAACAGAGTAGCAATCACACACTTATTACATCGATAGTTCCAATGATGAACTTATTACAATAAAAATGGCTTAAGGCCATCTAACACGATAACAGCGGAAGGCTTGGAAGATAAGTGAGTCCATCAACTCCAACGGCATCACTGAGTATAGAACCACGACCTATAAGGCACCTTACTCGTCGTCTGAAAAGTCTGTAACATGAACGTTGCAGCCCGAAAACGGGTCAGCACATGGAATATGCTGGCAAAGTAACACATAGAGAGTAACAAAAGTAAAGCTATACTATATGCAATATGGCTGGTGGAAAGCTCTATGGTTACAGTTTTTGCGTAAAGCCAATTTTTCCCTACTGCAAAGGAATAGATTTTAATTAACTATCATGGTAGTTGAAACATCATTGAGAAGATAGACATCCTCTCAACCCCAATTAATAAATCATCATTAAACCCAACAATATTAATTTAGAGTAACATGATGAGATTCACATGATATCCAAGTACTAGATACTCAAGACGTCCATAACCGGGGACACGGCTAATCATGATCAGTTTGTACACTCTGCAGAGGTTTGTGCACTTTTCCCCACAAGACTCGATAACCTTCGTTTGGTTTCTCGCACTGCATGGTGTTTGAGAAACGGATGACCGAGACACAGTCTTTCAGAAGTACTAGCACCTTACAAACGGGTGGACCGTACCAACCTACATCCCCTACATCTGCTAGTCCACCACTGTAAGAGTTCGCACAACTTAGTCAACTATGCTAGAGCCCATAATAGCATTGTGGCTGCACACGGAAGTTTCTAGTATGAATAATCTCATGATCGCTTTGAGCCTGGGTGGCGGTCCAAAGAAAAACAGGCAATCGCTGGAATACCCAGGTGTCTCAATCCACCTAGATGTGTGTTAATGTTGCCACCTTAAGTTGAACCATTAATTAACAAACTCACATCTGTTATGGATACACTCACCCAATCCACGTCTACAAGCATAGGATGGCCTAACAGCAAACGTAGAAGTAACTCCCAAAGGTTTGAATGTAATGCAGGTAATAGGTACTACCTCAATCTACTTCCCAGTCCCACAAGTTAATTGATCCTACTCATGCAATGTGTGAGGGTTTGACTAATGCAATGAAAACTGGGTAATTGGAAAGTATGATCAAAGTGTTACTTGCCTTGCTGATGATCCGCAAAACCTAGAGATTCAAAGTAGCAAGCGGCGCACTCCGGGTACTCTATCGCAAACAAACAAGCACACAATAAGTACTTAACTAAGGCACGGGTAAAACTCGAATAAGAGATCTAACCAGAAAGTTCAACTTAAGAACTCCGGTTTGCAAAAGAAACGGCAAAAGAAAAGCAACGAAAGACAAACGGCGAAAGAAAAACAACTACCGAACCAATCTGGACCAAAGTCCAAATTTAGCAGAGGCAAACGCTTGAGTTACTAGGTTAAACGGAAAGAGAATTTCGAGATGAAACTCCAGGCGCTTGAATCGCCTGATTCCGATAAACTAGCGAAAAGTTAAACTAAAACGAAGATCGGATCAGAGATCGCGATCAGAAAATAAACTAGAAAAAGAAAACTAATACAGCTTAACGAACGAAAGTTCATCAGCTGAAACTAAATGACGAACTCGTTCGTTAGAACGAACGAACGGGTGAATGTTTACTAATTAACTAAACCAGAAAAAAACAGAAAATCGATCTAATAAAACCGATCTAAAGAAAAACCGACTAGGGTTCTAAAAAAACGACGGTCTTCTAAAAGAAAATCGGGCGGCTACCTCGTCGACGACCGGCGGCGGCGGGTGGTGGTGGTGGCGGTGGGCAGCAGCAGCGGCGGCGGCAACGGCGGCGGCAACGGCGGCGGCTGGGCGGCGTCTTGCGAGGCGGCGGGGCGGTGTGCGGTAGAGGGGGGCTGCTGCATTTATATAGGGGGGAGGGGTGCTGCAACTTGGGGAAGGGGCAAAAGGGGCGGCGGCGGCGGCGGCTCGGCCATGACCAGCGCTGGCGGGGAAGGCGGCGGCGCTCTTGGCCTGGCTCGGCTGGGCTTCGGCCCAGTCGGGTCGGGTCCCCCCTCTCTTTTTTTTCTAATTAACGTCGACGCTACGAAAAGAAATCTAGAAAATAAAATAAAAATCTAAAATTGCCAAAACAATTTTTCACCGTCTAAATGGAATATTTAGAACAAGATGAACATTTTCTTGGCACTAAAATGCATTTTTGAAAACATGCAATTTTCCCTAATTCAAATAAAACTCCAAATAAAACTTATTTGATTTTTCTATTAAATCCTCCATATTTCTCTATATTTTTGGGAGAGTCATTTTACTCCCTCTCTCATATATTTATGATAGAAATACCTGAAGATAAAATAAATAAAATCAAATGATCCTATTTTCAAAATTTGAGAAACCTCAAATATGAAAATATTGAAATCCCCAACTCTCTCCGAGGGTCCTTGAGTTGCTTAGGATTTTTCTTGGATCACCAAAAGCAAGAAAATATGATATGCATAATGATCTAATGTATAACATTCCAAATTGAAAATTTGGGATGTTACAAACCTACCACCCTTAAGATGAATCTCGCCCTCGAGATTCGGGTTGGCTAGAAAATAGGTGAGAGTGGTCCTTCTGCAGGTCTTCCTCTCTTTCCCAGGTGGCTTCCTCCTCGGTGTGGTGACTCCACTGAACTTTGCAAAACTTGATAACCTTGCTGCGGGTGACTCGGCTGGCATACTCAAGAATCTTGACTGGTTTCTCTTCATAGGTCAAATCGCTGTCCAACTGAATAGCTTCCAATGGCACAGTATCCCTCAGCGGTATCTCGGCCATCTCTGCGTGGCATTTCTTCAACTGGGAAACATGGAATACGTCGTGAACTCCTGACAATCCTTCGGACAGTTCCAACTTGTAGGCTACTTCCCCCATACGTTCCACAATATTATAGGGTCCTACAAAACGGGGCGCTAGTTTTCCCTTAACTCCAAAGCGCTTAACTCCTCGAAGTGGAGATACTCGAAGATAAACTCTGTCTCCGACCTCGTAAACGATCTCCTTGTGTTTTGAATCTGCGTAACTCTTCTGCCTGGACTGGGCTATCTTGAGCCTATCGCGAATCAACTTCACTTTCTGCTCCGATTCCTTGATCAAATCTGGCCCGAACAGCTTGCGGTCTCCAACTTCGTCCCACGACAACTGAGTCCTACATCTCCTTCCGTATAATGCTTCGAAAGGGGCCATCTTCAAACTGGATTGATAACTGTTGTTGTAAGAAAATTCGGCATACGGCAAATTGTCGTCCCAACTAGATCCATAATCTAGGGCACAGGCTCTGAGCATATCCTCCAAAATCTGATTGACTCTTTCAGTCTGTCCATCTGTCTGCCGGTGAAAAGATGTGCTAAACTCTAGTCTGGTACCTAAAGTTTCATGTAACTGATTCCAGAACTTTGAGGTAAACTGTGTTCCTCTATCTGATACGATGCTCCTCGGAACTCCATGCAGACATACAATTCAGGTCATGTATATCTTTGCCAACTTTGGACTAGTATAAGTAGTCTTTACGGGGATGAAATGAGCTACCTTTGTCAAACGATCGACTACGACCCAAATCGAGTCATAGCCAGAACGAGTTCTGGGTAATCCCGTAATAAAATCCATACCTAGCTTATCCCACTTCCATCCGGGTATTGGCAATGGTTGTAACAATCCTGCCGGCTTTTGATGTTCTGCCTTCACTCTTTGACATACATCACAAACTGCTACATACTCTGCAATATCTTTCTTCATACCGGTCCACCAGAAAATGTCCTTCAAATCCAAATACATCTTAGTATTTCCTGGGTGAATCGAGTATGGTGAATCATGGGCCTCCTGTAGAATCAACTTCCTGATCTCCGGGTAATTAGGCACATAAATGCGGTCCTCAAACCATAAGGTGTCGTGTTCATCCTCACGAAATCCTTTAGCTTTTCCTTCGCTCATCCTCTCCTTTATAGAGGCAACCTCTTCGTCAGTTTTCTGAGCTTCTCTGATTTTATCCATCAGGGTAGACTGGATCTCTAGTGTTGCTACGTAGCCTCTCGGAACTATCTCCAAACATAGTTCTCGTAAGTCCTCGGCTAACTCCTTTGGAAATTCCTCCGTCATTAGGGTATTGACATGGCTCTTATGGCTTAGCGCATCGGCTACTACGTTAGCCTTTCCGGGATGATAATGCAATCTCATGTCGTAATCCTTAATGAGTTCCAGCCATCTCCTTTGCCTGAGATTCAGCTCCTTCTGAGTGAATATATACTTCAAACTCTTGTGATCCGTATATACTTCACAATGGTTTCCAATGAGAAAATGTCTCCACGTCTTCAATGCATGCACTACGGCTGCTAACTCCAAATCATGAGTGGCATAGTTCAACTCATGAGGTTTTAGTTGTCGTGAAGCATACGAAACAACTCTTCCTTCCTGGATAAGAACTGCTCCAAGTCCTCGACGTGAAGCGTCGCAGTACACCTCATAATCTTTATGTTGATCTGGCAGAATCAACACAGGTGATGAGACCAAACGTTTCTTTAATTCCTGGAAACTGGCCTCACATTCTTCTGTCCAACTGAACTTGGTATCCTTTTTAGCAACTCCGTCATTGGCTTTGCAATCCTCGAGAAATTCTCAATAAATCTCCGGTAGTATCCTGCCAGTCCAAGAAAACTCTGGATCTCTCCAACTGTTGTCGGTACTTCCCAATTTGTCACAGTGTCCACCTTGGCGGGATCTACTGCTATTCCTTCTCCGGATATAACGTGTCCGAGGAATCCAACTTCCTTCAACCAAAACTCGCATTTGCTAAACTTGGCATACAACTGATGTTCTCTGAGCTTCTCCAATACCAAACGCAAATGCTCTGCATGCTCCTCTTCATCCTTTGAGAAGATCAATATATCATCTATGAACACTACGACGAACTTATCCAAATACTCCATAAATACTTTGTTCATCAGGTTCATAAAGTATGCTGGGGCGTTAGTCAGACCAAAAGACATAACTGTATACTCGTACAACCCATACCTAGTGGTAAAGGCCGTCTTAGGTATATCCTGCTCTCGAATCTTCTTAACGATCCATCCTTCTTCTCCACTAGAAGTACTGGCGAACCCCAAGGCGAAGAACTTGGGCGTATGAATCCTTTATCCACTAACTCCTTAATCTATTTCTTAATTTCCTCCAAATCCTTTGCGGGCATCCTATATGGTCTCTTAGAAATTGGCCCTGTGCCTGGCAAAAGCTCAATCAAAAACTCTATATCTCTGTCAGGTGGCATTCCTGGCAGTTCTTCCGGAAACACGTCAGGGAAATCTTTCACCACTGGTACTTCCTCCTGAACAACTCCTGATAAGGAATTTAATCTGTTCCTTTTCGGCTCATGCCGGGATACATACTTGATCCTTCTTCCTTCTAGCGTAGTAAGCAAAATGGACTTACTGGCGCATTCAATATTCCCTTCATACTTAGATAACCAATCCATGCCTAATATCACATCCAATCCTTGAGATTCCAATACTATTAGGTCCAAAGGGAAAATGTAGTTACCAATCCTTAATGGCAACTGATCACACCATAACTTAGCCATATACTCAGCTCCTGGTGAGGTTACTAACATGGGCGACCTAAGGGCTTGGGTTGGCAGCTTATACTTATCCACAAATCCCCTTGAAATGTATGAATGTGTTGCACCAGTATCGAAAAGAACGAGTGCAGTAAATTACTTAACTAAAAACTTACCTATTACTGCATCTGGCTGGGCTTCAACCTCCTCCACGCTAACGTGATTCACTTGTCCTTTGTTGAAGGGGTTGGGCTTCTTCGCGGCGCTTCCATTGTCGTTCCCATTCTTAGCTTCTGGGCAGTCATTGGCATAATGTCCATTCTTCCCGCACTTGTAACAGGTAACATGGCTGAAATCCTTCTTGGTGGGTGTGGACGGGGTAGGGCGGCTCTGGTTATTACTTGATCCATTCCCATTTCCATTCTTAGGGCCATTAAGATTGTGCGAGCTACCTCCTCCATGGGTATGTTGAAACTGTCCTACCGTTTTAGGGGTAAAACGGGGCTTTTGCTGTGCTCCAGAATTGTACTTTCCTTGTCCATACTTCCTCTTGCGACTTTTAATCTGTTGATGCTTCCTTTCAATCATTAGGGCGCGGTCAACCAGCTCCTGGTAGTTATTGAAAGTTGCCACCATCAACTGTACACTCATCTCATCATTCAGCCCTTCCATGAATCTCTCCTGCTTAGCGGCATCTATGGCCACATCATCTGGGGCATAATGAGATAGGGTACTAAACTCATCCACGTACTGAGCCACATTACGATTGCCTTGGCGCAAATTGCGAAACTCATGCTTCTTCATACTCATAGCTCCAGTTGAGACATGGGCGGTACGAAAAGCTTGCTGAAACTGATCCCAAGTCACATTGGCTATGAGAAAAGTGGCTGTGTAATTCTCCCACCATGCCGCGGCTGGTCCAGACAACTGGTGTGCGGCAAAACGCACCTTTTCAGCATCTGAGTAGTTAGCAGTGGTCAAATCCCTTCCAATTTTGCGCAGCCAGTCGTCAGCGACTATTGGTTCAATGCTGCTAGCAAACACTGGTGATTGCAACCTTAAGAAACGTGTCAGGTTGTCCATGGGTGGTGGTGGTGGTGGAGGGTTGTTGTTGTTCTGGTTGTTCTGAGTATTCTGGACAAGTAGTTGCATCAGGGTGTTCTGCTGCTGGATCAACTGGGTGAGCTCAGGGGGGAAACTCAAATCCGGGCTCACGTCTTGGAGGCATCTGATGGGTGTAGAGGGAAGAGATTAGAACAGAATTGAGGTCTAAGGGAAAATCACTACCCATATGCACATGAGGCAAACACACAATTCATCACACCAAAATCAATTTCAAACAAGGGCTTACACGGATCTAATCGTTACAAAAGTGCTCTAAGTCTACTAAATGGGAAAAACTACTAGTCATAGGAAGGTCTTCTAGAAATTTTGATCGACAGAGGATTCCATGATATCCGCTCCAGCTTCATCTTCGTAGTCTTCGTCTTTGCTATCATCGGGTTCCGAATCCGTGTCGTCAATGATGATGTAGTCTTCCGGTGGAATCTCCTTGGGTTCTTCTTCCTCTTCTTCTTCTCCCATGAGTATCCCTAGCTTCCGTGTTAAGTCATCATTCTTCTCCACAAGTATTAGCATCTCCTCTTCGTATCCATCACGCGTAGACTTGAGTTCTTCCTCTAACTCCAAATTTCTGTTTAGGGCTTTCTTCAAATCTATCATCCCTGCACACATCTGGTGCTCCTGGCGACGAATGTGATGGTTCAACTCCTGGATGAAGGCTGCAATGGATCTATCCTTCCGGGTGCTAATCATATCCCAATTTTCATCTCGGCGTCCACAAATTTGGTAGATGGTGTCCTTTAGGGCCCGTTCGGATCCTCTCCACGAGCCAGCTTCCTAGAATTCCTACGTGAATCGATCCTGAACGCTCCAGCTTCGAGGAGCCAGCTTCGCGGAGACGAGGATCCACCCGTGCAATTTTCGCGGAGACGAGAAGCGGCGGTTGGCCAGCTTCGCTAAAACGAGAAGCGGGAGTTCGGTGTAATTACAGGGAATGCCACCGCTAAGTTGCGAACCTGTTCGGCGAGCCTCCCGATTTCTTTTCTCCCGAGCTCTCGTAGGAACCAGCCAGTAGACGTGGGTGCATCAGGGCCATCCACATCATTCACTCCGAATTGGGCCTATAGCCCATGTCACCATCTGTGTTCCCTAATAGCCCATGTCCACACCTTTCGCTCTAAACAGCCCTGTAGCCCAGCACTAGCGCATGAGGAACATGCTAGAGCCTCCCGAACGCACGTAGCTTCTCACGGAAGCTGGACGCTGGCGCACGAAGCTGGAATCGTGGATTTCCTGAATCTGGAGAGCTTCAGAATGGGGACTTAGCTCCTGCTTGTAGACTTCTCCAATCCTTCCCATAGCGATGTGGGCTGCCATGCTCCTGCCTAGGCTCCATGTAGGCGCATTAAAAGAAAATTCTATGAGTGCGGTGACGGGCTTGAACGTACTTCCTAGAACTTGAGCTTGAATCAACCAACGCTCCTCCTCAGGTAGAGTGGCGTTGTAGGTTCCGGTGAAACTTGGTAGTCCAATGTTTAGATATCTGGTGACTTCCTTCAGGTGTCGTCCAAATGGTGTATCTTCATCAGGTTGAGTGAACTTGTTCTTTGCATCCACCATCCTAAAAGAGTAGAAAAGATGAGGAGTCAGAAAAGAGAAGAGTGAATAGTGCTCTAGGGCTTTAACTTAGTGGCCGTGTCCTACAGTCAGCGTGTGCTCTGATACCATCTTGTAGCGACCAGACCTCAAACAGTCCGATCTCTGTGCATCAGTGTCATCCCTGTATCAGTAATGCTGACATGCACAGTACTTGAAGGATTTATAACAGAGTAGCAATCACACACTTATTACATTGATAGTTCCAACGATGAACTTATTACAATAAAAATGGCTTAAGGCCATCTAACACGATAACAGCGGAAGGCTTGGAAGATAAGTGAGTCCATCAACTCCAACGGCAGCACTGAGTATAGAACCACGACCTATAAGGCACCTTACTCGTCGTCTGAAAAGTCTGCAACATGAACGTTGCAGCCCGAAAACGGGTCAGCACATGGAATATGCTAGCAAAGTAACACATAGAGAGTAACAAAAGTAAAGCTATACTATATGCAATATGGCTGGTGGAAAGCTCTATGGTTATAGTTTTTGCGTAAAGCCAATTTTTCCCTACTGCAAAGGAATAGATTTTAATTAACTATCATGGTAGTTGAAACATCGTTGAGAAGATAGACATCCTCTCAACCCCAATTAATAAATCATAATTAAACCCAACAATATTAATTTAGAGTAACATGATGAGATTCACATGATATCCAAGTACTAGATACTCAAGACGTCCATAACCGGGGACACAGCTAATCATGATCAGTTTTTACACTCTGCAGAGGTTTGTGCACTTTTCCCCACAAGACTCGATCGCCTCCGTTTGGTTTCTCGCACTGCATGGTGTTTGAGAAACAGATGACCGAGACACAGTCTTTCAGAAGTACTAGCACCTTACAAACGGGTGGACCGTACCAACCTACATCCCCTACATCTGCTAGTCCACCACTATAAGAGTTCGCACAACTTAGTCAACTATGCTAGAGCCCATAATAGCATTGTGGCTGCACATGGAAGTTTCTAGTATGAATAATCTCATGATCCCTTTGAGCCTGGGTGGCGGTCCAAAGAAAAACAGGCAATCACTGGAATTCCCAGGCGCCTCAATCCACCAAGATGTGTGTTAATGTTGCCACCTTAAGTTGAACCATTAATTAACAAACTGACATCTGTCATGGATACACTCACCCAATCCACGTCTACGAGCCTAGCATGGTCTAACAGCAAACGTAGAAGTAACTCCCAAAGGTTTGAATGTAATGCAGGTAATAGGTACTACCTCAATCTACTTCCCAGTCCCACAAGTTAATTGATCCTACTCATGCAATGTGTGAGGGTTTGACTAATGCAATGAAAACTGGGTAATTGGAAAGTATGATCAAAGTGTTACTTGCCTTGTTGATGATCCGCAAAACCTAGAGATTCAAAGTAGCAAGCACGCACTCCGGGTACTCTGTTGCAAACAAACAAGCACACAATAAGTACTTAACTAAGGCACGGGTAAAACTCGAATAAGAGATCTAACCAGAAAGTTCAACTTAAGAACTCCGGTTTACAAAAGAAACGACAAAAGAAAAGCAACGAAAGACAAACGGCGAAAGAAAAACAACTACCGAACCAATCTGGACCAAAGTCCAAATTTAGCAGAGGCAAACGCTTGAGTAACTAGGTTAAACGGAAAGAGAATTTCGAGATGAAACTCCAGGCGCTTGAATCGCCTGATTCCGATAAACGAGCGAAAAGTTAAACTAAAACGAAGATCGGATCAGAGATCGCGATCAGAAAATAAACTAGAAAAAGAAAACTAATACAGCTTAACGAACGAACGTTCGTCAGCTGAGACTAAATGACGAACTCGTTCGTTAGAACGAACGAACGGGTGAACGTTTACTAATTAACTAAACCAGAAAAAAACAGAAAACCGATCTAATAAAACCGATCTAAAGAAAAACCGACTAGGGTTCTAAAAAAACCGATGATCTTCTAAAAGAAAACCGAGCGGCTACCTCGTCGACGACCGGCGGTGGCGGGGCTGCGGCGGGCGGTGATGGCGGCGGTAGGCAGCAGCAGCGGCGACGGCGGCAACGGCGGCGGTGGGGCGGCGAGGCGGAGGCTTGCGACGGCGGTGGCTTGCGGCATTGCGGCTTGCGAGGCGGCGGGGCGGTGTGCGGCAGAGGGGGGGTGCTGCATTTATATAGGGAGGAGGGGTGCTGCAACTTGGGGAAGGGGCAAAAGGGGCGGTGGCGGCGGCAATAGTCCGGCTCGGCCACGGCCGGCGCTGGCGGGGAAGGCGGCGGCGCTCTTGGGCCTGGCTCGGCTGGGCTTCGGCCCAGTCGGGTCGGGTCCCCCCTCTCTCTTTTTTTCTTCTAATTAACGTCGATGCTACGAAAAGAAATCTAGAAAATAAAATAAAAATGTAAAATTGCCAAAACAATTTTCGCCGTCTAAATGGAATATTTAGAACAAGATGAACATTTTCTTGGCACTAAAATGCATTTTTGAAAACATGCAATTTTTCCTAATTCAAATAAAACTCCAAATAAAAACTCCAAATAAAACTTATTTGATTTTTCTATTAAATCCGCCGTATTTCTCTATATTTTTGGGAGAGTCATTTTACTCCCTCTCTCATATATTTTTGATAGAAATACCTGAAGATAAAATAAATAAAATGAAATGATCCTATTTTCAAAATTTGAGAAACCTCAAATATGAAAATATTGAAATCCCCAACTCTCTCCGAGGGTCCTTGAGTTGCTTAGGATTTTTCTTGGACCACCAAAAGTAAGAAAATATGATATGCATAATGATCTAATGTATAACATTCCAAATTGAAAATTTGGGATGTTACAGGCTCACCCATAGTGGAGTATGGGGGAGCAATCATCTAGTCTTCATCGAGCCAACGCAATAGAGAAAGGTGGTCCAACTTGAGGGAGTCAAGATCGTCATCATCTAGCTCAAGTGGACTATGTGCAAGGCAAATGTTTGCCCTTGATAGGTTTTCTATTTTACCGGTCTCATGGTGGTAGTTGGGAGACCGGGTTATAGGATCGATTGCCGTACTATCAAGGGGGGATCTTAATGAGTAGCTTGATCGTATTGTTCGTAGAGAGCTCAAACTATTGCATGCATCATCTTTATTGGTTCTTTTTTGGTTCTTCTCCTTGTGAGATTTGGAACTTATGGTCATTTTCATGACAAGCTCGAGTTCATAGAAAACAGAGTTCACATGCATCCTCTATGATGTTTTCGATGTTGGGGTTTTTGCCGGTTCTCTTTATGAGTCTTAGAGCTTATGGTCATCTTGATGACAAGCTCGAGTTCATCGAAAACAGAGTTCACATGCATCTTCTATGTTGTTTTCGATGTTGGAGGTTATGATGGTTCTTCTCTGCTGGAGATTTCACTCTTATATATCTTAGGCATACCTCCCCTGCCTCTTCTTATCATAACCAGTCGCTGTTGGATAGTATTTGTCGCATCTATCCAACAAGGTTGAGTTTGCTCATTTTGGAGCTCATTTGCAGAAGTTGTGGCAGTTCTGGTTTTCCTGGGGCATCTGTTTTGCATGGAAGTGACAGTTGGAGGCACCAGATGTAGTACCGCAGCCCCGGAGTGGCAGTACCGCTGAAAGCCAAAAGCCGTAGTACCGCTGGTTCACAGCGGTAGTACCGCCCACGGCCGCAGGCAGCAGTACGGCCCCGATTCCGTGCTAGTACCGCCTTGACTCGAGACCTGCGTGTCTCGTGTCGGGTTCAATGGTAGTACCGCCCCTACTACCGCTACTAGTTCCGCTCAAGGACCCTCCTCTTTGTTCTTCTTCCTTAGGCGTTGTGCGAGGCCCCAGCGGTAGTACCGCTGGGCCGAGCGGTAGTACCACTGCGGCGAGCGGTTGCTCGCTACGGGCTGAGAATGGGGATAACGGTTGGATTGTTCCCCTCTCTATAAAAGGGGGTCTTCCCTCCCATTGAGCCTTATCCTTCTAGCTCGTGTTCTTCCCCCATTGTTGACCTTCTTTGAGCTTGCTATCTCTCAATCCCTCCATGGATTCTTGCTAGTTTGGGGGGGG
>LR738715.1:644479104-644495729 GCA_902687465.1 Secale cereale
GGGGGGAGAGGAGATCTAGATCCACGTTCCCACCAATCACTTTCTCCTCTATGTGAGGGGAACCCATTGGATCTAGATCTTGGAGTTCTTCGTGTTCTCTTCTTCGTTCTTCCTCTCGTTTTCCTCCCTAGCATTAGTTGCTTTGGTGGGATTTGGGAGAGAAGGACTTGGGCACTCTGTGTGCCCTTGCCATTGCATTTGGTGCATCGGTTTGAGTTCTCCATGGTGATACGTGGAAGTGAAGTTGAGAAACTTATTACTCTTGGGTGCTTTGTACCCTTGAGCTTGTTCCTCTTGGGTGCCTTGGTGCCCTAGATGGTTAGTGGTGTTCGGAGCTCAATCATTGTGGTGTAAAGCTCCGGGCAAGCATCGGGGTCTACAATTAGGTTGTGGAGATCGCCCCAAGCAATTTGAAGGGTTTCGATGACCACCCCCAAAGGTTGCCAAAGTGTACGGGTTCGGTAACCGCCCCCAAGGGTTGCCATTTGTACGGGTTTGGTGACCGTCCTCAAGGGCCCCTTAGTGCAATCACGGTAGCTTGCATTATGCGAGGGCGTGAGGAGATTGCGGTGGCCCTAGTGGCTTCTTGGGGAGCATTGTGCCTCCATGTTGGAAATATGCCCAAGAGGCAATAATAAAATGGTTATTATTATATTTCCTTGTTCACGATAATCGTTTATTATCCATGCTATAATTGTATTGATTGGAAACTCAAATGCATGTGTGGATACATAGACAAACAACATGTCCCTAGTGAGCCTCTACTAGACTAGCTTGTTGATAAAAGATGGCCATGATTTCTAGGTCATAGACATGAGTTGTCATTTGATAACAGGATCACATCATTAGGAGAATGATGTGATGGACAAGACCCAAACTGTGAATGTAGCATATGATCATGTCAGTTTATTGCTATTGTTTTCTGCATGTCAAGTATATGTTCCTATGACCATGGGATCATGCAACTCACTGACACCGGAGGAGTACCTTGTGTACCAAACATCGCAACGTAACTGGGTGACTATAAAGGTGCTCTACAGGTATCTCCGAGGGTGTCTGTTGAGTTGGAATGGATCAAGACTGGGATTTGTCACTCCATATGACGGAGAGGTATCTCAGGGTCCACTCGATAATACAAGGTAACAATAATCTTGCAAGCAATGTGACTAAAGAGTTAGCCACGGGATCTTGTATTACGGAACGAGTAAAGAGACTTGCCGGTAACGAGATTAAACTAGGTATGAAGATACAAATGATCGAATCTCGGGCAAGTAACATACCGATGGACAAAGGGAACTACATACGAGATTGTCTGAATCCTCGACATCGTGATGAGATCAACGTGGAACATGTGGGAACCAATATGGGTATCCAGATCCCACTATTGGTTATTGGATGGAGAGGTTTCTCGGTCATGTCTGCATGGTTCCCGAACACGTAGGATCTACACACTTAAGGTTTAGGTGATGCTAGAGTTGTAATGGGAATTGTATGTGGTTGACCGAAAGTTGTTCGGAGTCCCGGATGAGATCCCAGACATCACGAGGAGTTCCGGAATGGTCCGGAGGTAAATATTTATATATGGTAAGTCGTGTTTTAGTCGCCGGAACAGTTTCGCGTATTATCGGTATTGTACCGGGAGTGCAGAAAGGGGTCCAGGGGTCCACCGGGGGGTCCACCTGCCCCCGGGGGCCACATGGGCTATAGGGGTGTGCGCCTTGGCCTATATGGGCCAAGGGCACCAGCCCCAAGAGGCCCATGCGCGAAGAGATAAAAGAGATGAAGAGTCCTGAAAGGGGAAGGCACCTCCTAGGTGCCTTGGGGAGGGTGGACTCCTCCCTGGCCGCACCCCTCCTTGGAGGAGGGGCCAAGGCTGCGCCCCCACCCCTCCCCCTTGCCTCCTATATATAGTGGGGGAGAGGGAGGGCCTGAACACACCAATCCCTTGCCCCTGGAGCAGCCCTTTCTCCCTCCTTCACCTCCTCCTCCTTCGTAGTGCTTGGCGAAGCCCTGCCGGGGAACCACAAGCTCCACCACCACGTCGTCGTGTTGCCGGAGTTCTCCCTCAACTTATCCTCCCCCCTTGCTGGATCAAGAAGGAGGAGACTTCCCCGGGCTGTATGTGTGTTGAACGCGGAGGCGTCGTCCATTCGGCGCTAGATCGGATCTCCCGTGATTTGAATCGCCGCGAGTACGACTCCATCAACCGCGTTCTAGTAACGCTTCCGCTTTGCGATCTACAAGGGTATGTGGATCCAACTCTCCTCTCGTAGATGTGCATCTCTTATATTGATCTTGGGTGTTCGTAGGATTTTTTTTGTTTCCCACGCAACGTTCCCCAACACTCCACACCGCTCCAAACAGAGATTAGCATCGGCAAGGGTGTGAACTTCGCGATACATCATCGTCTCCGCGTGCCTCGGTTATGTCTTACGTGAGCCCTTTACTTATGCACTTTACTTTGTGACATCCATATTGTTTCTTTCTATATATCTTTCTATCACCTAGTTTTTTTATCTTGCTTAGCATAAGTTGTTGGTGCACATAGGTGAGCCTAGTTGTTGTAGGTTTTGTGCTTGTCAAATTAACCACTAGGTTTATTCCGAATTTGTTCAAGCCTAAATCGTAATTATTTTATAGCGCCTATTCACCCCCTCTAGGCGACATCCACGATCTTTCAGCAGACAAATAGGTTGTAGGACTAATGTGTTTGTGCGTGTACACAGAAATTGCTTTGGAAAGTCTTCAAAGTATGACTCAAAGAACATTGGAGAAGCTTCTGCTCGAAACTACAACAAGAGAACTTGCCACAAATGTAAGAAGCCAGGCCACTACATCGCTGACTTCCCCCTCTGGCAGAACAACTCAAGGAAGAAGAAGTCTAGCAAGGATGACGACTCTGATGAGAAAAGGAAGAAGTCTTCAAAGTCTTCATCAAAATCATCATCAAAGAAGAAAAGCACTTCCAGTAGAGATCGTGCCTTCATTGGAAAGGAAATGTATTCTGAGGAAGAATCTGATCAAGATGATGCTGAGGAATCTAAGGAGGATTCCAACTCTAGGGTTGCAAGCTTGGCCCTCGCTACAGAGTTCGTCAGCAAGTCCATCTTTAACCATGAAGAAAATGGTGACTCCACCAACTCTAAAGACTGTGATGATGACTACACTCCCACCCACTGCTTCAAGGTAAGAGGTGCCAATGTAACCACACGAGAAGATTACTTTAGTAATTCAAGTGATGATGACTCTGAATGTGAAGCAAAACCTAGCTATAACAAGTTGGCTAGAATTGCAGCTGAACAACAAACTGCTATGGAAAAGATGCAAAAACTGCTAGACCAAAGTGATGATATGTTAGATGAGGAAATGGATTGAATTCAAGGTTTGTCTGAAGATCTTAGACGCCTAAAGCTAGCATGACGAAGTTGAAAAGCCATCATGTGGCCCTCTCAGCCGAACACGAGAATCTTTCCTATGAATTTCTTCAAAGGAAGAAAGAACTCGAGAAGCTAAGAGCATCTCATGATGATCTTAAAAAATACAATGATTCATTACTCTCTCAACACATCACCACATCTCAAGAAGAATTTGTTTCTCCATGCTTGAAATGCCTTGAACATGATAATGCAAATTCTTTAGCTAAATGTTTAAATGCTTCAACTATTGCTATATCTTCAAATGTCTTTGTGGTTTCAGTTCCCTCGTCTGAGGAGACTGATACGTCTCCAACATATCTACTTGTTCCATGCTATTATAGTATCAATCTTGGATGTTTTACATACATTTACAAGCACTTATATATCATTTTTGGGACTAACCTATTAACATAGTGCCCATCGTCAGTTGCTGTTTTTTTTTTCCAATTTTTGGTTTTTCAGAATATCAATATCAAACGAACTCCAAAGGCCACGAAACTTTTTGGTGATTTTTTTGGACAAAAGAGATTCTGAAGCTCCAGGAGAGGGCCAGATGATGGAAGGTGGTCCCACGAGGCACCAGGGGGCGCCCTGGTGGCTCGTTGGGCCCATGTAGCTTCGTTGACCTAACTCTCCCACCATAAATTCTCTAAAATCGGGAAACCAACAGATAGCCATACGATATACTTGTTCGAGCACTTCAAGTTCCTATTCTCGAGATACCCCATCTGGAGGCCTTTTCCGGCACTCTGCCGGAGGGGGAATCAATCATGGAGGGGCTCTACATCGACCTTGCTGCCATTCTGATGATATGCGAGTGGTTTACCATAAACATATGAGTCCATAGCTAGTAGCTCGATGGCTTCTTCTCTCTCTTTGATCTTCAATACAATGTTCTCCTTGATGTTCTTGGAGATCTATTCGATGTAATGACTTTTTGTGGTGTGTTTGTTGGGATCCGTTGAATTGTGAGTTTATGATCAGATTATCAATGGTGGAAAAGAAATGAACTTTATTTTTCTATTTGGGAACTACCTATAATGTATCTAGCATGGAAGATGTTAGGAACTCTCGGTCGTGACGTTGCCAGGAAAAGCATGACTCTCAAAATAATTTTATCTCTTTATTTTAAACCTTGAGCTCTGGCACCTATGCAAATATCTGCTTCCCTCTGTGAAGGGCCTATCTGTTTACTTTGAGGCAAAGCAAAATTATTTTTAGTCTCCATCTTCTCTTATAAAGCACTATCTGGAGGGCACTATTGTCATACTTGTGCATTGGGTGTAGTTAATATTGAGTGTGTTTCATGAATGAACAAATGACTGAGTATAATGGGCTAGGGATAACTTTCTTTAGCGTTGATATTTTTAAAGCCATGGTTGCTTGTTGGTATGCTTTAGTATTTATGTTTTCGTGTCAAACTATAGACTATTGCTTTGAATAATTCAAGTCCATATATCCATGACATAAAAGAAAAGAGTTTCTGATGAATATGATGGGTAGCATTCCACATCAAAAATTCTGTTTTTATCATTGACCTACTCGAGGACAAGCTGGAATTATGCTTGGGGATGCTTGATACATCTCCAACGTATCTATAATTTTTGATTGTTCCATGTTGTTATAGTATCAATCTTGAATGTTTTGCATACATTTACAAGCACTTATATATCATGATAACATCCCTATAGACCTTATTCTGCACATCAACCATGCTTATTTTGCTAACACCTAACCACCGCAGCCACCTTGTCCCGAAACCCACCCGCCCACTCCTCCACATCTCCCCCTCGTGCCCACCACCCGCCTCCTTCCACCTTCTTCCCCACTGCACCACCTCCCTCCCTCCCCCAGCAGGTTCATCGCACCACCTCCACCGCCGGTTAAGGGCGACACCTCCTTCCCCGCACCGCCACACAACCTCCCCCGCCTCCGCGCCGCTGCACCACCTTCGACCTACCCCCTGCCTTGGCCGTAGCTGGCTCCCCACCCCGCCCACACCAGGAGCATCGGCTCCCCACCCCGCCCACACCAGGAGCACTGGCTCCCCACCCCGCCCACACCAAGAGCACCGGCTCCCCGTCCCTCCCCCGCAACCAAACTGCGGCCCGGCGTTGACCCTCCTGGTCGAGGGAGACGAGGCATCAAAAGGGCGGTGGCGGCGGAAACCTTCAGATCTCGTCGATCCGATCGAGTTAGCAGCAGCACGCGACGGGGATGGGTTGGATCCGTGACGAGGAGGCAAGAATGGGTGTGGTTCCGCCGACATGGTCCCCCACGCCGTGCCGGCCTCGGGTACGGCCACTCTAGCCTCAGATCCAGCCGCTACGGGGGTCACCCAACTGGATCAGGCTGCTCGCGCGACGGCGCACCACCCGACTATGGCCTCTGCGACAGTGTCGTTCGCCATCGACTGATGAAGTACTGCACGTGGTCGTGGGGTGTAGTTCCTCCGGCGGCCAATGTCGTTCCACCTCCGGCTGCGGTGCTGGCTGCCTCTCCCAGAGCTCCTCCGCCATTCACCTGCCCCTCTGCCTCAACAGCGCTGGTGCAGTCCAGTGCGGCTTCGCATGCAGTGCGTCTCGGCATGCAGTGCGGCTCCACGTGTAGTGTAGCTCTATTAGGCTCCCTCCGCAGTCTAGATCTTCTCCGCCGTTCACCTCCACCCTCTGCCTCAGTGGAGCTAGTGAGGTCCAGTGCGGCTCCGCGTGCAGTGCGTCTCGGCATGCAGTGCAGCTCCGTGTGCAGTGTAGCTTCGTTCGACTCCCTCTGCAGTTCTCCTAAGTACGCATGGGCCGACGGCAATCTTCCTCGCTGCAGAGAAGCTACACCTATGGGAGATGGCTGTCCCGTGCCCCCAGCCTCCTCCAACAACCGCAGCAGCACGTGTGGCGGCAGACTGCTCCCCCCATGGCTACCGGCTACAAGCTGCACCTCCTTGGCAGCCGGCAGCGAGTGCCACATCGTCGCGCACTGCAGTCCACCTTCTCTTATTTCGTGTGCACGAGTGCAGTTTAGATGGTTCTGAAATCCGGGTACACACCCATGTTGTGTATTCATGGGAGCTCGTAGTTCAGTTCAGAAGTACTGTAAAACAAGTTTCAGTTAGCTTCATCTACTCACTTCATTTGCTTTTAGTTTTGTTCTTTCAGATTTTTGTTGTGTGGCTGTGTGGTTGTAATACTTAGTATTGCAGTCGACTAATCCAACCTTCTTTGGCTGCACCTGGAGTTCAGATGACAACTTCTTGAGTTCCAATTTCAGAAAATAAATGTGACAACAACAAGAAAATTGATATCTAAAAATGTAGAAACAAAAATGCAGTGCACTTTTCAAATGTGTGTGAATTCACTAGATGTATTTTGTTACTTTCGAACACTCTAGAAGTTCACTCTTCCCACCGAAAAAATGATTTATTTCTGGAAAGGTAGCATGGTAAGTGAAGTGCGAAAATGTTAGGCAAACAACAAAAATAGTAATGCCGTTCACTTTTCCAAAGTGCCGTGGTCCACTTGCCTCATCTCTGTGGTCCACTCTTGTTCATAAAAAATTTAAAAAAAGACAACAAAAAGTCGTTTGACAAAAATTTAGGTCCGACGAAAGAAATCATGAAGTTTGCTTGACCGTGTGATGCAGTGCGGTTTTCAATCTAAAAGTAGTGCGTTCTTCTGTCTGATGTGGTTCCCTCGTCAATATCGGTGTCGCGCAAAACAGAGTGTCCGTATTTTGGTAATTTCAAAACTATGCTTAAACCGTCAGGAATTAGGGAGAGCATTCTACGTGAAAAAGTTGCGTCTCGGCGATATCTTTCCAACGGCGTATCGTTTGGATCATTCCGACGAGCGATTTGAATTTTTTTTTACGAAAAAAGGCTGCTGTCACTCGTCGTCCGCCGCACGATTTTCAAAATTAACTTAAAACCGTAAGGAATCTCGAAAACATTTCAACATATGAAAGTTGCGCCTTGTCCGTAGGTTTTCAATGGTATATTACACGCCCCGTTTTGACAAAAGGTTAAAAAACATGAGCAAAAACAATACCATTTTTTTTTGAAAAATGGAATTCCGCGATTTAGTAAATTTGAAAGTTCCATTAAACCGTAAAGAATTAGAGAAAATAATAGATATGAAAAAGATGCGCCTCGACGATACCTTCCCAACGGTGTATCATTTGCCTCATCATTCCGAAGAGCAGTTTAGAAAAAAGTGAAAAAACGCTCGCTGCCACTCGTCGTGGGCCGCACTATTTCCAAAACTGCTCTTAAACCGTGAGGAATCTCGAAAAGTGTTCAACATTGCGAAGTAGCGCCTAAACCATAGCTTTTGAACGGTATATTACACGCCTCGTTCCGACATACGGTTTAAAAACTGGAGCAAAAACAGTACCGAAAAAATACCGCGCGCAGGTTTTTTGCGACGAGAAGTTCACTCGCTTGAGTACTGCAGCACACTTGGTTCAAAAAATGACATGCACTTGCATTGAGCGTGTAGTTCGGAAGTGTTATCCGAATAGTTATTCTGCTAATATTAACAGAATAACTATTAACTTTGGGGGACTAACCTATTAACTTAGTACCTAGTGCAAGTGTTTTTTTTGCCTGTTTTTGGTTTTTTAGAATATCAATATGAAACGAAGTCCAAATGCCACAGAACATTTTGGAGAATTTTTTCTGGACAAAAGAGACACCAGAAGCTTCGAGAGAGGGCCAGATGATGGAAGGTGGGCCCATGAGGCACCAGGGCGCGCCCAGGAGGGTAGGCGTGCCCTAGTGGCTCATGGGGCCCATGTAGCTCTGTTTGACCAAACTGTGCCTTTATAAATTCTCTAAAATCGGGAAACCAATAGGGAGCCAGACGAAATACTTTTTCCGCTGCTGCAAGTTCCTGTTCTCGAGAGATCCCATCTAGATTCTTTTTCCGGCACTCTGGTGGAGACGGAATCAATCATGGAGGGGCTCTACATCAACCTTGATGTCCTTCCGATGATGTGTGAGTAGTTTTCCACAGTCCTATGGGTCCATAGCTAGTAGCTAGATGGCTTCTTCTCTCTGTTTAATCTTCAATACTATGTTCTCCTTGATGTTCTTGGAGATCTATTTGATGTAATGAAAGGATCGAGAAGAGGGGTCTAGAGGGGGGTGATTAGACCCTTCACAAGTAAAAGTGGCATTTTTAAAATTCTTAAAGTTAAGCTTGAGTTTAGCACATGTTAAAGGGCATCCAATACATCTCAAGCAAGCATGACAAGAGTATAGGCAGCAGAAATACTAAAGCATGCAAATTGCAAGAATGTAAAGTGATGTGACTGGAGTGTGCAAACACAATGGAGACGCGGAGAATTTTTGGTGTGGTTCCGACAGGTGGTGCTATCGTATGTCCACATTGATGGAGACTTCAACCCATGAAGGGTAACAGCTGCGCGAGTCCACGGAGGACTCCACCCACGAAAGGTCCACGAAGAAGCAACCTTGTCTATCCCACCATGTCCATCACCCACGAAGGACTTGCCTCACTTGGGCAGATCTTCACGAAGTAGGCAATCTCCTTGCCCTTACAAACTTCTTGGTTCACCTCCACATGACGACGGAGGCTCCCAAGTGACACCTAACCAATCTAGGAGACACCACTCTCAAAAAGGTAATAGACTGTGTGTTGATGATGAACGCCTTCCTATTGTGCTTCAAATGATAGTCTCCCCAACACTCAACTCTTTCTCACAGATTTGGATATGGTGGAAGAAGAATTGGAGTGGAAGTAAAATTGGGGAAGGCTAGAAATGAAGGTTCAAATACTTGGATTGGAATCTCTTGATCTCAACACATGAGTAGGTGGTTCTCTCTCAGAAAATGAATGGTGGAAATGTAGGCACGTTCTGATGGCTCTCCTCTATGACGAAGAAGGGATGGAGGGGTATATATAGCCTCCACACAAAATTCAACCATCATAAACTTTTGACCTATCTCGGTGGCACCGATTTGTGAACTCGGTGGCACCGATATGTGCAAAAATATGAACATTAGGAATATTGGTGGGACAGACTGGAACAACTCGATGGGGAATATGTGCTAGGGCTTAGGGAAAATTTCATCTCGGTGGCACCGATTGCATCATCTTAGTGGGCCCGAAGTGAATGCAATGAGCAATAGATAATTTTTCAAGCCAACTCAGTGGGACCGATTGCATCATCTCGGTGAGACCAAAGTGAATGCAACAAGTCACAAAGAGTTTGCAAGACCATCTCGGTGAGAAAGAGATCCGTATCGGTGTGACTGATTTGTTAGTGTTTCTAGTACTGGCTATGTCAACATGAACTCGGTGTCGTCGGGTAGGAAATATTGGTGGGGCCAAATTTGAGTTTAGCATTTTGTTGGGGATATGACCCACCGTATGAAGGCTGGGTCATCCAGATGGTGACTCATATATCAAGACTCATGGCGGGCCCAAGCACCCAGGTACAAGACCAATAAGGTGTCTAACCAAGTGGGCCAGCTTAAGGCCCAATATCTGAAGATGGTGGCTTATTATCCTGGGAGACAAGCCGCCCAGAGATTCCTTACTTAAGAAACTAGTCAAGTCAGGGACATACTAAGTCACGGATTGTAATACGCCCCGGACTCTTGTAAGCCCAAAGCCTCGACCTGTATATAAAGGCGAGTCACGGGGAAGATAGACTAAGTTACAATCAAGTCGATGGCTAGGTCAAGCAATTCCGCTCCCTTATAATCGACACCTAATCAATATAATAAGCATGACGTGGGTTGTTACCTTGATCGTGAGGGGGTGAACCTGGGCAAATCCGAGTCTCTCGATTCCGATCAACCTCGACAAGCTAATCACCCGGTTGCGATAGCCTCACGTCTAAGTCCTCACACTAGGACATCTCCCGTGACAAAACCATGACAGTTGGCACCCACCGTGAGGCCAACGCTCGATGGTTATGAGTTCTTGAAGGGCTCTTTCCTACGCCATTGGCAGGATAATGAAGAGTCGCCATGGCAAGATCTACATTGACGATGATGGCTGGGCTCCCAAAGCCGACTCAATTGACTATGGATACCGGTCCCCCCTTCAACAAAACCCGAGTTGTACACTTGCATCGACCTCGTCGAGCTGGCTCGGCGCGTGCAACCCACCCGGATCCAAGCCGGACGGAAGCACGTCTTCGTTGGTTTCACGCAAGGCGTGGAACTCGGATAAAACTCTGAATTTGGAGGGTGATTCTCCTATGCTCAGACTGTGAGTCCTCAATTGGAGATACCGAGGTGATATATCCACTCTCTTACGGCGGGCTTGGGGGCTGTTCTGATGGCAACTGTATTTCGGACCCCTACGAGCCGTCGTGCCGAGCCGCCATCTTCATGGCAGGGACGACACCGACTCACAATTCAACGGCGATGGGAGTAGCGGCAGTGACTGATCCCACAGTGCCGGCTACTGGGGCATCCGACGTAGCTAGAGCACCGACTCAAGTTTTGTCTGACCTGATGAATGCTCTGACAAGTTTTTACTGGGGACCGAGGTCATTGCGGAAAACCTCACATGGAGCTATATTTTTATTCGTCACATGATATGAGTTTTGCTTGGAGCGTCATTTTATTTTGTTTTGATTTGCTTGCTGGTATTTACAATAATGTTTTGCATCTTTCCAATAAAAGTGTCAAGGATAGCCTTTACCATGCTTATTTTGCAAGACTATATGTTGTTGTTTGAAAATAGAAAGTTTTCTATCATTGTCTGAATTCTTCTGGATAGTCAGAACGTGATAAAAATCTTGAAATTTTTACACAGTGAGCATTAATAAGTCCTCTATAACATGGTATTTTTCAGAATTTTTTGAGCTAGGGAAGTATGAGGAAAATTGCACTCTTTACAGACTGCCCTGTTTAGATAGTTTGCTATTATGTTTGCATTGTTTGCATATGTTTGCGTGTTTAATGATTCTATTTGAGGATAGGAGTATTAAATACGCAGATGCATTTAGTATGCAATGTTAAATTATGATTTTAGTGATTTTCTACAATATAGAATGACAAAGTTTTGCATTGATTTATACTAACTTACCTCACGAGTTCTTGTTGAGTTTTGTGTGGATGAAGTTTTTGAGATTTAGGGAAACCGTGATATAAAAGGAATTAAGGAGACACAAAAGCTCAAGCTTGGGAATGACCAAGGCATCCCAAGATAATATTTCAAGAAGTCTCAAGCATCTATGCTTGGGGATGCCCCGGTAGGCATCCCACCTTTCTTCATCAACAATTATCGGTTAGTATCGGTTGAGCCTAAGTTTTACCTCTTCCCATGATATGTGCTATTCTTGAAATGTCATTTTGTTTTGTTTTGCTTGCTGTTTGAATAAAATACATAGATGTGAAAGTTTTTAAATGAGAGAGAGAGTCTTCAAATAGCTACCCTTTTACTTAACTACTCATGTGAACTTCACGTATATCTTTTTGGAGTAGTTTGCCATTTGCTCTTGTGCTTCACTAAGATTATTTTAAGAGAAAGAATCATGTTCTTCACTTAGATTTGTTTGAGCCTATCAATAGTAATGCATGAAACTTGTCTCAAAGTGATAGATATTCAAGAAGGATATAATAAAAACTTTCATGAAGATCATTGGACAAAATAAACTTGATTCTTTGTAATAGTTTTGAGATATGATGATAGTGATATGTGAGCCGTGTTAATGAGTAATTATGTTTTTAGTAAGAATAT
Source organism: Secale cereale (assembly GCA_902687465.1). Lineage (NCBI taxonomy): Eukaryota > Viridiplantae > Streptophyta > Magnoliopsida > Poales > Poaceae > Secale > Secale cereale. Next base: position 644,491,235 of record LR738715.1, read on the forward strand.
TGATGTTAAGGTTTGTGATTCCCTATGCAAGCACGAAAGTCAATAGTTATGCAATGAACTTACATCCTACTTATGGTGCATTATTCCGTGTTAGTTATGCTCAATGCTCGCTTATGTGATTTTTCGTTTCTTGATTGGTCGCTTCTCAATCTATTTGCCAGCCTCCACTTATACTAAGTACAAATACTACTTGTGCATCCAAAATCCTTAAAACTAGTTTTTCCATATGAGTCCACCATACCTACCTATATGTGGTATTCCCTTGCCATTTTAAACAAATTTGTATGTGCCATCTCTAAATGTCAAAATAAACTCCTATTTTGTGTGCCCGTACCGCTCATGAGGCGGTGAGGGGTGGCCGATATTTTTCCATGCTAGATGTGTTATTCTCAAAATGAGTGTTTATTCACTTGTCATTGCACGAGAGTACGACAAAGGTATTAGGGATGCCCAGTCCCGAAATGAAAATGAATTTATTTTATGCTGTCAAATAATAAATTCCTTGGAAAGTGTTGGTATGGAGGGCACCCGTGGATACGGTTAGCCATGGATAGTGAAAGAATGGTGGAAAAGGAATAAACTTTAATTTTTTTTGGGAACCGCCTATGATGTATCTAGCATGGAAAGTATTGGAAACTCTAAGTCGCTTTTGTTGACGAGAAAAGTATGCCTCCCAAAATTATTTTTATCTCTCAATTTAAGCTTTGAGCTCTGGCACCTCTACAAATCCCTACTTCCCTCTACAAAGGGCCTTTCTATTTACTTTATGTAATTTTATTATTATTCGAGTCTCCATCTTCTCTTATAAAGCACCAACTAAGGGGCACTGTGATCGTACTTGAGCATTGGTTGTAGTTAATATGTGAGTGTGTTTCATGAATGGATCAATGATTGAGCATGATGGGCTAGGGATAACTTTCTTTAGTATTGATATTTTGTAAGACATGGTTGCTTGTTGGTATGCTTGAGTATTAAAGTCTTCATGTCAAAACTAGACTATTGCTTTGAACCATATAAAAGTCCAAATGTCGATGCTACAAAGAAATAATATCTGATGAACATGCCACATCAAAAATTCCATTTTTATCATTTACCTACTCGAGGACGAGCATGAATTAAGCTTGGGGATGCTGATACGTCTCCAAAGTATCTATAATTTTTGATTGTTCTATGCTGTTATATTATCATTCTTTGATGTTTTACAATTATTTTAAAAAAACTTTATATCATTTTTGGGACTAACCTATTGACATAGTGCCCAGTGCCAATTGCTGATTTTTGCTTGTTTTTTACATCACAGAAAATCAATATCAAATGGAGGCCAAATGCAACGAAACTTTTTCGAGAATTTTTTTGACCAGAAGACATCCAATGGGCTAGAGAAGCACTTGGGGGTGCCCTGAGGGGGGCATAACCCACCAGGGCGCGCCAGGTGGGTTGTGCCTACCTCGCTGGCCTCCCGCACCTCCTCTTCCCTCTATAAATTCCCAAATATTCAAAAAACGCTAGGGCGTCGATGAAATTTTGTTCCAGCCGCCGCCAGTTCCAGAACCACGAGATCCAATCTAGAGCCCTTCTCCGGCACTCCGCCGGAGGGGGAAATCATCACCGATGGCCATCTTCAACATCCCGGTGGCCACCATGATGAGGAGGGAGCATTCCACCCTCGGGGCTGAGGGTTTGTACCAGTAGCTATGTGTTTAATCTCTCTGTCTCTCTCGTGTTCTTGAGATGTCACGATCTTGATGTATCGCGGGCTTTGTTAATATAGTTGGATCATATGGTGTTTTCCCCTCTCTATCTTGTTGTGATGAATTAAGTTTTCCCTTTGAGATTTCTTTGGATTGAATACTTCTATGGATTTGAGAACACTTGATGCATGTCTTGCTATGAATTCATGTTGTGACAATGGGGTATCATATTGATTCACTTGATATGTGTTTTGGCACTCAACTTGCGGATTCCCAAAGTGACATTGGGGTAATCTATGCATAGGGGTTGATGCACGTTCTTGTCTTTGTTTATTCGGTGGAAATCTTGGGGCACTCTTTGAGGTTCTTTGAGTTGGATTGAGTATTATGAATCTGAAATTGTTTGATGCATATCATATAATCAACTCACGGATACTCGGGGTAACATTGTAATATCTAGGTGACATTAGAGTTGGTTGATGTGTATCATATGGTGTTATTTTAGTACGAACTCTTGGATAGATCGATCAGAAAGAATAGCTTGGTGTTATTTTATTACAAACTCTAAGATAGATTGATAAGAAAGAATAGCTTTGAGGTGGTTTCGTACCCTATAAACAATTTCTTCTTATGTTCTCCGCTAGCTAGGAACTTTGGAGTGATTCTTCATCACGCGTTGAGGGATGGTTATGCGATCCAATTATATTAGCATTGTTGAGAGATTGCACTAGCGAAAGTACGAACCCTAGTCCTTGTTTTCAAGCATTGTAATACCATTTATGCTCCGTTTTATCACTTGGTACATTGCTGTTTTTATTGTTCCTATTACAAAAATCAATATCTACTATCAATATTACACTTGTATCACCATCTCTTCGCCGAACTAATGCACCTATAGAATTTACCATTGTATTTGGTGTGTTGGGGACACAAGAGACTCTTTGTTATTTGGTTGCAGGGTTATTTGAGAGAGACCATCTTCATCCTACACCTCCCACGGATTGATAAACCTTAGGTCATCCACTTGAGGGAAAATTGCTACTATCCTACAAAACTATGCGCTTGGAAGCCCAACATGAGTCTACAAGAATAAAGTTGCGTAGTAGACATCAAGGTCCAGGAGGAAATCAATGCCGAGAACACGCAAATAGCCGTGTTACAAGCTCAGGTTGATGTAGAGAGGAGCGTTTGCAGACAGAGGCCTGGCGTCTAAACCTGGATCGGAATACTTCCAATGCGGTTCATCGGAGGAGGCACCAGACCCATTTTCCACTGGTTTATGAGCCCACGCATTTGTTCAACACGCTAGGAGTAGGCACAAGTACTCCAGGAGCACCAGTTATACCCCAATTAACCTCAAATGCGCGTGGGAGTGGGGCAGCGGCTCAACCTCACCAGCCAAAGTCGATTCGAAGGGAAGAGCTGGTCCCAAATCCTCACCTTGTCCACACACCAGCACATGATTTCCTGACACCATCGGGGCACTTCTCCAACCAAGTGAATAATATGGTGGCAGCGGGAACTCGGCTTACTGCGCTTCCTATCACCGGTGACACGCTAGCGGTGGTTGAAGCTCGGAATGCCATTGGATTCTTGCTTAGCACGCTAATTACTCTTATAGCCGGCAACGTGGGCACTCAACCCCATTGCCGGTCACAGTTACAGCAGGCATGCTGAGTCGCCAAGAGTTTCCAACAGCCGGAATACACGCACTAATGCTCATGCCATCGTGGATGATGCAAGAGCCCACCGCGAGGCAGAGGCAATAAATCAGGGGGTTTATCAGCCGCCCTAGGAATTCCTTCAACTTCTTTGGGAGCTGGATCAAATACCTGGACCATTGGAGTGCCGTGTGTAGTGCCGGCTTTACGTAATAGTGCATGCCTAAGGATTTTAAGGGCCCTCGCAAGGTACCGAATTACACTGCGGATCTTGAACCGGTGGCTTGGATTGAGAGCTATGAGTTAGCCATGGACATGTTGGACGTCAGCGATGCTGTATGTGCCAAGTATTTTACTATGATGTTGGAGGGGCTGGCTCGTACTTGGTTAAAAAACCTGCCCCCAACTCTATCAACACCTAGACGGAGTTGAAGGAAAGCTTTATCAGGAATTTTCAAGGAACTTGCAAGCAGCCGATGACAATTGTGGATTTAGAGCACTGTGTACAGCGGAATGATGAATCGGCTCATCATTGGGCTCGCTGGGTTGCGAATATCGTCCACTCTTCAGATGGCATCGGGGCGGCTCAAGCTGTGTTGTTCCTGTAAAAGAATTGTCACTTTGACCCTCTTGTGCATAAGCTAGTGGCTCAAGCGCAAGTGCATGGATATGGGAAAGCTCATGGATGTACTTACCAGATATGTTGATTGTGATAGTATGAAAGATCCTAGCTCTGATGATGATAAACCTAATAAGGGCAAGAAGAACGGTGGTGCCAAGGGCAAGCAGCAGCATGCCTAGGGGCAGAGTGGCAATAACAACAACCATGACAATGGTGGGAAGCGCAAACACCCCGATGGTGGGTCACATTTTGTGGCTAACAGAATGTTGGGGATATTGCTTATCGGGAACTTATCGGTCGACACATGATAAGAGGTAAATCAGCCAGTTTATCGGCATATCGGTCGACTTATCGCCATACCGTCTGATTTATCGGCCGATTTATCTTATTAGTCAGACAATGGTAAGCGATAAATTGAACGATTTATCGGAATATCGGAAGATATCTTGAACAGTGCCTAACACCAACACATGCTTCAAGAATAAGCATCGCAATGGCAAGCAGCCTTATAGTGGGGGGGG
>LR738715.1:644505058-644521738 GCA_902687465.1 Secale cereale
CGGGACACCACCGACCAGGAGATTGCTTATATAGCTTCTCGGGTTGAAGAGGCCGCTGCAGCCGCAGCGGCAGGAGAGTTCGGCTTCTCAGTTGATGAGGCAGAGGCTGCGGATGCGTCCAGCCAAGCAGAGGAGGCGGAGATCCGCAGGCTGCTGCAGCTTCCTCCCGACGAGCTCGCCGGGGTCCCTTCTTTGAGGCACTCCGGGATCCCCGGAATCGTGACCGAGGCTGCAACGAGAGGCGTCGTTGCCGGAGGAAACAGAGGCGCCGCAGGGAGCGGAGGCGCCGGAGCGGGCGGAGGCGCCGGAGGGAGAACGGCCACAGGGCAGGGCGCTGGGCCCAGCAAGCCATCCGAGGAGGAGGAGGAGGAGGAGGAGGACGCCGGGGCCGACGAGGACTCCGATGGGTCTCTGGGGCTCTATGCCGACGACGTCTCCTCGTCATCGGAGGCCTCCCCGCCTCGGGCAAGTCCCAAGCGGTCTCCGCTGAAACGTCTCCGCAAGGCGACGACGGGGACGAGGGCGTAGGCGCCCCGGCAACAACCAACTCGCCGGGCGGCGCGAGCTACCCGGGGGAGTCAAGCTGCGACGGGGGCGCCCGGCGCACCAACCACGGCGGGGGCGACCCGCACACAGGCCACGGCGGAGGCGCCCCGCACGTCAGCGCCAAGCGGAGGAGGGTCTTCGCAGAGCGGAGCGGCTGCTCCGCCCGCTCCTCGGGCCTCGGCGCCCACAGGGGCCGGGGCCTCGCAGCCCCCAGCCCCGGGGACCGCCAAGCGCCCGAGGGAGTCTTCGCCTCCTGCTCCTCGCGCGGACGCGCCTCAGGTGGCGTTTGAATTCTCCGCCCTGAGCGACGACGACGACGACGAGGAACAGGAGTAAGAACTTGAAGCTTTGTATTTTCTTCAACTCTGTCTTGATTCTTCTTGATTCTGATCTTGCTTCTTGTTTTGCTTTCAGGACCCTGGCCCAGCGAGCGGCGAAGAAGGCCAAGGTTCCCGTCGTCGAGGTCGCGGACGACTCGCCCGTCGCGGCGACTGGGGACGCGCCGGAGACGAGCCTGCCGGACCCGAGCGCTGCTCCGAGGAGCAGCCCCCAGCGCAGCCCCCAGCGTAAGTCTGGGTTCCATCTTTCCGCTCACCGGGCGCGCTTGAGGATCTTGTGTTATGCTAACACTTTGTTTTTTTTGTTGTTGTCTTGATTGTCTTGTGCAGAGGTGGAGCCGCAGCCACAGGTGCATCCGGAGATCGCTCCCGAGGAGCCGCAGGCCCAGCCGTCCCCGCCAAGGACGAACTCTCCGGCAAGGGAGAGTGCTCCGCCAAGGGCGGGTACTCCGCCAAGGGCGAGTACCCCGCCAAGGGCGAGTACCCCGCCAAGGGCGAGCAGTCCGGCGAGGGCGGCCACCCCGCCAAGGCAGAGCTCCCCTGTCGTCGCGGAGGAGGACGCGTAGGGCGACGGCAGCAACGCCCCTGTCGTCGAGGACACGGCGGGAGCCACCGAGCCGGCTGCGAAGGAGACCGCTCCGGCCGCAGACGCGTCGGCCGGGGAGGGGGACGGCGGCCATACTGCCGGCCCGGAGGCGGCAGGAGCGTCGAGCGCTGCACCGGCCGTCGACCCCTCCACCGAGAAGGAGCCGTCTGCCTACTATCTTGAGGCCCCCAACGACGTTTACATCCAGGTGCCGTGGGGTTCTTCATCGCGAGCCCCCGCGGAGGGCGAGGCCTTTGATGGAGAGGTTCTCGCCTCCGCGGGACTGAAGATCGTCGAGGCGCCCGGCGGAAGCGACGGGCCCGAGGAGGAGAAGCTGCTTCATCAGCTCCTGGCCCTTTACCGGGCCAGGCAGGCTAAGCTTGCGTCTCGGGAGGCCCTCGCCGCCAAGGCCACCGCCGACATGGAGAAGCGCGCGGCAGAGCTCCGCGCCGCCAACCAGGCTGCCCTCCGCGACGTGGCGGAGGAGCGCGAGAGGCTCGCCGGGGAGTACCAGGAGTGGCTCCTGGAGAAGGCCGAGGCCGAGGAGCAGCAGCGACTCGCCGGAGAGGAGCTGTCCCGGCGAGAAGGAGAGCTCACCCAACGGAAGGTCAACCTCGACTCCCACGAGGAAGATCTTGCCGCCCGGGAGCAGGCCCTTGGCGGAGAGCTGAAGGAGGCGAAGGCCGCCGCGGCTGCCGCGGAGACCGCCAAGGAGGAGCTCGCGGCCAAGGTTGCGCAACTGGAGGAGTCTCTGAAAGCGAGCGTGGAGAGGGTCACCGCGCTCAACACAGAGCACGAGAAGGACGCCCACACCAACTCCGAACTCCAGGTGCGTCTCTCCAAGCAGGGCGACGAGCTGAAGGCCGCCAAGGATTCGATTGAGGATCTGGAGCTGAAGGTTTCCACGCTGAAGGACTCGCTCGACGCCGTCCGGGACCGGGAAACCAAGCTGAAGGAAGAGCTCCGCAGGGAGCGAGGCTTGGTGGAGAGCGCCACCACTGCGGCTGAGAACTTCCGCCGGACCGTTGAGGTGTGGACCGACGACTTGGTGGCCTCTGCATCCAACATCGACCATGAGCTGCTGGCACTGAAGGTCGAGCATCTTATATACTCTCCGGATCCAAACCTCCCCCACAGCGCCAAGCTCAGCCTCTTCTTCAGAGGGATCGCGCCGGCCCTTGCAGGTCTTCGGAAGAAGCTCCCCGCGCAACTGGCCGAGGAGTCACGCCAGCTCTGCGCGGGAACCTTGGAGCGCGTTCTGACGAAGATTGTGCACCGCAACCCCGGTATAAACCTCTCCAACGTTCTTCGCAGCTTGCCGGCCGACGCAAATATGGAGGCGCTCAAGGCGCATGTCTCCCACATTATCGCCAAAGTGAACAAGATCTCCAGGATCGAAGGCGACCGCGTAGACTAGGCCTCCTTTTCCTTTATCTCTTTTGTTGCTGCATAGTGTGCTATGAACTCATTAGTCATTGCGACAAGTTATCCTTTGTAAGATATTTATCTTATTTTGATCAATCAGTGCAACGTTATCTTCCTTGTCTTGGTCATTTACTTTGTATGTTTTTCACCCTACGCTTCCAGGGAGCTTGTCGGCAAGGGGTCTTTGCCGCGAGCGCTGAGTACTGGACTCTTAAGCAGCCTGCTGGCCAAGGTCTTACCGGCAAGCAACCTTGCCTCGGCTAGTCGCAACACACTTAGCTTGCTGAGTGAACTCGGGAACGAAGCAAGAGCGCGACACTTGTCGCAGCTCACTTAAGTCGTTGAGCGTACTCGAAAACAAGATAAGGGTGCGGCTAGCCACGGGTAGGTTCCTCCGCGCACAGGTTTTCCATACAAAGTGTGGATGTTCAAGGAAGACAACTAAAATTTAAAAATTTGAATTGCTCAAATTCTAGTAACTTAGCTTTCATGATCTGTGCGTTCTCCGGCAAGCTTCTCTTTCTTGAACAGCACTCGGTTCCTCTTCCATCTCCTTCCCCCCTGGCAAACTTGTGCGCGAGGAACGTTCCTTCTGCTTAAGAGGCAAGGAAAAAGAGGAGGGAAACAAGTATATGGCCTTTCGGCGTGCTAGTGCTTACCGGATATGTTGTTGCACAAGATGCCAAATAATGCATGCAAATAACAAAGAAAAGCATGGGAGAGGCGAATAGTGCAAAACACAAAGCTTTACTGATGCACGGGGTCTTCGCCCGGCTTTGTACAAAGGGTTACATGCAACAGCGGCAAAGCTTGTACAAAAGGTGGTTGCCGGAGCGGATCACGGCAACCGCGCCTTATGGGTGAAACTTGCGAAGATGCTCTATGTTCCAGGAGTTGCTCACCGGTAAGCCTTCTTCGGTCTCAAGGCGGACAGCGCCGTGCCTTGTGACTTGTCTCACCCGATAAGGGCCTTCCCACTTCGGCGTCAACTTGTTGGAATTCTTGGCGGACTGAACACGCCGAAGCACAAGGTCGCCTTCCTCGAGACTCCTGGCCTTAACCTTGCGGCTATGGTAGCGACGCAAGGCCTGCTGGTATCGAGCAGCTCGCACAGCAGCCTGGAGACGTTCCTCCTCGAGGAGCAATGCATCATCTTGTCGCAGTTGCTCTTGCTCGAGCTCATCATAAGCGAGCACTCGAGGAGATCCGTATACGAGTTCCGTGGGGAGAACTGCCTCTGCTCCATAGACTAGAGCAAAGGGTGTCTGTCCGGTGGCTCGACTTGGTGTCGTTCTCATTGACCAAAGAGCCGCCGGTAGCTCCTCTATCCAGTTTCTTCCGCACTTACGCAGCCTGTCAAAAGTCCTTGTCTTGAGTCCGCGCAGCACTTCAGCATTGGCCCTCTCCGCTTGACCGTTGCTCCTCGGGTGAGCAACAGAAGCGAAACAGACCTTGGCGCCAAGGTCTTGGACGTACTGCATGAAGGTGCGACTAGTAAATTGTGTACCGTTGTCGGTGATGATCCTGTTAGGGATTCCGAAACGGCAAACAATTGACCTGAAGAACCTGACCGCTAATTGTGCTGTCACCTTTCTCACTGGTTCCACTTCTGGCCACTTTGTGAACTTGTCGATTGCAACGTACAAGTACTCAAAGCCCCCGACAGCTCGGGGGAAGGGGCCGAGGATATCGAGCCCCCAGACCGAGAAGGGCCAGGACAAAGGAATCGTCTGGAGAGCTTGAGCTGGCTGATGAATTTGCTTCGCATGGAACTGGCACGCTTCACACTTGGTTACTAGTGCAGTTGCATCTTGGGGGGCTTCTTGCCAGAAGAACCCTTGCCGGAAAGCTTTCCCGGCAAGCGCCCTTGCGCCAATATGGTGGCCGCATATGCCTCCGTGTATTCCTGCCAACAGCTTCTGTCCATTTTCCCTGGAGATGCACTTCAACCTGACACCATTGAGTCTTCTTCTGTACAGCTCATTGTCCACGAACTGGTACATACTTGACTGCCTGGTTATTTTCTCTATCTCTTCTGGGTCGTCGGGAAGTTCTCCAGTTTGCAGAAAACGAACGATCTGCTGCGCCCATGCTGGAGCCCGAGGCTCAACGGCAAGGACTAAAGGCATGAGGGCCGCTGCGGGGACCTCAGCTTCTACGGCAAGAACCTCTGGTTCTGCCGGAGCTGACGGCCCCCCGGCAAGCTCGCCGGGGCGAGGCTTGTCGGGAACACTTGCTTCAACTGTACAGATCCTTGGATCTGCAGGAGCAAACTGTTCCTCAGCGTTCTGATCGTTGGTCTTGGGGACCTTGGCGGCGGCCTCGGGGAGATCCGCCGGCAAGTAGTCGCCGGAGACCAACTTTCTCTTCTTGGACTGCCCAATTGATGGTGTAACGGATGGCTGAGTCAGCTTGAGCAAGAAGGTCCCTGGTTCCACAAGTAACTTCATCGCAGCACACTTCGAAAGGCCATCTGCAATTTCATTCTGAGCCCTCGGGACGTGCTCCATTTGCAGACCCTCGAAGTGCTCTTCAAGCTTCCTCACTTCATCTACATAAGCTTCCATCAAAGGGCTCTGGTAACTCTTGTTAACTTGTCGGACCACCAACTGAGAATCTCCCCGCGCAATCAGCTTCCTGATCCCAAGTTCGGCCGCAATCCTGAGGCCGGCAAGCAAGCCTTTATATTCAGCAGTGTTGTTTGTCGCTTGCTCCCTGGGAAAGTGCATCTGGATAACATACTTGAGGTGCTCTCCGGTGGGCGCGATGAGTACCACGCCGGCACCGGCGCCTTGCAGCGAGAAGGCACCATCAAAGTACATCACCCATTCACTTGTCGCTTCTTGTACGGGTACACTTGTCTCTGGAATTTCTTCATCGGGCGTCGGGGTCCATTCAGCTATGAATTCTGCCAAAGCTCGGCTCTGTATGGTTGAGGTACTTTCAAACTTGAGTCCAAAGCTTGACAGCTCCAGTGCCCACTCGACGATCCTGCCTGTTGCTTCTGGATTGTGCAATATCCTCTTCAGCGGAAAGCGAGTGACCACTGTTATCTCATGTGCTTGGAAATAATGGCGCAGCTTTCTCGAGGCCATGAGGAGGCCGAAAAGCAACTTTTGCACCCCGGAGTATCTTGATCTAGCCCCCTGCAAGAGGGAACTCACAAAATACACCGGGCGCTGCACCATCTTTCTTAGCACTTCTCCTTGATCCTGCGCAGAGTTGTCTTTGTCGGGGCCAGAGCTTGTCGGAGCACCCCCCTGCTTGTCGCTGGATTTGCTTGCCGGTGGTGCAGACTCCTCGTCGGCCTCTCTCTCCGCTACTAACGCAGCACTAACCACCTGGTTGGTTGCCGCTAGGTACAGCAGCAACTTCTCCTGTGGTCTAGGTGCGACAAGTATTGGAGTAGAGGATAGGTACCGTTTCAAATCTTGCAGCGCTGCCTCCGCTTCAGGAGTCCACTTCACGCGACCTGCCTTCTTCAAGATTTTGAAGAAAGGTAGGGCGCGTTCTGCAGACTTTGAAATGAACCTACTGAGGGCAGCCACACAACCTGCAAGCCTTCTGACATCCTTGACTCGCTTCGGGGCTTCGATCTGCTCGATGGCTTTAATCTTGTCGGGGTTAGCTTCAATCCCCCTCTGTGACACAAAGAACCCGAGAAGCTTGCCGGAAGGGACTCCAAAGACGCACTTCTCGGGGTTCAACTTGAGCTGTATCTTGCGCAGGTTCTGAAATGTCTCTTCCAAATCTTGGACTAGGGTATCCTTGCTCTTACTCTTCACCACAATATCATCCATGTAAGCCTCTACATTTCTGTGGATCTGTGGCTCAAAAGCAGTGTGCACTACTCTTGCAAAGGTTGAGCCTGCATTTTTCAGTCCAAATGGCATGCATATGAAGCAATAAGTGCCACATGGAGTGATAAATGCAGTCTTCTTTTCATCTTCCTTGGCCATGAAAATCTGATGGTAGCCTGAATATGCATCAAGGAAAGAGAGCAGCTCACATCCGGCAGTGGAGTCAACGATCTGGTCAATGCGCGGCGAGGGAAATGGATCCTTGGGACATGCTTTATTCACATCGGTGAAGTCTATACATAGTCTCCACTTCCCATTGGCCTTGCGCACGGCGACGGGGTTTGCCAACCACGTCGGATGGATCACGCCTCTAACTAGGCCTGCTGCCTCTAGCTTCTTGATTTCTTCAGCAATAAATTCTTGGCGCTCCACGGCTTGCTTCCTCACCTTCTGCTTGACGGGCCGCGCATGAGGACAAACAGCAAGCTTGTGCTCAATCACCTTCCTGGGAACGCCGGGGATGTCAGATGGTTGCCAGGCAAACACATCGACATTCGCCCGCAGGAAGGCAACGAGCGCGCTTTCCTATTTGCTATCAAGTGTGGCACTGATGGTGAAGGTACCACCAGTGCCGTCCTCCTTGGCGGACACCTTCTTGGTTGCCGGTGGAGCGGCCATCCCCTTCTTACACTTGCCGGTGGAGCTCGATGGAACGTCCTCGACGGCAGCGCAGCACTCCGAAGAGGTGCGGTTGCCGGAGTGGGCCCCAGAGCACTTGCCGGACTTGGTCTTGGTCTTCTTCCCCCCGGGAGCTTCAGCGGCAAGTGTATCCTTCTCTGCTGCGGCTGCTGCGTCCCGGTAGAGCTTGTCGGCGCAGACAAGCGCATCCTTCTTGTCGCCATGGACAGTGATGACGCTTATCGGCCCCGGCATCTTGAGTACGTTGTAGGCGTAGTGGGAAGCTGCCATGAACTTGGCGAGGGCGGGACGGCCGAGTATCCCATTATATGGTAATGGGATATCGGCGACGTCGAATGTGATGCGCTCAGTTCTGAAGTTGAGCTCCCCGCCAAAGGTCACCGACAGAGTTATCTTCCCCTTGGGCTTGCTCCTTCCCGGGTTGATTCCTTGGAAAGAACCGGTCTCTTCGAGCTCGCCATCTGGGATTTGGAGTTTCTTGATCACAGCAGAGGAGATCAAGTTCAGCCCGGCCCCGCCGTCAACCAACATTTTAGTGACCTTGAGGTTGCGGATGTTGGGTGAGACCAGCATCGGCAAGCACCCGACCGCAGTGGTGCGGTCAGGGTGATCCTCAAGATCAAAAATGATGGGCGTGCTGGACCATTTGAGGAACCTTCGCGACTCCACGGGCGGCTCTGCTGCATTCACCTCCCGCACCCACTGCTTGAGTTGGCGGTGGGAGGTGTGCAGAGAGGCGCCACCGTCGACGCACAGGACCTCCGTGGCCTTCTGGAACTCCTGCTCGCTGTTATCTTCATCCTCCATGTCATCATCGTCGTCTTCTTCGTCCTTGTCGCGGCCCCGGGGAGGTCGGTCACCTTGCCGCTGCTTGGCCTTGCCACGGCGTCCTCCCCGGCCGTTGAACGGCCGCTTCTTGCTTGGTTCTCCTCCGCCACCTTGGGCCTTCTCCTTGTCGCGCCGCTCGTACTCAGCTTTCTGCTGCTCGACGAGGTACTCGACGCGTTTGCAGTTGGAGAGGTCGTGGCCCTTGGTGCGGTGGATCTTGCAGTATTGCTTGTCGGAACCGTCCTGCTTGTCGGCTGCCGCTACAGGGGCAGGCTCCTTGCCGGAGCCGCCAGCCTGTGTTTGCTTGGCGGGAGCCTCCTTGCCGGACTTCTCAACGGCAAGCACCTCCTTCTTGTTCTTTCTTCTGTTGTTCCGCCGCCGGCTCTTCTTTGCCGGGGCGGCGTCGTCGCTGTCGCTTCCCCCTGCGCCAGCATCCTCTCCGGGGAGTTTCCTCCCCTCTTCGGCGCGCGCGCACTTATCAGCTAGAGCATAGAGCTCGCTGACATCCCGTATCTTGGTCATGGCCATTTCTTCACACATGCGGCGGTTACGCACGTTCTGGTGGAACGCGCTGATAACCGCGGCAGGGTGGACGTCGGGGATGTTGTGCTGCACTCGACTGAAGCGCTGGATGTACTTGCGCAGGGGTTCTCCTTCCTTCTAGGCCAGAATGTGGAGATCGCTCTCCTGGCCGTGGGGTTTGTGGCCGCCCGTGAAGGCGCCAACAAATTGGTGGCAAAGGTCCGCCCAAGAAGAAATGGAGCCTTCCGGCAAGTGCATGAGCCAAGAACGAACGTTCGGCTTAAGCACGAGCGGGAAGTAGTTCGCCAATATCTTCTCGTCGCGCCCCCCGGCAGCCTGCACCGCGATGGTGTAAATGCTGAGGAATTCCGAGGGGTGCGTCTTGTCGTCGTACTTCTCCGGTACGTCGGGCTTGAAGTTCTTCATGTTGGGCCACTGGACGCGCCGCAGCTCGCGGGTAAACGCAGGGCAACCTGCCGCGTACGGCAAGTCGCCTGGTTCACCGGGCGCGCGCGTGTCGACAGCGTTCCCAGCTCTCTGATCTGATTGTCGCCGAGCTTCTCGGCGGCGCTCGATCGTCGTTCGAGCGTCTTCTTGTCGCCGGTCGTCTAGGACTTGGCGCTGGTCCCGACGAGCCCGCGGATCCGACGACGCCGTGGAGCCGTCGTCGGCGTTGTTCCGGCGGGGCGGCGTCTTCTGCTTCTGCGGCGGGGAGTGCACGGTGGTTGCACCCCCGGCGGTCTTGTCGCCGTCGGCCTTCGTCTTCTCAACTTGCCGCGGCCGCGAGGTCGCCGGCTGTTGCGGAGAGTCGTTGTTGGCGAAGGCGATCAGGCTCTGGATGGTTGCCCTCCAGTCTTCGGCCTTGTCTGCCGCTGGAGGGAAGTCGAGGAGCAGTTGCGCCCTTGCGAGCGCTTCTGCTGGAGAGGAGGGGAGCGGGGGCGAGCTGCGCGAGGAGCGGGATATGCTCGGACTCCTAACTGGGTTAGAAGGAGCAGGGTCCCGCCCCGGCGACCGCGCCTTGCTCGTGCCAGGACGATGGCCCGGAGCATCCCGCGAGCCTCCGGTTTGCCCTTGGCCCAGCAAGCGGATGCCACCTCCTGTGGCATGGCGCTGCTGGGTTGTCGTTTGCTGAGATGGACGCGGCGCGTCCACGGAGACCGAGGCTCGGTCGTCCGTCTTGTCCTTGGATTTGGTGGCGTCGCGAGTTTCCTCGCCGGCGACCACCCTTCCGACGGCGTCTCCCCCGCCCACCGTTGGTTCCGGTGGCGGCGGATGAGACGCAGACGGGCCTGCGACCTCCGAAGCCTTCTTCTTCGGGGCCATGTCGCTGTTGCTGATGATGCTGAAGAACTTGGAGAGGTTGATGAAGAGTGCGCCCGCGTGAACGCCGGATCAGGTTCGCACAACCTCGACGCCCCCTACCTGGCGCGCCAAAGATGTCGGGGGAAACTGTCCACCACGAGCACCTATGGGACCGGAGCCCCTTGTTCGTGCGGTGAGGGAGCGGAGGGAGCACAAAGAGCAGATCGTGGTGAGCACGCGGGCAGTTTACCCAGGTTCGGGCCGCGACGGACGCGTAAAACCCTACTCCTGCTTGATTGTATTGAGTGTTGGAGCTCGAGAGCTTGAAGAACTAGCTACACCGAGCGTATGAGCGATCTAGGTTCCGAACCCTTTCTACGTTGTGCATGGGCCTCCTTTTATAGTGCAAGGGGTCACCGACAGGTGTCAACGTAGGAGAAAGGGGTAAAAATGTAAAAGTGGTGGTAGTTGTAACAGTGCGGGAACAGTGGATGAACAGTGCTCGAACAGTGGTCATCACCTACTTTGACAGTGGGGGACAAGAGCATTTAATGCCCGTCGCCGTCGACCCCAAAAGCGCCCGCCCTTGCGTCTCCGTTCGCCACGGCGATGGCTTTACCACCGTGGAGCGCCACCGTGTCCCCCAGGCTGCACAACCATCCGCCACGCGTCCCTGGAGTGGCCCCAGGGCGACGCGTGGTTCGATGAGCTGGAGCGCGGGCACACAGCGTAATTCTCCCCGGCAAGCACCTTGCCGGGGTCTTGACCTTGCCGGGCCCGGAAGCTTGTCGGGGCCCTGAGGCTTGCCGCTCCCCGGGCCCTGCCGGGGCGCACGTCGCGCCGAGGCATGTCTTCTGGTCTTCCTGGCAAGCTCCTCTCGCCAGGGTCTTGTGTTAGTGAGGTAATCTTGAGCCTGGGACGGCCATCCCGGCAAGCTCCACTTGCCGGGGTCTTGATCTTCTGTCTTGTATACTTTGTTTTTGAATGGTTTTATATGGAGCAGGAAGGTCTCCGGCGAGCACGTGGTAGGCCCTGCCGCGGGAAGCTGCTACTGCCCGTGTACAAGTTGGGCTACTGAGGTACCCCTACCTTAGTACACCGACAAAGATGGTATATGGAAAAGCTTGTCACTTACCTCTTGAGCTAGAACATAAGGCATATTGGGCTATTAAAGAGCTCAACTATGATTTCGAACTTGCCAGTGAGAAAAGGTTATTTGACATTAGCTGTCTCGATGAATGGAGAACCCAGGCCTATGAGAATGCCAAGCTATTTAAAGAAAAAGTTAAAAGATGCCATGACAAAAGGATACAAAAGCGTGAGTTTAACGTAGGGGATTATGTCTTGCTATTCAACTCTCGTTTAAGATTTTTTGCAGGAAAACTTCTCTCCAAGTGGGAAGGAACTTATGTTATCGAGGAGGTCTATCGTTCCGGTGCCATAAAAATCAACAACTTCGAAGGCACAAATCCGAAGGTAGTGAATGGTCAAAGAATCAAACATTATATCTCAGGTAATCCTATAAATGTTGAAACTAATGTTATTGAAACCATAACCCCGAAGGAATACATAAGGGACACTTTCCAGAACGATTCAGTCTCCGAAAAGGAAGAGGTACGTGATACGGTAAGTAAACCGACTCCAAAACAGTTCCGAAGGCAATTTTTCTGCGTTTTGGAATATTTAGAAAAATATAAAAATAAACCGCAGTCCGGAAGAGACACGGGCCATCCACGAGGGTGGAGGGCACGCCCCCCTTCCCAGGGCGCGCCCCCTGCCTTGTGGGCACCCCGTGTGTCCCATGGACTCCGTTTTCTTGTAGGTTACTCCTTTTTGTTGGAAAAAATTCATTATATATACTCCCGAATGTTTTGACCTCTGTATCACACAAAAATGCTCTGTTTTCATTTCGAGCTGCCATTTTTGACAGATCTAGATCATCATAGCGTCCTCCAACACCCCCAAGGACAAGTTATTCGAGAAGGTCATCAACCCCTACCTTGCGGAGGTGTTGCACCACCCTAAAACCATGGAGTTGCATGAGGGGGTGCTGCACATCCGTGATGTTGAGGGGCTGAGGAGGACCGGGAGCGTGGAGACAAGACTCGAAGCAATGGAGCAGCAAGTTTTCAAGTGCCAAGGTATGGTGGAACGAGGACTCAATGCCAACCACATGATGATCTTGGAGCTCGCCAACAACCTCAAGCTGGATTCAAGGATCTTTGGGGAAGCTATCTCCAATCTTTAAGAGAAGATCGAACACCTCCAAGCCCAGATCTATGACCTGTGAAACCAAAACTGTGAGTATGAATATAGATTCAAGAAGATGAGTTTGGCTGCAGATTTGACTATCCCGGAGACTCGATCATCCTTCTACGATGGTAAACCCATGCCTTGGAAGGTGGAGAACAAGCCTACATCAGCAACAACTCCATCATCACCACCCCCGAAGAAGGAGACATAATCATATGGGTATGGGCACTCCCCTTGGCAACTGCCAAGCTTGGGGGAGTGACCTCAGTATCGTATCACCATCACTCCTATCTTTACCGCTTTACTTAGTTCGATCCTTTTGGTAATATCTTGATCTAGTAGAATAAAGTTAGCATGATCTAGGTTTGGGTTTTTGCCTTGTGAGCTTTACCCTTTGTAATCGAGTCCGCGAGTTATATAATAAAGATTAATGTTGAGTCAAGGGCTTGATTTCCTCATTTGGGTCATGATAAAAAGAAAACATAAAGAGTATCAAAGAGGTCATATTGATCTTGTGGGAAGTAATGACTTCACATACAAGAGTATGATAAATAAAAGTTGTTGGGAGGTGACAAACATAGTTTTGGTCATCGTTGCAATTAATAGGAAGTAATAAAAGAAGAGAGGCTTCACATACAAATATACTATCTTGGACATCTTTTATTATTGTGAGCACTCATTAAAGTATGACATGCTAAAGAGTTGATGTTGGACAAGGAAGACAACATAATGTGTTATGTCTTCTTATATCCGAAATAAAGTATATTGTCATGGATCATCCAACATGTTGAGCTTGCCTTTCCCCCTCATGCTAGCCAAAACTCCTCGCACTAAGTAGAGATACTACTTGTGCTTCCATATATCCTTAAACCCAGTTTTGCCATGAGAGTCCACCATACCTACCTATGGATTGAGAAAGATCCTTCCAAGTAAGTTGTCATGTTGCAAACTCGCTAAAATATGTATGATTTATTAGTGTGGGAGAAATTAGCTTTATACGACCTTGTGATATGAAGTAATAAAAGCGACGGACTGCATAATAAAGGTCCTTATCACAAGTGGCAATATAAAAGCGAAGTTCTTCTATGCTAAGACTTTGTGCATCCAACCATACAAACACATGACAACCTCTGCTTCCCTCAGCGAAGGGCCTATCTATTATTCCTGTCTTATAAGTGTCAAGGTGAAATCCACCTTTCTTTTTTTTACATTTTATCCTTTGGCAAGCACATTGTGTTGGAAAGATCCTGACATATATACCCACTTGGATGTAGGTTTTCATGATCTATTACTGTTGACATTACCCTTGAGGTAAAAGGTTGGGAGGCAACACCATAAGCCCCTATCTTTCTCTCTGTCCGATTAAAACTCCGTAAACATAAGTATTGTGTGAGTTTGAGCAATTGTGAAAGACTATATGATAGTTGAGTATGTAGGCTTGCTGAAAAGCTCTTATATTGACTCTTTCCCATATTACGATAAATTGCAATTGCTTCAATGACCAAGATCAAAGTTTGTTAGTTTCCAATGAAGTTTATGATTCATACTTGATATTGTGGATGATTTGTTACTTTAGCATAAGAATCATATGACTATATTTACTTAAGTTTTGGTTATGAGAATGATCATGATGCCCTCATGTCCGTATTTTGTTTTTATCGACACCTCTATCTCTAAACATGTGGACATATTTTTCGTTATCGGCTTTCGCTTGAGGACAAGCGAGGTCTAAGCTCGGGGGAGTTGATACGTCCATTTTGCATTGTGCTTTCAAGTTGATATTTATTGCATTATGGGCTGCTCTTACATGTTTTGTCACAATACTTATGCCTCTTCTCTCTTATTTTACAAGGTTCACATGAAGAGGGAGAATGCCGGCAGCTGGAATTCTGGGCTGGAAAAGGAGCAAACTCTGGAAACCTATTCTGCACAACTCCAAAAGCCCTGAAACTCAACAGGACATCGTTTCGGAAAATATAAAAAATATCTGGCAAAAGAAACCAACGAGGGGGGCCACCGGCTGTCCATGAGGGTGGGCGGCGCGCCCCCCTTCCCAGGGCGTGCCCCCTGCCTCGTGGGCTTGCCGGCAGGCCCCCGATGCCCATCTTCTCCTATATGAGGTGTTTTGACCTGGAAAAAATCATAAGGAGGCTTTCGGGACCAGACGCCTCCGTCTCGAGGCGGAACCTAGGCGGAAACCAATCTAGGGCTCCGGCAGAGCTGTTCTGCCGGGGATACTTCCTTCCGGGAGGGGGAAATCATCACTGCCGTCATCACCAACAACCCTCCCATCTTTGGGAGGGCTATCTTCATCAACATCTTCACCAGCACCATCTCCTCTCAAACCCTAGTTCATCTCTTGTATCCAATCTTTGTACCCAAACCTCAGATTGGTACCTGTGGGTTGCTAGTAGTGTTGATTACTCATTGTAGTTGATGCTAGTTGGTTTATTTGGTGGAAGATCATATGTTCAGATCCATTATGCATATTAATACCCCTCTGATCATGAACAATATTATGTCTCGTGAGTAGTTACTTTTGTTCCTGAGGACATCGGAGAAGTCTTGCTATTAGTAGTCATGTGAATTTGGTCTTCGTTCGATATTTTGATGAGATGTATGTTGTCTCTCCTCTAGTGGTGTCATGTGAACGTCGACTACATGACACTTTACCATTATTTTGGCCTAGAGGAAATTGGGAAGTAATAAGTAGATGATGGGTTGCTAGAGTGACAGAAGCTTAAACCCTAGTTTATGCGTTGCTTCGTAAGGGACTGATTTGGATCCATATGTTTGAGGCTATGGTTAGGTTTACCTTAATACTTCTTTTGTAGTTGCTGATGCTTGCATTAGAGGTTAATAATAAGTGGGAGGCTTGTCCAAGTAAGGGCAGCACCCAAGCACCGGTCCACCCACATACCAAATTATCAAAGTACCGAACGCGAATCAGATGATCGTGATGAAAACTAGCTTGACGATAATTCCCATGTGTCCTCGGGAGCGCTTTCCTTTATATAAGAGTTTGCCCAGGCTTGTCCTTTGCTACAAAAAGGATTGGGCCACCTTGCTGCACCTTATTAACTTTTAGCGTTTGTCACTTGCTACCAATTACCTTATCACAAAACTATCTTTTACCTATAATTTCAGTGCTTGCAGAAAATACCTTACTGAGAACTGCCTATCATTTCCTTCTGCTCCACGTTGGGTTCGACACTCTTACTTATCAAAAAGGACTACGATAGATCCCCTACACTTGTGGGTCATCAGTAATCCAAATAGCTCAACAGTGGCCAATACCATGTTTTCATGGCGAGTACTTGTAAACTGACCGAAAGGTTCAGAAGTGGGGAGTCAACGTCGTTGAGCCGACGGGCGGTTCACCTGCCCCGGCTAGAAAATCCGAGTCAGCTAGCCCTCGTGGTGGCCCCTCAAGTGGGAGGTTACAAGTTCACAAAGGTACTTATGGATGGTGGCAACTGATGGAAATATGCTCTAGAGGCAATAATAAAGTTGTTATCATTACATTTCTTTATTCATGATAAAGGTTTATTATTAATACTAGAATTGTATTGACCGGAAACTTAAATACATGTGTGAATACATAAACAAATACCGTGTCCCTAGTGAGCCACTATTAGACTAGCTCGTTGATCAAAGATGGTTAAAGTTTTCTAATGATAGACACGAGTTGTCATTTGATAACGGGATCACATCATTAGGAGAATGATGTGATGGACAAGACCCATCCATTAGCATAGCATATGATCGTTTAGTTTATTGCTACCACTTTCTTAACGTCAAATACATGTTTCTTCAACCATGAGATCATGCAACTCCCGGATACTGGAGGAATACCTTGTGAAAGTGCAACTATCCCTGGGTGGTTTTGGTAATTCCTAACAACATATAGCTCATTGAACTAATGCTATTACAAGATAAATATTTCGGGAAAGTTCAATGATTGGCATGGCATGGATTAGGAATATGGACCCCTCAAAATGCTAAGGACACATATTAACTCAAGCTCAAGACTCTACAGTTTCTATTTTAGTGATCCAAGATCACATTGAGTCCAGAGGAAAGCCAATACTATTAAAAGGGGATGAGGTGTTGCTTAATGAGTTTCTTGCTCAAAATGCTTAGTGACATACTCCAAAACCCTCAACCACTTTCTCACATCCACATATGTACCAAACCAAAAGTCAAACTCGGCCCCACCAAAAAGCTCTATCCGGCGCCACCGAGTTCATTTGACATAGCCACTGCCACTAAACCCTAATCATTTCGGTCTCACCGAAAGGGATCTCGGTCTCACTGAGATGGGACTGCAAACTCTCTGTTTCCCTTCGTAACATTTTGGTCTCGTCGAGATGAGCGATCG
>LR738715.1:644521748-644541921 GCA_902687465.1 Secale cereale
ATGCTAAGGACACATATTAACTCAAGCTCAAGACTCTACAGTTTCTATTTTAGTGATCCAAGATCACATTGAGTCCAGAGGAAAGCCAATACTATTAAAAGGGGATGAGGTGTTGCTTAATGAGTTTCTTGCTCAAAATGCTTAGTGACATACTCCAAAACCCTCAACCACTTTCTCACATCCACATATGTCCCAAACCAAAAGTCAAACTCGGCCCCACCAAAAAGCTCTATCCGGCGCCACCGAGTTCATTTGACATAGCCACTGCCACTAAACCCTAATCATTTCGGTCTCACCGAAAGGGATCTCGGTCTCACTGAGATGGGACTGCAAACTCTCTGTTTCCCTTCGTAACATTTTGGTCTCGTCGAGATGAGCGATCGATCCCACCGAGTTCAGAATGCAAACTCTCTGTTTCCCCTTCGTAACGTTTCGGTCCCACCGAAATGAGCGAATCGGTCCCACCGAGTTTTCCTAACCAACTCTCTGGTGTGCTTATTACCAAAATTGGTCCCACCGAGTTTGTGTAATCGATCTCACCGAGATTACGTTATGCCCTAACCCTAATAAAATTGGTCCTACCGAGTTGATCATATTGGTCCCACCAAAATACCTAACGATCACATTATGAACTGAGTTGGTCTGACCGAGTTCTTTGAATCAGTCCCACCGAGTTTGGTAAATTGTGTGTAATGGTTGGATTTTGTGTGGATGCTATATATACCCCTCCACCCACTCTTCATTCATGGAGAGAGCCATCAGAACATACCTACACTTCCATCATACATGTTCTGAAGAGAACCACCTACTCAAGTGTTGAGATCAAGATATTCCATTCCTACCATATAAATCTTGTTCTCTAGCCTTCCCCAAGTTGCTTTCCACTCAAATCATTCTTCCACCATATACACATCCGTGAGGAGCTGTTTGAGTGTTGGGGAGATTATCATTTGAAGCATTTGAGCAAGGAGTTCATCATCAACACATAGTCTATTACCATTTGGAGAATGGTGTCTCCTAGATTGGTTAGGTGTCACTTGGGAGCCTCCGACAATATTGTGGAGTTGAACCAAGGAGTTTGTACAGGAAAGGAGATCGCCTACTTCGTGAAGATCTACCCTAGTGAGGCAAGTCCTTCGTGGGTGATGGCCATGGTGGGATAAACAAGGTTGCTACTTCGTGGACCCTTCGTGGGTGGAGCCCTCCGTGGACTCGCGCAACCGTTACCCTTCGTGGGTTGAAGTCTCCATCAACGTGGTTGTACGATCGAACCACCTATAGGAACCACAACAAAAACATCCATCTCTACACATGCGTTTGCTTCCTCCAAACTCCTCCCTTTACCTTCATATGCAATTGTTTTACATTCCGCTGCAATACTCTTAGAATTGCATGTGTAGGTTGATTGCTTGACTCATGCTAAGTTCCTAAAATCTGCCAAGAATTAAAATTGCGAAAAGGCTAGATTTTTATTTGGTCAATTAGTCTAATCACCCCCTATAGACATACTTTCGATCCTACACCTTGTGTGCTGTCAAACGTCACAACGTAACTGGGTGATCATAATGATGCTCTATAGGTATCTCCGAAGGTGTCTATTGGGTTGGCATGGATCGAGACTGTGATTTGTCACTCTGTGTGATAGAGAGGTATCTCTGGGCCCTCTCGGTAATACGACATCACAAGAAGCTTGCAAGCAAAGTGACTAGGGAGTTATTTGCAAGCCGATGTATTAGGGAACGAGTAAAGAGACTTGCCGGTGATGAGATTGAACTAGGTAAGGAGATAACAACAATCGAATCTTGGGTAAGTAACATAACGACATACAAAGGGAACTATGTATGTTGTCATAAAGGTTCGACTAATAAAGATCTTCATAGAATATGGAACCAATATGGGCATCCCACTATTGGTTATTGACCGGAGAGACGTCTCGGTCATGTCTACATCATTCTCGAACCCGTAGGGTCCGCATGCTTAACATTCGTTGATGATATATAGTATTATATGAGTTATGTGAATTGGTGACCAAAGTTTGTTTCGAGTCTTGGATGAGATCACGGACATGATGAGGAGCTCCGGAATGGTTCGGAGGTAAAGATTGATGTATAGGATGATACTATTTGGTCTCCGGAAAGGTTTCACAATGCACCGGGTAATTATTGAATCACCGGAAGGGGTTTCGGGAAGGCCACGAGGAGTTATTGGGCTTATTAGGCCAACGATGGAAGCACACCATCCCACAACGGGCTGGTGCACCCCACTTCTAGGCCGCCGTCCCTAGGGAAGGAAAGGGGGAGGGCTAGCCCCTCCCGCCTTCCCCCCCACATGAGAGAAAGGAAGGGGGGGGGGCGCCTCCCCTCCCGCCTTCTCCCCAAGCGCCAAAGAAGGAAGGGGGGCGGCCAGGGCAGGCCTTAGGGCTGGCCGAGGGAGTCCTGGATTTGGGGGTCCACGAGTGTCCGATCTATCGAAGCTGGGCCGGACTGATGGGCCGTGAAGATGAAGATAAACAAACATCCCCCGTGTCCGGTTAGGACTGCTGTGTATGTAGAAAGGCAGGGTAGATGTGTGGGTGTGATGATTCCTACCTTCCCAAGTAATCTTTGTAACCCTAGGGATCCTCCGATGGATATATAAACCCGAGGGTCTTGTCTGTAGAGGGTAGCAGAATCACAATCACATAGGCTGGACTTCTAGGGTTTAGCCATTACAATATCGAGGTAGATCAACTCTTGTAACCCTATATTCATCAAGATCCATCAAGCAGGAAGTAGGGTATTACCTTGATAGAGAGGGCCCGAACCTGGGTAAACATCGTGTCCCTAGTCCCTTGTTATCATCGATCCTTAGACGCATAGCTTGGGCACCCCTACCCGAGATCTCCCGGTTTTGACATGGACAATTGTGCTTTCATTGAGAGCTCCACTCTGCGCTCGTGAGAAACAATTGTTGGCTCATCTCACCATCAGCGATGACATCACCCTCGCACGAAGCCCCACCCGAAGGAAGGGTGGCGAGAAGCAATTGGTGGCATCCGGATCTCCGAACCCTTTTGATATGGACAATCGGTGCTATCCGGATCTCCGAACCCTTTGAGCCGGACACCCTTCCTTTGGGTGGGGCTTCGTGCCTTTCGAGCTCAAGGACAGACGCCGAGCCCGGAGAATGCTTAGATCCCGTAGGACCCGGATCGTCCACACCGGAGGTTGTTTGAGCCCCGGCCACTACATTGGGTCGGGACTCAAATTTATCCACACCCACCCACCACAGCAAATACTCTCCAAGTAACTCTGGACCTCCGGACATATGTGATCTCATGTACGTGCAACAGCAGCCCCAAGAGACGGTTCATCACTTCTGGGCCAGATTCCTGCTTGTTAAAAACAAGATTAAGGACTGCTGCAACCACGACGCGGTTCCCATATTTCACCGCAATTGCACGGACGAGGGAGTTTTGAACACCCTCAACCGCCGTCGCATATGAGGTTTTATGGAATTGTCACATTTAGTACGAAACTACTGCGCCATGGAAAGTAGTTGGAAGGCCCAGAATACACATCTGGAGCAGTCCGTCTTCGGACAATATGCCGCTAAAGCAAAACGGACATACCCTAGCAGGGCATCCGATCTCGTGCCCATTGGCAATAAAAATAGACCTTTCACACGACACCGGTCCGTTCTGGATGAACTCTTAGATAAGCCTTGCCAAATACATGCCGCCCCAGACATTATCCCAACCCACAGCCTTCGAGTGTGTTGGGTACTTTGATAGGTAGCGAACAACCATGAAGCAATCCTCGCCACCGCAACTTCAGGGGAGAACAATTTTGACATCCTCACTTTCTTCGAGACATTCTTCTCAAACAACCGGCGCAAGAGAGCACATGGCAAACTTGCCGAGGTTCATCAAATAAGCACTACAAGCCCACGGAGCGACACGACAATCACTTTTTCTGCCGACGACGAACCGCGAGTCCGGCCGGTCCAAGCCACGGCTGCTCTTGTACTAAACCCAATAGTAGACGGGTTTCGCCTTACTAAAGTACTCATGGACGGTGGCAGCGGACTCAACCTCATATACGAAGACACGCTTGCAAAAATGCAGGTTGATAAATCCCGCATGGAACAAAGTAATACAACCTTCATAGGAATTATTCCCAGCCGGGAAGCCCAGTGTTCGGGAAGTATTAAGTTCGATGTGGTATTCGGTACACCCAAGAACTACAGGTCGGAGGAACTGCTCTTCGACATTGTCCCCTTCGACAGAGGATACCACGCTCTTCTAGGGCGGGACACTTTCTGATGCTTTCAGGTCATACCCCATTACGGGTACATGAAGCTCAAATTGCCATGGCCCAATGGAATAATCACAGTAGTAAGTGATCCAGACAGAGCACTCCGTGCCGAGAACAAAACCGCATCCTTGCCCCTAGAGGCACTATCCGAAGCCTTCGCGGCCAAAGAATTAACCACCTTACGATCCACGATGGACAAGGATGACGTAGTCCTTGATAAAAGATCGAAATATACCTCCTTCAAGCCAGCATATGAAATTACCAAATTTCAAGTGCATCAGACGGACCCCAACAAGACGACATCCAATGGGGCACAGCTGGACCCGACGGTAGATAGCACCTTGCGCGCCTTCCTCCGCAAAAACTGGGACATATTCGCCTAGCACCCTTCAGGCATACCTGGAATCCCACGTAGGCTGGCCGAACACAGCCTTAACATTATTAAAGGGTTCAAACCAGTCAAGCAGTCACTACGATGATTTTCTGAACCCAAAAGACAAGCAATGGGGGAAGAGCTGGCCAAGTTACTGGAGGTTGGATTCATAAGGGAAAGTAAACATCCGGATTGACTAGCCAATTTAGTCATGATACCAAAGAAGGATAAATCATGGTGCCTTTGTGTCGACTTGAAGGACCTAAACAAGGCTTGCCCTAAGGATCCTTTTCCACTGCCCCGCATTGACCAAATCATCGATGCAACCGCATGACATGACTCGTTATGTTTCCTCGATGCTTACTCCAGATACCATCAGATAAAAATGAAGGAATCCGACCAGGCCGCGACGACGTTTATCACTCCGTACAGGCCCTTTTGCTTCAACACTATGCCCTTTGGGCTCAAAAACGCTAGTGCCACGTATGAACGCATGATTCAAACATGCTTAGAGAAACAAATTGGCAGGACAGTGGAGGCATATGTCGATGATTTAGTCATCGAGACCAAACACGTCGAAACATTGCTGGATGATCTTTGCCTCACGTTCAACAACCTCCGAACATATGACATACGACTCAATCCAGAAAAATGCGTCTTCGGAGTTCTGGACGGAAAGCTGTTAGGGTTTATTGTATCCCATAGAGGAATTGAAGTGAACCCAGCCAAAATCCGGGCCTTGTCATAACTGGCTACGCCAACTGATCCAAAACATCTCCAAAAGCTAGCAGGATGCATGGCGGCCTTAAGCCGCTTCATCTCAAGACTGGGAGAAAAAGCATAACCACTTTATAGACTGCTTAGGCGCACAGACAATTTCGAATGGACGGATGCGGCCACGGCCGGATTGGATGAGATAAAAACCTTATTAGCAGGCAATCCAATCCTAGCCGCTCCAAGTGTTGGCGAGCCAATACTGCTTTATATCTCAGCCACTCACCAGGTAGTGAGTGCGATACTCGTCGTCGAACAAGAGGAAGAGGGACCTAAATTCCCTGTCCAAAAACTAGTATACTACGTATCAGAGGTTCTCACACCATGCAAGTCACGATACCCCCATTATCAGAAAATTGCGTGTGTGGTGTTCATGGCATCTCGGAAGCTCTGACACTACTTTCAAGAGTGTTCGATTACAGTGGCATCTGAAGTACCACTCAATTACATCATAAACATTAAAGACCCCATAGGCCGCATAGCCAAATGGGCCATCGAGCTTTTGCCGTTCGAAATAACGTACAAACCACGCCCGACTATTAAATCTCAGGTGCTGGCCGACTTTGTCGTAGAATGGGCCGAGGATGAACTCCCTAAAGAGTACGAAGCATACTCCCACTGGACCATGTATTTCGACGGCTCTAAAATGCTAGCCGGATTTGGGACCGGTGTCATATTGATATCTCCCACATGGGATACAGTCCGCTACATACAGCAAATCATGTATACAGACTCAAACATTGCTTCCAAATACGAGGCACTACTACATGACCTCCGCATGGTCGTATCCATGGGCATACAACGCCTCGAGGTGCGTGGAGACTCAAACCTCGAAATATCTCAGGTAAACGGAGAATTTGATGCGAAGGACTCAAAGATGGCAGCTTATCGAAACGCCATATTATAAATATCAGCTCGATTTGAGGGGCTGGAATTTCACCATGTAGCTCGGGACAGTAACCAGGCAGCGGATATACTCGCTCGCATGGGCACCAAACGCGACCCGGTCCCGCCTAACACCTTTGTAGAAAGGCTGTTTAAGCCATCAGTGACATGTCAGGACGAGAGCGGAGACGCTAATTCAGGTCCGAACACGCCCCCATCAGCCGAACTCAATACAGATGTCATCAGGGATTTGGATATGGAAATAACATCTTCGGCTCATGAGATCATGGCTATTGTAGCCCCCTGTACTGAACCTTTCCCGGCCTACCTTAATAGGCAGGAACTCCTCGATAACCAAAATGAGGCCCGTCGCATAATTCGGTGTTCTAAAGCCTATAAAGTTCACGAAGGTGAATTATAGAAGAAAAGCACTACTGGTGTTCTCCAAAGGTGCATCTCCGAAGAGGAGGGATGACAACTTATAGCCAAAAATACGCGCTGGCATGGGCGGCCATCACGCCGCAGCTCCGGCTCTCATAAGCAAGGCTTTCCGAACAGGTTTCTTCTGGCCAACTGCCAGAGCAGATGCTCAAGCCCTAGTCCAACATTGTCTTGGATGTCAAATTTTCGCAAATCAAGGTCATATGCCTCCCACAGCTCTGAGAACCATCCCTATTACTTGGCCCTTTGCGGTCTGGGGGCTGGATATGGTCGGACCACTTAAAGGGGGAAGCCAAAAAAAGAAATATTTGCTGGTCATGGTGGACAAATTCACTAAGTGGATAGAAGCCAACCCAGTCAGAACGGCTGAGGTAGGGCCAGTGATAGATTTCATATCCAGTGTCCCGCACAGTATTATCCCAGATAACGGCTCCAACTTCACAACTGATGAGGTGAAAAACTGGTGCGCCAAGTTAGGCATTAAACTTGATTACGCCTCCATGTACTACCCTCAAACAAATGGTCAAGTCGAAAGGGCCAATGGCTTAATAATGAGCGACATTAAACCCCGACTGTTCACTCCCTACGGGAGTCAGATAAACACTGAGTTGAGGAGCTCGAGTCTGTACTTTTGGGGTTGCGGACCACATTGATACGTCTCCAACGTATCTATAATTTTTGATTGTTCCATGCTATTATATTATCATTCTTGGATGTTTTACAATCATTTCATATCATTCTTTGGGACTAACCTATTGACATAGTGCCAAGTGCCAGTTGCTGTTTTTTGCTTGTTTTTTACATCGCAGAAAATCGTTATCACACAGAGTCCAAACACCGCGAAACGTTTTGGCAATTTTTTATGGACCAGAATACCTAGGATGGGCTAGAGCAGCACCTGGGGGTGCCCGAAGGGGGCACAACCCACCAGGGCACGCCTGGGCCCCCAGGCGCACCCAGGTGGGTTGTGCCCACCTCGGTGGCCTGCCGCACCCCGTCTTTACCCTATAAATTCCCGAATATTCCGAAAACCCTCAGGGTGAACCTAGATCAGAAGTTCCGCCGCCGCAAGGCTCTGTAGTCCACAAGATCCAATCTAGAGCCCTTTTTGGCACTCCGACGGAGGGTGAAATCATCACCGGTGGCCATCTTCATCATCCCGACGGCCACCATGATGAGGAGGGAGTAGTCCACCCTCACGGCTGAGGGTTTGTACTAGTAGCTATGTATTTAATCTCTCTCTCACGCGATCTCGAGATGTCACGATCTTGATATATCATGGGCTTTCTTAACATAGATGGATCATATGATGTTTCTACCCTATCTATTCTTGTTGTGATGAATGGAATCTTTTCCCTTGTTACCTCGATAGAGAGGGACCGAACCTGGGTAAACATCGTGTCCCCAGTCCCTTGTTACCATCGATCCTTAGATGCACATCTTGGGCACCCCTACCCGAGATCTGCCGGTTTTGACACCGACACGAGCCGCCGACCCCCTTGGGGCGCCCTGGGCTGCCTCCCCTCCTCGCCCAACCTATATATATGTGAGGAGTGAGAGGGGCAAAACACACTACGATCCCCAAGCCGTGTGTAGTGCCATGTCTCCCTCTAGTTCTAGTTCCTCCTCCATCGACATCCGTTGTGTTTGGTGAAGCCATGCAGATAGATTCACCACCATTGTCACCACGCCGTCGTGGTGCTAGAACTCGTCTACTACTTCGCACCTCCTGCTGGATCGGGAAGTCGAGGACGTCATCGAGCTGAACACGGAGGTGACGTACGTTTGGTACTTGATCGAGACAGATCGTGAAGGTGTATGACTACATCAACTGCCTTGATAAACGCTTTCGCTTAGCGATCTTCAAGGGTTTGAATATGATCTCCCCCTCTCGCAGCTATGCATCTCAATGGATAAATCTTGTGTGTGCGTAGATTTCTTTTGTTTTCCATGCAACGTTCCCCAACAATGACATCAAGAGCCAGGTCTATGCGTAGATGATATGCATGAGTAAAACACAATGGAGTTGTGGGCGGTGATGTTCATACTGCTTACCACCAACGTCTTATTTTGATCCAGCAGCATTGTGGGATGAAGCGGCCCGGACCAACCTTACATGTCCATGTACATGAGACAGGTTCCACCGACTAACATGCAACTTGTTTTACAAAAAGGTGGTTGGCGGGTGTTTGTTTCTCCTACTTTAGTTGAATCGAATTTGACTATGGCCGGTCCTTGAAGAAGGTTAAAACAACAAACTTGATAATCGCCGTTGTGGTTTTGCATAGGTAAGAACGGTTCTTGTTAGTTGCACGTAGCAACCACACAAAACTTGCAACAACAAAGTAGAGGACGTCTAACTTGTTTTTACAGGGCATGTTGTGATGCGATATGGTCAAGACGTGATGTGATATACGTTGTTGTATGAGATGATCATTTTTTTTGACTATATACTGCAAGGCAAAAGCCTCACAGTCCACTTTATTGAAATATAATAAAATCAAATTACAACAAGGTTAGAGATACTTACATGAGTGGACTAAACAAAAGAACCTAAGGTAAGTTAGTTAGCCAATACATAAAGCTATCCTTGTATTTACATTTTATCCTATGAGATAAAAGGGTCATGTCATGGATAAAATTGTGCCTCCATCGCCTGAAAAGAGGAGATTCATTTCTGAAGACCTTTCCATTCCTAGTAATCCATATGTTCCAGGCAGTAGTGAAAACCACTTCAGTAAAGAATGGTTGGCCAAAATCAGCCCTTGCTTTGCAAGCCATGTGGTAGGTGGTCATACCAGGTATTGGATCCCAGGAAATTTGCAAATAGTTCCAAACTCTTTGGCTGAATATGCAGGAGAAGAAAAGATGGATGACATCTTCATGTATATGATGAGGACATAGAACACATGTTAGGTCATCCACATGCCAATGTCTGCGTTGAAGCATATCTCTGGTGTTTAACCTGTCTCTAAGGAGGAGCCAACCAAACAGTTTAATCTTCATTGTGCATGCACTTTTCCATATCCAAGAAAAGATAGGGTCAGAAACTATTTGCTGATGAACTTGAGTGTAGTATGATTTGGGCCTAAAGGATCCTTTATTAAAAGGCCAAATCCAGCTATCAGTGTCTTGTGAAGTACAGTGAGAACTCAGAGCATTCTGCAGGTACTGCAGTTCATCAAAAGCATGTGTGGATAAAGGCAGATGAAAAGATCCCATAAGATCCTGATCCATGACTTGAGCAACAGAAAGTTGACCATCAATCACATATGAAAATAATCTGGGGAAATAATTGCTCAATGTTTCTCCATTGATGTCAGATAGCCAAGGATCATGCCAGAAAAGGATGGAGGTGCCATTACCAAGGCAAGGCTTGGCAATAGACAAGTATTTGGCAGATAATTTGAAGACATCTCTCCACCAAAATGATCCACAAAGGATAGTTGAATGAGGCATAGAATCATGGTAGTAAGAATCCCAGACCAAGCTGACCCAAGGGATATCATGATGGTTGTAGAACTTATGGAGGAATTTCATCAACAGAGCTTCATTGTGGACCTTGAGGTTAAGCACCCCAAGACCCCCTTTATCTTTTGGTAAGCAGACCAATTTCCATGCAGCAAGAGACTGTTTTGGTGTGTCAGAATTGCCTCTCCACAGACATTGTCTCTGTATTCTTTCAATCTGCTTTAGAATGCCAATTGGGATGTCCAGAGAGCAAAAGAAATATATGGGTATAGAAGATAAGACAGACTGTAGTAGCTGTAGTCTGCAACCTTGATTAAGAAAACAAGATGATGTAGAAAGCCTTCTTTCAATTCTATGCACCAAAGGAAGCAAGTCCTGGACAGTAGGTTTAGTTGTACCCATAGGCAAACCTAAATAGGTAAATGGCATTGTTCCAAGCTTACAACCTAATAGAGTGGATAATCTGTTTGCCTCTTCACCAGATAAGTTAATGGGGACCATCATAGATTTAGCAAAGTTGACTGATAATCCAGTTGAAGTTGCAAAAACATCCAACATGTCTTTCAAGGCAATTAGTTGCTGATCTACAGCAGGAAGAACAATTAAAGTATCATCTGCATATTGAACAATTGGATAATGTGGACAGTTTGTTGGGATTGGCAGAGTTAAGATTCCTCTGCTGCACATGTCATTCACCACAGATTGCAAAAGATCAGCAGCAAGCACAAAGAGCAAAGGGGACATGGGATCCCCTTATCTGACCCCTCTCTTACAATGGAAGTGACTTCCAGGTACCCCATTCAGCAGAATTGATGAAGATCCAGAAGATAAAATGGTCCTGATCCAAGAAATCCACTTCTCATTGAAACCCTTATATCTGATGATTCTTAAAATAGCTTCATGTTCAATGGTGTCAAAAGCTTTAGTGAAATCCAGCTTAAGAAGTACAATAGACCTTTTTGAAGCCTGACATTGATGTATATATTCAAAACACCATGCCAAGCAGTCCTGGATGGATCTAGACTTCAAGAACCCATACTGATTCTTGTGCAAACATGATAGGATGACTCCTTGCAGCCTATTAGCTAACAGTTTTGTTAAAAACTTTAGGCATGTGTTAGTGAGTGAAATAGGCCTATAGTCATTCATAGTTTCAGAGCTTGGTTTCTTTGGTATCAGGGTTATCAAGGAAGTGTTGATACATTCCAAGTTTAAAGATCCATCATAATATTCTTGCACTAACTTCATGAAATCCTCCTTGATAACATTCCAGCAATTTTTTTAAAATAGGCCAGTGAAACCATCAGGTCCAGGAGCCCTATCAGATGGCATCTGCTTGATGACCAGCTCAATTTCCTCCTTTGAAAAGGGCTTTGTTAAATCATCCGGACCCTCCACTCTTGTAATAATGGAATCCAGGTCAAATCCCATGTGGATACCATTGGAACAACCCATTCTATCCTTGAACTCTTGCAAGAAGAGTGCTGACATAGTAGCATGGTCAGAGATGACATCATTATCCACAATGATACTGGAAATGGTGTTGGACCTGAATCTTTCAGTTGCCATAGCATGAAAGAACTTTGTATTGTCCTCCCCAACTTTGATATTTCTAATTGTGCATCTTTGTTTCCAGTAAATAAATTGTAATCTAAGGATCTCCTCCAAGTGTAATTTCACAATCCTTCTTAAATTAGCTTCAGGAGTGTATAAAGGTCTGAGCTCTTCAAGAGTATCCAAGTGTAGGATTACCTTGTTGCAATCTTGGATTAGCCTCTTGAGTTTAGAAAGGTTGGTGTGCCATACCTTGAGAGCATATCTGAGATTCTTAAATTTTGCAGATAAGGTAGCAGCAGAAGAAGTCCTATGTACAGGTTTAGACCAAGCTTGACTAACACAGTCCATAAATCCAGGCAGCTCAACCTAATAATTTTCAAAACGAATTTTTTTTGGCCTTAGGGATCATGGTTTTGATGGAAACCACACAAGGAGTATGATCTGATGTTGATCTGGCTAGAGGCAGCACCAAGGTGTTTGGGAATTGACATGTCCAATTGACTGTAGTAAAGAACCAGTCAATTTGCTCCAACAAAGGTACATATTGCATATTTGACCATGTAAATCTTCTTCCTTTCAAAGGAAGCTCAATAAGACCAAGGTGTCCAATTACCTCATTGAATAAAAGCATATCATTAACATTACCACCTGGCCTATTTCTGTTGTCCATGGTCCTAAGAAAATTAAAATCCCCAAGCAAAAGCCAATTAGCATCTATGGGAATGTCAAGATTATACAACCATGTGATAAAGGTGTCTCTAGCAGGGTTTTGGCATGGGCCATCAACAGTAACCAATGTCCAGACATCAGAACTGTATCTTGATTGAAATTCCACAGAAATACCAAAACTGTGAGATTCTATCAGTTTGCCAGTAAAAATAGCAAAGTTCCATAAAACTATCATGCCACCAGAAGCCCCAACCGAGGGAACAAAGATAAAGTGATCAAAATGTCGTGGACAAAATTTGCGAATAAATCATTGATCCATAACCTCACATTTCGTTTCCTGAAGACAAATAACAGAGCAGCCACTCTCCTCAATTTTCTGACGAACAGCACGTTGGCGATTTTCTGAATTTAACCCTCGCACATTCCAGCATAGAACCTTCCAATCTCTAAAGGATGTATTAGTCATTACAACCCCAAAATAAAAGTAGCAAAACAGGCATCACATAATGATGACCCTTCCAGAACCGCAAGTTGCAACTAGCTTCAAGTACTGAAAATGAAAAACTAGCAAGATAGATGGTTTTAACAGGGGTTAACCATAAACCCAGCATGAAGAAACGACTAAACATCATGGGCCGATGAAGAAGCGGACAAAGTTGCCGGATCAGCATTAAGCTTGTCGGCAGAGATCTTCTCCGAAGCTATGCCAAGGTGGTGCCCAATCTGCTAAAGAACTCGAATTGGTGTGGGAGGTGGAACTGCATCTGTTGCATCGTCAGACTTGTGCTCCTGCACCTTCCGCTTCTTCAGGGGCTTGGTCGATGGCTTCTTCAGTGGAGCTGGCTTCGGCACGCTGTGCCTGAAACCATCCCTGAGTGCAGACAGTCGAGCGCTACGCCTGACCTGAGATTCCAGAACTGCAGAAAACTTGCGCCTCCGAGTCTTCTTGGCTGTCGCAGTAAAACTGAAGGTATCCATTTCCACCTCAGTCAGGGGATCAGACGGTTCCATTGCATCGTTGGAAACTGCAACCTCGTCAAAACATAGAGATCGAACAACTTTTGTTTTTTTGACCGCAGGCTCTGAAGAACAAAGTGCAGGCGGCAGAAACACCAGCTCATTGCATAGCCACGAAGAGGAGAAAGAAACTTCCCAGGAATCCTTTCACAAAACAATCGGCTGAATAGGACTGAGCAGAGGCATACCTTTAGGAATGTGTAAAGACTCCACAAAAGGCATCATGTGGGAAAAACAGCGGGTCCAAAGCATTTGCAGGGGAATCTCAGGTCCATAAACAGTAAGAATGCGGCCAACAAAAATCGGCGGCTAAAGAGCAGGTGGCTGGTACATTGCAAGAGCATGACTGTCACTGTCGGAACTTTGACCTGGCCCAGAATTGTCCATCACCACAGATTCCTACGAGACCTCATGGGGATTGTCATCTTGGACCCAATCCTCAACTACAACCTCATCGTTGTTCTGCTGTGGCTCTGGTGGCTCATTCCAAGCTAACTGGGGCTCATTCCATCCTAACTGAGGAAATTCAGGCATAACAAAGTTGAAGTGATCAAACTGAAGTTGCCCAGGCAGAGGGTGCGGATTGCCATTCACCGGCATTGGATCTTCATCCGCAGGGAGAATGTCAGCAAACTCCGCTGAGAGGACATAAATAGGAGCAGTCCATGAGATCCTTGTGGCCCCAAAATCACCATACTCTCGATAGACAATATCACACGGAACTTGCTCAGGGCAGGGAAAAGAAGCATAAACAAGGGTGCGAACCATGCGAGGATCATCCTGATGCCACTGATGATAGCGACCAAAGGTACTGACTGCATCAGATATATATTTGGCGTTGCGATAATCCAGCGGTATCCCCAAGATCATAAGCCAGCCTCTGCGAAATCCTTGAGTAGCTCTATAGTTAATGCCGTGGTTGTGTGGGATGAAACGAACAAAGTGACCATTACCAAGGTCATAAGGAGGATGATCCATGATGGCGTGTCTAGAAGCAGTACTTCTAAACTCAAACAACCAAACACCTTCGATCCACTGCTGGTCACTAAGAACATCGCGATGAAGATGATTCATAACAAAGTCACTAACCAGCTGGCGGAATTGCGGAATCTGACCAGGCGGCGGAGGGGGCTCAACGATGCCAATTGCATACTGCTCGTGGTGTTGATCTGGAGCAACCGCCGGAGAAAGAAACGTCCGCGGCAACCTTGTTGGCCCACGATCAATGACATCAAAGCCCGGCGGTAGGAATTCCGTAGGGTTAATGGCGAAGTTGGCCATGGTCGATGGAGGCAGCAAGGTGGTGGATGGTGGTAAGGATGAAGCTTGGCCAACGGCGGAGGGCGGCAGCGATGGGACAGGACGCTGCAGGTGCGCGTGGGAGGTCGTCTCTAAAACCGAGGAGACGCGAAGAGGTAGAATAGGAATAGGACTCGTGGCAGGAACTGATTCCACCTCCTTCGATTTACCAAGATTTTGCGGCACCTTTTTTTTGACTTTCCAAACGAGACCGTTATCCATAGCCCATTGCTTGCATTGAGAACTTCGGTGACCATCACGATTGCAAGCCAGACAAACAGGACAAGAAGCAGACATGTGGCCCTGTTGCAAACATTTAGAGCACGTTAACACACGGGCCACCATGTCATCCACCATATCATTAAATTGATCACGCGCCTCCTGCGATGATGGCAAGTCTACGTGCAGAGGGCCGGATGACGCAATCGGCCCAGACACAGAAGGCCCAACATGGGGAGCCGGAGATTCCGGGGTGGACGTGGAAGAAACCTGCAACGTATCTCGGGCATGCAGATCCCGTGGTTGCGAAGAAGCCGGCGCAGTATTAGGAATGAGATCAGCCGATCGAACCGTACCAAAAATAATCGGCGGCGACGCCGCTGTCTAACGCAGATTCGCCGGCGGCGAGGGATGAATGATAGCCCTCTCATGGGCAGAAACTTCATAGCCCGCTTCAATGATGGTGTCAATCTCAGCCTGTGTTGCAGGGTATCTATAGCCTTTGCAAGCGTCATAGTTTTGCATTGTAGCAAATGAAATCCTCTTCTGAACTTTCACACCTGATCGAAGGGAAGACTTACGCGGTGGGTGATGCATGGCTAGCATGCCAAGAGCAGCTCGTCGCTTGGATGGACTAATAAGGATCCACTCTGCATCACATTCTAGATTCCAACGACGGTACTCACGTTCCCAATTAGGGCCACCACGACCCCAAAGATTGAAATAACATTTGAAGTTTAAGCAAGTAAAAGAACGGAGATTAAGAACCAGGAAACCAACTTGCTTAGAGGAGACATTAAAAGAATAGACCTTGTCATGTATGTATGAAACTCCCAATTCAATAGCAGAACCTCCAATGGCCGCTTCCAAAGCCGCCGCAACAGAGTCTTCTGTGAGACGAAAATCATGTCTCCCAAAGGAGACAACCATCGTGAAATGACCAGTATCATCCGTAGGATGAATGGTGAGACCAGTAGATATGAAAACCTTATCCGCAAACTCTAAACCCTTGGAGAAATCCAAGCCAATGGTGGATCCAGAGTAGATCGCCATAAGAAAATTATATCACCAGAACGATGAGAAGACGCCGAAGAGATTGATCGGAGAAGAACCTCAGATTAGAGGTGGTGTGGAGAGATCGCCGGAGATGGTGGGTGGGAGCGGTGGGAGGTGGGAGTCTCCATCGTATGAGATGATCGTTGAGGGAGTCATGGACTGAGGGGTCCTCGAGGCATTGGTCCATTGAGTATGGGTTGGACCGATCAAGCCATATAGCGACGGCAGATCTATGAAGTCATGGTGTGCCCTCCAAGTCAAGGATGGGTAGGATCTCTTTATTCCTTATTGTAATCTATCTCCGGAAACCCTAACCCTACCCATGTCTATATAAACCGAGGGTTGTAGTCTTTAGGGGAGAGCTTCCCATATCATCTCATCACCTTAGGGTTTAGCTCATATTGATCTCGAGGTAGATCCACTCTATAATCATATAGACATCCAATATAATCAAGCAGGACGTAGGGTATTACCTCTTCGAGAGGGCCTGAACCTGGGTAAACACCGTGTTCATCGTCCCTTGTTCCCCATCGATCCCAGATCCACAGCTCGGGACCTCCTATCTCGAGGTCTGCCGGTTTTCACACCGAAAATCATGTTCTATAATATCGACAACCCGCGGGAGCCTTATGGTTGTCTTTTAATTTTTTGTATGACCGGCGTGTCAATCATTAAGCGTCATGTGATTGCTTTGAAGGAAATATGCCCTAGTGGCAATAACAAAGTTGTTATTTGTATTTCCTTATATCATGATAAATGTTTATTATTCATGCTAGAATTGTATTAACCGGAAACTTAGTACATATGCGAATACATAGAAAAAAATAGAGCGTCCCTAGTATGCCTCTACTAGACTAGCTCATTGATCAAAGATGGTTATGTTTCCTAGCCATAGACATGAGTTCTCATTTGATCAACGGGATCACATCATTAGGTGAATGATGTGATGGACAAGACCCATCTGTTAGCTTAGCAACTTGATCATTTAGTTTTACTACTATTGCTTTCTTCATGACTTATACATGTTCC
Source organism: Secale cereale (assembly GCA_902687465.1). Taxonomy (NCBI): domain Eukaryota; kingdom Viridiplantae; phylum Streptophyta; class Magnoliopsida; order Poales; family Poaceae; genus Secale; species Secale cereale. Next base: position 644,538,834 of record LR738715.1, read on the forward strand.
TATGACTATGAGATTATGCAATTCCTGAATACCGGAGGAACACCTTGTGCTATCAAACATCACAATGTAACTGGGTGATTATAAAGATGCTCTATAGATCTCTCCGAAAGTGTTTGTGGTGTTGGCATAGATCGTGAATAGGATTTGTCACTCCAAGTGTTGGAGAGGTATGGCTGGGCCCTCTCGGTAATACACATCACAATAAGCCTTGCAAGAAAATGACTAATGAGTTAGTCACGAGATGATTTATTACGTAATGAGTAAAGAGACTTGCCGGTAACGAGATTGAACTAGGTATGATGATACCGACGATGGAATCTTGGGCAAGTAACATACCGATGACAAAGGGAACAACGTATGTTGGTATGCGGTTTGACCGATAAAGATATTCGTAGAATATGTAGGAACCAATATGAGCATCCAGGTTCTGCTATTGGTTATTGACCGGAGATGAGTCTCGGTCATGTCTACATAGATCTCGAACCCGTAGGGTCCGCACGCTTAACGTTCGATGACGATTGGTATTATGAGTTTATGTGTTTTGATGTACCGAAGGTAGTTCGGAGCCCCGGATGTGATCACGGATATGACGAGGAGTCTAGGAATGTCCGAGACATAAAGATTCATATATTAGAAGGTTATATTCGGACACCGGATGAGTTCCCGAGGTTATCGGATAAATACCGGAGTACCGGGAGGTTACCGGAACCTCCCGGGGGGTTATTGGGCCTCATGGGCCCAAGTGGAGGAAGAGGAGGTGTGGCCAGCTAGGGGCGCGCGGACCCCCTAGCCCAAACCGAATTGTACTAGGGCACCGGGCCCCCTTCCATTCTTCTTCTTCTCTCCTTCCTCCCCCCTCTCCTACTAGGAATAGGAAAAGGAGGGGAATCCTACTTGGAGTAGGATTCCCCCTAGGCGCGCCTCCTCCTTCTTGGCCGCCTCCTCCTCCCCTCCCTCCTTTATATACGTGGGGAGGGGGCACCCCATAGACACATAAGTTGATTTTAGCCGTGTGGGGTGCCCCTGTACACAGATACACACCTCGGTCATATCGTTGCAGTGCTTAGGCGAAGCCCTGCGCCGGTAGCTTCCTCATCACCGTCACCACGCCGTCGTGTTGATGGAACTCTCCCATAATGCTCAACTGGATCAAGAGCTTGTGGGACGTCATCAAGCTGAACGTGTGCTGAACGTGGAGGTGATGTACGTTCGGTGCTTGGATCGGTTGGATCGCAAAGACGTTCGACTACATCAACCGCATCACTAGACGCTTCCCCTTTCGGTCTACGAGGGTACGTAGACACACTCTCCCATCTCGTTGCTATGCTTCTCCTAGATAGATCTTGCGTGATCGTAGGATTTTTTTTGAAATACTACGTTCCCCAACAATGGTATCCGAGCCAGGTCTATGCGTAGATGATATGCACGAGTAGAACACAATGAGTTGTGGGCGATAATAGTCATACTGCTTACTAGCATGTCATACTTTGATTCAGTGGATTGTGAGATGAAGCGGCCTGGACCGACATTACGGTACGCTTATGCGAGACTAGTTTCACTGTTACGAGCACTCGTTGCTTAAAGGTGACTGGCGGGTGTTTGTCTCTCTCACTTTAGTTGAATCAAGTGTGGCTACGCCCGGTCCTTGTGAAGGTTAAAACAACACACTTGACGAAAAATCATTGTGGTTTTGTATGCATAGGTAAGAACGGTTCTTGCTAAGCCCGTAGCAGCCACGTAAAACTTGCACCAACAAAGTGGAGGACGTCTAACTTGTTTTTGCAGGGCATGTTGTGATGTGATATGGTCAAGACGTGATGAGTTATACATTATTGTATGAGATGATCATGTGTTGTAAAGTTATCAGCAACCGGCAGGAGCCTTATGGTTGTCTCTTTATTGTATGAATTGCGAAAGCCATGTAATTGCTTTACTTTATCACTATGAGTTACCGATAGTAGTAGTAGCAATAGTTGGCGAGACGATCACGACGCTACGATAAAGATCATGGTGTCAAGCTGGTGTCAATGGAGATCATGACGATGCTCTGGAGATGGAGATCAAAAGCACAAGATGATGATGGCCATATAATGTCACATATTTTGATTGCATGTGATGTTTATCTTATTATGCTTCTTATTTTGCTTAGTACGACGGTATCATTTTAAGATGATCCCTTAAAAAATTCCAAGGTACAAGTGTTCTCCCTGAGTATGCACCGTTGCAAAAGTTCATCGTGCCGAGACACCACGTGATGATCGGGTGTGATAAGCTCTACGTTCAAATACAATGGGTGTAAGACAGTTTTGCACATGCAGAATACTTGGGTCAAACTTGAGGCATGTAGATATGATCAACATAAGATCGAGTGTGAATCATATAGTAGATATGGGTCAAATGTGATGATCGGGTGTGATAAGCCTAGCATGTACAGACATGGCCTCGGAACACTGGAGACCAAAAGGTCGAGCGTGAATCATATAGTAGATATGATCAACATAAGATGTTCACCATTGAAAACTACTCCATCTCACGTGATGATCAGACATGGTTTAGTTGATTTGGATCACGTGATCATTTAGATGACTCGAGGGATGTCTATCTAAGTGGGAGTTCTTTAGTAATATAATTAATTGAACTTTAATTTATCATGAACTTAGTCCTGATAGTTTTTCCATATCTATGTTGTTGTAGATCAATGGCCCGTGCAACCGTTCCCTTGAATTTTAATGCGTTCCTAGAGAAAGCTAAGTTGAAAGATGATGGTAGCAACTACACAGACTGGGTCCGTAACTTGAGGATTATCCTCATTGCTGCACAGAAGAATTATCTCCTAGAAGCACCGCTAGGTGACAGGCCTGCTGCAGGAGCAACTCCGGACGTTATGAACGTCTGGTAAGATCGTTCTGATGACTACTCGATAGTTCAGTGTGCCATGCTTTACGACTTAGAATCAGGACTTCAAAGACGTTTTGAACGTCATGGAGCATATGAGATGTTCCAAGAGTTGAATTTAATATTTCAAGAAAATGCCCGAATTGAGAGATATGAAGTCTCCAATAAGTTCTATAGCTGCAAGATGGAGGAG
>LR738715.1:644547067-644559266 GCA_902687465.1 Secale cereale
CAGGTTCCGCTATTTGTTATTGACCGGAGATGATTCTCGGTCATGTCTACATAGTTCTCGAACCCGTAGGGTCCGCACGCTTAATGTTTGATAACGATCGGTATTTTGAGTTTATGTGTTTTGATGTACCGAAGGTAGTTTGGAGTCCCGAATGTGATCACGGACATGACGAGGAGTCTCGGAATGTCTGATACATAAGGATTCATATATTGGAAGGTTATATTCGGACACCATATGAGTTTCGGAGGTTATCGGATAAATACCGGAGTCCCGGGAGGTTAGCAGAACTTCCCAGGGGGTTATTGGGCCTCATGGGCCGAAGTGGAGGAAGAGGAGGTGCGGCCTGCTAGGGGCGCGCGCCCCCCTAGCTCAAACCAAATTGGACTAGGGGGCCGGGGCCCCTTTCCTTCTTCTTCTTCTCTCCTTCCTTCCCCCTCTCCTACTAGGAATAGGAAAAGGGGGGAATCCTACTTGGAGTAGGATTGCCCCCCTAGGTGCGCCTCCTCCTCCTTGGCCACCGCCTCCTCCCCTCCCTCCTTTAGATACGTGGGGAGGGGGCACCCCATAGAGACAGAAGTTGATTTTAGCCATGTGCGGTGCCCCTCTCCACAGATACACACCTCGGTCATATCGTTGCAGTGCTTAGGAGAAGCCCTGCGCCGGTAGCTTCATCATCACCGTCACCACGCCGTCGTTTTGATGAAACTCTCCCGAGACGCTCAACTATATCAAGAGCTTGTGGGACGTCATCGAGCTGAACGTGTGCTGAACACGGAGGTGCCGTACGTTTGGTGCTTGGATCGGTTGGATCGCGAAGACGTTCGACTACATCAACCGCGTCACTAGACGCTTCCACTTTCGGTCTACGAGGGTACGTAGACACACTCTCCCCTCTCATTGTTATGCTTCTCCTAGATAGATCTTGCGTGATCATAGGATTTTTTTTGAAATACTATGTTCTAAACATGCTTTACTTTATCGCTATGCGTTAGCAATAGTTGGTGAGATGACCCTGACGCAACGATGGAGATCAAGGTGTCGAGCCGGTGACGATGGAGATCGTGACATTGCTTTGGAGATGGAGATCAAAAGACCAAGATGATGATGGCCATACCATGTCACACATATTGATTGCATGTGATGTTTGTCCTTTATGAATCTTATTATGCTTAGATCAATGGTAGCATTATAAGATGATCCCTTCACTTAATTTCAATGTAAAAGTGTTCTCCCTGAGTATGCACCATTGCTACAGTTCGTCGTTTTGATACACCTCGTGATGATTGGGTGTCATAGACTCTACGTTCACATACAACGGGTGTAATCCAGTTTTACACATGCATAATACTTGGGTTAAACTTGAGGAGCCTAGCATGTACAGACATGGTCTCGGAACACTGGAGGCCGAAAGGTCGAACATGAGTCATATAGTAGATATGATCAACATGTAGATGTTCACCATTGAAGACTACTCCATCTCACATGATGATCGGATATGGTTTAGTTGATTTTGATCATGTATCACTTAGACAACTTGAGGGATATTGATTTAAGTGAGATTTCTTTAGTAATTTTATTAATTAAACTTAAATTTATCATGCATTTAGTCTTAATAGTTTTTATATCTATGTAGTAGATCAATGGCTCGTGCTACCGTTCCCTTGAAATTTAATGTGTTCATAGGAAAGCTAAGTTGAAAGATGATGGGAGCAACTACACGGCCTGGGTCCGTAACTTGAGGATTATCCTCATTGCTGCACATAAGAATTATGTCCTTGATGTACCGCTAGGTGACGGACCTGCTGCAGGAGCTGAGGAAGATGTGATGAACGTTTGGCAAGCTCGATCTGATGACTACTCGATAGTTCAGCGTGCCATGCTTTACGGCCTAGAACTTGGACTTCAAAAATGTTTTGAATGGCACGGAGCATATGAGATATCCAAGAGTTGGAGTTAATACTTCAAGCAATTGCCCAGGTTGAGAGATATGAAGTCTCCAAAAAGTTCTTTAGCTGTAAGATGGAGGAGAACAGTTCTGTCAGTGAACACATACTCACAATGTTTGTGTGCCACAACCACTTGATTCAGCTGGGAATTGAGCTCCGAGATGACTGTCTTATTGATAGAGTTCTTCAATCACTGCCACCAAGCTATAAAGGCTTCGTGATGAACTATAATATGCAAGGGATGACGAAAACGATTCCTGAGCTCTTCACGATGCTGAAATCAGCGGAGGTAGAAATCAAGAAGGGGCATCAAGTGTTGATGGTTAACAAGAGCACTATTTTCAAGAAAAAGGGCAAGGGAAAGCGAGGGAACTTCAAGAAGAATGGCAAGCAAGTTGCCGCTCCCAGGAAGAATCCCGAAGTTGGACCCAAGCCTAAAACTGAGTGTTTCTACTACAAGGGAAATGGTCACTGGAAGCGGAAGTGCCCCAAATACTTGGCAGATAAGAAGGATGGCAAAGTGAACAAAGGTATATTTGATATACATGTTATTGATGTGTACCTTACTAATGCATGTAGTAGCGCCTATGTATTTGACACTGGTTCGGTTGCTCATATATGTAACTCGAAACATGAGCCGCAGAATAAATGAGGATTGGATAAGGACGAGGTGACGATGCACGTCGGGAATGGTTCTATGGTTGATGTGATAGTCGTCAGCACGCTTCCTTTACATGTACCTTCAGATTAGTTTTATACCTCAATAATTGCTATTTAGTGCCAGCGTTGGGCCTGAACATTATATCTGGATCTTGTTTATTGCGAAACGGTTATTCATTTAAGTATGAGAATAATGGTTGTTCTATTTATATGAGTAACACCTTTTATGGTCATGCACCATTGGTGAATGGTCTATTCTTGTTGAATCTCGATCGCAGTGATACACATATTCATAATATTGATGCCAAAAGATGCAAAGTTGATAATGATAGTGCAACATACTTATGGCACTACTGTTTAAGTCATATTGGTCTAAAGCGCATGAAGAAACTCCATGCGGATGGACTTTTGGAATCACTTGATTATGAATCACTTGATTATGAATCATTTGATATTTGCAAACCATGACTCATGGGTAAGATGACTAAACTTTGTTCTCCGGAACAACAGAGCGAGCTAATGACTTATTAGAAATAGTACATACCGATGTATGCGGTCCAATGAGTGCTGAAGCATGTGGCCAGTGTCGTTATTTTCTAACCTTCACAGATGATTTAAGTAGGTATGGATATATCTACTTGATGAAACACAAGTTTGAAACATTTGAAAAGTTCGAAAAAATTTAGAGTGAAGTGGAGAATCATCGTACCAAGAAAATAAAGTTTCTACAATCTAATCACGGAGGCGAATATTTGAGTTACAAGTTTGGCCTTCATTTAAAAGAATGCGGAATTGTTTCACAACTCACGCCACCTGGAACTCCACAGCGTAATGGTGTGTCCGACCGTCGTAACTGTACTCTATTAGATATGGTGTGACCTATGATGTCTCTTTCCTATTTGCCTTTATCATTTTGGGGTTATGCATTAGAGACAACTGCATTCACGTTAAATAGGGCACCATCTAAATCCGTTGAGACGACACCGTATGAACTGTGTTTGGCAAGAAACCTAAGATGTCGTTTCTTAAAGTTTGGGGATGCGATGCTTATGTTGAAATGCTTCAACCTGATAAGCTCGAACCCAAAGCGGAGAAGTGCATCTTCATAGGATACCCTAAAGAAACTATTGGGCATACCTTCTACCACAGATCCGAAGGAAAAATCTTTTTTGCTAAGAATGGGTCCTTTCTAGAGAAGGTTTCTCTCGAAAGAAGTGAGTGGGAGGAAAGTAGAACTTGATGAGGTAGTTGTACCTTCTCTCGAATTGGAAAGTAGCACATCAGAGAAAACTGTCGGATCTTGGGTTCCGGCAAAACCCTTGAGGTTCGAACACTGGGGTGCGCACGAAGATCTCTCCTTTCCGCTCCAGCTCGCTCTCGCACTGATTCCTAGACCTAGCACGTCGAACTCAAAGAACAAGGGACACAAGGGTTTATACTGGTTCAGGCCACCGTTGTGCTGTGATATTGTCACATCCCTAGTCCCAGTGCTTGCATTAGGACTATCTACAGTGTGAATCATGTTTAAACTTTTCCAGAAACTTGAAATGGGGATGACAGAAACCCCAGCACCCCTCTTAACTCAACTAGGATTTAATAAAATCTTTTCCAATGTACCCAAAATGCCCTTAAAAATGTTCAACATCTTTGCCTTGGTCTCAAACCTCTGACAAAAATGGTGCACAATTTTCTAGGACATCCTAAGGTCACTGGATTAAATCATATGGTATTTGCATTTGGGCATTTAAATGCTATAAAATAAATGCCCAAATAATCATAAACCAAAATGTTCCCTGTTGTATTTAATATATACAGTGGGCATGAGTAGTTTCATGATTTATAAAAGTGTTCTAGCATTTTTAATAAAGCAACACATTTCCAGAAAAACAGAAACATAAAATAAATAGAAGAGAGAGAGAGAGAGAGAGAGAGAGAGAGAGAGAGAGAGAGAGAGAAAAGGCCATAGGACACTTACCTGGCCAGCCCACCTGGCGGCCCAGCACTGTGCTGGCCCATGCCAGCCAGCTGCTTCGTCCCGCCAGGCAGGCAGGTGACGCCGACGCACGACCGCACGCGACCGCAACAGCTGCTTGCTGCCTGGCCGCCGCTTCGCCGCCCCAGGGCGCCTGGACGTCCTCCACATCATCGCCCAAACAACCACGACGCCTCACTTTCCCCTACATCTCTCCCTCGCCCTCTCCCACCATGGCCGACGCGCTCACGAGCACACCGCCGTCGTAGTCATCGCCACCGTTTGTCCCTCGCTCCCTCGACTTGTCAGCAAGCTCCACCGCCCCATCTCCGACCTCCTCGATGAGTGCTACCTCTTGAGCTTGCGTTGTATTCCGTCGAAGAGGAAAGGGAGATGCAGCACAATAGCGTAAGTATTTCCCTCAGTTTTTGAGAACCAAGGTATCAATCCAGTAGGAGACCACGCGCCAGTCCCTCGCACCTGCACAAACAAATAAGAACTTCGCAGCCAACGCGATAAGGGGTTGTCAATCCCTTTACGGTCACTTATAATAGTGAGATTTGATAGAGATGCTAATTATATTTTTGGTATTTTTGCTATAGAAACAGAATGTAAAGAAAGCAAATAAACAACGACGACAGAAATTGGCTAGTTGACGGGAAAGTAATATGATAAAGATAGACCTGGGGGCCATAGTTTTCTCTAGTGGCTTATCTCATAATAGCGATATTCTACGGCGGGTAAACAAATTACTGTCGAGCAATTGATATAAAAGCGAATAATTATGAGACTATCTAGGCATGATCATTGTATATAGGCATCACGTCCGAGACAAGTAGACCGAAACGATTCTACATCTACTACTATTACTCCACACATCGACCGCTATCCAGCATGCATCTAGTGTATTGAGTTCATACGAACAGAGTAACGCTTTAAGAAAGATGACATGATGTAGAGGGATAAACTCAAGCAATCTGATGAAAACCCCATCTTTTTATCCTCGATGGCAATAATACAATACGTGCCTTGCTGCCCCTACTGTCACTGGGAAAGGACACCGTAAGATTGAACCCAAAGCCAAGCACTTCTCCCATTGCAAGAACTATAGATCTAGTAGGCCAAACCAAACCAATAATTTGAAGAGACTTGCAAGGATATTATGAGCGCACATAAAAATTTCAGAGAAGAACCAAATATCTTTCATAGATAACCTTGATCATAAACTCACAATTCATCGGATCTCGACAAACACACCGCAAAAAGAGATTACATCGAATAGATCTTCTCGAAGACCGAGGAGAACTTTGTATTGAGATCCAGAGAGAGAGAAGAAGCCATCTAGATACTAGCTATGGACCCGAAGGTCTGTGGTAAACTACTCACAAGTCATGATGAGGGCGACGATGATGACGATGAAGGCCTCCGTGATGGATCCCCCTCCCGGAACAGGCTCTAAGATGGGATCTCCACGGGAACAACAACTACGGCGGTGGAATTAGGGTTTTCTCTCTGCGTATGGAATTTCTGGGGTACGTAGGTATATATAGGAAGAAGGAGGGCACCGGGAGCTGTGTGGGCCAGCCTCGAGGCAGGGGAGCGTGCCCTGGGAAGGGGGGCGCACCCCCCACCCTCGAGGGCTGGACCTACGTCCCCTGACTTGGCCCCGAAGACTCCCGAGCGTGATTTCCTCAAAAAATATCTCTCGCGAAGGTTTCATTCCGTTTGGACTCCGTTTGATTTCCTTTCCTGCAAAACCTTGAAATAGGCAAAAAACAGCAATCTGGACTGGGCCTTTGGGTTAGTAGGTTAGTCCCAAAAATGATATAAAAGTGAATGATAAAGCCCATTAAACATCCAAGACTTCATAAATAATAGCATGGACCAATCCAAAATTATAGATACGTTGGAGACGTATCAATGAGCCACCTGGCCTCGGAAGCGCTGCTACGACGCCACCGCCGCCGTCTTCTTCATTCGTCGCCGGAGATCCCCCGGCCGCCCGACCGCTTTTGGTTCTCCTCGGAGCTTGTCAAGGCCACCGTCGACCCCGCCGTGAGCTACTGCTCCTCCCTCCCCTCTCCTTTTCCTCCCTCATGCGCTGTAGCCACCGCACCTTGCTCGCCCGCACGCGGCGCCGCACGTGCCCGCCGCTGACGTGGCTCCGGCCACGCAACGGCCTCACCACCCTGTCAAACGTGCTCACCGCACCGCGTAGGCCCTGTAAGTGCTAGCCCCACGCCCCCAAGGCCATCGCAGCAATGACCGCGAGCTCACCCGAGCTCCGGCCGCCGCCAACGTCGTCGCCGGCGACGTTTCGGCCACCCCCAGGCCACGCCACGACCACCACTCGATGCGGACGAGCCTCCGCATCACGCAGCACGTCTCCGCCGTCGATTTGGTCACCGGAGGACCAAATCCGAGGCGTTATGCCGTGTCTGGCCTCGCCGGCGTCGAGCCGCAGCCGGGATTAGCCAGTTGACCAGGGATTTGACCTCCCCCTGTGCCACTGACAAGTGGGGCCAGCCGCTGACTAATTAGTCTTTAGGATTAATTAGCGTTAAACTAATTTTGTTAGTTAGTTTTGACCCACTAACGTGTGGGCCCAACTCTGTTAGTTATTAGTTAGGTTAAACTAACCTTAATTAGTTAGCTCTGTTAGACTGACGTGTGGACCCCACACGTCAGGTTTGACCTGGACCGTGCCCTGTTGACTTCTGATGTCAGCATGACCTAGTGCTGAGGTAGTAAAGCCTTTTCTGGAATTTAGATAAATCTAAATGATTTATTTATTTTCAGAAAATGCCCTAATTTTCTAAAAATCATATAAATTCAACCGTAGCTCCAAATGGAATAATTTATATATGAAAAATGATCAGAAAAATCCAATCTATCCATTGGTACCGGTTTCATGCATGTTAAAGCAAGTTAACCTTGCTGTTCGTATCAAAACATGATAATGCACTTTGAATAATAATAACTTGGGCATGAATTTGAATTTTTGATTCAAATAAGCTCAAACCTTTCTGTTTATTGTTGCATTAGCTCAAAACACATTCATCTTGCCATGTCATGAGCATGCATCATATTGTTGCATATTGTCGTGTATTGATTGTGTTACCGGTGATCTCCGTGGTAGGTTCTGCTCCCGATGATACACCTGAGTATCCAACTGAAGAGAAGTACCCGTCAACCCATCTGTCAGGCAAGCAACCCATTGATCAGTCCGATACAAACCCATCTTCTTGCTTCTGCTCTCTTTTACTGCATTAAGGCAACAACGTGTGAACTGCTGTTTGCTGCGTTAGTTGAACCCCATTCCTTGTATGACCTGTCATTGCCATAGTAAATAGTTGAAACCCACTAGCATGTGTAGGAGTTGATTGAGCCATGATGATGTGTTTCCTACCATGCTGTACATGCTATGCCTGCTATGCTTAGAGTTGTGTCAGGTCTGGTTCATCTAGGTGATGGATCAAGAGTGAAATGATTATGTCTAGTAATGAGAGTGAAGTGTGGAATATGTTTTGGTAAAGGTATCGATGAAAGGCCATGTAGGAGTACATGGTGGGTTGTTTCATTGGAACCGTCCATAAGAACTGAGATCTGTATGTGTGATTTAAGATCAGCTACTACCACACATTGGGCCCTGAAATATGACCCTGCTCAACTTATTGACTGCCCTTGTCCTCTGTCCAGGAGTTGCAACTAGTTTCTGGTGTTTGTAGTTTACTGGTGGTCATGTGCAGCGCTGACCCTCGGGGTGGGCTGTGATGCGGCAGGTACGTGGCCTGGTGTACCGAGTTGCCCGTTTGGTGGCTCGAGAACCCTGTACACATCGTTTGGGGCCGTGAGCGACACCCTGGCCGGATCTCCCCACGGATGGAACCCAAATAGGCGATAAACCTGGACTAGAGACTTGAGTGGTTGGTTAGGTCATGGTCTACACCCACGTCGGCTTTCGCTTGAAGTCTGCTGAGCACATGTTGTGTGCAGACGCTAAGTGATGGAAACATGTGTGAAGAAGTACACCCCTGCAGGGTTACTAATCTATTCGAATAGCCGCTGTTCGCGGTTAAGGACCACTTGGTTGCCTATACAGTTCATAGACAAGTTAATGGTTACTCCTAAAAGTCTCAAGACAAGTGTGAGTGCCGTGGATGGCCCTTCCGTAGGATGACGGGAGAGGATCCACGGTAGTGTGTTGTTGTGGTGATTAGTGGACTCGTGTGCGTTGTCTCATCTTTGCAAGATACTCATAGTTGTAGTATAGGTTAGCCAGGAGTCAAAGCTGGCTTGCTGCAATAAACTCCACTACCCTTGTTGATAATGATGCATGTATGATAGGTTCTGATGTAAGTCTTGCTGAGTACCTTTGTACTCATGTTTGTTAATAACTGTTGCAGAGGAGAACCCCGCCCCCTCTGATGGGTTCTACATAGACCTTGACATCAACGAGTAGCTTACTACCCAGGCGGCGATCTTGAACTTGTGAAGGACCATGTAGATAGTTAGGATACACCAAGCCTTCTTTCTTTCCAAGTTGTCTGTACTCAGACAAGTTTAGCTTCCGCATGTGCTTGTATGCTTGTATGACTTGAGTGTTGGGTCATGTGACCCCTACCTGCATGGATATGTTATGTATGGCTCTTCGGAGCCTCTTAAATAAAGTATTTGAGTCATAGAGTTCTGTTGTGATGCAATGTTGTATTTTCACATATCAAGCATATTGTGTGTATGTTATTGAAATGCTTGGTATGTGTGGGATCCGACACCTAGTTGTTTACCCTTGGTAGCCTATCTTACAGGGAAATGCCTCCTAGTGCTTCCACAGAGCCTTGGTAGCTTGCTACTGCTCCGGAACAAGTAGGCTGGCCGGCATGTGTCCTTCTTCGTTCTTGTGTTTGTCCCTTAGGGGAAATGTCACGCATTGTCCCTTTAAGTCCATGTAGCTTGCTACGACTTGGGTTCATACGTTGATGACCGACACGTTCGTTGCTGGGTCATGTATGTCCATCTCTGTAATTTAGTGCCACTTTTGGTTTATAACTAGCCATGTCGGCTAGGCTTCTCTTTCATATGGATGCTAGCGACACTATCATATACGTGTGCCAAAATGCGCAAACGGTCCCGGGCTAGGTAAGGTGGCACCCGTGGGGATACCGTGCGTGAGGCCACAAAGTGATATGATGTGTTACATGCTAGATCGGTGTGACTTAGGATCGGGGTCCTGACAAATACCCTAATCTAGTGTGGTGTGGTGGATTGCCTTCTAGGCTGAGGATGAACTAGTACAAGGGAAGAACAGCCTCCTGAGGAGAGGTGTTCTTGCGCTCGGATGAGCTTGTGGGTGTGAGGGTGGTCGCAATGATCCGATCCCCTAGATTGGGTCAGCTCCAGATCAGATGCCCCATATGGTGGTGGCTAATCCTATTTATAGAGTCCCGGGTCCTCTTCCCAAATATTGAGCGGGAAGGGATCGCACAACGACCAAGTTTGAAGGGGGATAGCTAGTACAAGCTATCCTGACAAAAGGTGGTCTTCTCCTGCCAAAGGCTCTGGTGGTGACGCCGCCGTGGGCTCCGCGATGACCTACGCTCTGCCGTCCTACTAGTCTTGGTCTTGTTGCACCAATATGGAAATCTTTGCTTGATGCCTCGGGACTCCTCGCCTACGCCTGCCCCTTTAGCACGAAAGAGGAAACTGGCATCCTGCGCCCGTTGGCGCCCGCCTAGCCTTGCTCGTCATGGCTCACGTCACGGGAACCTCGCGAGTTTCCCCTTGCCTTGATATCTCCACTCCTCGGGAGCTAGCCTAGTGAGGCCGCCCCGGGGGAGGTCTTGCGTCGTCCGCCTCGCGAGGCTTGGCCCCTCGCGAGGGTCTTGAGTGGTTGCTGATGAGGTTGGGCCGTACCAGGCCGCTGGAGGAGACGCACTCTGGGCCGCAGGTAGACAATTCTAGGTACCCCCGTTCCCAGAACACCGACGATAGCCCCGGGGCCCAAGGCGCGCTCGGACCTGGCTTCACGACGAAGCCAAGGGTCAAGTGCGGAGTGCCGCAGGCCCCAAAATCCTACGGCCTTGATTGACGCATGGCGATTGATGGCACATGGGCGTCTCCACTTCCCCATGCCGCCTCGGCAACTGCACGACTTGAGAAGTCCCTGCATACACGAAAGACCATCATTACCTGCGATTATGGAGGCCGGCGGTTGGCCTTCTCCTGGCTATAAATAAGGCAACGGTCGGAGCCCTTGTTGCCCATCTTCTTCCTCCCTTCCTCTTGATTCTTCTTATTCCTTGCTCCTTGCTTGGTAGCGCCACCCATGGCGCCGATTCGGCAATTTTCCGCCGCTGAGAAAGGGAAGACTCCTCATGAGGAGCCCGGACTGCTCCCGCCGAAGAAAAGACCGTTTCGGCCTCATGGCACCGTCCCGAGGCCTGAAGTGACGAGGCCTTGGCACAAGCAGCCTTCCCCCGACTACCTGGTACCCTTGTACACCAGGGCGCAAGGCTCCGGAGGGGAAAGCAGCGCCCAGCGCCGCCCGCACTTTGGCCGCGTCGATCGCGCCGTCATGGTGCACGCCGCCGCCCCACGGATGCACGTTGGAGGATCTGCGCGCGAGTTCATGGTGTGGGTGGTGATGCCTCCTAGCTCCTGGATCCGCTTCCCGCCATCCTTCTCCGTAGATATGCGGCTGAGGGGGCCGCTCGAGCTGTGGTTGCAGCACGCCGAGTGCCAGGCCTTGGCGACGGGGGCTGAGGTTAAGGTCGTCTCCCCCGGTAAGATCTTCATGACCTGCGGATGGGGCGAGGTCGCCCGCGTCTGCCGTGCGGAGGGCACCCTCGCCATCCACTTCGTGTACGAGGGCGCCTCTGTGCTGCTCTTCAAGGTGTTCGATGAAGAAGGATGATGTCTGGAATGCTGCCCCGGAGGAGGCTGTTGGGAAGGCACAGCGGCGGGCGCCATGCCAGCCATCGACCCCGCCGCCAGCTCCCCCTGCAGCAGTGATGGACCTCGGGAGTCCAGCAACTCTCCTCAGGACAACGAGTCTCCGGAGACGAGCGACGATAGTTACGCGCCTCCAAGCCCGCGCTGTGCCCGAAGCGCGTGAGCTTCACGAGCTCGTTGCCGATGGTGACTTGAGCGGGGTTGAAGGTGGCCCCTCATGGCCCACTATTTATGATGGCGTCGACGAGGGTAGCCATAGCTAGGGATTCCCAAAATCCCTTTCTAGTGTTCCCTGCGAGGAATCAAGGCCAACCCCATGGGGGTGTGTAAAGAACTTGTAATTCTTTTTCTCCTGCTTTATTATCCTTGCTAATAGACTTTTTTGCAAGCCCCATTCCGGCAATATCGCTCCTTTTTACCCTATCGGTAGCTTGGTGCCCTACGCCTGCAGGTCCCAGTCCCAAGGCAAGCTGTAGCCATCGCTGGTATGCCAGGTCGCGATGATGTGGTCAAGGCCAGGAGGTGAGAGACCCGAGGTCCGGTAAGAGCTCTCAAGGCGCAATGCTCAAGAGGTCCCCCTTGGCGTGCAAGCAGCTTCCGGGGGCTAAAAAGGGAGGTGCCATTGCCGATACATGACTGCTAAATCCAACTCTTCAAGTGATGACGGCAT
>LR738715.1:644575621-644593465 GCA_902687465.1 Secale cereale
ATCAACCTCGTCAACGTCCTCCGGACCCTGCCGCCCGAAGCCGACCAGGAGGCGCTGAAGGCACAGGTCGCCCACATCGTGGCTAAGGCGGGCAAGATCCAGAGGGTCGACGAAGACCGTAGAGACTAGGCTTCTTTCTTCCTGCTTCCTTTGCCGCTGTCAATTAAGTCATAGGCAGTAGTTGATTAGAATAGCGGCAAGTTACCTCTGTAATATATACTTTTATTTTGGGTATCAATGCAGTGTTATCTCCCTTGCTTTAGTCCTTTCACTTTGTATGCTTTTCACCCTACCCTTTTTAGGGAACTTGCCGGCAAAGGAACCCTTGCCGCGAGCGCTGAGTGCTGGACTCTTAGCAGCCTGCTGGAAATGTCCTCGTCGGCAAGAAACCTCGCCGCAGCTAGTCGCAGCACACTTAGGTTGTTGAGCGAACTCGAAAACAAAGTAAGGGCGCGACATTTGTCGCAGCTCACTTAAGCCGTTGAGCGTGCTCGAAACAAAGCAAGGGTGCGGCTAGCCACGGGTAGGTTCCTCCGCGCACAGGTTTTCCATACAAAGTGTGGTTGTTCAAGGAAGACAACTAAGAATTTTAAAAATTTGAACTGCTCAAATTCTGGTAACTTAGCTTTCATGGATTGTTCGCTTCCCAGCAAGGCTTTCCTTTCTTGAACATCACTTGGTCCATGCCTCCATCTCCTTCCCCCCGACAAACTTGTGCGCGAGGAACACTTCTTCTGTTTAAGAGAGAAAGGAAAAGAGGAGGAAGCACAAGTATGGAGCCCTGCGGCTTGTTCTTGCTTACCGGGGATATGTGCTGCACCAGGTGTCAGATAATGCATGCGAGTAAAAAGGAAAAGCATGAAATGACAAATAGAGCGAAGCACAAAAGTTTTACTGATGCACGGGGTCTGCGCCCGGCTTTGTACAAAGGTTTACATGCAACAACGTCAAGACTTGTACAAAAGGTGGTTGCCGGAGCGGGTCACGGCAACCGCGCCTTATGGGTGAAACTTGCGAAGATGCTCTATGTTCCAGGAGTTGCTCACCGGTAAGCCCTCTTCGGTTTCAAGGCGGACAGCGCCGGGCCTTGTGACTTGTCTCACCCGATAAGGGCCTTCCCACTTCGGCGTCAACTTGTTGGAGTTCTTGGCGGACTGAACGCGCCGAAGAACAAGGTCGCCTTCCTCGAGACTCCTGGCCTTGACCTTGCGGCTATGATAGCGACGCAAGGCTTGCTGGTATCGAGCAGCTCGTACAGCAGCCTGGAGACGTTCCTCCTCGAGGAGCAATGCATCATCTTGCCGCAGTTGCTCTTGCTCGAGCTCATCATAAGCGAGCACTCGAGGAGACCCGTATACGAGTTCCGTGGGGAGAACTGCCTCTGCTCCATAGACAAGAGCAAAGGGTGTCTGTCCGGTGGCTCGGTTTGGTGTCGTCCTGATTGACCAAAGAGCCGCCGGCAACTCCTCTATCCAGTTTCTTCCGTACTTGTGCAGCCTGTCGAAGGTTCTTGTCTTGAGCCCGCGCAGCACTTCAGCATTTGCCCTCTCTGCTTGACCATTGCTCCTCGGGTGAGCAACAGAAGCAAAGCAGACCTTGGCGCCAAGGTCTTGGACGTACTGCATGAAGGTGCGATTTGTGAACTGTGTGCCGTTGTCGGTGATAATCCTGTTAGGGATTCCGAAACGGCAAACAATTGACCTGAAGAACCTGACCGCCGACTGTGCTGTCACCTTTCTCACTGGTTCCACTTCTGGCCACTTTGTGAACTTGTCGATTGCTACGTACAAGTACTCAAAGCCCCCGACCGTGCGGGGAAAGGGGCCGAGGATATCGAGCCCCCAGACCGAGAAAGGCCAGGATAAAGGGATCGTCTGGAGAGCTTGAGCTGGCTGGTGAATCTGCTTGGCATGGAACTGGCACGCTTCACACTTAGTTACTTGTGAAGTTGCATCTTGGAGGGCTTCTGGCCAAAAGAACCCTTGCCGGAACGCCTTCCCGGCAAGTGCTCTTGCGCCAATGTGGTGGCCACATATGCCTCCGTGTATCTCTGCCAACAGCTTCTGTCCGTCTTCCCTGGAAATGCACTTCAACCTGACACCGTTGAGTCTTCTTCTGTATAGTTCGTTGTCGACGAACTGGTACATACTTGACTGTCTGGTTATTCTTTCTATTTCTTCCGGTTCTTCGGGAAGTTCTCCAGTCTGAAGAAAACGGACGATTTGCTGTGCCCATGCTGGAGCTTGAGGCTCAACAACAAGGACTAAAGGCATCAGGGCTGCTGCGGGAACCCCAGCTTCTACGGCAAGAACCTGCGGTTCTGCCGGAGCTGAGGGTTCCCCGACAAGCCTGCCGGGGCAAGGCTTGTCGGGAACGCCTGCTTCAACTGTACCGACCCTTGGGTCCGCAGGAGCAGACTGTTCCTCAGCATCTTGGTTGTTGATCTTGGGGACCTTGGCGGCGGCTTCAGGAAGATCCGCCAGCAAGTAGTCTCCGGAGACCAACTTCCTCTTCTTGCTCTGCCCAACTGATGGTGTAACGGATGGCTGAGTTAGCTTGAGCACGAAGGTTCCTGGTTCCACAGGTAACTTCATTGCAGCACACTTTGAGAGGCCATCAGCAATATCATTTTGAGCTCTTGGAACGTGCTCCATCTGTAGGCCTTCAAAGTGTTCTTCAAGCTTCCTCACTTCATTGACATAAGCTTCCATCAGAGGGCTTTGGTAACTCTTGTTTACTTGTCGGACCACCAATTGTGAATCTCCCCACACAATCAACTTCTTGATCCCAAGTTCGGCCGCAATTCTGAGACCGGCGAGCAAACCTTCATACTCAGCAGTATTGTTTGTTGCTTGCTCCTTGGGAAAGTGCATCTGAACAACGTACTTGAGGTGCTCTCCGGTGGGCGCTATGAGTACCACGCCAGCACCGGCGCCTTGCAGCGAGAAAGCACCATCAAAGTACATTATCCACTCTTTGCTTGCTTCTTGGACGGGGATACTAGTTTCTGGAACTTCTTCATCCGGTGTTGGGGTCCATTCTGCTATGAATTCTGCCAAAGCTCTGCTCTGTATTGTCGAGGTACTCTCAAACTTGAGACCAAAGCTTGACAGCTCCAGTGCCCACTCGACGATCCTGCCTGTTGCTTCTGGATTCTGCAATATCCTCTTCAGCGGAAAGCGAGTGACCACTGTTATCTCGTGTGCTTGGAAGTAATGGCGCAGCTTTCTCGAGGCCATGAGGAGGCCGAAAAGCAACTTCTGCACCCCAGAATATCTTGATCTAGCCCCCTGCAGGAGGGAACTTACAAAATACACTGGGCGCTGCACCATCCTCTTTCGCACTTCTCCTTGTTCCTGCACAGACTTGTCCTTGTCGGGGCAAGAGCTTGTCGGGGAAGCCCCCTGCTTGTCGCTGGATGCGCTTGCCGGAAATGTGGGTTCCTCATCTGCCTCCCTCTCCGCTACTAACGCAGCACTAACCACTTGATTGGTTGCCGCTAGGTACAGCAGCAACTTCTCTTGTGGCCTAGGTGCGACAAGTATTGGAGTGGAGGACAGGTATCCTTTCAAGTCTTGCAGCGCTGCCTCCGCCTCCGGAGTCCATTTCATAGGACCTGTCTTTTTCAAGATTTTGAAGAAAGGTAGGGCGCGTTCTGCAGACTTTGAAATGAACCTGCTGAGGGGAGCCACACAACCAGCAAGTCTCCTTACGTCCTTGACGCCCTTCGGGGCTTCAATCTGCTCGATGGCTTTTATCTTGTCGGGATTGGCTTCAATCCCCCTCTGAGTCACAAAGAACCCGAGAAGCTTGCCGGAGGGGACTCCGAAGACGCACTTCTCGGGGTTCATCTTGAGTTGTATCTTGCGCAGATTCTCAAAGGTTTCTCCTAGGTCTTGAATCAGGGTATCCTTGCTCTTGCTCTTGACCACTATATCGTCCATGTAGGCCTCCACATTCCTGTGTATCTGTGGCTCAAAAGCAGTGTGCACCACCCTTGCAAATGTTGAGCCCGCATTCTTCAATCCGAAAGGCATGCGTATGAAGCAATATGTGCCACATGGAGTAATGAACGCAGACTTCTCTTCATCTTCCTTAGCCATGAATATCTGATGGTAACCTGAGTACGCATCTAGAAATGAAAGCAACTCACATCCAGCCGTGGAGTCAACAATCTGGTCGATACGTGGCAAGGGAAAAGGATCCTTGGGACAAGCTTTATTCACATTAGTGAAGTCTATACAAAGTCTCCATTTCCCATTAGCCTTTCGCACGACAACTGGATTGGCCAACCATGTAGGATGGAGTACTCCTCTAACCAAGCCTGCTGCTTCCAACTTCTTTATTTCTTCGGCAATGAACTCTTGGCGCTCCACAGCTTGCTTCCTGACTTTCTGCTTGACGGGCCGCGCGTGAGGACAAACAGCAAGCTTGTGCTCAATTACCTTCCTGGGAACGCCGGGGATGTCAGACGGCTGCCATGCAAACACGTCGACATTCGCCCGCAGGAAGGCAACGAGCGCGCTTTCCTATTTGGGGTCGAGCGTGGCACTGATGGTGAAGGTACCACCAGTGCCGTCCTCCCTGGCGGACACCTTCTTGGTTGCCGGTGGAGCTGCCATTCCTTTCTTACACTTGCCGGTGGAGCTCGATGGTGTGTCCTCGACGGCAGCGCAGCACTCCGAAGAGGTGCGTTTGCCGGAGTGGGCTCCAGAACTCTTGCCGGACTTGGTCTTGGTCTTCCCCCCGGGAGCTTCAGCGGCAAGTGTCTTGCTGTCTGCCGCGGTTGCTGCATCCCGGTAGATCTTGTCGGCGCAGATAAGTGCGTCCTTCTTGTCGCCGGGGACAGAGATGACGCTTATCGGCCCCGGCATCTTGAGCATGTTGTAGGCATAGTGGGAAGCCGCCATGAACTTGGCGAGCGCAGGACAACCAAGTATCCCATTGTATGGCAATGGGATATCGGCAACGTCGAATGTGATCCTCTCCGTCCTGAAGTTAAGCTCTCCGCCAAAGGTCACCGGCAGCGTGATCTTCCCCTTCGGCTTGCTCCTTCCCGGGTTGATCCCTTGGAACGACCCGGTTTCCTCGAGTTCGCTGTCGGGGATCTGCAGCTTCTTGATCACAGCGGAGGAGATCAAGTTGAGGCCGGCCCCGCCGTCAACCAACATCTTGGTGACCTTGAGGTTGCGGATAGTTGGTGAAACCAACATCGGCAAACACCCGACCGCAGTCGTGCGGTCAGGGTGGTCCTCAAGGTCAAAGATGATGGGCGTGCCGGACCATTTCAGCAGCCTGCGTGACTCGACGGGTGGCTCAGCTGCATTCACTTCCCGCACCCATTGCTTGAGTTGGCGGTGGGAAGTGTGCAGAGAGGCACCTCCGTCGACACACAGGACCTCTGTGGCCTTCTGGAACTCCTGCTCGCTGTTGTCTCCTTCATCCATGTCCTCATCGTCGTCTTCGTCTTCATCCTTGTCGCGGCCCCGGGGAGGTCTGTCACCTTGCCGCTGCTTGGCCTTGTCGCGGCGTCCTCCCCGGCCATTGAATGGCCGCTTCTTGCTTGGCTCTCCTCCGCCTCCTTGGGCCTTCTCCTTGTCGCGATGCTCGTATTCAGCTTTCTGCTGCTCTACGAGGTATTCTACCCTCTTGCAGTTCTGGAGATCATGGCCCTTGGTGCGGTGGATCTTGCAGTACTGCTTGTCGGAGCCATCCTGCTTGTCGGCTGCCGCAACAGGGGCTGACTCCTTGCCGGAGCCACCAGCTTGTGTCTTCTTGGCGGGAGCCTCCTTGCCGGACTGCTCGACAACCAGTACCTCCTTGCACTTCTTCTTTCTATTGTTCCGCCGCCGGTTTTTCCTTGCCGGGGCAGCATCCTCGCTATCCGTTCCTCCTGCTCCAGTATCTTCCCCGAGGAGTCTCCTCCCCTCCTCAGCACGCGCACACTTGTCAGCCAGAGCATAAAGCTCGCTGACGTCTCGGATCTTGGTCATCGCCATCTCCTCCCTCATCTGGCGGTTACGCACGTTCTGGTGGAACGCGCTGATAACCGCGGCAGGGTGGACATCGGGGATGTTGTGCTGAACGCGGCTGAACCTTTGGATATACTTTCGCAGGGATTCTCACTCCTTTTGGGCAAGGATATGGAGATCGCTCTCCTGGCCGTGGGGTTTGTGGCCGCCCGTGAAGGCGCCAACAAACTGGTGGCACATATCCGCCCAAGAAGAGATGGAGTTTTCCGGTAGGTGCATGAGCCAGGATCTAACATTGGGCTTGAGCACGAGCGGGAAGTAGTTTGCTAAGATCTTCTCATCGCGTCCCCCGGCAGCCTGCACCGCAATGGTGTAGATGCTGAGGAACTCCGAGGGGTGTGTCTTGCCGTCGTACTTCTCGGGTACGTCGGGCTTGAAGTTCTTCATGCTGGGCCACTGGACTTGCCGCAGCTCTTGGGTGAACGCAGGGCAACCTGCCGCGTATGGCAAATCGCCTGGTTCACCGGGCGCGTGCACGTCGACAGCAGTCCCAGCGCGCTGGTCGGACTGTCTTCGGGCTTCTCTTCGACGCTCGATACGAGTCCGAGCGTCTTCTTGCCGCCTGTCGTCGAGGACTTGGCGCTGATCGCGGCGAGCCCACGGATCCGACGACGCCGTAGAGTCGTCGTCGACGTTGATCCGGCGGGGTGGCGATTTCTGTTTCCGCGGCAGGGAGTGCACGGTAGTTGCACCCCCGGCGGTCTTGTCTCCGTCGGCCTTCGTTTGGTCGACTTGCCGCGGCCGCGATGTTGCCGGTTGCTGCGGCGTGTTGTTGTTGGCGAAGGCGATGAGGCTCTGTATCGTCGCCCTCCAGTCTTCGGCCTTGTCTGCCGCTGGAGGGAAGTCGAGGAGCAGTTGGGCTCTAGCAAGAGCTTCTGTTGGAGAGGAGGGAAGCGGCGGCGAGCGATGCGAGGAGCGGGATATGCTCGGACTTCTAACAGGGTTAGAAGGAGCAGGGTCCCGCCTCGGCGACCGCGCCTTGCTCGTACCAGCACGCTGGTCTTGAGAATCCCGCGACCCGCCGGCTTGTCCTCGTCCCAGCAAACGTATGGTACCTCCAGTACCACGCCGCTGCTGGTCTTGCACCTCCTGAGAGGGACGCGGTGCGTGCACGGACGCCGAGGTCTTGGAATTCGCCCGGTCGGCCGTCTTGTCTTTAGACTTGGCGGCGCCGCGAGTGTTCTCGCCGGCGTCCACCCTTCCGCCAGCGTCTACCCCACCAACCGTTGGTTCTGGTGGTGGTGGGATCGACGCGGACGGGCCTCCGACCTCCGAAGCCTTCTTCTTCGGAGGCATGCTCATGTAGTCGATGAGGTTGATGAAGCTGGAAGAGTTGTTGAAGATTGCGCCCGCGTGAGCGCCGGATCGGGTTCGCACAACCTCGACGCCCCCTACCTGGCGCGCCAAAGATGTCGGGGGAAACTGACCACCCACGAACACCTATGGGACCGGAGCCCCTTCTACGTTGCGGTAAGGGAGCGGAGGAAGCACGGAGAGCAGATCGAGGGGCACACGCGGGCAGTTTACCCAGGTTCGGGCAGCGCGGACGCGTAAAACCCTACTCCTGCTTGGGTTGTATTGAGTTCTTGGGCTCGGGAGCTTGAAGGTCTACAGTACTAGCTACACCGAGCGAGGGAGTGAGCAAGTTTCTAGGATCGAACCCCCTCTACGTTGTGCATGGGCCTCCTTTTATAGCTCAAAGGGATCACCGACAGGTGTCAATGTAGAGGAGGGTAGAAATGTAAAATCGGTGGTAGTTGTAACAGTACATGAACAGTGCATGAACAGTGGTCTTCACCTAACTCTGACGGTGGGGGACAAGAGCATTGAATGCCCGTCGCCGTTGCCCCAAAAAGCGTCCGTCCATGCGTCTCCGTTCGCCACGGCGATGTCTTCGTCACCGTGGCTTGCCACCGTGTACCCCATGCTGCACAGCCGTCTGCCACGCGCCCCTGGAAGGGCCCCAGGGCGACGCGTGGACAGACGAGCTGGAGCGCAGGCACACAGTGTAAGTCTCCCCCGGCAAGCACCTTGCCGGGGTCACTATCTTGCCGGGCCCGGAAGCCTTGCCGCTCTCCGGGCCCTGCCGGGGCGCACGATGCGCCACGATGTATCTTCTGAAGTGTTATTCTTTGGTCTTCCTGGCAAGCACCTCCTGCCAGGGTCTTGTGCCGAAAAGATGTCCTTGAGCCTGGTGCGGCCTTCCCGGCAAGCTCCTCTTGCCGGGGTCTTGTCTCTTAACTTAATTACTTTGTTCTTGAATGGCTTCATAGGGACCGGAGCGGACCTTGGCGAGCGCGTGGTAAGCCCTGCCACGGGAAGCTGCTACTGCCTGTGCACAAGTTGGGGTACTAAGGTACCCCTATCTTAGTACACCGACAATGTGTTATGTGCTATGCTTGGAGCGTCTTGCTCTTAGTTTCCTTTTTAGTTTTCTTTAGCTTTGCTTGCTGTTCATAAAAAGTTGGAACCCAACTTTCTTTGTGTGGGAGAGAAACACGCTCCACTTCAACCTAGAACACAACATATGATTTTCATGCTTATCTTTGCTGTGTGTGTTCTTTGTCTTTCCATAGCTGCTGTCATGTTTAGCTCTTAGTTTTCATGCTTTTCTTTTTAAAGAGCTTTTGTTTAGTTGGTTGCTGAACTCTCTTGAGTTTTCATGTTTATCTTGTTAAGAGAGTTTGCCTGTTGCACTGAGTTGTGTGTCTTAACTTAAAGTAGGTAATTGAGGTTGTTATTTAATTTTAGTAGTAACTTGCAATAGTTTTGAGGTATTGCCATGAGTAATGTCTGAACTTTTGGTGTCAAGAGCTTTAGCCTATTAGTGATAGATGTCGTATTTTGGGCAATCCGTGTTTATTTTCGAAAACCTACAAAATAGTTGAGAACTTTAGCTACTATATGGATCACTAATCTTTGGAGGGATGGAATATTAGAGTACACTCACGTACCATGAGTCGAGGATGCGCAAGGATAACCAAACCCCCATACACTCCTCCTCGGGGTACTTGTCTCTTTGTGAACCTCCTAATTAGATTGAGAGTTACCGATAATAAGTGCATGAGTTCTTCGGACTAATGTGAGTATTCGAAAGTTGACACTTCCACCTAGCCATATTTTTCTAGCTTCTTCGGTACCGTGCATTGCCCTTTCTCACCTCGAGAGTTGGCGCATACTTCGCCGGTGCATCCAAATCCTTGGCACGATATGCTCTGTCATCATAAGCCTCATTATATCCTTCCTCAAAACAGCCACCATACCTACCTATCAAGGCATTTCCATAGCCTTTCCGACATACATTGCCATGCAACATCCATCTTCTCATGACTTGATCTTCATGTCATACATGCTTTTTGCTTGATCGATGAGCCGCATGCTAGTTGGGCCTTGCCCTAATCATTGCTACATGACGCGCTAGTATCATTGCATATCCTGCTACACCGGCAGAGGCATACATTTGCATACATCATGATAGTTTCATCTTCTTTATGTTGAGTACTTTGGTAAAGTGTGAAAGATCTTCTATACTTCTTGTAATATATAGAGTGTTGCCCCTAAAGTGAGGAAAAGATCCTAAAGAGGACAAAATCAAAAGATCCCAAAGAGGACAAATGAGAGTTAAATAGAAAGAGCCATTGAGGCCACAAAAAAAAATAGAAAACAAAAAGAGAAAAAGAAATAAAAAGAGAGAAGGGGGCACACACTATTCCTTTTGAGAGATCCACACTCGTACTCCATCTAATACCTTGTACTCCATAGAGATTATCATTAATGCATATAACTATGTGGGGACCTTCACACTATAGAACTTGGCTTGTATATTCCAATGATGAGCCTCCTCAAAAGAGCTCTAGGTCTTCTTGAGCAAGCAAGTTGGATGCACCCCCACTAGTTCCATTGGAGAGCTTACCTTAGCTCATATGTGCATCCGTTGCATGGCAATCCCTACTCCTCACATCATATCTATCATTTGGCTTTATCTCGCCTATGATTGTCCTCATTGATGTGAGCCTTTCACACCTTTTTTGTCTTCCCCCTCCATCATTTTTCTCTTTTTGGCATCCTAAGTGTCAACTTTCTTGCTTACGCTCATCCATTGCATGAGTGCACAAAATATCGAAAGGGAGTGGATCATTTTGACTTGTACCTGGCTGTTGGTCTGGGGATGAGTCAAGATAAGATTCGAAAGAAGGCCAAGTGTGAAACTTTAGTAGATTAAGTTCTCAACAATACAAAAACTATGTTTTACTCTCTCGTATATCCCTATCCCCTTTCTTGCACGCAAACACCATTCGGAGACATTCGAGTCACGGACAGCGAGAGCTCTTGCACATTTATGTTCTTATGTTGCTTGTTACAATGCTAATATAGACTCTTGCTTGTTATGACTTGAATTGAATTACATGCCTTGATTGCTTTACTTAAAAAGTTCTTATATGGTTGGTAGCATGTCACCACAGAAATTATGCTTGTTATCATTTACCTACTCGAGGACGAGGAGGAATTAAGCTTGGGGATGTTGATACGTCCAAAACGTATCTATAATTTCTGCTTGCTCCATGCTTCTTTTGTGTGATATTGCTATGATATTTATGCACTTCCATACACTTTTGATCATATTTGGACTAACCTATTAACTCAGTGCACCACAGTGCCAGTTCCTGTTTTCTCCTGTTTTTCTATTTCAGGTTTCCCCCATATTAAAAGTGCTCCAAAAATTCCGGGAAAAATACAGGAAAAATTAGCGTACAGGAAGCTTCGCGAAAAACCAAAGGAGGGCCAGAGGGGAGCCAGGGGTGGCCCAGGCGGCCACCTGGCACGGCCCCACCCCTAGCCGCGCCAGGGGGGCGCCTGGGGCCCCAGCTCCGCCTCTGGTTGCCCCCCTTCGCATATATATTCCTCTCGTCCCGAAACCCTCGAGGATGGAACCCTTTTTCGCGATCTCGCCTCTGTTCCACCGCCGCAGTGCTTCCAAGATCGGGAGCATCAGGAGAACTCTTCCCGGCACCCTGCCGGAGGGGAGAACCACCACCGGGAGCTTCTCCACCACCATGGACGCTTCCCGGATGAGTCGTGAGTAGTCCACCTTGGACCATGGGTCCATGATCAGTAGCTATGTGATGTTCTCCTCCCCTCTTTGTTCTTCATGGTTTAGACCTCGTGAGCTGCCCTACATGATCGAGGCACATATGTAATATTTATGCTGTTGCTCTGCTGAGTTTGCTGGGATCCGATGGATTATGAGACTATGTTCAGATTGTGTTTGAGTAATATATTTGATTCACCTCTTTTATATCTTTGTTCTTGAGTAATTCTAGCATGTTCTCCGTTGCTGTTTATTGCTTTGGCCAAGTAGTAGGTAGTAACTCCAAGAGGGAGCGTTATGCTTGATTGTGGGTTCATGCCCCCTGATGACTAGCTTGAATGACAGAAACATGAGTCTAGGGGATGTGCTGTTGCCACAAGGGAGAAAACAACGGTGCTTGTACTTGCGGGTGCAAGGATTGTTTACTTTACGCAAAGTTCTTTTAATGCAGTTGTCTGTTGCTTTGAGTTTACACTTTGGGTGGGATTCGCAACTTAATACCAGCGAGATGTTCTGGATAGATATCTCAAGGTGGATGATTAGTAGTAGATGCAGATGGATTTCGGTCTACTTGCCTTGGCGTACCGCCCATGCTTTTGAGCCTCTACCTTTCTTTGCAGCATAGTTAGCATTGGTTTGCGCACATAATCCTGTCAATTCCCCAGCTGTAATTTGTTTACCTCGCTTTGCTGTTTTATCGTCTTTTGGGAGAGAGACATCACTAGTGAACATCATGGGACCCCGGTCCATATTACCACCACTGATCACACCTTCTATTTACTTCTTGTTCTTATTTCCTAGTTGCAGTCATAGCTATCATTATTATCTCTTGTGTTTGATCCTTTGTAAACAACAAGGCCGGAGGGATTGACAACCTCTCTGTACTCGTTGGGAGCAAAGTTATTTGTATCTGTGTGCAGGTCCTGTCAACCGCTAAGTTTCTGGCTCCCTTGACACCTACTTGTCGACCCTCGGAGTCTCACGGGATTCGATCCTTGGTATCTTTGCCAAGGGAAATTTGCCGCTACGCTACATCTCAAACCTTCCACTTGGGGTAACCAACGAGGGGCGAGAAGCCATCAGTGGCCTGGCCCTGGTCATTGTCCGTGGTTACTTCATAATAACATGCTTAACGAGTTTGAGTATTTGATCTGAGTCTGGCCGTTGGCCTATACGCACTAACCAGCTGCGTGGGAATAGTTATGGACTCTCGATGTTGTGGTATCAGCCAAAGCCTTCTTGACGTCAACGACTGAGCGGTGCGCGCCGGGTTGGACTGCGTAACGTAACTTCCTTAGTAATGGAGGTTGCTAGGTCTGCTCACCGGCCGCCCTCGCAACGTGCAGGTGTGCATTGGGCGATGGGCCCAGACCCTTGTGCGCTTATGACTTAGACCGGCGTGCTGACCTCTCTGTTGTGCTTAGGTAGGGCTGCGACGTGTTGATCTTCCGAGGCTGGGCATGACCCAGGAAAGTTTGTCCGGCCAAATGGGATTGAGCTTGCTGGGATATGTGGTGCACCCCTGCAGGGATGTTAATCTATTCGAATAGCCGTGTCCCTCGGTAAAATGATGACCCGGAGTTGTATTCCGACCTCATGACAACTAGAACCAGATACTTGATAAAACACACCCAGATGAGTTCCAGATATAACTCAGTGGTTGCTCTCTCACAGGGTGATGTGCGGGAGGATCGCCGAGTAGGATTATGCTATACGTTGTTACTTGGTGAACTTACCATCTATTCTCGTCTACTGCTTCAAGATGGAGGCTGCCAGAAGCGTAGTCTTCGTTCGGATTAGCTATCCCCCTCTTATTCTGGCTTTCTGTAGTTCAATCCACAGATATTACCCATATCATTGTTACCATTGCATATGTAGTATAGATCCTTGCTTGCGAGTACTTTGGATGAGTACTCACAGTTGCTTTGCTCCCCCTTTTCCCCTTTTGTCCCTTCTTCTCGAATGACGCAACCAGATGGTGGAGTCCAGGACCCTGAGGATCCGAGGATGTTTCTACGTGGAGTTCGGCTTCGAGGAGTTGTTAGGAGGTCCCAGGCAGGAGGCCTTGCCTCTTCGATCGTTGAAGTTTGTGCTAGCCTTCTTAAGGGAAACTTGTTTAACTTATGTCTGTACTCAGATATTATTGCTTCCGCTGACTCTTGTGTTTTCAGGCTTATGTATTCGAGCCCTCGAGGCCCCTGGCTTGTAATATAAAGCTTGTATTATTTTAATTTGTGTCTAGAGTTGTGTTGTGATATCTTCCAGTGAGTCCCTAATCTTGGTCGTACACATTTGCGTGCATGATTAGTGTATGGTCAAATCGGGGCGTCACACATTCCTCGTGAGGCTGGTCCCTCCAGGCACCCTCACGAGGCAGGTTCCTCCAGGCATCCTCACGAGGCTGATCGCGTCAACGGTCCTCCCGAGGCTGATCACGCCACTCCTGGCGGGGGCCACGGTCGTCTCAGCGTCCCCCGGTCCGACTTCCTCCACGGCCGTAGCCACGGTTGCTGCGCTCAGGGCGTTGGCTGATGCACCCTTCGCGGAGGGCCCTGAGCTCTTGACAGTCATGGGTGTTATGGATGTGCACGTTGTGGAAGGCGCAAAATGGACAACTGTTCTTGGATGACTCTGGGTAGTCGCGGCCACGCTTCATCTCTGGCTCAGCCGCGAGCACTGCCACTCCCTTGTGCTTCACGTCCTTGCTCTTGGCCTTCTTGTCTTCAGGGTCAGCAGCGGGGAGCTCGACGAGGCAGAGGCGCCCTTCCTCAGCTCTGATGCACTTGGTCGTGAGGTTGAACAGCTCCAGGGTCGTGAATAGATCTTCGTGGATGGCGAGCTCCTCCTTCATCTTGACATCATGGACGCCATCCGAGAACGTTGAAATGATGGCCTCATCCGTGACCTTGGGATCTTGACGCGGACACTGTTGAAGCGCTATATGAACTTCTGCAGGGTCTCTCCTGGTTGTTGCTTGATGCGCCGCAGGTCAACTGCGGCCGGGGGCGATCGCGGGTGCCTTGGAAGTTGACAATGAATCGCTCGCGCATCTCTCCCCAGGTGGAGATCGATCCCGCGGGCAGGTTCAGGAGACACGAGCGCGCGCCGTCCTTAAGAGCCATGGGGAACCAGTTCGCCATGATCTTCTCGTTGTCGCCGGTTGCCTCGATGCTCAGCTCGTAGAGCCGCAGGAATTCAGCAAGGTCGGGGGTGCCATCGTAGCGTGGAGGCAGGTCGGGCTTGAACTTCCCGGGCCAGTTTATGTTGCATAGCTCGGGGGCGAGGGCCTTGCAGCCTGCTGTTGGCACCGGAGCTTGTCGTGGAGACGGAGCTTGGTCTTGGTTCTCGCGCATCACCACGGCAGGGGGCGCACGGTCTTGACACGGCGGTGGAGGGAGCGCTGGCGCTCCTCCTCAGGGCTGCTGGATCTCTTGGCAGCTTCCTTCTTCGTGGACTGGCGCCGCGCCCGGGAGGTCGCGCCGCGGGGCCACGTGCCTTGGGTCGTGGACGACGCCTTGATGTGGAGGCGGTAGATGCGCTTCATGGGCCACGTCACCCACATGGGGAGGCGGGCGAGGCAGCGTGAGGGACAGTGCAGGAGAGCCCCCAGCGGTGCTGACGAGCTCGGCGATGCGGTCGAGCCATTCTTCGTAGAAGTCGTCGACGGGGCGGTAGCGCAGGAGCTCACGTGCCATGAGCAACGCAGCCTGCACGTCCGCGGGTCCGCGGCGAGCGTGAGACAACGAGCCCGCCGGGGTCAGCGATGGGGTCGTGGTGCGTCCGTCTCGCCGCACGGAGGGTTGCAGGGACGATGCCTGCTGCTCGTGGCGCACCGGGGCGGTGGCGGCGTTGGTAGCGAGCGATGGAGAACGGCGAGGAGGTCCGCCGGCGGGAGCTGTCTGAGCAACGCTGGCGGCAAGGGCGGCCCGCCGCTCAGCATGGGCTCGGCGAGCGTCGGCCATGGAACCAGCGGGATGATGGAGCATGGATCGACGCAAGGGAAGCTTTGGCAGACCCCTACCTGGCGCAACAAATGTTGGATCTTGGGTTCCGGCAAAACCCTTGAGGTTCGAACACTGGGGTGCGCACGAAGATCTCTCCTTTCCACTCTAGCTCGCTCTCGCACCGATTCCTAGGCCTAGCTCGTCGAACTCAAAGAACAAGGTACACAAGGGTTTATACTGGTTTGGGCCACCGTTGTGGTGTAATACCCTAATCCAGTGTGGTGCGGTGGATTGCCTTCTAGGTTGAGGATGAACTAGTACAAGGGAAGAACAACCTCCTGAGGAGAGGTGTTCTTGCGCTCGGATGAGCTTGTGGGTGTGAGGGTGGTCGCAATGATCCGATCCCCTAGGTTGGGTTAGCTCCAGATCAGATGCCCCATATGGTGGTGGCTAGTCCTATTTATAGAGGCCCGGGTCCTCTTCCCAAATATTGAGCGGGAAGGGATCCCACAACAACCAAGTTTGAAGGGGGATAGCTAGTACAAGCTATCCTGACAAAAGGTAGTCTTTGCGTGCCAAAGGTTCTGGTGGTGACGCCGCAGTGGGCTCCGCGATGACCTCCGCTCTGCCGTCCTGCTGGTCTTGGTCTTGTTGCACCGATATGGAAACCTTTGCCTGATGCCTCAGGACTCCTCGCCTGCGCCTGCCCCTTTAGCACCAAAGAGGAAACTGGCATCCTGCGCCCGCTAGCGCCCGCCTGGCCTTGGTCGTCATGGCTCACATCATGGGAACCTTGCGAGGTGCCCCTTGCCTTGATATCTCCGCTCCTCCGGAGCTAGCCAAGTGAGGTCGCCCAGGGGAGGTCTTGCGTCGTCCGCCCCATGAGGCTTGGCCCCTCGCGAGGGTCTTGAGTGTTTGCTGACGAGGTTGGGCCGTACCAGGTCACTGGACAAGCCACGCTCTGGGCCGCAGGCAGGCAAGTCTGGGTACCCCCATTCCCAGAACACCGGCAAAAACCGTTCCCGTGATGCCTACACCAACTATAGAAGAAGTTAATGATGATGATCATGAAACTTCGGATCAAGTTACTACTTGATGGGCCTCGAACCCCTCGTTGGTTACCCCAAGTGGAAGGTGTAAGATGCAGTATTGTAGAAGTGTTTTCCCTTAGCAAAGATGCCAAGGATCGAATCCCCAGAGACTACTAGGTTCAACAAGTAGGTGTCAACTGCTAACGGCGCAATTAGCAATCAACGTGGACCTGCACACAGATACAAATAACTTTGCTCCCAACGAGTACAGAGAGGTTGTCAATCCCTCCGGCCTTGTAGTTCACAAAGGATTAAAAGCAATGATAGTAGTGATAGATAATGTTTGCAATAGTAAATAATAGCGAAAAGTAAATAGCGGATGTGATCAATGATAGTAATAAGGACCGGAGTCTCATGATGTTCACTAGTGATGTCTCTCTCCCAAAAGACGATAAAACAGCTATGTGAGGTAAACAAATTACAGCTGGGCAATTGACAGGACCACGAATGCAAACCAATGCTGACTACATTGCAAGAAAGGTTGAGGTTCAAAGCATGGGCGGTACGCCAAAGTAAGTAGACCGAAATCCATCAATGCCTACTACTAATCATCCACCTTGAGATATCTATCCAGAACATCTCGCTGGTATTAAGTTGCGAGCCCCACCCATAGTGTAAACTCAAAGCAACAGACAACTGCATTAAAAGAACTTTGCGTAAAGTAAACAATCCTTGCACCCGTAGGCACAAGCATCGTTGTTTTCCCCCTTGTGGCAACAACACATCCCCTAGACTCATGTTTCTATCACTCAAGCTAGTCATCGAGGGGCATGAACCCACAATCAAGCATAACGTTCCCTCTTGGAGTCACTACCTACTACTTGGCCAAAGCAATAAATAACAACGGAGAACATGCAAGAATTACTTATGAACATAAATATAAAAGGCGTGAATCAAATATATTACTCAAGATCAATCTGAACATAATCTCATAATCCATCGGATCCCAGCAAACTCAACATAGCAACAGCATAAGGATTACATATGTGCCTCGATCATGTAGGGCAGCTCACGAGGACTAATTAGTGAAGCACAAGAACGGGAGGAGAACATCACATACTGGTCATGGACTCATGGTCCAAGGGAGACTACTCACGAGTCATCCGGGAGGCGTCCATGGTGGTGGAGAAGCTCCCGGTGGTGATCCTCCCCTCCGGCAGGGTGCCGGGAAGAATTCTCCTGGTGCTCCTGATCTTGGAAGTGGCGGCGGCGGCGGAACAGAGATGGGATCGCGAAAAGAGTTTCTGTTCTGAGGGTTTCGGAGGACGCCTTAAATATATGCCAAAGGGGGGCATCGGGGGAGCTTCGGGGGCCCCAGGCACCCCCCCCGGCGCGGCCCAGGGGGGGCACGCCGCCAGGGCGCCTGGAGCCCTGGTGGCCCCCCCAGGCTGCCCTTCGGACGCAGGGTTGTTTCCGAAACGCTGATTTTTTATATAATTTTTCTGGATTTTTCTGGGCAGTTCTCGAAACGTGAAAACCTGAAATACAAAAATAGTCGAAAATAGAAACTGGCACTCGGGTGCACTAGATTAGTAAGTTAGTCCAAATATGATCAAAAGTGTATGGAAGTGTATGAATATCATAGCAATATCACCCAAAAGTGGCATGGAGCAAGCAGAAATTATAGATACGTTTTGGACGTATCAACATCCCCAAGCTTAATTCCTGCTCGTCCTCGAGTAGGTAAA
>LR738715.1:644594140-644610507 GCA_902687465.1 Secale cereale
CAAAGGTCCAAGGAGATAAATCGCATTTGATTTCTCGTTTTTGATAGATCTCAACTTGAGGACATCCATACCGGGACAACATAGAAAATAGATGATGGACTCCTCTTTAATGCATAAGCATGTTCTCATAAGAGATTGAGGATCAACGTCCAAGTTAAAACTTCCACCATGATACATGGCTTTGGTTGGCGGCCCAATGTTCTTCTCTAACAATATGCATATTCATTCAACCCACGGTAAATCACCCTTACTTCAGACAAGACGAACATGCATAGCAACTCACATGATATTCAACAAAAGTGTGACAGTTGATGGCGTCCCCAGAAACATGGTTACCGCTCAGCAAGCAACTTATAAGAAATAAGATACATAGGCAACATATTCTTTACCACAATAGTTTTTAAGCTACTTTCCCATGAGCTATATATTGCAAAGTTAGTTTGCTTAGTACAGGTGGAGGTTAGCAAAAGACTGGGAGCGACCAACTAAGAGAGCAATGACGGTCATAATCATGCAGAGCGACAAAGCAACATTGAATTAGGCATGGTAGTTATATCGCTACTTAGAAATAAAAGATCATCAAGGCTTGACAGACTTTCTTTACAGTCTTAAATATGCGTGAGCATACGCCAAGTCAATCAAAATAAATTCTCGAAGGAAGATATTACTAAACCATACCACATCATAGGCAGACAAATCAAGTTGGTACTCCAATAACACATTGGGAACCCCCCAGCTATTTGAGATTAACCATAAGAAAACCTGAACTACTAAGCACCATTATGCAAGTAGCATCTTTATCATAGACACATTAACAAATGCAACGGAAGCAAACTCTCTTAATAAGGTAAGCATGGTAATTAAAGAGAGTTCAAGCAACCAACTAAACAAAAGCTCTTTGAAAAGTTAAGCATGACTACTAAGAGCAGAGCATGATAGTAGCTATTAAAAGACAAAGAACACACACAGCATAGATAGACATGAAAATTCTATGTTATGTTCTAGGTAGAAGTGGAGCGTGTTTCTCTCCCACATAAAGAATGCTGAGTTCCGACTCGTTATGAAAAACCAAAAAGAAAACTAAAAGCAAGACGCTCCAAGCATAGCACATAACACATGAAGTGATAAAAATATAGTGGAACGAAAGACGAACTGATAATGTTGATGGAGAAGGGGATGCATGGGGGCATCCCCAAGATTAGACGCTTGAGTCTCCTTGAATATTTCTTGGGGGTGCACGGGGGCATCCCCAAGCTTGAGCGCTTGACACTCCTGAATCTTTTTTTATCATCTTCCCTCGCACACTTGAAAACTCCCTTCATACATAACTCATCATAATCTGATTAGCGAGGTTAGTACCCTTAATAAAATAATTATACCTTGCTGGAAATAAAGATATTCTTGAAGTTCTACTGTTTCTCAAGATTGCCAAAAGGTTTTTGCAAAGAAAAAGCAAGTTCTTGATTTGCAAAGTGAAGGAAAGGCAAAACAGGACATAATCTGTGAAAAACAGAACAGCAGGTAGTAATTGATCTGTTCGGGATACTTCTGCAACTCAAATAAAAAAACTCAGAACAGACGCACGAAAGACAATTATATAGAGAACGCTGTCGAGAAAATTCAGACCAAAAAGATGATCTGGTGATTTTATACCAATTTTTCTATCCAAGTACAGAATCTGTTTCCTGGACAGCACCTCACAACTTTTGAACTTTCTAGCAATCAGAGGCTATACTTGGCACAAATATGAAAAGCAAAGATACAATGATGATGCTACAGCAGTAAAAAACATCAAGACACAACAAAAGCAAAAAATTTATTCATGTGGGCTGCCTCCCAAAAGCGCTTTCTTTTATGCCTTTAAGCTAGGCATAATGCATAGAGATCAAGTTGTATCAATTGAACCATCATCAAGATCATCAAAAAGCTCTTCAATAATACAACTAGTCTTAAGCGGACTCTCAAATAAAGGCCTCATAGAGATACTTCTAGGTAGAAGACCAAAAGGATAAAAGTCAAAGGAAGATTCATTTATAAATTCATCACATAGAGGTGTTTCTTCCAAAGTCTTTACAGTTTCAACCCCTTTGGCAATAGATGGATTACTTTTAGAACGGGGAGCCTTGGGAACGAACTTAGGCTCCCGCTTTGCCGGATTTTCTAACTTTTTGGTTTTGATTGAGGATAAGGTAGTTCCTAAGGTATCAAATATTTCCTCAATCTTGTCTATCCTAGAAGAGTCAGAGTCATGGAATTTGACGGTCTCCAAAATTTTGAAAATTTTATGCATGGAGCTATCAAGTCTATTCAAATTCCCTAGGATCTTACGATCCAACTCATTCATCTTATTAATGCTTGGCATCTCTAGCTCTATCCTTTCAAGTTTTTTCATAATGTGAGCTAGGGTGATGTCCTCAAGAATGCTAACAACAGGGAGATTCCCAAAAAGATTTTCAATAATACTAAGAGACTCCCAAACTGGGGCCTCCAGGAAATTCCCATTGATAGCAGTATCTAGAATAAACCTATTCCAAGAAGTAATTCCAACATAAAAATTTCTAAGTAAGATAGCAGTAGGTTGCTTCATGGTGGCTCTTTTTTGTGAATCATTAATTCTATACCAAGCATCTTTCAAACTTTCCCCTCCTCTTTGTTTAAAGGTGAGAACTTCTGCCTCGTCAAAGACAAAAGGACCCGACATAATGACAACTAAAGAACAAGATAACTATTTTTGTGATTTTTGATAAAAAGGTACTAAAAGCAAAAACTGAAAGGTAAACTAACAAGACTAAAAAGCAAAGGTAAAAGATAGCATGCAACTCCCCTATCCTAAAGAGTGGAGTCCCCGGCAACGGCGCCAGAAAATACTCCTTGATGGGCCTCGAACCCCTTGTTGGTTACCCCAAGTGGAAGGTGCAAGATGCAGTATTGTAGAATTGTTTTCCCTTAGCAAAGATGCCAAGGATCGAATTCCTAGAGACTCCTAGGTTCAACAAGTAGATGTCAACTGCTAACGGCGCAATTAGCAATCAACGTGGACCTGCAGACAGATACAAATAACTTTGCTCCCAACGAGTACAGAGAGGTTGTCAATCCCTTCGGCCTTGTAGTTCACAAAGGATTAAAAGCAATGATAGTAGTGATAGATAATGTTTGCAATAGTAAATAATAGCGAAAAGTAAATAGCGGATGTGATCAATGATAGTAATAAGGACCAGAGTCTCATGATGTTCACTAGTGATGTCTCTCTCCCAAAAGACGATAAAACAGCTATGTGAGGTAAACAAATTACAGCTGGGCAATTGACAGGACCACGAACGCAAACCAATGCTGACTACATTGCAAGAAAGGTTGAGGTTCAAAGCATGGGCGGTACGCCAAAGTAAGTAGACCGAAATCCATCAATGCCTACTACTAATCATCCACCTTGAGATATCTATCCAGAACATCTCGCTGGTATTAAGTTGCGAGCCCCACCCATAGTGTAAACTCAAAGCAACAGACAACTGCATTAAAAGAACTTTGCGTAAAGTAAACAATCCTTGCACCCGCGGGCACAAGCACCGTTGTTTTCCCCCTTGTGGCAACAACACATCCCCTAGACTCATGTTTCTGTCACTCAAGCTAGTCATCGAGGGGCATGAACCCACAATCAAGCATAACGTTCCCTCTTGGAGTCACTACCTACTACTTGGCCAAAGCAATAAATAACAATGGAGAACATGCAAGAATTACTTATGAACATAAATATAAAAGAGGTGAATCAAATATATTACTCAAGATCAATCTGAACATAATCTCATAATCCATCGGATCCCAGCAAACTCAACATAGCAACATCATAAGGATTACATATGTGCCTCGATCATGTAGGGCAGCTCACGAGGACTAATTAGTGAAGCACAAGAACGGGAGGAGAACATCACATAGCTACTGTTCATGGACTCATGGTCCAAGGGATACTACTCACGAGTCATCCGGGAGGCGTCCATGGTGGTGGAGAAGCTCCCGGTGGTGATCCTCCCCTCCGGCAGGGTGCCGGGAAGAGTTCTCCTGGTGCTCCCGATCTTGGAAGCGGCGGCGGCGGCGGCGGAACAGAGATGGGATCACGAAAAGAGTTTCTGTTCTGAGGGTTTCGGAGGACGCCTTAAATATATGCCAAAGGGGGGCATCGGGGGAGCTTCGGGGGGCCCAGGCGCCCCCCCGGCGCGGCCCGGGGGGTGGGGGGGGGGGGCGCCGCCAGGGCGCCTGGAGCCCTGGTGCCCCCCCCCCAGGCTGCCCTTCGGACGCAGGGTTGTTTCCGAAACGCTGATTTTTTATATAATTTTTCTGGATTTTTCTGGGTAGTTCTTGTAACGTGAAAACCTGAAATACAAAAACAGCCGAAAACAGAAACTGGCACTGGGGTGCACTGGATTAGTAAGTTAGTCCAAATATGATAAATTCTTTGGAAGTGTATGAATATCATAGCAATATCACCCAAAAGTGGCATGGAGCAAGCAGAAATTATAGATACGTTTTGGACGTATCACTACTGAACCTCGAAGGTCGACCAAAACACGTACCACACCAGAGTGGTACGGTAATCGTGTCCTAGAAGTCATGTTGTTAGACAACGGCGAACCTTCGAACTATGAAGAAGCTATGATGAGCCTAGATTCCGGCAAATGGTTTGAGGCCATGAAATCTGAGATAGAATCCATGTATGAGAACAAAGTGTGGACTTTGGTGGACTTGCCCGATGATCGGCAAGACATTGAGAATAAATGGGTCTTCAAGTGGAAGATGAACGTTGATGATAATATCACTGTCTACAAAGGTCGACTTGTTATGAAAGGTTTTCAACAAGTTCAAGGGGTTGACTATGATGAGACTTTCTCACCCGTAACAATGATTAAGTCTATCCGAATCATGTTAGCAATTGCTGCATTTTATGATTATGAAATCTGGCAAATGGACGTCAAAACTGCATTCCTTAACAGGTTTCTTCAAGAAGAGTTCTATATGATGCAACCCGAATGTTTTGTCGATGCAAAAGGTGCTAACAAAGTGTGCAAACTCCAGTGATCCATGTATGGACTGGTACAAGCATCTCGAAGTAGGAATATACGCTTTGATGAGGTGATCAAAGCATATGGTTTTATACAGACTTACGGTGAAGCCTGTATTTAGAAGAAAGTGAATGGGAGCTCTGTAACATTTCTAATATTATATGTGGATGACATATTGTTGATTAATAATGATATAGAATTTCTGGTTAGCATAAAAGGATACTTGAATACGAATTTTTCAATGGAAGACCTCGGTGAAGCTGCTTACATACTAGGCATCAAGATCTATAGGGATAGATTGAGACGCTTAATAGGACTTTCATAAAGCACATACCTTGATAAGATTTTGAAGAATTTCAAAATGGACCAGTCAAACAAAGGGTTCTTGCCTGTTTTGAAAGGTGTGAAATTGAGTAAGACTCAAAGCACGACACTCTAGAAGATAGAGAGAGAATGAAAGTTATTCCCTATGCCTCAGGCCATAGGTTCTATAATGTATGCCATGCTATGTGCCGGACCTGATGTGTGCCTTGGCATAAGTTTGGCAGGGAGGTACAACTGTGATCCATGAGTGGATCACTGGATAGCGGTCAAAATTATCCTTAGATACCTAAAGAGGACTAAGGAAAGGTTGCTCGGTTATGGAGGTGATAAAGAGTTCATCGTAAAGGGTTACGTCGATGCAAGCTTTGACACTGATCCAGTTGACTCCGAGTCTCAATCTGGATACATATTGAACGTGGGAGCAATTAGCTAGAGTACTCAATGCAGAGCATTGTAGACATGTAAATTTGCAAAGTACACACAGATCTGAATGTTCGAGACCCGTTGACTAAAACCTCTCTCACAAGCAAAACATGATCACACCTTAGAACTCTTTGGGTGTTAATCACATGGCGATGTGAACTAGATTATTGAATCTAGTAAACTCTTTGGGTGTTAGTCACATGGCAATGTGAACTTTGGGTGTTAATCACATGACGATGTGAACTAGATTATCGACTCTAGTGCAAGTGGGAGACTGATAGAAATATGCCCTAGAGACAATAATAAAGTTGTTATTATTATATTTCTTTATTCATGATAAAGGTTTATTATTCATGCTAGAATTGTATTGACCGAAAACTTAAATACATGTGTGAATACATAAACAAATATTGTGTCCCTAGTGAGCCTCTACTAGACTAGCCCATTGATCAAAGATTGTTAAGGTTTCCTAAGGATAGACATGAGTTGTCATTTGATAACGTGATCACATCATTGGGAGAATGATGTGATAGACAAGACCCATCCGTTAGCATAGCATATAATCGTATAGTTTATTGCTACTACTTTCTTAATGTCAAATACATGTTTCTTCGAGCACGAGATCATGCAACTCCCGGATACTGGAGGAATACCTTGTGTGCTATCAAATGTCACAACGTAACTGCGTGATCATGAAGATGAAGACTTGCCGATGACGACATTGAACTAGGTATGGAGATACAGACGATCAAATCTCGGGCAAGTAACATACCGACAGACAAAGGGAACTACACATTTGTCATAAAGGTTCGACCGATAAAGATCTTCGTAGAATATGTAGGAACCAATATGGACATGAAGTCCTGCTATTGGTTATTGACCGGAGAGTCGTCTCGGTCATGTCTACATCATTCTCGAACCTGTAGGGTCCGCACGCTTAACGTTCGTTGACGATCACTACTCTAGGATGTTGCTAACGTGACACTACGATCAGAGACCCTTCGAGAAACTGTGTGCGATGCAATAATCGCAAACGGTGCTGTATGAAAACTATCAGAAATGTATAAAATGTTTGCGATGACGGATGTATCGAACACGGTTTAGGTTTTAGTTGCGTGTGCGATGAAGGGCATATGGTTCAGTTCAATGAACTGTTTGCGATGAGGAGGAACAAAAGAAACGGGCAGCCAGATGAAGGCGTGTGCGATACACAGCATACGGTTCACTCGGATGAACTGTTTTTGATTAGGCAACACAAAAGAAACGGTCAGCCAGATCAAAGGTGTGTGCGATATACGGCATGCGGTTCACTCGGATGAACTGTTTGTGTTGAGACATGAGAACAGAAACGGTTCAAATGAACAAGATGTGTGTGATACGAGGCAAACATGTCTTTAATCGGAGACGTGTGCGCAGACCGATAACAACACAGACGATTACTGCTAACTAGCCGTGTGTGCTGTGAGCAAACGATTGCCAGTATACAATTGTGAGTGATTGATGAAAACATCACCGATGGGTTCCATTGTTTAGTCCGTGTGCGATGTGATTTTCTTTGTCTGCACAACATCTACGCTATGTCTACAGCATCAACATATATACTTAAAAATACAGCATTGCATAACCAAATTAAGCATACAATTACACAAGTGACTACACCCATAACATTTCCACACACCAAAGAAAGCAATTACATGCATACTAAAGTAGGAGAAACGAGGATCTAACCATCTACTTATTGTTGCGACGACGCTTGCCATTG
This sequence comes from Secale cereale, assembly GCA_902687465.1. Classification (NCBI taxonomy): domain Eukaryota; kingdom Viridiplantae; phylum Streptophyta; class Magnoliopsida; order Poales; family Poaceae; genus Secale; species Secale cereale. The sequence continues at coordinate 644,601,701 of LR738715.1, forward strand.
CTCCGCTTTCGGCTGGATCCCTTGCCGTTTTGAGGAAGGAGGGACTTCCTCATGTCAATGATCCACCTATACATGTCGCAGCTCGTGTACGCCTCCTTGGACGCGTACACGACGTGAGCTTTGTCAAGTTTCTCCATTCAGGCCGAGTGCCAGGCGCGCTTGTCCTAGTTGCACGAATCCTTCATGTCTTTGTAGTAGGGGTCGATGATGGCCTCGGCGAGGTGAACCAGTGAGTCCTTCTCATGCTCCTTGCTACCCCTGATCTTGTATTGGCCTTGGATGTCGACAAGATTCTGGCAGGCGATGCCCGAATTCTCGAGCGCCTTTACATCATTGGTGATATCCACCGTAGCGAACATGTAGTGGGGGCTATTGACAAACTTTGCGAAACGCTCGCAAGGCCTTGTGGCCAGGCAGTAGTGGTAGACGAGGACGTGGTGGCGCACTCACATCTGGGCGACGACGACCTTGGGACGAGACCCGGCACGAGCGCGGGTGTACTCAAGGTCGAACCCGACCACCTTGTACTTCTCCTCGGCAAGCAACAGCTCCATGATGTGGATGGAGTGCTCCGCCCAAACCAGATCGTTGGTGTAAACCACCGAGAGGTCCATGAACCTTCTATGGGTGTCCACCACGACACGCATGGTGAACTGCTGCTCGTCGTCGGCAGCCGCTCGGAGCGCCTTTGGAGCCGCGCATAATACCCTCTAAGAATTTCTCGTGGTGGGTGTGCTTCTTGCAATGGCGGGGCATGATCGAAAGGTTGAAGAGACACAAGGGTAGGTTAAATGGCCGGTGTAATAAATGGGGGCCGGCCGGCCTGTAATCGTCACGTCTTGTCACAGCGTTCATAGCGGAGGATTCCAGACTCCAATGCACGCTTGACAACACCGCACCCCAGGTGTGGGCTTGAAGAGCATGTTCCCGCGCTATTTATCGTGCAAGCTTCCGGCCCGGCTAGTTTGGCCATGCGTCGTCTAGGATAGGGACAAATCGTGGGCGTTTATTGGCAAAAAGCTTTGTAAAAACGAAGTGTGTGGAATGACTTCGGTCATAAGTTTACCCTTGGGTGATGAGGTCAAAGTTACACAGAAGGGTGATGATGGATACTCGAGTGCGATAATTAATTCTACGCTCTACAGTGCACATGGTGGAAGAAACCAACTGTGTGCAATATTGTCGAAGATTGCAGTCGAGTTAGCTATACAGATCGTGTGCTGTGAGATCGACAAGGTAAACTGATTCTAGAATGGTTAATAAAATCTAAGACCATTGCATATTAAGGTCAAAATAGTGCTAGCAATATACGAGTCTCATACGATGCCATTTCAACGATTGTACCATACAAGCTCAAAATGTTACAAGGTTCAAATTCCAGAGTTATATGGCTCAAATTCGAACATTACAAGGTTCAAACTGATATTAGAAATGAAGTTGAGCTCATCAGCTGCAAACGCTCGCGCTGATGCGCTGAACATGGATATCAGAGAGGTTCAAACTAATATCACTGCTTCTAAGTCTGGCTTCGAAACCTCACAATTTTTGCAAAGGGGTCAGCCACTGAGAAGTCATGTATGGGGTTGACCCGATGACTTCTGATTACTCTATCATCTGAAGTTCCAAAATGAAATTCAACATTTTAGGAGCCTACTCCATTCTGCCGCAGGCACCGGCGCTGATCAACAGACCATTCATTTTCGCGAAATAAATGTAAGGCAAACCTCATTTCCTTCAGCACCCTTGCTCTGAGAACAAAGAACCAGGTGAATATAATCTTCGGTAAGGTCCCTCGGTAGGAGCTCAAAGTAATTTCTGAGAGATGGAGATCTAGGCATTCTACGTGATTGTTATATTGTATCACATTATCCACCACTGGGCCTAATCTTGTCTGCAAAATAAGAAAACGTGTTAGTGCCTACATGCAGTTTTGAACATTACTACATGCCTAGCTATTTGGTTTGCAGGATTTGCAAAACGCACTAACATTCCATCTTTGATCCGACATGATTAACATGGGCATTTGATTACATTATAGATAAATGTAGCCTTCTTCACAAGAGGTTGGAGTGGATGAAAAGTTCCCTAAGAAAACTAGTATAGATGAATCCAAAGGAGAAATGCTTATTGAATGTAACCATATGGACCAAGCAACCAATATGGGGGGGCATGTATGTACTGAAATCCTCCAAAAGAACCTTCAGAAATTGTAGTCCATTGTCACTGTAAACTTGGAAAAAGGTGTCACAAATTGAACTCCCTTATGGTTAGCATTTAACAGGAAAGGAACATCACCTCGATATATAGCTTCTCCATGCATGGAAAGCATCTCAGGAAACTGACAACTTGCTTCAGGTCGGGCCCGATAGATTCTAGTGCAAAGACCTTCACCGTGCACAGTTTCGGGGTCAAGCTTGTCAGAATCATTTTCTGAGTGACAGACGAACAAACATCTTCAAAGTTATAAATACTGTTAATTTGTAGAAGGAGAGGTAGAAGTTGGCTGTTGTACCTGAACGGGTGTGGATCCAATAACAAGTTCGAAGTATTTGTCAGACGAGTTGCCCGCCACTGTCAATTTCGGCGCAGAAATGACATTGATTCTTGTTGGACCTTCTTGATCAACTACAAGTAATCTCTCAAGTGCAGGTGTGTCCTGGATGACCATACCGTGGTCCACCTTTTGTGATGTCTTCCTACCGCACCAACAACACACATAAATAGTACGGAGATTCATGGAGGTGATGTGGAAGGTACTCAACCCATTGATCTCCTGAAGACGAAGGCACTCGAGTGCAGTACAGCCATGGAGCAGGCGCTCCATGTCACCCTTTGAGAGGCAGATGACAATGAGCTCAAGGTGCTTCAGTCGTGGTAGAATAAGAGTGGGAGCGTCATTAAGGGGCGGGAAATGGCAGTTCCTGAACTTGGCGACGCGCAGCGTGGGCGCGTGGCGGAGTGCGGACGTTGGCAGCGATCGCATAGGCCCATCATCAAAAGTGAGCTCCTCGAGCCGATCTAGGGTGGGGGACCGGAACCAGTCATCAAGCTTGGCTCGGTCCTTGCCGTTGGAACAAAACTTGCCCATTCTAAGGCCTTTGGTTGGCCCAAGGTGACTGCCAAGGATCTTGGAGAACGCATCCAAGATTTTGCGATAGATATGGCAAAGCTCATGGGTGTCGATGAGGTTGAGAGGGCTGGAGTTTCATAGGGGGGCACCATCACAGGGAAATGAGGGTTGTCCGTGCCTCATATTTGATTGGGAGGAGGGAGATGATGACTCTCAACATATCGTCGGGGAGGCTGCTGATTAAGTCTAGGCCTGCTGGAGTCGCTTGCGGTTCTAGCTCGCCCCACCCCGCTTGTTGGCAGCCCCGTTCTCCATCTCTGGAGTCTCCTTGTCTGTGGCGCTTTCTGATAGAAATGGGAGGATAGTGAATATTTAATTAAAATAGGGCAATAGAAAAGTGTATTGGTAACTAGAAGTTATTAGGTACGCATATAGTAAGAAAAGGGAATAACAATTGGTTGCTTAAATACTACACAATTCATTTGACATTGCTGGGTAAGTCAACGTATGCAGATAGTTGAAAAGAAAACTTACTTCTAACAAAGTCTGTACATATGATTTTGTCGAGGAAGTTAGCATATATCTCATGACCAGGCCCTTCTATGTGTAGTGCAATTTTAGTGCCAGCTTTTAGTACATAAAACTTTGCAATTTCATTCCAATAAGCTAGTGCCAAAATAGGAGTCAGCACGTTCATCAAGTCTTATAGTAGCAACGATTGTAAATCCATGGTTTGTGTGCAGTATGACATTCATGGAGCCTTGATGTATGTAAAGTGAAAAATTGTGCACTGCATAATCTGTTGCATAGCGAGGGATGTCCTGCAGAAAATGGTAGGATTGTTAAAGTAAATATGGTAACATGCAAATATGGGTCCAAATTGAAAGAACTGTACAACAGTTGAAATCGAAGGACAAAAGTTTATAATTAAACAGATAGGGTAAACATGATGTCATGTAAATATGAGAGTAATCGAAAGAACAATACATCGTTAATTTACCTAATATAGAAAGAAGAGGGGAAAAATCCCCTTTGACGTATATGGTGCATGTGGCACCTTTTATCCAAATGTAGCTATATTTAGAATTTGTTTAGGAAAGTAGGCCATGCCAACCGATTTAGGGTGAGATTGAACATACCGCGCGTGTCCTCAAGTTATCTGGTACGATGAGATGAAATCTCTGGCGGCGGTCGCCAAGTGCTGAAGTGTCGGTGCACTGTACATTCTATGAATGAAAGAAAACCCTCAAATCAGCTCGAATAAAAATGAATTCACGACGATTTCCACCGGGTGATTAAAGGAGGCAGGTGAACTGGGATAAGGGATGAGATAATATCTTGTTAAATTAGTTACCTTGTCGTCCATGAGAAAGAACCCTCAGTACGGCATATTCCCCAACCGAGCGGAGCTGGGTCGACCGCGAGCAGCGTCGAGAAAGTCGATGGCGATAGGCAGCGGCAAGAGGAAGTGGCGAAATGCGATGGGCTTTGCCAGCAGTCTGGCGGCGGCGGCACGCATCGAGCTAAGTGTTTACTGCCGTGATAGGCGGTGCCATGGCATAGACACGGAGGAGCTTGTGCAGGTGTGAATTGGGAACGTACCGGAGGGGCCGAGGGGCTGGCGGGCGGGGTGAGGGTTTTTGTGACGTGGGGATGGTGAGGGTTTTCTTTTTTGTTTTTTGAATTGAGTGGTGAGGGTTTTCTGTCCCACAAAGAATTTTGGGGGCGGCAGTTTGCTGGAGCGAACGTGTGATTGACGTAACAGGAAAAATAAAATTCATTGCACATGGTTCCAATTTGGGGAACCGTGTGTGATGGACGTACTACCTCCATCCTGGTTTATTGGTCCCCCGTTGTAATTTTACCAAAATTTGGCGAAATATTTAACATACGCAGACATAGATAATAAGCGTACACTTACATAAGCATAGTTCAACCATAAGTACATAGTTCAACCGCCATTAAGCATACTCAAGCGTACATAGTTCGATCCATTTCACATCTCATCTCACATGCGGCCGGCACGATCCTGAAGCTTCTCCAGGTACTCGGCGTACGCGTCGTGCTCCACCCTGCGAGAATACTTCTGCTTGAACGAGCCAATGGCCCATCCTCTTGTATGCGCCAGAACACTTAGATATGCGTCATGAATCTTGTTGTTGCAAAATGGGCATCCATAGCCATCGTTCCAGGTCCTAATACGCCTGTTATGCATTCCCGCATAAAGCCCTCTCAGGATTCACCTCTTGTACCTCCTCTGGGCATTTTCATCCTCGCTGTCTACATCGTCAGACATCACCTATACAAATAATAAAACAAATTTGGTATCAAATCACTGATTACATGTCGTGAAGTAGGATTAGGAATTTATGGCTATTTATTTATACATATCCAGAGATTATGGTTCGATTTTTAAGCACAGTCGTCTATGTACAGACTAATCTTGTAGAAAATAATGGCACAAACATAGGTAGGTCATTCAAAATCAATTGTCAAGTCCTGGCTAGGAATTATTAGCACGAACACTAACCCTAGTTGGATTACTAGCAGAAATCATTTGCACAGATGAAACAACTAATCACTTATCACATGTACATTCAAACAATCAATACACTACACGGATCTAACGAAACTTACTCAGATTTCATGGATTGGGAGAACATAACCACAAGATTTCTATTCGAAAAAGGGTGAGGCAGGAGTAACCAGAGAAACCCTATGATCTATTTGACAGATAAATGGGTATAGATGACTAACTAGATGTTCGTCATCGCCGGAGTGGTCGTCGGAGTCGTCGGCGGAGTGGTCGTCGGAGTCGGTGTGGAACTCCGCCTCCGGCTATGGAATCTCGACGCCGTCGACGATGTCAGGGTGAAGCAATAACTCGTCGGCGGTGATAGCAACCTCCGTCTCCAGCTCCACGCCGTGCTCCGATGCTTTAGCAGCCCCGGCATCGCCACTCCCTCCGATGGGGCGCTTCGGCGGCATCCTCATACACTAACGGCTTTGAGGACCGAGAACGGCGTCGAGGATGCAAGCGGATAGAAAGGATTGTGTGTACGTAGCGAGGATGGGGGGGTGCGGCCGCTTGGGCGCACCCAATATGGAGTAGTGGGAGTTGTGGGAGAGAGGCGGGCGACGATCAAACCGATGGCTCGCCTTCCGGTGAGCCTGCGCACCGAACTACTGGCATGTCTACCAAAGTTTCACATAGCTACTCGCACGCCTCCCGATGACACTGCACAGCGAGCACACCTCCGTCAATTCACACAACTGCACGCACGCCTCCCCGTCTGCCTGCACGGCGGACTGCTCGCATGCGTCCCGTCAACTCACGCCTGCTCGCACGCCACACGGGTCGTGCGGTGGCATGTATATTGTTTTTCTATTTGGATGATTAATGTTGCCACTTTATTGCTTAACCTAAGCATGACACGTATCCATTGTTGGTCTAACGCTCACGGTTCGAATAAATAATCCGTTTGGGATATTGGTTCCCAATTATTAATAATCTCCCATCTGTAATTAGATAAAGATTACATCAAAACTGGTCTCAAATTTGACCAAAAAGTACAATGCCACTTTCTATTGGTGTCCATATGACAACATGATAAGTTTCATGAACTTCAAATAAGTTTTGGATGTACTAGAATTTAAAAATCAAGATTCTCAATGTTTGAAATTTGTTGCATGGGGAGTAAACATGCACCCAGTGAGACACAAGTGTTTTTGCAATCCATTTAGGTGCACTTTCATGTGTGCATGTAGCTCAAATTTGATTTTTGCACATTATACCCATAGAAAATCAATCGGTCAATGTATTAAAATGTCTTAATGATCTATGTGATTTTTTTAAATTAAAACATCCCTCCTTTGGTAACATGTATATTCACCGCGGGATAATTAATTTAACATGCATCATAGTTGCGGTGGATTCGCGGTGTGTGTGTGGGTGTGTGCGTCTGGGGGTGGCAGGTGGCTCGCAGTACACTACGAGTTGTGAGCCACCGTGTGGGTTGGACGTTTCGTTAGACAGGCTGGTGTCTCATCAGAGTCGTGAAATCGTTATTTAAAACATTACACAACCCTTTCATACATAAAGGTTTTGCCACATGCAGTCGATGGTTGTCCTACATGACACTCGATACTCGCGTGTGACGCTTTCTGTGGGCCCGCGAGGTCATCGTCCATCACTTTGACGAACAACGGGCAGTGAGGTTAATTTGACTAGCGAGGTAGAATATTTTTTGTTTGTGTTATGGTGGTATATAGTACGCGTCGAAGAGGTGGGAGGGGACTAGCATATATACTATACGTATGCGTTCGTGAACAAGTACACCTCACTCAGTGTCGGGACTTTTTGGTTACCGAGGCACGTGCCTCATCAAAATGGTGAAATTGGTTATTCAAACATCACATAACACCTTTTTGGGCCACATGCATATATATCGTAGCTAGGACACTCATGTGTGACGCTTCCATCTGTGGGCCCACGAGGCCATCGTCGATGCATGCATGCATGCATCACTTTGACCTACATCCGGAGAGGTTAATTAATTCCACCATCGACGAGGATTCTTTTAGGTTGTACATATATTACGACAGGAGCATATAGTATGCGGTGAAGAGGAGGGAAGGGGAACATCATATGTGGTACGCTTGATATGAACCTCGCTCTGTGTGGGTGCATGGTTTACGATTTTTGAGGCATGTGGCACATTAAAGTTGTGCATTTTGGGTATTCAACATATATATGTTTGGCCCACATGCAAAGCGGTGGTGGTTGTCCTCTCGCACCCACTTAAGAGATTATCAGCGATATCGATGCTTTCCATCTGTGGGCCCACTTGGTCCATCACTTCTTTTTGCGTGACAACAAGAGGGGTTAATTTGACTTAGGAGGGGATTATTATTTTTGCTCTGGGATGACATGCATGATACTCTTTGAGCACACACACACATGCATGTGTATGCATGAATCCCTCCCATCGAGTTGAAGTGGCTATTACAACGACACCATCATGAACCGATCTCGCTCCGTGTGGGGGAGCTAGTGTACGATTTTTGACACACGCACCAGATCAATGTTGTGTATTCAAACATGCATGCACGCATCACCTCCATACATATGCATGTAGTGGTCGACTTCTAACGATACACCCCCTCGTGTGGTTATCGGCGACAAGACTATATATTCGTGGGCCCGCGTGGACATCCATCATCACCTTGACCAACAGCAAGATAGGTTACCATGGTCGATTCTTCATTTGGTTCGTGTTATCATAGTATAGGTCATGGTGAGATTCAGACCTAATTAAGTTTGAGCGCATATACTATGCACGCATTCATGCATATATGAATCCCCATCATTGGCTTGAAGTGTGGTGTAACATACATATGCATCGTCAACCTAACCCTCACTCAGTGTGGGCATTTCTAGTTCGAAATCACGGTGCCACATCAAAGTTGTTGCATTGTTACTCAAAAACACACCTCTCCATACATATGTTTGGGCCACACGCATGCAGTGGTTATCTTAGGGGACTAGCTATTTGCGTGATTATTGGCGAGCTAGCCCATCTCCGGGGTCCCATGGACGGCCATCACTTTGACCAACAACAAGAGAGAGGTTGTACGACCAAGGTGGATTATTCTTGGTCCGTTTTACGATCCATCTTGGTGAGATATATGCCTCTCTGGCCCGCCGACTGAAAGTGTGTGTGTGGGTGGGGGGGGG
>LR738715.1:644610991-644622411 GCA_902687465.1 Secale cereale
GGATTCCCTTCGTGCCAACACGAGGGAGGGGGCTGCTAGCTACTTCACACTTTGCTACGGTGAACCTAGGTTGGGGGGGGGCATGCATTCATAGCTTAGGATTCCCTTCGTGCCGACACAAGGGAGGATGGGGGCTGCTAGCTACTTCGCACTTTGATAGGTGAACCTCGGTTGAGGGGGAGGGGGCATGCATTCATATCTTAGGATTCCCTTCGTGCCGACACAAGGGGGTGGGGGTGGGGGCAAGAAATACCGTGCGCTTTGCGAGAGAGGTGCCATATCGAAGTTGCATTTGGTATTTGAAAATCAAACAACCCTTTTGGTACATAAATTTGGTCCACATGCAAGTGTGTTCGTGTTCTGACCCTCTCCAGCGTCATTTTTCGCCAAATTTATGAACAGTAGACAAGTCGGATGACACAACAGACACGGTTCACTCAAACTAACTGTGTGCCACGCCGATGCACCTGTCACGCACACATCCGCACAGTACATTGGGCTCCACAAGCCCCCCCTCTAAAAAATGTATGCCCGCCTCGAGGGTTTTTCTGTTTCATAACACACGGTTGTTATCTCCGGATCGTGTGAGTTGTTTCTTGTTCCCAATCCCGCCCGCGTCCCTAGAACATATCTTTGCCCGCCTCGAGGGTTTTTTTGTTTCATAACACACGATTGTTATCTCCGGACCGTGTGCGATGCGCTATCATCAAAATTTTCAATAGCCCGACATTTCACTCCCGCCTTTGACTCCCGCATAGTAAAATTTTCAGTACCCGCGTCATTTCCTCAAACACCCCGCGCGCCCCCCTCCACACACACACACACACACCAAAACCTCCTCGGGCGTGCGCGCGCGCACACACACACACACCCTCCCTCGCTCGAAACCCTAGCAAAGTCCCCGCCACTGCTCCCGCCGCCGCCACCGCAAGGCCTCCATTGTCAACATCTGCCGGTTTGCCCGTGCAGCTTATCCACCGATCACCATACCCAGGCTGCCCTGAGTTTCTTAGATGACGCCTTCCAAACGCCCCCTTTCTCACAGATCCCCATCCCCATCCCCCACTCCAGAGCATCGCAGCCGAAGCCCGGCTACGCTTCCCGTGGAGCTCGAGGAGCGACTGGCCCAAAAGAGGTGTATAGCCATCTCTTCGCCTGACGTCGCTAAGGAAGCTGACGACCATTACTGGCGGCAGGCACTCAAGCAGCGGGCTAGAGTATGCGGTCATGTCTCGTTCGCCGGCTATGACATCGAGGTCATCGACAACGACGTCCTGAGGTGGGATGTATCACAGGTTAAGTGGCCCACCCCCAACCCCTCGGGTTGAACCGCCGTCGATCTCATCCATGGACCCGCTGCTGATCTCCTCTGGCTCGCTGTCAACAATTTGCCATTCTACATCGCCATCGAGCCCCTTTTGTCATTTCTGAAGGACACGCTCTGTGATGCTGGCTTGGAATCCATAGCTTCCAAGTCAGACCTCATTGACGGCGACCACGAGGAAGGCACCCTCTCCGGATCTTCCAAGGGGAAAGCGCCCGTCTGCGACATCAGGGAGGGCGCCCTACAGTAGTGCTCTTCCAAGGGGAAGGAGCCCATCTGCGACAACATGGAGTGCATCCAGGGTCCGTGCTCTTCCCACAGGAATGAGCCCATCCGTGAAAAGTGAGGAAACCCATGATTTGTTTTGCCGTGCCTCTTCATAGGGGGAAACCCATGATTTGTTTTGTCGAGTCCCTTTTGTAGTGTAGTTAGAATATGTCCAGTTTTAGTTTCTATATCTGGTTGTTTGCAGTATGCCTTGTTTATTTTAGTTGTTCACAATGTGATGCTCTATATGTGTAATTATTTACTGTGCAGTACATTTCATCAATCCAGTAATAAACATACCTATAGGAATGCATATATTTGCTTGCTGTTAAGCTTGTTATAGCTAGCATATGCCTCTTTTAAAGTTTTTTTTATTGTTCGGTTGTTTGTAGTTAGCATATGTTCAGTTTCAAATGCTATCTTTGGTTGTTCTTAGTATGCCTTGTTTATTCTAGTTATTCACAACGTGATGTTCTATATGTGCAAGTATGAACTGTGCAGTACAATTTCATCAGTACCAGTTTCAACAATACCACTATGAATGACTACATTTGGTTGTTACATCTTGTAGTTAACACGCCTTTCCATTTTTATTTAACCATAACTAGTGTACTTAGATCGGCAAATACTAGTTTGAATGACCATGTTTGCTTGTTGTTAAATGTTTGGCCTATTGTAGTTAGCACACCTTTCCACTTGTTTTGCTTTAGTAGTGTGCTTAAACCTGCACACCGAAGCTATCTTTTGGAGATTATTTTTTTCTGCCATGTGTAATTTTGGTTGATGTTTAGCCTGTTGTGCTTAACATGCTTCTTGATGTTCCTACACAGGACAATTTTGGGAACGATTGCTTTTTTCCATCGAGGTTAGTTTCATCCTATGGCTTATATCTGCTCACTGTTCAGGATATCGGTAGCTGGTACCATATAGGCTGGCAGCTGATAAGGGACTAATTAGTGAATCAGACTTTTAACTGAATATATCCGCAACCCATTTTTCCTTAGGTTAACTAGGGCCATATGTAATATATCTAAGGCTACATAGCAACATGCACTATACTTAATGTCTAAATATGCAATCCTAGGCTACACAGCAACAAGGAAGAGTGTTACATTAATGTTCTAATGATGTCTAGATATACGTAGAAGAGCAGCATCTACAATAGCAACAACACAACCCTATTTGGATACTCTACTTAGCTAGAGGTTAGAGTTAGTTTCTAGCTCATTACTAACCCTGAACTAACTCCACCCAAAGAGTTGTTTGGATGGCAGGGTTAGATTGACAATAAATGCACTAGGAGAACTAGCTCCAATTGGCACCTCTTGGGTTGGATACTAGTTTTTTGTGTGGGTTATAGATGCAACTAGCTCAAACTACAATCTTGTTCAGATATACTTTAGGGCTATTTGAGCCCGAACTAGCTCAAACTAACTGTAACCCGTGGATACAGCAGCAGATAATTTGTAAGAATGAACTAAACTCCTTTTGGCCCATAATATAAGATGTTAATTCATCTAATATGTGAGTATATTGGATGTTATAAGATATTCCCTCCATTCCTAAATATTTGTATTTTTAGAGATTTCAAATGGACTACCACATATGGATGTATATAGACATATTATAAAAGAGTGGTGTACTACATCATTGTGCAATTGTTTTTTAGCTTCTAATATTAACTTGGTGCTTTTAAGTACATATGTCATTGGTAAAGATCCATGTTTCGACCCTTTCTGCGTATGGGGCAATGAGATATCGATGAACCAGCATCAAGTGAGGAAGCTGATAAAGATTGTTAGTAAAATGGGTCCAAAGATGGAAATTAAACTATTTGTTTACACTTTATCCAAGACAACAGCGAACTGTAGGATGGTAAGTAAGAACTCTGTAGCCTTCTTTTTACTACCCATAATGAGTTGTGGTAGATGACAATGTTTGAATCTTTTTCCTTTGCAGTGATCGCCAATGCAGTTTACTCAAGATTACCTCTCAAACTACATGATTGGTGGGCATGCAAAGGTTAAAGTATTTCTACCAGAACACGATGATTATCTAGTTTTTTTCACGAAGACTGTGAAGGATGCACGGTCGGCCATCACAAGAGGTTGGACTAGAGTCGTGCGTGCCTTCTGCATGGAGGAGGGCACAATATGGTCATTCTGCTTCACCTTGTTCGGCAACCAGAACATATTTCACATCTTTCTTTACTGTCTTTAATAGTAAAAGTATACAACTGTGGTTCATCATTCTTTATTTGGTTCTTATGTAATTCTTGAACATATGTACCTATGAATCGAATAATGCATTGGTTGTTTGAACCTGATGGATATGAATAAAGTTGTAGCATACATTCAAATTCAAATCCAAATCCGGTACAATTTGGAAAAGCAGCAATTAAATTACGGTGAAATTACACTCTCCAGGTTGTTACGGCACACATGGTTGGTAAAACACAAATGTTTGCGATATGCACCATAATCGGAGATGGTTCACAGAGAGGAAACGTGTGCAAGCATGCACACAGTTGCCGTTTGCAAAGTGTGTGCGATGTCAGACAATATCACAAATGGTGCAGGCAAAGTAAACGTTTGTGTTAGTTGCCTTATCGTACACGATTCGCAACCATGAACTATTTCTGATGAAGTATGCATCATAAAATTTGCACCACAGATTAGCGTGTGCGATAGTTGTCGTGTATGACGATGCTACGACGGTCCGACGTTTCGTAATCCTGTCCGACACTCGTACGACAATTAGCTAATCTTCTTAATGGTGAACCGTTTGCGATGGGCTGCGCATCATACATGTTCTATAATAGTGAACCGTTTGTGATGGGCCGCGCATCGTAAACGTAGCACCACAAAATACTGAGTGCGATGGCAATGCGAGCAGAGACGGCCCTATCCCCGATGGTTTTTGGGTCGTGTGGGAAGGACCCCCCTATCTCCCACACTCACTTGGCGACGGTTCCAAATGCTGTCGCGGAAAGGGGTTTTAAACCGTTTGTTTAGGACCGGCGCGCACTAGTGGATATAGTGTTTTAGTTATGTGAATTGGTGACCTAATGTTGTTTGGAGTCCCGGATGAGATCACGGACATGACGAGGAGCTCCGGAATGGTTCGGAACTAAAGAATGATATATAGGACAATATTATTTGGTCTCCGGAAAGGTTTCTAATGCATCGGGTAATTATCGGATCACTGGAAGGGGTTCCGGGAAGGTCCCGGGGAGTTATTGGGCTTATTGGGCCAACGAGGGAAGCACACCGGCCCACAAGGGGCTGGTGCGCCCCACCTCTAAGCTGCCAGCCCTAGGGAAGGAAAGGGGGAGTGCTAGCACCTCCTGCCTTCCCCTCCACATGAGAGAAAGGAAAGGAGGGGGGCCTCCCCTCCTGCCTTCTCCCCAGGCGCCAAAGAAGGAAGGGGCGCGCGGCCAGGGCATTCCCTAGGGCTGGCCGCCGGCCCCTCTGGGGCGCCCTAGGCTTCCTCCCCTCCTCCCCCAACTATATATATGTGAGGAGGGATAGCGGCAACACACACCACGATCCCCAAGCCCTGTGCAGTGCCCTGACTCCCTCTAGTTCTAGTTTCTCCTCCGTCCACATCCGTTGTGCTTGGCGAAGCCCTGCGGATAGATTCACCACCACCGTCACCACGCCGTCGTGCTGCCAGAACAAATCTACTACTTCCCCTCTCTTGCTGGATTGAGAACGAGAGGACTTCATCGAGCTAAACGTGTGCTGAACATGGAGGTGACGTATGTTCGATACTTGATCATGACAGATCGTGAAGGTGTACGACTACATCAACCGCGTTGATAAACACTTCCGTTTAGCGATCTTCAAGGGTATGAAGATGATCTCCCCTTCTTGTAGGCTATGCATCTACATGGATAGATCTTGCGTGTGTTCCATGCAACGTTCCCCAACATCACTAGTATCAACATATTGTATTATGACACGTTCCGGCAGATGAATTTGACAGAGAAGGATCTTAAACTATCATCCACGGTATTTCACGGTGTTGTTCCTAGCAAGTCGGCTTACCCTGTCGGGAAGATTGCATTGGAAGTGGCTTTTGGTGATGAGTATAACTATAGAGCGGAGACACTGTGGTTTGAGGTGGTCAAGATCAAGAGTCCATATCATGCGCTATTTGGATGGCTGACTTAAGCTAAATTCATAGCCCTCCCATGTTACATATATTTGCAGCTCAAGATGCTAGGACCGCAGGGGACAATCACAGTTCATGGGGATTGTAAGATAGCTCTGGATTGTGAAGAAGGAGATGTTGCTTATGCACAGACAACTTGTGCTGCTAAGGAACTCAAGTTTTACAAAGACAATGTTGACCCGACTGAGATGACCCCTCTGGAAAAACCGCCACCGAGAAGGACCCTCTGCTCAAATTTCAATTAGCAAAAGATACAAAACAAGTTGATTTTGTCCATGGTGGTTCTTCTTAGTAGTTCATCATTGGGACTGGGATGGATCCAAATAGGAAAGAACGCTCATCAAGTTCACCCATGAGAATCCGTACATCTTTGCATTTAAACAATCTGACATGCCGAGTGTACCGAGAGAATTCGCTGAGCACCACCTTAATATGGATCCTAAGATGAAACATGTCCGATAGTTCCTCCATCATTTCAACGAGGAGAGACACAAGGTTATTGGAGAAGAAGTAGCCATGCTGTTGGTTGTAGGTTCATAATTGAAGTTTTTCACCCTAAGTGCTTGGCTAACCCAGTGCTTGTGCTCAATAATAACGACACTTGATGTATGTGTGTGTGTGGATTACATAGATCTCAACAAAGCGTGTCCAGCTGATCCATTTGCTCTTCCCCGTATTGACCAGATCATTGATGCAATAGTGTGTTGTGAAAGCCTATGTTTCCTGGATGCTTATTCTGGTTATCATCTGACCAAAATGGCAGTTTATGATCAAGAGAACACAACCTTTATCACACCCTTTGGAGCTTTAAGTTATGTCTCTATGCCTTTTGGGCTCAAGAGTGCCTAGGAAACTTACCAACGGTGTGTTCAGAATTGCTTCCACGGGCAGATTGGGAGCAACGTTCATGCTTATTTGGATGACATTGTGGTTAAGTCAAGGAAATAGGAAACCTTGCTTGATGATTTGAAGGAAACCTTTGACAATCTCCGGGTCTACAAAATGATGCTTAACCCGGTCAAATGTGTTTTTGGTGCACCTGCAGGAAAATTGCTTGGTTTTCTGGTCTTGGAGAGGGGCATTGAAGCTAATCCGGATATGATTGAGGATATCACTTCTTTATCTAAGACGGCATGTATCAATGATGTTTAGCGTCTAGCGGGTCGTATCGCAGTCTTGAGTCGGTTCATAAGCCGCCTGGGTGAGATGGCGATTCCCTTGTACCAGATGATGAAAAAGACTGATCACTTTTTTTGGAGTGATGCTGCTAACGAGGCACTTAAGAAGAAGTTGGCTGAGCCTCCCATCTTGGCTGCTCTGATCGACAAAGAGCCTTTGCTCCTGTACATGGAGGCTAACAATAAGGCTGTGACCGTAGTAGTTGTTGTGGAGCGCAAGGAGGCAGAGAAAGAATATCCAGTTCAGCGGATAGTTTATTATGTCAGTGAAGTGCCGACGGAGTCCAAGCAAAGGTATCCACATTGGCATAAATTGGTTTTTGGGGTGTTGATGGCTAGTCACAAGTTGAAGCATTACTTCCTTGGGCATCCAATCACTGTGGTCAGTTTAGCTCCTCTGGGGGACATCATCCAAAATAGAGAAGCCACAAGTCGGGTTGCTAAGTGGGCAATTGAACTTGGGCTGCATCATTTGAAGTATGTGCCCAGGACCGCCATCAAGTCTCAAGCTTTTGTGGACTTTACTAATGACTGGACATAGTCACAAACACCTGAGAAAAGGCTAGACAATACATACTAGACGATGCACTTTCATGGGTCTAGGAAATTGGAAGGCTCGGGGGCTGGAGTCATCTTATATATCTTCCCCTCGAGGTGATAAATTTTGTATGTCTTGAGACTTATGTTTCCCTGTACTAACAATGCAGCTAAGTATGAAGCTTTACTCCATGAGCCTCGTATGGCTAAGGAGATAAATTTAAGCCGGGTTAGATGCCTAGGCGACTTAGATCTTGTTGCACAACAAGTTTCAAGGAAGTGGGACTCTAAAGACCCTCTCATGGCGGCTTCTCGACAAGCAGTGACTAATATTGACGGACACTTCAAAGGTTATCAAGTGGATCACATAGATTGGTGGCTTAATGAGGCGGCTGATGCTTTGTCTCGGCTCGGTTCTCAGCGGAAGCCGGTCCCCCCCTCAATGTGTTCCTTGATGTACTGCATAGCCCTTCTGTCAAGTTTCCATCAGAAGAAGACCTGGCGATTCCTGACCCGGAGGGACAGTTTGTGGCAGCTCTATATGCCACTCCAGATTGGATGTTGCCTTATCTAGCTTATTTTACCCGGGGTGAGCTTCCAGAAAAAGAAATCCTCGCTCGACAGATCATCCGATGATCTAAGTACATGACAATTGTCAATGGCGAGTTACACAAATGCAGTGTAACTAGCGTGTTTCAATGATGTGTTCCCTTGAAGAAGACCATGATATCCTACAAGAAATTCATGCAGGGGGCTATGGTCATCATGCTGGGTCAAGATCTTTGGTGTCCAAGGATTTTCGACATGGCTTTTACTCGTTGACGGCTCACGCTAACGCAAAGGACATTGTTCGCAAGTGTGATGGTTGCTAGAAGTTTGCACGACAAGCTCATGTGCCGGCTCAAGAGTTGTAGATGATCCCAATAACTTATCTGTTTGTAGTCTGGGGGCTTGATATGGTCGGACCTTTGAAGAGGTTTAAAGACAAGAAGACTCACCTTTTGGTTGAAGTTGATAAGTTCACCAAGTGGGTTGAAGCAGAGCCAGTTAGCAATTGTGATGCAGCGACTGTAGTTCAGTTTGTGAAAAAGCTGATCTTTTGCTTTGGTTATCCTCATAGTATCATCATTGATAATGGGACAAATCTGTCTAAAGGTGCTATGAAGGAGTTTTGTCAGAGGGGACACATCTGGCTTGATGTATCATCAGTAGCTCGTCCACATTCCAATGGTCAGGCCAAGCGTGCTAAACAGGATATATTATGCAGGATCAAGCCCCGGCTCATGGTTCCCTTGGAACGCACGCCGGGTTGTTGGGTTGAAGAGTTTTCTTCGGTTCTTTGGAGCATAAGGACTACCCCTAATAAATCAACCGGCTACACGTCGTTCTTCATGGTTTATGGCACAGAGGCGGTTCATCCAAGTGACATCCGTCATGACTCGCCACGAGCGGTGGCTTACATTAAAGCAAACAACGAGACGACGCGTCAAAATGCTATTGATTCCTTGGAGGAGGAACGTGATCTTGCAACGGCTTGATCTGTGCTTTATCAGCAAGACTTACATTGCTATCACAACCGTACCTTCTAGGAGGGCGACTTAGTGATCCATTTGATTCAAGATTAGACATGCATGCATAAGATTTCACCTCCTTGGGAAGGACCCTTTGTGGTTAGGAGGAGTTTCTCTACGCTCCGAAGAACAACATTCAAGTTTTTCCTCAAGATTTTCAACAATAACCTCCCCAATTTCAGACATGGTGGCAGCAAACAAAACTAGCAAACGGGCAGGCGAAGAAGGCGGACAAAAAAGGGCGAAGAAAAGGCAAATCTTTTCGGAAATCATTTTAGAAGTGGGGGAGAGGAAAATGAGAGGCGAATGGCAAATAATGTAAGTGCGAGAGATGAGAGTTTTATGAAGGGTCCTTGGTATGTTTTGACTTGGCATAGATCTTCCTGGCAACGG
Organism: Secale cereale; assembly: GCA_902687465.1. NCBI lineage: Eukaryota > Viridiplantae > Streptophyta > Magnoliopsida > Poales > Poaceae > Secale > Secale cereale. The sequence continues at coordinate 644,620,438 of LR738715.1, forward strand.
TGCTAGAAATTCTTCCTGCTACTTCTTGAGCTTGCATTGGTTTTTCCCTTGAAGAGGAAAGGGTGATGCAGCAAAGTAGAGTAAGCATTTCCCTCAGTTTGAGAACCAAGGTATCAATCCAGTAAGAGACAATGGACAAATCACCAAATACCTGCACAAACAATCAGGGGGGCATAGGTTGGAAAGTAAAAGATTGCAAAATAGTATATCAGAAACTAATATTGTACATTGGAAACTTATAAGATTGAAAATAGACCAGGGGGGCATAGGTTTCACTAGAGGCTTCTCTCAAGATAACAAATATTATGGTGGGTAAACAAATTACTACCTAGCAATTGATAGAAAATCGCAAATTTATGACGATATCTAAGGCAATGATCATGAATATAGGCACCACGTCCGTGTCAAGTAGACTGACTCCTGCCTGCATCTACTGCTATTACTCCACACATCGACCAAAATGATTTTGCATCTAGAGTATTAAGTTCATAAAGAACAGAGTAACACATTAAGTAAGATGACATGATGTGGCGTAATTAACTCAAGCAATATGATGAAAACCCCATCTTGTTATCCTCGATGGCAACAATACAATACATGTCATGTCCCCTTCTGTCACTGGGATTGAGCATCACAAGATTGAACCCAAAGCAAAGCACTTCTCCCATTGCAAGAAAAACCAATCTAGTTGGCCAAAGCAAACCGATAGTTCGAAGAGAATTACTAAGATATCAAATCATGCATATAAGAATTCAGAAAAGACTCAAATAATATTAATATATAATATGATCATAAATCCACAATTCATCAGATCTTGGCAAACACACCGCAAAAGAAGATTACATCGGATAAATCTCCAAGAACATCGAGGAGAACATTGTATTGAGCATCAAAGAGAGAGAAGAAGCCATCTAGCTACTAGCTATGGACATGTAGGTCCGTGGTAAACTACTCACACTTCATCGGAAGGGCAATAGGGTTGATGTAGATGCCCTCCATGGCCGAACCCCCCTCCAGCAGAGTACCGGAAAAGCCTCCATATGGGATCTCGTGGATACAGAAAGTTACGGCGGTGGAAAAGTGGTTTCGATGCCCCCTCTAGGGTTTCTGGGATATATGTGAATATATAGGCGGAAGAAATAGATTGATGGAGAAGCAGGTGGCCCAGAAGGGTGGGGGTGCGCCCTCTATCCTTGTGGACACCTCGCAGTTCCCCTGACGTGTACTCCAAGTCCCCCGGATGTCTTCTAGTCCAAGAAAAATCCTTGTAAAGTTTTGTTCCGTTTGGACTCCGTTTGATATTCCTTTTCTGCGAAACTCAAAAACAAGGAAAAACATAAACTGGCACTGGGCTCTAGGTTAATAGGTTAGTCCATAAAATAATATAAAATAGCATATTAATGCATATAAAACATCCAAAACAGATAATATAATAGCATGGAACAATAAAATATATATATATATATATATATATGTTGGAGACGTATCAGACCCTGAACTTGTCAAGGTTAAAACGGCGGCTTAAGTCACATGAGAGCCGGCATACAGAAAGCGAGGAGAAACCAAGGCTATCCTGCCAAGCTTCACAGAAGCAAGACTTGAGCCTCGAAAGCCAGTATTTCCGTCGGGCCTCGAAAGCTGACTTATAATTCATTCAATATATACATTGGTATTGCTTATTTCTATGTTTGTAGGATTTATTTGCTCTTGAATCACGTTATTACAATGACTATAAGTCGCCGGGTCAACATAACTCTGGGTCATTTGCGATCGGCATTTGAGCTTTTATCGACCACGAGTCGCCAGATTATCAAATCTAAAAGTTTCTTTTGAAAATCAATTCAAAACGACTACAAGTCACCGACAAGTCAGTTGCCGAATTCTTTTTGCAGACATATAAAGTTTCGGCGATAATAAGATGCTACAAGTGCCTTGTCAAAAATCAGTGCAAGAGATAGCTAAGGCATATTTAGA
>LR738715.1:644630092-644733451 GCA_902687465.1 Secale cereale
CCTCCGAAACCCTCAGAGGAGAAACTCTTTTCGCGATCCCATCTCTGTTCCGCCGCCGCCGCCGCTTCCAAGATCGGGAGCACCAGGAGAACTCTTCCCGGCACCCTGCCGGAGGGGAGGATCACCACCGGGAGCTTCTCCACCACCATGGACGCCTCCCGGATGACTCGTGAGTAGTCTCCCTTGGACCATGAGTCCATGACCAGTAGCTATGTGATGTTCTCCTCCCGTTCTTGTGCTTCACTAATTAGTCCTCGTGAGCTGCCCTACATGATCGAGGCACATATGTAATCCTTATGCTGTTGCTATGTTGAGTTTGCTGGGATCCGATGGATTATGAGATTATGTTCAGATTGATCTTGAGTAATATATTTGATTCACCTCTTTTATATTTATGTTCATAAGTAATTCTTGCATGTTCTCCGTTGTTATTTATTGCTTTGGCCGAGTAGTAGGTAGTGACTCCAAGAGGGAACGTTATGCTTGATTGTGGGTTCATGCCCTTCGATGACTAGCTTGAGTGACAGAAACATGAGTCTAGGGGATGTGCTATTGCCACAAGGGGGAAAACAATGGTGCTTGTGCCCGCGGGTGCAAGGATTGTTTACTTTACGCAAAGTTCTTTTAATGCAGTTGTCTGTTGCTTTGAGTTTACACTATGGGTGGGGCTCGCAACTTAATACCAGCGAGATGTTCTGGATAGATATCTCAAGGTGGATGATTAGTAGTAGGCATTGATGGATTTCCGTCTACTTACTTTGGCGTACCGCCCATGCTTTGAACCTCAACCTTTCTTGCAATGTAGTCAGCATTGGTTTGCGTTCGTGGTCCTGTCAATTGCCCAGCTGTAATTTGTTTACCTCACATAGCTGTTTTATCGTCTTTTGGGAGAGAGACATCACTAGTGAACATCATGAGACTCCGGTCCTTATTACTATCATTGATCACACCCGCTATTTACCTTTTCGTTATTATTTACTATTGCAAAACATTATCTATCACTACTATCATTGATTTTAATCCTTTGTGAACTACAAGGCCGGAGGGATTGACAACCTCTCTGTACTCGTTGGGAGCAAAGTTATTTGTATCTGTGTGCAGGTCCACATTGATTGCTAATTGCGCCGTTAGCAGTTGACACCTACTTGTTGAACCTAGGAGTCTCTGGGGATTCGATCCTTGGCATCTTTGCTAAGGGAAAACACTTCTACAATACTGCATCTTACACCTTCCACTTGGGGTAACCAACGAGGGGTTCGAGGCCCATCAAGGAGTATTTTCTGGCGCCGTTGCCGGGGACTCCACTCTTCAGGATAGGGGAGTTGCATGCTATCTTTTACCTTTGCTTTTTAGTCTTGTTAGTTTACCTTTCAGTTTTTGCTTTCAGTACCTTTTATCGAAAATCACAAAAATAGTTACCTTGCTTGCTTGCTACTATGGGTTCCACCGAGAACACCAAGTTGTGTGACTTCACTAGTCACAACAACGATGACTTTATCAGCACACCTATCACTACACCTGCCACTTCAGCACCTTCATATGAAATTAAACCTGCTTTACTGAACCTAGTCATGAGAGAACAATTCTCCGGTGCTGGAGATGATGCTGCTTTACACTTGAACAACTTTGTTGAACTTTTTGATATGCAAAAGTACCAAGAAATAGATGGTAATATTGTTAAGCTTAAGCTTTTTCCTTTCTCCTTGAGAGGAGGAGCTAAAATTTGGTTTCAGTCTTTGCCTAGAAATAGCATAGATTCTTGGGACAAGTGCAAAGATGCTTTTATTGGGAAATACTATCCACCTGCTAAAATTATCCAACTTAGAAGTAACATAATGAATTTTAAGCAATTGGATAATGAACACATTGCCCAAGCTTGGGAACGTATGAAATCTCTTATCAAGAACTGCCCTACTCACGGTTTGACTACTTGGATGGTTATCCAAACTTTTTATGCAGGCTTGAACTTTACCTCGCGGAACTTGTTAGATTCGGCCGCGGGAGGAACTTTTATGTCAACTACACTTGGTGCTGCCACAAAGCTTCTCGATGAGATGATGACCAACTATTCCCAATGGCACACCGAACGCGCTCCAACAGGTAGGAAGGTAAACTCTGTCGAGGAGATTTCCTCCCTTAATGAAAAAGTGGACTTGATCATGTCTCTACTTTCGAAGCAATCTACTGTTGATCCTCGTGATGTTCCTTTAAATTCTTTGATTGCTCAAGAACAAGTAGATGTGAACTTTAACTCTAGAAACAATTTTAACAACAATGCTTATAGGAGTAATTTTGGTAGCAATTCTAGACCGTTCCCCTCTAACTCTTATGGGAACAATAATGCTTATCCTAGTACCAAGAACTCTAATACTGAACTAGAGATCATGCTTAAAGATTTCATCACTACCCAAAAAGCCTTTAATAAGAGTGTAGAAGAAAAGCTACATAAACTAGATGATCTTTCTTTTAAGGTAGACCACTTAGCCAATGAGGTAAAACTGCTAAAAATTAAAACTTCTCCTCTTGAGGAGAGGGAAGTCACTCCTATAAATGCTATTCAAGTGCAAATGAATGAAAACATTAGGATGATGGCTAAACTTAAAGAAAGATGGGCTAGAGAAAGGGAGGAAGAGGATAGAATTAAGAGCCTTCCTACCCACCACACTGTTGCTACTATCCAAGTTGTTGAGGATGTTCAAACTCTTAGCACCCAATGTACTCCTGGTCCCAATGGACCTATTAATGGTGATGCTATGACTATAGAAACTACCAAACAAGTGAACCTAAAGGACACCACTACCACTTTACTTGATGCTCGTGACCTTGATTTTGATAATTGCACTCTTACCGAAGTTATTGATTTCCTTCACAAGATGTCTAGAGATCCCCGCACTAGCACGCTTAACCTTGTCTTCACAGAGCATATCACTAATGCTCTCATCAAAGCTAGGGAGGAGAAACATAGAGTAGAAGCCTCCATACCCAGAAAGCTAGAAGATGGTTGGGATCCTATGATAAAAATTAATTTGAACGACTTCTCTTGTTATGCATTATGTGATGTTGGTGCTAGTACCTCTGTTATGCCCAAAAGAATATATGATATGCTTAAATAGAAACCTTATGATTCTTGTTCTTTTGGTGTTCGTGTCGTTGATTCTTCCATAAAGAAACCTTTGGGGAGGATCGACGATGTTCTTATTGTTGTCAATGATAATTATGTGCCCGTTGATTTTACTATTATGGATATTGAATGTGATCCTTCATGTCCAATTATTTTGGGACGTCCCTTTTTGCGCACCGTTGATGCTATCATTGACATGAAAGAGGGTAATATAAAATTTCAGTTTCCTCTCAAGAAAGGGATGGAACACTTCCCTCGGAAGAAGATCAAGTTACCTTTTGAGTCCGTTGTACGGGCTAGCTATTCTTTTACTCTTGATAAAACTTGATCTCTATGCATTATGCCTAGCTTAAAGGCATAAAAGAAAGCGCTTTTGGGAGGCAGCCCACATGAATAATTTTTTTGCTTTTGTTGTGTCTTGATGTTGTTTACTGCTGTAGAATCATCATTGTATCTTTGCTTTTCATATTTGTGCCAAGTATAGCCTCTGATTGCTAGAAAGTTCAAAAGTTGTGAGGTGCTGTCCAGGAAACAGATTCTGTCCTTGGATAGAAAAATTCGTATAAAATCACCAGATCATCTTTTTGGTCTGAATTTTTTCGAAAGCGTTCTCTATATAATTTTCTTTCGTGCGTCTATTCTGAGTTTTTTGATTTGAGTTGCAGAAGTATCCCGAACAGATCAATTACTACCTGATGTTCTGTTTTTCACAGATTCTGTCCTGTTTTGCCTTTCCTTCACTTTGCAAATCAAGAAATTGCTTTTTCTTTGCAAAAACCTTTTGGCAATCTTGAGAAACAGTAGAACTTCAAGAATATCTTTATTTCCAGCAAGGTATAATTATTTTATTAAGGGTACTAACCTCGCTAATCAGATTATGATGAGTTATGTATGAAGGGAGTTTTCAAGTGTGCGAGGGAAGATGATAAAAAATAGATTCAGGAGTGTCAAGCGCTCAAGCTTGGGGATGCCCCCGTGCACCCCCAAGAAATATTCAAGGAGACTCAAGCGTCTAAGCTTGGGGATGCCCCCGTGCATCCCCTTCTCCATCAACATTATCAGTTCGTCTTTCGTTCCGCTATATTTTTTTCACTTCATGTGTTATGTGCTATGCTTGGAGCGTCTTGCTTTTAGTTTTCTTTTTAGTTCTTCATAACGAGTCGGAACTCAGCATTCTTTATGTGGGAGAGAAACACGCTCCACTTCTACCTAGAACATAACATAGAATTTTCATGTCTATCTATGCTGTGTGTGTTCTTTGTCTTTTAATAGCTACTATCGTGCTTTGCTCTTAGTATTCATGCTTATCTTTTCAAAGAGCTTTTGTTTAGTTGGTTGCTTGAACTCTCTTTAATTATCATGCTCACCTTATTAAGAGAGTTTGCTTCCGTTGCATTGGTTAATGTGTCTATGATAAAGATGCTACTTGCATAATGGTGCTTAGTAGTTCAGGTTTTCTTATGGTTAATCTCAAATAGCTGGGGGGTTCCCAATGTGTTATTGGAGTACCAACTTGATTTGTTTGCCTATGATATGGTATGGTTTAGTAATATCTTCCTTCGAGAATTTATTTTGATTGACTTGGCGTATGTTCACGCATATTTAAGACTGTAAAGAAAGTCTGTCAAGCCTTGATGATCTTTTATTTCTGAGTAGCGATATAACTACCATGCCTGATTCAATGTTGCTTTGTCGCTCTGCATGATTATGACCGTCATTGCTCTCTTAGTTGGTCGCTCCCAGTCTTTTTGCTAACCTCCACCTGTACTAAGCAAACTAACTTTGCAATACATAGCTCATGGGAAAGTAGCTTAAAAACTATTGTGGTAAAGAATAAGTTGCCTATGTATCTTATTTCTTATAAGTTGCTTGCTGAGCGGTAACCATGTTTCTGGGGACGCCATCAACTGTCACACTTTTGTTGAATATCATGTGAGTTTCTATGCATGTTCGTCTTGTCTAAAGTAAGGGTGATTTGCCGTGGGTTGAATGAATATGCATATTGTTAGAGAAGAACATTGGGCCGCCAACCAAAGCCATGTATCATGGTGGAAGTTTTAGCTTGGACGTTGATCCTCAATCTCTTATGAGAACATGCTTATGCATTAAAGAGGAGTCCATCATCTATTTTCTATGTTGTCCCGGTATGGATGTCCTCAAGTTGAGATCTATCAAAAACGAGAAATCAAATGCGATTTATCTCCTTGGTCCTTTGTACAGGTGGAATAGAGGTACCCCTTTGTGACACTTGGTTGAAACATATGTAATGCAATGATAACCCATGGAAATCCGAGCTAATTAGGACAAGGTGCGAGCACTATTGGTATTCGATGCATGAGGCTTGCAACTTATAGGATGTCTTATGCATGACACATATGAAGTACTACTACTGTTGACAAAATTGCTTCCATGTTTTCAAAATAAAAAGCTCTAGCACATAACCATTCTTTTACTTTTATGTTAAAGCACCAACTACTGAGAGCATGATTGTCATTCTGAGTGTAATGTGCATTGTCCCAAAGTAGCATTGTCTTTTGCATGATTGTGATATCGTTTATTTTGAAATCATTGTATCTAGTCATCACTTAAACCTTGAAGGTGCCCCTGCATTTATGTTTTGCATCACTAAAGGGGGCAAGCTAGATATTACTTTATCATGTTTGCACATCATGTTCATTGCAAATATATTTGATGTTTCAGTTTCATGTTGTAAAACTTTCAGTCATTTGTGATTTTCTCATGAGGCAACTTAATTACTACAGATTCATTGTCTCAGTAAGCTTTTGTCATATGACTATGAAAAAGTCCTATATGGTTAATAGCATGTCACCACAGAAATTATTCTTGTTATCATTTACCTACTCGAGGACGAGCAGGAATTAAGCTTGGGGTTGTTGATACGTCCAAAACGTATCTATAATTTCTGCTTGCTCCATGCCACTTTTGGGTGATATTGCTATGATATTCATACACTTCCATACACTTTTGATCATATTTGGACTAACTTACTAATCCAGTGCACCCGAGTGCCAGTTTCTGTTTTCGACTGTTTTTGTATTTCAGGTTTTCACGTTTCGAGAACTGCCCAGAAAAATCCATAAAAATTATATAAAAAATTAGCGTTCCGGAAACAACACTGCGTCCGAAGGGCAGCCTGGGGGGGCCACCAGGGCTCCAGGCGCCCTGGCGGCGCCCCCCCCCTGGGCCGCGCCGGGGGGGCGCCTGGGCCCCCCGAAGCCCGTCCGGTGCCCCCCTTTGGCATATATTTAGAGGGTCCTCCGAAACCCTCAGAGGAGAAACTCTTTTCGCGATCCAATCTCTGTTCCGCCGCCACCGCCGCTTCCAAGATCGGGAGCACCAGGAGAACTCTTCCCGGCACCCTGCTGGAGGGGAGGATCACCACCGGGAGCTTCTCCACCACCATGGACGCCTCCCGGATGACTTGTGAGTAGTCTCCCTTGGACCATGAGTCGATGACCAGTAACTATGTGTTGTTCTCCTCCCGTTCTTGTGCTTCACTAATTAGTCCTCGTGAGCTGCCCTACATGATCGAGGCACATATGTAATCCTTATGCTGTTGCTATGTTGAGTTTGCTGGGATCCGATGGATTATGATATTATGTTCAGATTGATCTTGAGTAATATATTTGATTCACCTCTTTTATATTTATGTTCATAAGTAATTCTTGCATGTTCTCCGTTGTTATTTATTGCTTTGGCCGAGTAGTAGGTAGTGACTCCAAGAGGGAACGTTATGCTTGATTGTGGGTTCATGCCCCTCGATAACTAGCTTGAGTGACAGAAACATGAGTCTAGGGGATGTGCTGTTGCCACAAGGGGGAAAACAACGGTGCTTGTGCCTGCGGGTGCAAGGATTGTTTACTTTATGCAAAGTTCTTTTAATGCAGTCGTCTGTTGCTTTGAGTTTACACTATGGGTGGGGCTCGCAACTTAATACCAGCGAGATGTTCTGGATAGATATCTCAAGGTGGATGATTAGTAGTAGGCATTGATGGATTTCGGTCTACTTACTTTGGCGTATCGCCCATGCTTTGAACCTCAACCTTTCTTGCAATGTAGTCAGCATTGGTTTGCGTTCGTGGTCCTGTCAATTGCCCAGCTGTAATTTGTTTACCTCACATAGCTGTTTTATCGTCTTTTGGGAGAGAGACATCACTAGTGAACATCATGAGACTCCGGTCCTTATTACTATCATTGATCACACCCGCTATTTACCTTTTCGTTATTATTTACTATTGCAAAACATTATCTATCACTACTATCATTGCTTTTAATCCTTTGTGAACTACAAGGCCGGAGGGATTGACAACCTCTCTGTACTCGTTGGGAGCAAAGTTATTTGTATCTGTGTGCTGGTCCATGTTGATTGCTAATTGCGCCGTTAGCAGTTGACACCTACTTGTTGAACCTAGGAGTCTCTGGGGATTCGATCCTTGGCATCTTTGCTAAGGGAAAACACTTCTACAATACTACATCTTACACCTTCCACTTGGGGTAACCAACGAGGGGTTCGAGGCCCATCAATAACCACGACCCTTCGATCAAATCAGTTTAAACACATCCTACTGTCCATATTAGGCCAATGGTCTGCCATCTAGATCAATGTTTCAGATCGAATGTTCTGCCCAGCCTATGTGGTGGTCTGCCGAGCATCCTAGCGCTCACCTCCCTCGATCCCCGCGGCCCCCCCTAATTTGCGGATCGGTTTTCACCAAAGTCATGCCTCCTGACCCTTCTTTCTCTACGAGCCAGAATCCCAGATCGAGAAGGACGGATCAACAGCAACCATCGGCGCCCTCCACTCCCCTCCTTCATGCGCCGCCGCTCCTCCCTTTCCCTCCTCCTCGCGCCGCCCCTCTTTCTACCGTGACCACTCTCCATCGGCACCCTACACAGCATGGTTGAGCCCCTTCGCCCGCGGCCGTGTTCCGGCGTCATCCCGCTGCAGGTTGTCGTACCCCTGGAGGTGCGGAGTGGTGGTGGAGGCGAGATGAGAAGCGCAGGATCTTCGCCTTGATGTGACCGATCTCGACATGGACGACGTCTTGCTCTTGTCCGGGTGTCGGTGGTTCCGTGCCATCACCGTACCACCAACAAGGATGGCACCGGATGGCCTCTCCCTGAGAATTGTCTTTGCTTTGCCGATGTATCCCACCTGCGCCCCATGCCGAAGGTGCGATTCCCTGTGAGAAGGACAGTCGTCAGGCCGCAATGGACTTCACACCTCCCCTTTACTACTGTTCACGCATGCACGTACTGTTACCTAGAGCAGAAAGCATATAGAGATTATATTAATATATGTATAGAAGTTATGATGATGGACTAAGATAATTCTGATATTATTCTGTTGCACGATACTATGCACTGAGATTCAGTCATGACATTTTTTTGTCAGTATAGCATGAACATGATAGAGACTAATCAAATAAATGGCACTTGATTTCATCTACTTATATTTTTCAGGGTCACATGAGGCCAATGACTGAGGTACCATTCACTCATGCCAGACATCTGACCATGAAAACTGGAGGTGCAGGTACGCAAGCGGTAAATGGAAGCTGATACTTGCAATCTATTTGCGGAATCCAGCACCGTGCAGTCCAAGAATGAGAATCGTGTAATTGCTGGTAAGTGCTAATTGCATGTCATCAGTATGATGATGCATCATTATCCAGTCCAGGTTCATGGTTTGTTTCACGCCATCTTGGAGCCCTGTCGCGTCTCTTTTTCTACTTCCTGTCATGTTCTTGACATGTCCCATTTGGCCATACATAATATCTTTTTTTAGAGTCAGGTCACTTCAGTTTCTGCAACTCCAGCTGGGTTTCATGAACTGTTTGGTCATGTGCTGTTTTCTTAGATCGACTAGAATAAATCATATTATTATGTTCCTTCGAATTTGATAAAGACTATTCTCTTGGTGCAGCTCGTTTAGGCATTGGCGTCTCCGGTGACGGACCTACAAATATAAATTTTGGCAGGCCAGACTGAAATTGATGCTTAATATAGGCTGCAATCTTGTAGTGCTCTGTATTCATGGGGTGATCCTATGTATAGTTTTGTAATTTACCTAAAAGTCTGGGCGGGTCATGGCCTATTCGGCCACAACGTAGCTCCACCAGTGGGCGTCTCTACTGCTATCTGGGATTGGAGGAAAGGCAACTTGAAAAACTAAAGCACTAATGGAGCAACAAGTCGAAATCCAATTCTGAAAGAAGTGGTTTGTTCTATATACTAGATTGGACAATGCTTTTTTGCTGGAAGTCTATTGCTGAATCTTAAATCAAGAGGAAGTTATCTAACTGGTCTTCCATCTCATTTTCTTCTGAAGGAACCGGGAAGTTTCGCGAAGTCACTACTGTGGGCGAGAGACCAGCTAAGTCATTTGAGGTAACACACCAGGCCTGGATAAACATGCCAACTTTCTTATGATTTGCCTACAGTTAGATGAATTTACCATCAGTTTACATAGTGTACATAATATATAGACAAGTCAGGTTGCCAGAGAACCTTAATCTAGCGTAAGCATTCTCATTGTTGTTGCTTATAGGTACTTAAAATAAAGCCCATGAAATATGGTTTGAAGAGCAGAGTGAAGCGCTCTTCTATAAATTGGAGAAATCCATGTAATATTTATTTCAGTTATGTCTCTACGTATGCCAAAAATTCATTGGAGTAGCTCACATATGTCATTATGGTTGTAAATTTAATTATCCATTCAAGTGCATCGATCTCTAATCTCTATAGGCTTACTGAAGTATAACTTAATATTCTGACAATTCATTCGTTCATAAATATATATTTTGGATTTTAATTTCTAACTTTTCTTCCAGCATGTTTAACCTATTCAAAAACATTGTTAGTTGCTTTTATTTTGATGCATAGCAGATTAACTTGAAAAAAGGACATTATAAATAGAGTAAACTATAATGTTAATTCAATAAATTATCGCCTAAAGGTATTACAGCTGATGCAAATGTGAATGGTCCATTTGTTTTTGTTATATATTCATTGTTCTTGAACTTCCAAAGAACCAATGAACTTTGTTCTGACTTTTGAAACACGATAAGGGAGATAATAGTGTGGTACCGAGGAGTGGATCCCTGAATTTCACATTTGTGTAAGGTATGTACTGATGACATTTGACATGCAAATATTTGTAAAACTAAATGTGACTACTATATTCATGTATCGGAACGTTATTGTTTGGACATACTTAGTACGTCCTCTGTAATATAAGACATTTTTCGACACTGTCATGGACTCTAAAAATGTCTGATAAAAAGTTACAGAGGGAGTAGCATTTTGTTATTTTCAATTAGAATAAATCATATAGCCATTTTTGATCCTTTGTAAACACATGAGAATGGTATGTTTTTCATCTTGTATGCCAGTGCGGACCAAAGAACACCATAGAGATGTATTGCGCCATTTCCAATAAATCTGTGACGCCCCCGATTTGTCCGTACACTAATCATGCACGCAAATGTGTACGACCAAGATCAGGGACTCACTGGAAGATATCACAACACAACTCTAGACACAAATTAAAATAATACAAGCTTTATATTACAAGCCAGGGGCCTCGAGGGCTCGAAAACACAAGAGTCAGCGGAAGCAATAATATCTGAGTACAGACATAAGTTAAACAAGTTTGCCTTAAGAAGGCTAGCACAAAAGTAGCAACGATCGAAAAGGCAAGGCCTCCTGCCTGGGACCTCCTAACTACTCCTCGAAGCCGAACTCCACGTAGAAACATCATCGGGATCCTCTGGCTCCTGGACTCCATCATCTGGTTGCGACATCCGAGAAGAAGGGACAAAGGGGGAAAAGGGGGAGAAAAGCAACCGTGAGTACTCATCCAAAGTACTCGCAAGCAAGGATCTACACTACATATGCAATGGTATATGTGTAAAGGGATAATATATGTGGGTTAAACTGCAGAAAGCCGGAATAAGAGGGGGATAGCTAATCCAATCGAAGACTACGCTTCTAGCCACCTCCATCTTGCAGCAGTAGAAGAGAATATAAGGAAGTAACAAGTATCCTCGCATCTCACAGCCTCCGTCTTGAAGCAGTAGAAGGGAAATAGATGGTAAGTTCACCAAGTAACCTCGTATAGCATAATCCTACTCGGCGATCCTCCCGCACATCACCCTGTGAGAGAGCAACCACCGAGTTATATCTGGCACTTGTAAGGGTGTGTTTTATTAAGTATCCGGTTCTAGTTGTCATGAGGTCGGAATACAACTCCGGGTCGTCCTTTTACCGAGGGACACGACTATTCGAATAGATTAACTTCCCTGCAGGGGTGCACCACATAACCCAGCACGCTTGATCCCATTTGGCCGGACACACTTTCCAGGGTCATGCCCGGCCTCGGAAGATCAACACGTCGCAGCCCTACCTAAGCACAGCAGAGAGGTCAGCACGCCGGTCTAAGTCCTAGGCGCGCAGGGGTCCGGGCCCATCGCCCAACGCACACCTGCACGTTGCGTACGCGGCCGGTAAGTAGACCTAGCCTCTCCTAATACCAGAGTAGGCTTTCCAGTCCAATCCGGCGCGCGCCGCTAAGTCGCTGACGTCAAAAAGGCTTCGACTGATACCACGACGTCGAGTGCCCATAACTGTTCCCACGCAGCTGGTTAGTGCGTATAGACCAAATGGCCAGACTCAGATCAAATACCAAGATCCCGTTAAACATGTTATTATGAAATAATCGCGGACAACGACCAGGGCCAGGCCCACCTGTCTCCTAGGTGGTCGCAACCTGCCCTGTCGCTCCGCCACAAAGTAACCATCAGGGGGCTTTCGGGAACCCAGGCCCACCACTACCTGGGTGGAACCACCTGCCCCTTCAGCCCCCATCTCCGAATCATCATCATGTGTATGTAAAGTATGTATATAGTATATACCCGTGATCACCACCCGAGTGATCACGGCCCGATAGAATAGCATGGCAGACGGACAAGAATGTAGGGCCACTGATGGAATACTAGCATCCTATACTAAGCATTTAGGATTGCAGGTAAGGTATCAACGGTTATAGCAACACTGACAGGCTATGCAACAGAATAGGATTATGCGATAGCAGTAACATGCTACACTACTCTAATGCAAGCAATAGAGAGAAGAATAGGCGATATCTGGTGATCAAGGGGGGGGGGGCTTGCCTGGAAGCCCTGCAGACGAAAGGAATCTTCGGTATCGTAGCCGTAGTCGAACACCGAAGCATCAATGGTCTCGGGGTCTATCACAGTATCAGAGTCTATCGAAAATAAGCAACGAAGGGGGAAACAAATAAATAACAGACCAAACAATAGCATCACAAAGCATAACATGGCAAAACGCGGTGCTACGTGTGACCTAACGCGGTGCTCGGTGATACAGACGAAGAGGAGTAACATCCGGGAAAGTATTCCCGGTGTTAGGCATTTTCGGGCAGATGAAACGGAGGGGGATGTTGCACGTTCGGTATGATAGAGATGTGTGGCGGACGAACAGACCGCGTATTCAGATTCGTCTCGTCGTTCTGAGCAACTTTCATATATAAATTATTTTCATCCGAGTTACGGATTAAAAGATACGATTTTCTAAAGATTTTATTAATTTCTGGAATTTAATATTAATTAAGTTAATTCAAAAAGGATTTATGACATCAGCATGACATCATGCTGATGTCATCATGGTTGACTGGTCAAACTGACCAGTGGGTCCCACTGGTCAGTGACATAGTATATTTAATTCTATATTTAATTAACTAATCCTTATTAGTTTAACTAATTAAAGTTAATTAGATTAATCATAATTAATTAGTTTAATCTTAACATTATTTAATTTAGTTAATTATCCATTAGGTTAATTAAAGGCAGGATTAATTAGATTAATTATCTAGTTAACTGATTAATTAATATTATTAATTATTTATATTTATTTATCTTCTTTTTTTTTGTTTTCGTTCTGGGGCTTGGGGCCCACTTGTCAATGGCACCAGAGGCCAAAACGGGCGATGGGCGAACGGGCGCCCGACCGCCCACCGTGCGCTGTGGCCGGTGGGCGAAGGCCGAGCGGGCGAGGCCAGCTGCCCCCGCCGGCGGCAACGAGGCACAGGACGGGCAGGGGGTGTGCCGGGGGCGCGCAGGCCCGCGCGTGGTCCAGCCGACGCGGCCGGTCCGCGGTGGCCACGAGCAGAAGCTCGGGCGGGGCGGCGCTACGCGCGGCGGCGGCGGGGCGCAGAGCGGCCTGGGGCCTAGCGGGGCGGTGGCGTTGAACGGGGCGGCGGCGGCGCGCGTGCGCGTAGGCGAGGCAGGGCCGCGAGCAGGGCGGCGCGGGGCTCGGGTTGGGGCGTGGGTCAGCGCGCGGCCGGAGCGGTGGGGGCGCGGCGACCGTGGCCGAAGCTCGGCGGGAGCGAGTGGAGAGGGGACCACGGCGAGGGGGAGAAGGGGGCAGAGGAGGGGCTCACGTGCGGCGTAGATGCACGGGCGGCGAGGCTCGAGGACGAAGGCTCGGGGAGGACGAGACGACGGAGAGGATGCGTGACGACGGCGACGACGGTTCAGGTGGCGGGCGGCCGCGGAGGAGGAGGCGACGGCGAGGGGACGTCCGGTAACGTGGTCGGAGAAGAAGGGACGGGGCCGCGAGGGCGAGGGCCAGGGCCGACGAGGTCCTCCGGCAGGGCGACTTCGGGCGACGGCAACGTCGTCGGCGGGGTCGGGGTCAAAGTCTCGATCTCGATCCAGAGTCGAGGGGAGGGAGAGAGCGACGGGGTGGGGTAGTGGGGGCGTGGGTGGTGTCGGTGGAGTTAAGGCGAGCGAGGGGGGGCGGCTGGGCCGGATGGCCTAGGTGGGGCTGGGCCACGGCCCAGCAGGGGGGTTCTTCTCCTTTTTATTTTCTTTCTTTGTTTTGTTTTGTTTTACCTTTTCTTATTTTCTTTTCTGTTTTATTTTACTCTCACATTATTTTAGTTTAAAATAAAATTCATACTAGTTCCTAAATTAGTCTCAATAAATATACTACTGCCACATAAGTTTGGGCAACTAAATAAAATAGTTTAATATTTTATAAAATACCAAAGGCCTTTACTTAATTGTTTTGTTTGATGTTTTCAACCATTTTGGTGCATTTAAATATTTTATAAAAATAAGGATTCTCCACCATAATTCCTTATGAATTATTTGACACATCCCGAACATTTTAGTTTTAATGTTTGAAAACTTTTGTTGTTTTCTTTTAATTCAAATTTTAATTTGGATCGGTTTCGAACTAACACGAGATTAGCAACAGTGATCATGGTGATGTGGCATTATTAGTGCGGAATTACTGTAGCATAATTATCCGGACGTCACAATTCTCCTCCACTACAAGAAATCTCGTCCCGAGATTTAGGAGGGGAGTAAGGGGGAAGTTCTGGTTACGAAATTCTAACGGATCTTCTTGGTCTTTGTTGCCCTTCTCAAAGAGGTTGATCCCTTTCGTTGATGTCTTCATTATTCTGCTTCAAGTCGTCATGATCAAGTCGTCGTCCTTTCTTCGGGATCTCCATCGTCCTACGAACGCGACCAGGGGAAAAACTCCGGAAGAACGCATCTCCACGAAGTCTGTGCATACGACGACGAATTCAGAAAGTGATACACGAAGTACCCTACGAGTGGTATTTCGATGAATTCATTGAGTGCACTATACGATGGTACCAAAGTTTCAAATGGGTAGGCAATCATTCGATGCCTAGACAGAAGGTGGAATGGGGCTTGAACAACGTGAATAACATGGTGTTTGATACTAGGATGAAACATAGTAGAATTTAGCTCGTGAATCATATACGAAGCCAGGTGCAAAGGATACCATAGAATTCAGGTTGTAAAGAAGAGTCAGGTTTCGATCCAGTGGACCTGTGGGTTATGGGCCCACCATGTGGGTTGAAAATAGGAATGGTGGTGACATCCTGCACAGCCGTGACAAGGAGGCATGTCAGTGGATAGCTTGTCAGCTATGTCGGCAACAATGTCGATACCAAGGACTGGGAACAAAGATAACCATTTTCTTGCTCGTTGAATGAGGCGGACCGGTAGGCAAAGTTCCCATTCACCGGCAGTTAATGGAATGTTACAACAATAGTAATGAGGTCTTACTGACAGAGTTGTACATCAAGGTGTTTACATAAGCAGAGAATTAATACTGCTTAGATTATCTGTAGATGAAAGAAAGGTTAAACAAACAAATGGAAAGGAAAATAGTGATTACACACTATTATTAGGAGTATATCCTTCCCATGGACAAGAAGAACATGGCATACAGGGTAGGAGAGCAAGTACCCAATCATTCAGTTAAAGAGGCAAGGATTAATCATGATGGTACCCATACAACGGTGTTTGGATAACTGACCAAGAAACATTTATCATTGGGCTTCAAATGCCCTTGTTGAAAATCGGAGTACCACAGACATGCTTCGATATAACATTGGCATGGTCTTGAAGCAAAGGTCGGACTTGGATACATAAAGGATTCATCAGGTACAACTTATAGAATAAGTCTTATAATTTCCTCCTGGAAGAATGGTTATACTTGCAAAAGAAATTATAATGATAGGTCCTACAGCCAGGGGTGCTAGGCATGACATCATATTACCGAGTCATCAAAGGACCAATATTATAACTCCTGGAATGTTGTCCCAACCATCATATCTGACCGAGATTCAGATCCGATTGGCGTCATGATACCTCAGACCCGGGATGTTTGAGAAGAAAAGGTGCGACACCAATCGATGAAATGACATTGCAAGATTCTCGGGAAATGAACTATGGGAGAATGTTCCCGAAACAATAGTTCATCATTAAACCAAGGAGGGGATGAGGAGGTGGCTGATGGGCTCAGCGACAATTCATCGAGAATTCGAAACGGATGGATTTCCACTATAATGTGAACAAGAAGATGACACTTGTCAATTCAATTGACATAATGTTGTATGCTCGAGGAAAACATACACCATTAATCATTAGTTGAAAGGTGTGCCCGAAATATGACCTTGGGCATCAAGATAAATGTTAGAGTGACGATTCAGTAACCAACAGTCTAAGAATGAACTTTCGATCGTTAACTTCAAAGCAATAGGGTTGCTACAAGTGCAGAACTCAAGTAGCATCTTTAGCACATTGGTATCCCGGTTAAAAACAACACGGGGACCAAGGAAGAATGGTGATGATGAGAAGTATCATCATACTGAGAATTTCTAAGAGGTGAAGCGGGCTCGCAACATTCTTGACATAAAAGATGGTAATACTTCAAGATAGCACATATTACAAGTTGGAGAGTAAGTTTTAATCATAACGTGGACAAGCTCGCGATGAAAGGAAGTCAAGGGTGTTGTTGATGATAATAAAAATCATCGAGGGCAAGGAGGGTATTTCTCATCATATACTCCGTTGACATCTCAGAAGAAGTCAAAGTGTTGAAGGTGATCTCGACACAATTGTCAGGAGGTTTCAAGAGGATGCAATCGAAGATCGGTTTCGTCAAGCAAGGGAATGACGAAGTGGCAAGTTATGGGTTCAATATAAAAGATGCAAGCTCGGAATCAAAGTTGCCTTACTGAACAAGCAACCAGATGTTGAAAGCTCGACGTAAGTTGTGCTCAATCTCTGAAGAATTCGTGCACCAAAGAAGGACGTGGTAGCACGGTCAAAGATAGCTAGACAAGGGATGTACCCGATAGTCTAGGAATAAAACCAGATTGAGTTTAAAAATTTCCTAGTAACATCTACTAGGGGTGTTGAATTTTTCGAGCGGAATTGATTTACTAAACGGTGTCCTCGGTTGACGGCAACCTAGAACCTGTAGAGTGATTACGACAAGCAAAGGTATTACTTCATCAAAAGTTCAAAAGGTGTAGTGCAAAGTCATGATATCCTCGAGATATCAGAGGGTAAAACTCGAAGGTAGAACACGATAGGAGTTGAACTAGGTCATTGACCTATGACAGTAGATGCTTTAACCTTGTCGAAAATTGACGAGGCCTGGAATGGATTCATTCCAGATATATTGAATAAGGACAGCATGGTCGGAACCATAACTGCAAGGGATCAAATTTATTGATACCGAAAGAATTATTTAGATGAAAAATCATTTTGCAAGAAGCTCCAGAGACGTTCTACATCGTTTCCATGGGCATGAACAAAAGCTCAAGGTCGACTCCCATTTCTCCAATGCATACGTTTCATGTACCTCTTGCTTTGATAAAACTGTAGTGTTGGAATTTCATTTGGTGGGACACCGGAAGAGTATGACTTGTGAAAACTTTTGGATTCTCACGGATTAGGGGAAGGCATAGGTTCAACCCATTGGGCATCTTAGTAACATATACCACAAGTTTCAAAAGTAAATACCACCAGCTCCAAGGGAGAGCATGGTTGTCAAAGGAGAGGATACAATTTACCGAAGGTATTATGCATCAGGGACAGAACTTCTCGAGGTTTTTGTATATGAAGGACACTGTCGGATAATATTTCAACAAAGGATCGAGCGATCCACAACGGAGCTGATGTGAGTATCGGTACTCACTCAGAGGAAGAAGAATGCAGAGGCATCAGATTCAAGAATCACCTGATTAGTATGAAGCTTAAATAGAAAGAAATTATGGTTTCCAAAACGAAGGATCAGAAGCAGACGCTCTGATCCAGGATGGATAAGTTGACAACACTTAGTTGTACAATCAATAAAGGTTTGAATTGCCGAGAACGAACTCAGGTCCGGAATGACGTCTGAGTCGGAAAGATAATTTCAATAAGGATAACCCGATGACTGTGTGCATACGCACACATTGAATCAATAGGCTCAAAATGCCTAAGACAAGGGATGCTAACGAAGACTACTAGTCACATGGAATTAACCATAATGCAAGCAGGCAAGAATTTCAAGAGTAACAGCCTGCAGAGAATTTCGAAACATCGAAAAGTATTCTGAAGAATTTTTGGGAGACATATGAACAATCGAGGAGAACGGGTCCTCGGTAATTGTGAGGAATAACCGTAAAGGTTTTCATGCGAAATAAAACTGTCAGACAGTAAACTCAAAGGATTCTCAGGACAACGGAGAATATTTTGAGGCATCTTGTAACAACAAGAGCGACGAGGAATGATCATGAGAATGACAAGTGCATGCAGATATCCCTAGGGATATATCGGTGGCAGTGAATTGTAAAGGTGATGAGCACAAGTTCTTGGGTTAACAACGAAGAGTATCTTCAGGGTCTTCTGGTGCAGCAGACGATCATCGGTAATAAGGTGCTCTCCGGTTGAAAGTGATAACGAGATCCTAATGTTAGAATTTGCAAAATCCATTTATCCCGAATAGAAGAGAGATCAGAGTCCCAGAGTATAGACAAGGAATAAAAGATCCTAATACCATCCATTGGTGTTGTGGGCCCGTAAGCCACACAACAAGTTAGTAAATTTGTTTTTCAAATACTAGACTCAACTTCGGCCAAGGAGTTGGAAAGGGGGATTCCTACAGGCAGTCGGCTCTGATACCAACTTGTGACGCCCCCGATTTGTCCGTACACTAATCATGCACGCAAATGTGTACGACCAAGATCAGGGACTCACTGGAAGATATCACAACACAACTCTAGACACAAATTAAAATAATACAAGCTTTATATTACAAGCCAGGGGCCTCGAGGGCTCGAATACAAAAGCTCGAAAACACAAGAGTCAGCGGAAGCAATAATATCTGAGTACAGACATAAGTTAAACAAGTTTGCCTTAAGAAGGCTAGCACAAAAGTAGCAACGATCGAAAAGGCAAGGCCTCCTGCCTGGGACCTCCTAACTACTGCTCGAAGCCGAACTCCACGTAGAAACATCATCGGGATCCTCTGGCTCCTGGACTCCATCATCTGGTTGCGACATCCGAGAAGAAGGGACAAAGGGGGAAAAGGGGGAGAAAAGCAACCGTGAGTACTCATCCAAAGTACTCGCAAGCAAGGATCTACACTACATATGCAATGGTATATGTGTAAAGGGATAATATATGTGGGTTAAACTGCAGAAAGCCGGAATAAGAGGGGGATAGCTAATCCAATCGAAGACTACACTTCTAGCCACCTCCATCTTGCAGCAGTAGAAGAGAATATAAGGAAGTAACAAGTATCCTCGCGTCTCACAGCCTCCGCTTGAAGCAGTAGAAGGGAAATAGATGGTAAGTTCACCAAGTAACCTCGTATAGCATAATCCTACTCGGCGATCCTCCCGCACATCACCCTGTGAGAGAGCAACCACCGAGTTATATCTGGCACTTGTAAGGGTGTGTTTTATTGAGTATCCGGTTCTAGTTGTCATGAGGTCGGAATACAACTCCGGGTCGTCCTTTTACCGAGGGACACGGCTATTCGAATAGATTAACTTCCCTGCAGGGGTGCACCACATAACCCAGCACGCTTGATCCCATTTGGCCGGACACACTTTCCAGGGTCATGCCCGACCTCGGAAGATCAACACGTCGCAGCCCTACCTAAGCACAGCAGAGAGGTCAGCACGCCGGTCTAAGTCCTAGGCGCGCAGGCGTCCAGGCCCATCGCCCAACGCACACCTGCACATTGCGTACGCGGCCGGTAAGCAGACCTAGCCTCTCCTAATACCAGAGTAGGCTTTCCAGTCCAATCCGGCGCGCGCCGCTAAGTCGCTGACGTCAAAAAGGCTTCGGCTGATACCACGACGTCGAGTGTCCATAACTGTTCCCACGCAGCTGGTTAGTGCGTATAGACCAAATGGCCAGACTCAGATCAAATACCAAGATCCCGTTAAACGTGTTATTATGAAATAATCGCGGACAACGACCAGGGCCAGGCCCACCTGTCTCCTAGGTGGTCGCAACCTGCCCTGTCGCTCCGCCACAAAGTAACCATCAGGGGGCTGTCGGGAACCCAGGCCCACCACTACCTGGGTGGAACCACCTGCCCCTTCAGCCCCCATCTCCGAATCATCATCATGTGTATGTAAAGTATGTATATAGTATATACCCGTGATCACCACCCGAGTGATCACGGCCCGATAGAATAGCATGGCAGACGGACAAGAATGTAGGGCCACTGATGGAATACTAGCATCCTATACTAAGCATTTAGGATTGCAGGTAAGGTATCAACGGTTATAGCAACACTAACAGGCTATGCAACAGAATAGGATTATGCGATAGCAGTAACATGCTACACTACTCTAATGCAAGCAATAGAGAGAAGAATAGGCGATATCTGGTGATCAAGGGGGGGGGGCTTGCCTGGAAGCCCTGCAGACGAAAGGAATCTTCGGTATCGTAGCCGTAGTCGAACACCGAAGCATCAATGGTCTCGGGGTCTATCACAGTATCGGAGTCTATCGAAAATAAGCAACGAAGAGGGAAACAAATAAATAACAGACCAAACAATAGCATCACAAAGCATAACATGGCAAAACGCGGTGCTACGTGTGACCTAACGCGGTGCTCGGTGATACAGACGAAGAGGAGTAACATCCGGGAAAGTATTCCCGGTGTTAGGCATTTTCGGGTAGATGAAACAGAGGGGGATGTTGCACGTTCGGTATGATAGAGATGTGTGGCGGACGAACAGACCGCGTATTCAGATTCGTCTCGTCGTTCTGAGCAACTTTCATATATAAATTATTTTCATCCGAGTTACGGATTAAAAGATACGATTTTCTAAAGATTTTATTAATTTCTGGAATTTAATATTAATTAAGTTAATTCAAAAAGGATTTATGACATCAGCATGACATCATGCTGACGTCATCATGGTTGACTGGTCAAACTGACCAGTGGGTCCCACTGGTCAGTGACACAGTATATTTAATTCTATATTTAATTAACTAATCCTTATTAGTTTAACTAATTAAAGTTAATTAGATTAATCATAATTAATTAGTTTAATCTTAACATTATTTAATTTAGTTAATTATCCATTAGGTTAATTAAAGGCAGGATTAATTAGATTAATTATCTAGTTAACTAATTAATTAATATTATTAATTATTTATATTTATTTATCTTCTTTTTTTTCTTTTTGGGGCTTGGGGCCCACTTGTCAATGGCACCAGAGGCCAAAACGGGCGATGGGCGAACGGGCGCCCGACCGCCCACCGTGCGCTGTGGCCGGCGGGCGAAGGCCGAGCGGGCGAGGCCAGCTGCCCCCGCCGGCGGCAACGAGGCACAGGACGGGCAGGGGGTGTGCCGGGGGCGCGCAGGCCCGCGCGTGGTCCAGCCGACGCGGCCGGTCCGCGGTGGCCACGAGCAGAAGCTATGGCGGGGCGGCGCTACGCGCGGTGGCGGCGGGGCGCAGAGCGGCCTGGGGCCTAGCGGGGCGATGGCGTTGAACGGGGCGGCGGCGGCGCGCGTGCGCGTAGGCGAGGCAGGGCCGCGAGCAGGGCGGCGCGGGGCTCGGGTTGGGGCGTGGGTCAGCGCGCAGCCGGAGCGGTGGGGGCGCGGCGACCGTGGCCGAAGCTCGGCGGGAGCGAGTGTAGAGGGGACCGCGGCGAGGGGGAGAAGGGGGCAGAGGAGGGGCTCACGTGCGGCGTAGATGCACGGGCGGCGAGGCTCGAGGACGACGGCTCGGGGAGGACGAGACGACGGAGAGGATGCTTGACGACGGCGACGACGGTTCAGGTGGCGGGCGGCCGCGGAGGAGGAGGCGACAGCGAGGGGACGTCCGGCAACGTGGTCGGGGAAGAAGGGACGGGGCCGCGAGGGCGAGGGCCAGGGCCGACGAGGTCCTCCGGCAGGGCGGCTTCGGGCGACGACAACGTCGTCGGCGGGGTCGGGGTCAAAGTCTCGATCTCGATCCAGAGTCAAGGGGAGGGAGAGAGCGACGGGGTGGGGTAGTGGGGGCGTGGGTGGTGTTGGTGGAGTTAAGGCGAGCGAGGGGGGGCGGCTGGGCCGGATGGCCTAGGTGGGGCTGGGCCACGGCCCAGCAGGGGGGGTTCTTCTCCTTTTTATTTTCTTTCTTTGTTTTGTTTTGTTTTACCTTTTCTTATTTTCTTTTCTGTTTTATTTTACTCTCACATTATTTTAGTTTAAAATAAAATAAATACTAGTTCCTAAATTAGTCTCAATAAATATACTACTGCCACATAAGTTTGGGCAACTAAATAAAATAGTTTAATATTTTATAAAATACCAAAGGCCTTTACTTAATTGTTTTGTTTGATGTTTTCAACCATTTTGGTGCATTTAAATATTTTATAAAAATAAGGATTCTCCACCATAATTCCTTATGAATTATTTGACACATCCCGAACATTTTAGTTTTAATGTTTGAAAACTTTTGTTGTTTTCTTTTAATTCAAATTTTAATTTGGATCGGTTTCGAACTAACACGAGATTAGCAACAGTGATCGTGGTGATGTGGCATTATTAGTGCGGAATTACTGTAGCATAATTATCCGGACGTCACAAAATCTCCAGTGCATTTTGTCAAGAGAGCTAAAAACTAACTCCAGTGATTTGATAAATTGTGTGTTTGCTTAATAGTAACTTGAATCTAAAATCATAAAAGTATGTTTGTAGTTCAGACGTGCTTTGCGTTTTCAATTTTTTTGATTTAAGAAGACATGCATTGCACATGCACGCTTAATTGTCTTTAATAGAACAACAAACTGATTTTAAAAGCTTAAATAAACACTAAACGCTACTTCGTGTAGAATGACAATCCCGGGGGAGGAGATCCCAACTATAGATGTGAAGCTGGGGTGGAAGAAGGGCACGAAGATCACCTTCCTATACGGATCTGATTTTTCCAGTGCAGTTATGTGTTTCAAAAAGTCATTGGGATGTAATTTTTATATTAACACTATAGTCTATGAAGTTGTATTTTCAGATATTTCTCTTTTCGTATAAGCTGGGGCATCATTTTATTTTAAAATATTTTCTGAAGTAAAATTTGTGCATAAACTGCATGATTTTTCATTGTGTGAATTGCACTTTAGCTACAAAAATGAGATAACAAGGTGCAGAAGATATGAATGGTAGTGGCTTGTGGGGTCGGCCGGGAGGCGACGGTGGCGGGGAGCAGCGGCACATCGGCGGACAACAACGTATGTGTAGCGCATAGCGGCAGCGGCTGCACGGCCACGACGGACAAGCAACAACACAAAGCAGGGCAGGTGGTGGCAAGAGTAAGCCCGGATCCAAGAAGGAAACTAATTCAGTTCTGATCTTTGTTCCAACTTTGCATTGACACCACTTGGACAATGTTTATGTGTTCCTTTGATTTTCACCAAGAAAACATTCTAAAATTTTCATAGGATATTTGATTCCATTTTTACTGTACAATAGACTAAATGGGCTATGCCCTTACAATCTCCGTGGAGAAGTTATCCAGCCAGTTGATTGTCATTGATTTGTGACATATTTTATACAGTTTTGATTCCTGTGGTCTGCTTGGTATTGGCAAAAGATAATTAATGGGTTTGAACTTCTCTTTTGTTTATAGAGAATGGGTCATCCTAAGTATGAATTCAAAATTTTATACCCGCATGAATTTGACATGGTTTGATTGAGGCGTGCATTGCACGTGCACACTTACTAGTATCTATTTAGAGCACGACGGTGGTTTTATTTTATAGAAATTGATGAACTCTCATGCTTCACTTATATTATTTTAAGAGTCTTTTAAACAACATGGAATTTGCTTGGGTTATGAATTTAGTCATAATATGATAGGCATCCAAAGAGGGTATAATAAAAACTTTCATATAGAGCACTGAATCTAGGAGAAGTTTGATTCCTTTCAATTGTTTTGAGATATTAAGATGGTAATATTAGAGTCATGCTATTGTTAATTGATGAGGTTAAAGAAATAATTGCATTAAGGTTTGTGATTCTCGTAGCATGCACGCATGGTCTCCTAATTATCTTTGCATGAAGGTCGGGGCGTGCGATGGTTAACTCCTACCAACCTCCCCCCTAGGATCATGCATAGTAGTACTTTGCTTTGAGGGCTAATAATTTTTTTCACAATAAGTATGTGAGTTCTTTATGACTAATGTTGAGTCCATGGATTATACACACTCTCACCCTTCCACTTTGTTAGCCACTCTAGTACCGCGCAACTTTCGCCGGTGCATCAAACCACCTTATACCCTTCCTCAAAAAAGCCACCATACCTCCTATTATGGTATTTCCATAGCCATTCCGAGATATATTGCCATGTAACTCCCCCGTTCCGTTTATTATGACACACATCATCATTGTCATCTTGCTTTGCATGATCATGTAGTTGACAAAGTATTTGTGGCAAAGCCACCGTTCATATTTTTTATATACATGTCACTCTTGATCATTGCACGTCTTGGTACACCACCGGAGGCATTCATATAGAGTCATATCTTTGTTCTAGTATCGAGTTGTACGTAAATAAAAGTGCGATGATGATCATTATTAGCACATTGTCCCATGTGAGGTTATAAATAAAGAGGCCAAAAGAGTCTCCCAAAAAAAAGAGAAAAGGATCTCCAAAAAAAGAGGAGCCAAAAAAATATAAATAGAGAGAGAGAGAGAAAAAAAGAGAGAAGGCACAATGTTACTATCCTTTTCCACACTTGTGCTTCAAAGTAACACCATGTTCTTCATGATAGAAAGTCTCCTATGTTGTCACTTTCATATACTAGTGGCAATTTTTCATTATAGAACTTGGCTTGTATATTCCTATGATGGGCTTCCGAAAATGCCCTAGTTCTTCATGAGCTAGCAAGTTGATGCACACCCACTAGTTTTCTTTTGAGATTTCATACACTTATAGCTCTAGTGCATCTGTTACATGGAAATCCCTACTCACTGATACGTCCAAAACGTATCTATAATTTCTGCTTGCTCCATTCTTCTTTTGTGTGATATTGCTATGATATTGATGCACTTCCATACACTTTTGATCATATTTGGACTAACCTATTAACTCAGTGCACCACAGTGCCAGTTCCTGTTTTCTGCTGTTTTTCTATTTCAGGTTTCCCCCATATTAAAAGTGCTCCAAAAATTCCAGGAAAAATACAGGAAAAATCAGCGTACAGGAAGCTTCGCGAAGAACCGAAGATGGGCCAGAGGGGAGCCAGGGGAGGCCCAGGCGGCCACCTGGCGCGGCCCCACCCCTGGCCGCGTCAGGGGGCGCCTGGGGCCCCTGCTCCGCCTCTGGCTGCCCCCCTTCGCATATATATATCCCTCTCGTCCCGAAACCCTCGAGGACAGAACCCTTTTTCGCGATCTCGCCTCTGTTCCGCCGCCGCAGCGCTTCCAAGATCGGGAGCATCAGGAGAACTCTTCCCGGCACCCTGCCGGAGGGGAGAACCACGACCGGGAGCTTCTCCACCACCATGGACGCTTCCCGGATGATTCGTGAGTAGTACACCTTGGACCATGGGTCCATGATCAGTAGCTATGTGATGTTCTCCTCCCCTCTTTGCTCTTCATGGTTTAGACCTCGTGAGCTGCCCTACATGATCGAGGCACATATGTAATCTTTCTGCTGTTGCTTTGCTGAGTTTGCTGGGATCTGATGGATTATGAGAGTATGTTCAGATTGTGCTTGAGTAATATATTTGATTCACCTCTTTTATATCTTTGTTCTTGAGTAATTCTTGCATGTTCTCCGTTGCTGTTTATTGCTTTGGCCAAGTAGTAGGTAGTAACTCCAAGAGGGAGCGTTATGCTTGATTGTGGGTTCATGCCCCCTGATGACTAGCTTGAGTGACAGAAACATGAGTCTAGGGGATGTGCTGTTGCCACAAGGGAGAAAACAACGGTGCTTGTACTTGCAGGTGCAAGGATTGTTTACTTTACGCAAAGTTCTTTTAATGCAGTTGTCTGTTGCTTTGAGTTTACACTTTGGGTGGGATTCGCAACTTAATACCAGCGAGATGTTCTGGATAGATATCTCAAGGTGGATGATTAGTAGTAGATGCAGATGGATTTCGGTCTACTTGCCTTTGCGTACCGCCCATGCTTTTGAGCCTCTACCTTTCTTTGCAGCATAGTTAGCATTGGTTTGTGCACATAATCCTGTCAATTGCCCGGCTGTAATTTGTTTACCTCGCTTTGCTGTTTTATCGTCTTTTGGGAGAGAGACATCACTAGTGAACATCATGGGACCCCGGTCCATATTACCACCGCTGATCACACCTTCTATTTACTTCCTGTTTTTATTTCCTAGTTGTAGTCATAGCTATCATTATTATCTCTTGTGTTTGATCCTTTGTAAACAACAAGGCCGGAGGGATTGACAACCTCTCTGTACTCGTTGGGAGCAAAGTTATCTGTATCTGTGTGCAGGTCCCGTCAACCGCTAAGTTTCTGGCGCCGTTGACACCTACTTGTCGACCCTCGGAGTCTCACGGGATTCGATCCTTGGTACCTTTGCCAAGGGAAATTTGCCGCTACGCTACATCTCAACCTTCCACTTGGGGTAACCAATGAGGGGCGAGAAGCCATCAAGCAAGTTTCTGGCGCCGTTGCCGGGGACTCCACTCTTCAAGATAGGGGAGTTGCACGCTATCTTCTATCTTTGCTTTTTAGTCTTGTTAGTTTACCTTGTAGTTTTTGCTTTAGTGTCCTTTATCAAAAATCACAAAAAAATATTTGCTTTTCTGTTAGTAGTCCTTTCTGTTTAGTCAAGCATGTTAGCACTTGGTGCTTTGAGGGAATCAGAAGTTCTAGATTTCCATCAAAGGGATGGAGAAAATATGAAGAAGGCATGGGACAGAATTTCTGATGCACATAGGAGAATTATGCCTTGGATACCTATAAAAATTGTGCTTAGAAATTTTTACCATGGTCTTTTTAAATGGTGTAAACACTCTCTTGATATTATAGCTGAAGGAGATTTCCTAGAGTGTGATGAAGCTAGAGCTCTTGAAATTATACATGGTCTATCTAGTTACTTTGTTTATGATCATAGTTTTGATACTGACTTGATGAAGGTAGAGAAACCCAAACCCAATAAGAGAGATATTTTGGAAATAGACAATGATTGGGAGCCTTTTGTTAGGATTAGCATCTCTAATCAAGACTTCCTTGCTTATTGTGATATTGGATCTATGGTTTCTACTATGCCAAAAATTGTTCATGATTCTTTAAAATTTAACATGGACAAATTATCATCCTATCATGAACATGCTAATGGAGATATTTCTGAGATCCAGGGAAGAATAAAAGACGTACCAGTTACATTCCTTAAAGGGATTGCAATGGTTGATTTCTTCATCATGAAGCCAAACCAAGGAAATATAGTGCTTGGAAGGGACTTCCTCCGAGCCGTAAAAGGCTTCATCGATATAGGTAAGGGACAAATCCGCCTACGCGGGAAGGCAAAAGGTACGTACCCCTTTCCTAGAAGGAACAAGGATGAACTTGTTGAGGAACCATTTGAAGCAATTTATAACTCCGATTATTATGATGACTTTTGATTCCTCCTTTTTGCATCATGCCTAGCTTAAAGGCATAAAAGAAAGCGCTTTTGGGAGGCAACTGATACGTCCAAAACGTATCTATAATTTATGCTTGCTCCATTCCACTTTTGGGTGATATTGCTATGATATTTATACACTTCCATACACTTTTGATCCTATTTGGACTAACCTACTAATCCAGTGCACCCCAGTGCCAGTTTTTGTATTTCAGGTTTTCACATTACGAGAACTGCCAGGAATAATCCAGAAAAATTATATAAAAAATCAGCGTTCCAGAACCTACCTTGCGCCCGAA
This sequence comes from Secale cereale, assembly GCA_902687465.1. Taxonomy (NCBI): domain Eukaryota; kingdom Viridiplantae; phylum Streptophyta; class Magnoliopsida; order Poales; family Poaceae; genus Secale; species Secale cereale. The sequence goes on from LR738715.1 coordinate 644,657,969, forward strand.
GGACAGCCAGGGGGGGGCACCAGGGCTCCAGGCGCCCTAGCGGCGCGCCCCCCCTGGGCCGCGCCGGGGGGGGGGGGGCGCCTGGGCCCCCCGAGCCCCGTCTGGTGCCCCCCTTTGGCATATATTTAGAGCGTCCTTCGAAACCCTCGGGACGGAAACTCTTTTTCGCGATCTCATCTCTGTTCCGCCGCCGCCGCCGCTTCCAAGATCGGGAGCACCAGGAGAACTCTTCCCGGCACCCTGCCGGAGGGGAGGATCACCACCGGGAGCTTCTCCACCACCATGGACGCCTCCCGGATGAGTTGTGAGTAGTCTCCCTTGGACCATGAGTCCATGACCAGTAGCTATGTGATGTTCTCCTCCCGTTCTTGTGCTTCACTAATTAGTCCTTGTGAGCTGCCCTACATGATCGAGGCACATATGTAATCCTTATGCTGTTGCTATGATGAGTTTGCTGGGATCCGATGGATTATGAGATTATGTTCAGATTGTGATTGAGTAATATATTTGATCTACCTCTTTTATATTTATGTTCGTAAGTAATTCTTGCATGTTCTTCGTTGTTATTTATTGCTTTGGCCAAGTAATACGTAGTGACTCCAAGAGGGAACGTTATGCTTGATTGTGGGTTCATGCCCCTCGATGACTAGCTTGAGTGACAGAAACATGAGTCTAGGGGATGTGCTGTTGCCACAAGGGGGAAAACAACGGTGCTTGTGCCCGCGGGTGCAAGGATTGTTTACTTTACGCAAAGTTCTTTTAATGCAGTTGTCTGTTGCATTGAGTTTACACTATGGGTGGGGCTCGCAACTTAATACCAGCGAGATGTTCTGGATAGATATCTCAAGGTGGATGATTAGTAGTAAATATTGATGGATTTCGGTCTACTTACTTTGGCGTACCGCCCATGCTTTGAACCTCAACCTTTCTTGCAATGTAGTCAGCATTGGTTTGCGTTCGTGGTCCTGTCAATTGCCCAGCTGTAATTCGTTTACCTCACATAGCTGTTATATCGTCTTTTGGGAGAGAGACATCACTAGTGAACATCATGAGACTCCGGTCCATATTACCATCATTGATCACATCCGCTATTTACTTTTCGCTATTATTTACTATTGCAAACATTATCTATCACTACTATCATTTGCGTTTAATCCTTTGTGAACTACAAGGCCGGAGGGATTGACAACCTCTCTGTACTCGTTGGGAGCAAAGTTATTTGTATCTGTGTGCAGGTCCACGTTGATTGCTAATATCTGGCGCCGTTAGCAGTTGTCACCTACTTGTTGAACCTAGGAGTCTCTGGGGATTCGATCCTTGGCATCTTTGCTAAGGGAAAAACTTCCACAACACTGCATCTCACACCTTCCACTTGGGGTAACCAACGAGGGGTTAGAGGCCCATCAGCAGCCCACAACGAATTAGGTTTTATTTTGCTTTTGTTGTGTCTTGATGTTTGTTACTACAGTAGCCTCATCATTGCATCTTTTCTTTTCAGCTTTGTGCCAAGTTTAGCCTCTGATTGCAAGAAAGTTCAAAAGTTGTGACATGCTGTCCAGAAAACAGATTCTGTCCTTGGACAGAAAAATTCGAATAAAATCACCAGATCATCTTTTTGATCTGAATTGTTTTGACAGCGTGCTCTATACAATTGGCTTTCGAGCGTATGTTCTGAGTTTTTTGATTTGAGTTGCAGAAGTGCCCCGAAAAAATTATTTACTACTTGCTGGTCTGTTTTTCACATATTCTGTCCTGTTTTGCCTTTTCTTCGTTTTGCAAACCTTGAGCTTGCTTTTTCTTTGCAAAAACCTTTTGGCAATCTTGAGAAACAGTAGCTCATCAAGATTATCTTTATTTCCAGTAGGGAAAAATTATTTTATTGTGGGTACTAACCTCGCTAATCAGATTATGATGAGTTATGTATGAAGGGAGTTTTCAAGTGTGCGAGGGAAGATGATAAAAGAAGATTCAGGAGGGTCAAACGCTCAAGCTTGGGGATGCCCCCGTGCACCCCCAAGAAATATTCAAGAAGACTCAAGCGTCTAAGCTTGGGGATGCCCCCATGCATCCCCTTCTCCATCAACAATTATCAGTTTGTCTTTTGTTCCACTATATTTTATCACTTCATGCGTTATGTGCTATGCTTGGAGCGTCTTGATCTTAGTTTCTTTTTTTAGTTTTCTTTAGCTTTGCTTGCTGTTCATAACAAGTTAGAACCCAACTTTCTTTGTGTGGGAGAGAAACACGCTCCACTTCAACCTAGAACACAACATAGGATTTTCATGCTTATCTTTGCTGTGTGTGTTCTTTGTCTTTCCATAGCTGCTGTCAGGTTTAGCTCTTAGTTTTCATGCTTTTCTTTTTAAAGAGCTTTTGTTTAGTTGGTTGCTGAACTCTCTTGAGTTTTCATGTTTATCTTGTTAAGAGAGTTTGCCTGTTTCACTGAGTTGTGTGTCTTAACTTAAAGTAGGTAATTGAGGTTGCTATTTAATTTTAGTAGTAACTTGCAATAGTTTTGATGTATTGCCATGAGTAATGTCTGAACTTTTGGTGTCAAGAGCTTTAGCCTATTAGTGATAGATGTCGTATTTTGGGCAATCCGTGTTTATTTTCGAAAACCTACAAAATAGTTGAGATCTTTAGCTACTAGATGGATCACTAATCTTTGGAGGGATCGAATATTAAAGTACACTCACGTACCATGAGTCGAGGATGCGCAAGGATAACCAAACCCCCATACACTCCTCCTCGGGGTACTTGTCTCTTTGTGAACCTCCTAATTAGATTGAGAGTTACCGATAATAAGTGCATGAGTTCTTCGGACTAATGTGAGCATTCGAAAGTTGACACTTCCACCTAGCCATATTTTTTCTAGCCTCTTCGGTACCGTGCATTGCCCTTTCTCACCTCGAGAGTTGGCGCATACTTCGCCGGTGCATCCAAATGCTTGGCACGATACGCTCTGTCATCATAAGCCTCATTATATCCTTCCTCAGAACAGCCACCATACCTACCTATCAAGGCATTTCCATAGCCTTTCCGAGATACATTGCCATGAAACATCCATCTTCTCATGACTTGATCTTCATGTCATACATGCTTTTGCTTGATCGATGAGCCGCATGCTAGTTGGGCCTTGCCCTAATCATTGCTACATGACGTGCTAGTATCATTGCATATCTTGCTACACTGGCAGAGGCATACATTTGCATACATCATGATAGTTTCATCTTCTTTATGTTGAGTACTCTTGTAAAGTGTGAAAGATCTTCTATACTTCTTGTAATACATAGAGTGTTGCCCCTAAAGTGAGGAAAAGATCCCAAAGAGGACAAAATCAAAAGATCCCAAAGAGGACAAATGAGAGTTAAATAGAAAGAGCCATTGAGGCCACAAAAAAATAAAAAAATATATAGAAAAAAGAGAAAAAGAAATAAAAAGAGAGAAGGGGGCACACTACTATTCCTTTTGAGAGATCCACACTCGTACTCCATCTTATACCTTGTACTCCATAGAGATTATCATTCATGCATATAGCTATGTGGGGACCTTCACACTATAGAACTTGGCTTGTATATTCCAATGACGAGCCTCCTCAAAAGAGCTCTAGGTCTTCTTGAGCGAGCAAGTTGGATGCACCCCCACTAGTTCCATTGGAGAGCTTACCTTAGCTCATATGTGCATCCGTTGCATGGCAATCCCTACTCCTCACATCATATCTATCATTTGGCTTTCTCTCGCCTATGATTGTCCTCATTGATGTGAGCCTTTCACACCATTTTTGTCTCCCCCTTCATCATTTTTCTCTCTTTGCCATCCTAAGTGTCAACTTTCTTGCTTACGCTCATCCATTGCATGAGTGTTCAAAATATCGAAAGGGAGTGGATCATTTTGACTTGTACCTGGCTAGTGGTCTGGGGATGAGTCAAGATAAGATTCCAAAGAAGACCAAGTGTGAAACTTTAGTAGATTAAGTTCTCAACAATACAAAAACTATGTTTTACTCTCTTGTATATCCCTATCCCCTTTCTTGCACGCAAACACCATTTGGAGACATTCGAGTCACGGACAGCGAGAGCTCTTGCACCTTTATGTTCTTATGTTGCTTGTTACAATGCTAATATAGACTCTTGCTTGTTATGACTTGAATTGAATTACATGCCTTGATTGCTTTACTTAAAAAGTTCTTATATGGTTGGTAGCATGTCACCACAGAAATTATGCTTGTTATCATTTACCTACTCGAGGACGAGCAGGAATTAAGCTTGGGGATGTTGATACGTCCAAAACGTATCTATAATTTCTGCTTGCTCCATGCTTCTTTTGTGTGATATTGCTATGATATTGATGCACTTCCATACACTTTTGATCATATTTGGACTAACCTATTAACTCAGTGCACCACAGTGCCAGTTCCTGTTTTCTGCTGTTTTTCTATTTCATGTTTCCCCCATATTAAAAGTCCTCCAAAAATTTCAGGAAAAATACAGGAAAAATCAGTGTACAGGAAGCTTCGCGAAGAACCAAAGATGGGCCTGAGGGGAGCCAGGGGAGGCCCAGGCGGCCACCTGGCGCGGCCCCACCCCTGGCCGCGCCAAGGGGCGCCTGGGGCCCTTGCTCCGCCTCTGGCTGCCCCCCTTCGCATATATATCCCTCTCGTCCCGAAACCCTCGAGGACAGAACCCTTTTTCGCGATCTCGCCTCTGTTCCGCCGCCGCAGCGCTTCCAACATCGGGAGCATCAGGAGAACTCTTCCCGGCACCCTGCCGGAGGGGAGAACCACCACCGGGAGCTTCTCCACCACCATGGACGCTTCCCGGATGAGTCGTGAGTAGTCCACCTTGGACCATGGGTCCATGATCAGTATCTATGTGATGTTCTCCTCCCCTCTTTGCTCTTCATGGTTTAGACCTCGTGAGCTGCCCTACATGATCGAGGCACATATGTAATCTTTCTGATGTTGCTTTGCTGAGTTTGCTGGGATCTGATGGATTATGAGACTATGTTCAGATTGTGTTTGAGTAATATATTTGATTCACCTCTTTTATATCTTTGTTCTTGAGTAATTCTTGCATGTTCTCCGTTGCTGTTTATTGCTTTGGCCAAGTAGTAGGTAGTAACCCCAAGAGGGAGCGTTATGCTTGATTGTGGGTTCATGCCCCCTGATGACTAGCTTGAGTGACAGAAACATGAGTCTAGGGGATTTGCTGTTGCCACAAGGGATAAAACAACGGTGCTTGTACTTGCGGGTGCAAGTATTGTTTACTTTACGCAAAGTTCTTTTAATGCAGTTGTCTGTTGCTTTGAGTTTACACTTTGGGTGGGATTCGCAACTTAATACCAGCGAGATGTTCTGGATAGATATCTCAAGGTGGATGATTAGTAGTAGATGCAGATGGATTTCGGTCTACTTGCCTTGGCGTACCGCCCATGCTTTTGAGCCTCTACCTTTCTTTGCAGCATAGTTAGCATTGGTTTGCGCACATAATCCTGTCAATTGCCCAGCTGTAATTTGTTTACCTCGCTTTGCTGTTTTATCGTCTTTTGGGAGAGAGACATCACTAGTGAACATCATGGGACCCCGGTCCATATTACCACCGCTGATCACACCTTCTATTTACTTCCTGTTTTTATTTCCTAGTTGTAGTCATAGCTATCATTATTATCTCTTGTGTTTGATCCTTTGTAAACAACAAGGCCGGAGGGATTGACAACCTCTCTGTACTCGTTGGGAGCAAAGTTATCTGTATCTGTGTGCAGGTCCCGTCAATCGCTAAGTTTCTGGCGCCGTTGACACCTACTTGTCGACCCTCGGAGTCTCATGGGATTCGATCCTTGGTACCTTTGCCAAGGGAAATTTGCCGCTACGCTACATCTCAACCTTCCACTTGGGGTAACCAACGAGGGGCGAGAAGCCATCACTCACTCACATTGATATTGATTGATAGACATCTCCATAGTCCATTGATTTGCCTAGTTGATGTGAGACTTCCTCCCTCCTTTTGTCTATTACCGCCTTCTATTCCACCCATAGTGCTATGTCCATGGCGCACGCTCATGTATTGCGTGAAGAGTTGAAAAGGTTTAAGAATATTAAGTATGAATACAATTGCTTGACTGAAACTAGGGTGGGCATGATTTATACTTTGTGTTGAGAAGAGGGAGCATAACAAGACTATATGATTTTGTAGGGATAACTTTCTTTAGCCATGTTATTTTTGAAGCTTCATAATTTGCTTTTTAGTATGCTTGAAGTATTATTGTTTTGATATTGATAAACTCTTGTTTTGAATCTTATGGATCTGAATATTCATGCCACAATAAATGAAAATTACATTGATAAATATGTTAGGTAGCATTCCACATAAAAAATTCTATTTTTATCATTTACCTACTCGAGGACGAGCAGGAATTAAGCTTGGGGATGCTTGATACGTCTCCAACGTATCTATAATTTTTTATTGTTCCATGCTATTATATTATCTATCTTGGATGTTTTATAAGCATTTTCATGCTATTTTATATGATTTTTGGGACTAGCCTATTAACCTAAAGCCCAGTGCCAGTTTATGTTTTTTCCTTGTCTTTGAGTTTCAAAGAAAAGGAATATCAAACGGAGTCCAATTGACCTGAAAATTTACGGTGATTTTTTATGGACCAGAAGAAGCCACCGAAGCAAAAGAGTTGGGCCAGAAGAGCCACAATTCAAACACAAGGGTGGGGGGGGGTACGGAAACCCCGAAAAGAAACCTAGATTGGAGTTCCGCCGCCGCAAGCCTCTATAGCCACGAAAAACCAATCGGGAGCTCATTTCGGCACCCTGCGGGAGGGGGAAACCATCACCGATGGCCATCTTCATCATCCCGGTGGTCTCCATGACGAGGAGGGAGCAGTTCACCCTCGGGGCTGAGGGTATGTACCAGTAGCTATGTGTTTGATATCTCTCTCTCTCTCTCTCTCTCTCTCTCTCTCTCCCTCTCTCTTGTGTTCTTGATTTGGCATGATCTTGATGTACCGTGAGCTTTGCTACTATAGTTGGTTCTTATGATGTTTCTCCCCCTCTAGCTTCTTGTAATGGATTGAGTTTTCCATTTGAAGTTATCTTATCAGATTGAGTCTTTAAGGATTTGAGAACACTTGATGTATGTCTTGCATGTGCTTATCTGTGGTGACAATGGGATATGCACGTGATCCACTTGATATATAAAAAATACTGGTGAAAGCATCAAGACCAGGGGGTCCACAGCCTATCCACGGGGGTAGGGGGCGCGCCTGCCCCCTGGGCGTGCCCCTGTCTCGTGGGCCCCCTGAGGCTCCACCGACCTCGACTCCAACTCCATATATTCACGTTCGGGGAGAAAAAAAATCGGAGAGAAGGATTCATCGCGTTTTACAATACAGAGCCGCCGCCAAGCCCTAAACTCCCTCGGGGGGCTGATCTAGAGTCTGTTCGGGGCTCCGGAGAGTGGAGATCGTCGCCGTCGTCATCATCAACCTTTTTCCATCACCAATTTTATGATGCTCACCGCCGTGCATGAGTAATTCCATCATAGGCTTGCTGGACGGTGATGGGTTGGATGAGATTTACCATGTAATCGAGTTAGTTTTGTTAGGGTTTGATCCCTAGTATCCATTATGTTCTAAGATTGATTATGCTATGACTTTGCCATGCTTAATGCTTTTCACTAGGGCCCGAGTGCTTAGATTTCAGATCTGAACCTATTATGTTTCAATGAATATATGTGAGTTCTTGATCCTATCTTGCAAGTCAATAGTCACCTACTATATTTTCTGATCCGGCAACCCCGAAGTGACAATAATCGGGACCACTCCCGGTGATGACCGTAGTTTGAGGAGTTCATGTATTCACTAGGTGTTAATGCTTTGGTCTGGTACTCTATTAAAAGGAGGCCTTAATATCCCTTAGTTTCCAATAGGACGCCGCTGCCACGGGAGGGTAGGACAAAAGATGTCATGCAAGTTCTTTCCCATAAGCACGTATGACTATATTCGGAATACATGCCTACATTACATTGATGAACTGAAGCTAGTTCTGTGTCACCCTATGTTATAAATATTACATGAGGAATCACATCCGACATAATTATCCATCACTGATCCAATGCCTACGAGCTTTTCACATATTGATCCTTGCTTAGTTACTTTTCTGTTGCCACTGTTACAATTGCTACAAAACTGCTACTGTTACTTTTGCCACCATTACCATTACTTCCATACTACTTTGATAGTAAATACTTTGCTGCAAATATTAAGTCTTTCAGGTGTGGTTGAATTGACAACTGAACTGCTTATACTTGAGAATATTCTTTGGCTCCCCTTGTGTCGAATCAATAAATTTGGGTTGAATACTCTACCCTTGAAAACTGTTGCGATCCCTTATACTTGTGGGTTATCCAGACTATTTTCTGGCGCCGTTGCTGGGGAGCATAGCTATATTCTTTGAGTCACTTGGGATTTATATCTGTTGATCACTATGAAGAACTTGAAAGACGAAAAAACCAAGATTTATCCCACAACTACGAGGGGAGGTAAGGAACTGCCATCTCGCTCTGCACTTGATTCACCCTCTGTTATGAGTAAATTGGCGACACCTACACCTGCTATTGAATATGATATGTTGCATGTTCTTGATGATGCCACTTCTGCTATGCATGATACTTATGATTAAACTACTTCTATGCATGATAATACTGTGCCACTAGGTGAATTTCTTGATGAACAACTTGCTAGGGCTAGAGAGAATAAAATTATTGAAACTAATAATATTGATGAAAGTTATGATGAATATTCTCCCCTTTGATATGAATTGCGTGTTGTGCCTGAGGATTATGTTATGGATGAAGAAACTGCTATAGATCTTTTAGCTTGCAAAGATAGATATGATCTTAAGAAATTGTTAGCTAAGCTGGAAGAAAAGTCTTTGAATGCTAGAATGAAATATGACCCTGCTTTTGCTACTTCACCTATCTGTATTTCTGATAAGGATTATGATTTCTTTGTCGATCCCGAGTTAATTACTTTGGTTGAATCTGATCCTTTCCATGGCTATGAATCTGAAACTATGCTGGCACATCTTACTAAATTGAATGACATAGCCACCCTATTCACCAATGAGGAAAAAATTCGTTACTACTATATCCTTAAGTTATTTCCATTCTCCTTGATGGGTGACGTTAAAACATGGTTTTATTCTCTTGATCCTGGTTGTGTGCGTAGTCCCTAGGATATGATTTATTACTTCTCTGCTAAATATTTTCCCGCTCATAAGAAACAAGCTGCCTTAAGGGAAATATATAATTTTGTTCAAATTGAAGAAGAAAGTCTCCCACAAGCTTGGGGGAGGCTTCTCCGTTTACTTAATGCTTTGTCTGATCACCCTCTCAAGAAAAAATGTAATACTTGTTATCTTTTATAATGGACTAACCGAAGTTCCAGAGACCACCTGGATAGTTGTGCTGGTTGTGTTTTCAGGGAAAGAACTGTTGATCAAGCTGAATTGCTGCTAAATAATATGTTGAGTAATGAAAGTAATTGGACACTTCCTGAACCAACTCCAAAGCCAACTCCGAAGAAAAGGGGTATTCCAGTTCTCAGTCCTGAAGATATGCAAGAGGCAAAGAAATCTATGAAAGAAAAAGGTATTAAAGCTGAAGAGAATTTACCACCTATTGAAGAAATACATTGTCTTGATAACCCGAAACATGTAGTAAAGGTAAATTCTCTCTATAGATTTGATGAAGGTGATATTCTTCATAATAAGTCTGCTAGCCAATGCTTATATGAGTTTGACAATTTTATTGTTAAAGAAGAAAACTTCAATGCTTATGTTAGTAGGCAATTGAAACGTAATGCTTATATGATTGAACACTTGAGTGATTATATGTCTATAGTTAAAGGAACCTAAACTCATTAGTAAACACACTCAAGTAGAACAAGTACTTAAAGCACAAAATGATTTGCTCAATGAATAAAATAGTAAGGGAAATGATAATGCTGTTAGAGTTATGACTAGAGGGGGTAGAATGACTCAGGAACCTTCGTATCCCGAGGGCCACCCTAAGAGAATTGAGCAAGATTCTCAGAGAGCTAATGTTGATGCACCTAGTTCTTCTAAGAAGAAGAAAAAGAAAAATGATAGGACTTTGCATGCTTCTAGTGAACATGTTGTTGACACACCTAAGAATCACAATGATATTTTTATTTGTGACGCTGAAACACAATCTGGTAATGAACATGAACCTAGTGATAATGGTAATGATGATGTTCATGATGATGCTCAACCTAGCAATAACGATGATGCAGAGATTGAACCTGTTGTTCATCTTGAGAACCCACAATCAAAGAATCAATTTTATGATAAAAGAGACATCGTAGCTAAAAAGCACGGTAAAGAAAGAGAACCATGGGCTCAGGAACCCATTCCTTTTCCTCCTAAACTATCCAAGAAAAAAGATGATGAGGATTTTGAGCGCTTTGATGAAATGATTAGACCTATCTTTTTATGTATGCGTTTCACTGATATGCTTAAAACAAATCCTTATGCTAAGTACATGAAATATATTGTTAAAAACAGAAGAAAGATACCGGAAGTTGAAATTTCCACCATGCTTGCCAATTACACTTTTAAAGGTGGAATACCAAAGAAATTAGGAGATCGAGGAGTACCAACTATACCATGCTCCATTAAAAGTAACTATGTTAAAATTACTTTATGTGATCTTGGAGCCGGTGTTAGTGTTATGCCTCTCTCTTTATATCGTAGACTTGATTTGAATAAGTTGACACCTACTGAAATATCTTTGCAAATGGCCGATAAATCGACTGCTATACCTGTCGGTATTTGTGAGGATGTGCCTGTTGTGGTTGCAAATGTTACTATTTTAAAGGACTTTGTTATTATTGATATTCCCGAGGACGATAGTATGTCGATTATCCTTGGTAGACCCTTTTTGAATACCGCAGGGGCTGTTATTGATTGCAACAAGGGCAATGTCAATTTTCATGTTAATGGTAACATGCATACGGTACACTTTCCGAGGAAACAACCTCAAGTCCACAGTATCAATTCTATTGGAAAAATCTCAACGATTATTATTGGAGGTTTTGAATTTCCTCTTCCTACTATCAAGAAGAAATATGATATTCTTATTGTCGGGGACATGCATATCCCCATTGAGGTAACCTAGTGTTATTAAAAAATTCTTCGGTTTCATGTTATTCGGAAAGAGTTTGTTAACAAGACTTGATCAAACTTGTTAGTGGACCCCTTTCGATGAGCATGAGCTGGATGAAGTTAGGAACCACAACTCTCTGTACCCTCCTTTTAATTTCAGTTATTTAGATTAAATAAAGCAAAAATAGTATTTTCTGTCTGTTTTCTGAGTTATCCTTGCAATAAAAAATACCCCGAAAGTAAAAGTTCTCCAAATGCCCCGAAAATGAAATATGATTTTTTCTAGAATATTTAAGAATATTTGGCACTGAGAACACATCAGGGGGCCACACCACCTGGCCCCAAGGGTACAGGGTGCGCCCACCCCCTGGGTGCACACCCCTTCCTCGTGGGCCCCACGTGGCCCCCACTTATTCCAGCACCCACACACTTCATCTCCCTCCAGAAAAAAAATCCTCCCATAGCTCAAACCCGTGTTCTAGCTCATTTTGCTACCATTTTTTATCTCCTTGCTTAAAGCTCCATTCACAAAACTGTTTGGGGAGATTGTTCTTTGGTATGTGACTCCTCCAATGGTCCAATTAGTTTTTGTTCTAGTGCTTTATTTATTGCAAATTTTTGCTGTTTAGGTGACCCTATTCTTGAGCTTGCATGTCAAATTTATGTGGTCAAAAGTAGTTCTAATGCATGATATAGCCTCTAGGCATTTGTGGGAGTAGTTGTCTATCAATCTTTTTGAGTTTGGTTCACTTTTGTTTTGAGTCACTAAAAATTTCAGAAATTTTTCAGAGAAAGGAAATGTTGAGGAGATTATTGAGAGGCTCTTTGAGCCAAAGCTCGGAGGATAAGCTGAAGGAGGATAATAAAAAGCCCAAATACAATCTTCCTTGCACTGCGGAAGTTCGGCCATGTGAGTGGCCTTATGATGAGTTCTTGAGAGCCGCCGAAATTTATGAAGACTTTTATTACTTGGCTGAGAATGCAGGCCTCACCGACTTCCTCCACGACCAGCGCGAACAGTATCTCTTACTCACTAATATTTTCGTGCAAATTTTTTATTTCCATGCTAAGAAATCACCACCTTAAGTGGAGTTTCACCTATATGATGAGGTTAAAGAGATGTCACTTTATGATTTTTGTCAAGTTTGTAAGATACCCTTTGCGGGTAGCTTAGAGGAACCACATCTTAAGGATGTGGAGGGGTTTATTGATACGATCGCTGTAGGGGAAACAAGGAAAGTTTCAGAGGCAAGACTTACTAGTATACATTTTCCCGTTCTACGCTACTTTGTGATATTTGCTAGTAGATGCTTAATTGGACGCGGGAACAGTGGAAATCTTAGTGCCCCTAATATTGTTATTTTGCGAGATGCTTTGTTTCGTGATACCACTTTTAGCTTAGGCGATGTTGTTGCCCAATGATTAAGTCTGAATTGTACAAAGGGCCCCATCTTCGGAGGCATCTTTGCTTCACGCCTTGCTGAACACTTTAGGATACCTATTAGGCATTATGAGAAAGAGGAGAAGTTGTTGGCCCCTGCTTTTCTAAATTATAAGAGTATGATAGCACATGATTTTATTGTTAAAGATAAGAATAAAGTCGTTTAAGTATAAATTGATATTTGATAAAAAGTACTGTGAGATTATTACCTTGCCTGCACCCTCTTTGTTTGATATACTTTCAGGCATGTACCTCATCTTGCCAGATGCCATTTATGCGTACTGGAGCCTGGCACAAGTTCCAGAGCCTGAGCCGGAGCCACCACTTGACCCTTATCGGCAGTCGGTTTATCAGTGGGATCTGGAGGAGATTACTAGCCAGTGGCACCCAGAGGACACCCCTCTGTACACCGGAGAGAGTAGCTTTGATCCATGGCCATAGACCAACTTAGGACAAAATCCTAAGCTTGGGGGAGTACGTATTTCTCACCAACATTATATTCATGTTCACACACTCATTCTAGTAGTCGGTGCTCATACTCTTTCATTGTACTATCCATCCTAGTTTATTTTCTTTTCTAAGTCATTTTCTTGTGTGTTTGAAAAACCTTAAGAAAAAAAGGAAATTAGTTGTAGCTTTTAGCTAGTTTACTTTCCATGCCAGTAGTAGTAGTAATTAAAAGAAAACCCAAAAAGATTTCTCGTTCTTCTTTTGCTTGTGGGGAGCTTTCCCGTGTAAATAGTTTTATTTCTTTTCTTTTCCTTGGGGGTCAAGAGGAGAAGACCATGATGAAAATGTTTATTGGCTCTGATATGCATTACTGCTGATTTAACCAAGAGCCATATTACTTTGTCTTCTCCCTTGTAGTAAATGCCTGCAGATTCTAGCTTAGTCCAATGCACGTGCACTATTATTATTATTTACACCGTTCTGTCGTGCATGTGAAAGGCAATAATGACGATATATGATGAACTGACTGAGATGAGAGAAGCTGGTATGAACTCAACCTATCTTTTTTTGTAAATATGATTAGTTCATCGTTCCTGATTTAGCCTATTATGAACGAAACAAGCTTACAATGACAATTAGAGATTATAGTTGCTCATGCCATGATTAATTAGCTAGGAGTTTATAATGGTTTACCTTGCGTGCCAACATGCTATTTAAAACGGTTGTGATGTGGTATGATAGGGTGGTATCCTCCTTTAAACGATTCGAGTGGCTTGACTTGGCACATGTTCACCCATGTGGTTGAAACAAAATCAACATAGCCTGCACGATATTTATGTTCATGGTGATTTATATCCTACTCGTGCTTGCACTCATTGTTGATTAATCTTAATACATGTTCATGATTGTTGTCGCTCTCTAGCTGGTCGCTTCCCAGTCTCTTTCTAGCCTTCACTTGTACTAAGCGGGAATATTGCTTGTGCATTCACTTCCATAAACCCCAAAGTTATTTCATATGAGTCGACCATACCTTCCTATATGCGGTATTTACCTGCCGTTCCAAGTAAGTTTGTATCTGCCAAACTCTAAACCTTCAAATGAAATTATGTTTTGTATGCTCGAACAGCTCATGTATCAACTAGGGCTGTCTATATCTTCCATGCTAGGTGGGTTATTGTAATGCCCCGGATGTAATACTTTCCCCTTTGGGTATATAATATATCTTCGGCTTCATCTATTTCCATTCCGGGTTTCTGTCTTTCGGGTTTCGTCGTTTTGTTGTGTGAGTGTGTGGCATTCATTCATATCATGTAGACATGTGCATCGCATTGCTTTTGTGTTGTCGGTTGCATCCGGTTCGTTGTGTTTCTTCCCGTTGTCCGTTTCGCGTTCCGGAGCTCCCTCACGTGTCCGTGACGTCCAGTAGGCCTACTTTGTTGTTCGGGCGTTTAACGTTACCGGTGTGCCGCGAGGTTGTTGTCTGTGTTGTTGTTTTGTTGTGTGCAACCCGCCTCTCAAATCTCGTCTCGTTTGGACTCCGTTGACTTTTCCATCCGTTGTTCGTGTGGGTCCGAAGTGCCTTTACTTCGTGTCCCGGAAACATCCCTACTGCAGTCTTTTATCTCCGTCTAGGCCCTTTAAATCTATCCCCGCGATCGGATCCGTCGGATCGCGATCGGAGGGCTCCTAGCGCCCCTAAAACTCCTCCTAACCCTAAAAACTGCTATATAATAGACCTAGGTCTATTTTGGCATGTCCCCTAGTTTTTCTCCTCCTTCCCCTACCTCTAGATCCCCTTCCCTTTTTTTTCCAGTTCCAGCCCCCTCGTTCCAGCCGCCGAGGCACTGGATCCACCGATCCAGGTAACCGCCGGGGTTCCCCAGCGATCGGGTCCACTTCACCGCAACTGGCCGATCGATCCCAGGCTGGGGCCACTTCGTCGCGTCGGCCAGGTCGTCCCGCGCGCAGTCCTCGCCTGGATCGCCCGCGCCACCGCGACGGGCCGCGCCACCCAGCAGCGATCGGGTCCTGGCCGGGGGACCACTTCCCCGCGTACGGCCCGAGGCCTCTCCCGCCGCTCCTCCTGGGCCCAGCCCAACCGCCGGGCCGCTCTGCTCCCCTCCGCGCCGAACCGCGGCGCCAGGCGGGCCTCGCCACCGCAGGCGGGCCGCCGCCCCTCCCTTAGCTGCGGGCCGCCGCGCTGCAGGTCGGCCCGACCGCATCACCTCTCCTGGGCCGAGGCGCGCGGGCCTCCGCCCGATCCGACCCCAGCCGCCGCAGCCGCGCCGTGGGCCGGCCCTCTCCCTCCGCAGCTGGGCCGGATCCGTCGCCGCCGGCCCGTCTTCTCCTTTTTTCCTCAGATCTGATCTGCTAGGTTGACTTCTTTTCCTCTAAGTCCCTGTTAACTGTTCTGAGATGCAATGTTTGACCTGCTGTAACTTTTACTGTGATGCTCCGTTTTGCGCGTGTGATATGTCCAGACGTTCGTGGAGTTGTGCTCTACGTTTCCTCTGTTGTTGTCATGCATGTTAGAGATCATCTAGGTGCTTGTTTTGCTGTTGCAAGAGTGCATCATGATATAAACTGCTGTTGTGTGTTATTTTCATGCCACCTTTGCCATGTGATATCTTTTAGCTCGTTTGTCCGAATGATGCAAATGACATGTCCACGTGTTCGTCTTGCCACGAACTACGTGTTGTATGTGATAGGTTGCATGGTAGATTTATTATTGCCTTGTTATCATCGATGCAAAGTGCCATGTTCTTATGATGTGTTTTCACTTGTTATGAAATGCCATCTTGTTGAGCTCGTTGCAATCGTTGTGTTCACCTCTATGATGCATGCTTGTGTGTTTCGGGATCACCTTCATATGCACTTTGATGAGGTGCTTACCCTTTGCCATGTTTAGTTTCGAGGTGACTTAAACATGCTCTTTTAGTTGCTATGATGATATTGCTGTTTTAGGACTTAGTGTTTTTTTCACTAAGTCTGAAATCTGTAACGTTCCGATGCCATGTTCGTGTGATGTTCTAGGACAAAGCATGATAGTTTTGGGGTGGATTTTGATTGTTCCTTGTAGTATATATTGTTGTCTTTCCATTCATGTCCTCACATGTCCATTTGAGTGGCTGTAGCATGTTTATCTTTTGCTCTAAAGTTTCAATAAAATTCTGCTGCCAGAATTTTATTGTCAAGTTCAATATGTCCAAGATCATTGCTATTGATCCGTGACTCCGTTGGGGTGCACCTTTGGACTTAGTTGCTGTACTATATGTCTAGTTTGTGTTCATGTCCTTTGCCATGCTTTTTGGGTGCTGTAGCTTAATTATTTTGAGCTCCGAAGATGCTTTGTTGCTGTAATTTTCAGCTTTCGCTCAAATCTTGTTTCGGGCATAACTTTTAGCCCGTAACTCCGATTTCAGCGAATCTTATATCAAACTTGATTGTTTTTCCGTGTAGATTAATAATATCAGATCGTTATCTTATTTTGAGGTGTTTTGCTTGAGTGATGTTTTACGTGCTCCATGTGCATCTTTAGTGCATCCATCATGCATTCATGTTTCCCGAGTGCGCATTGCATCTTGTTGATTGGTTCTTGGTGTGATTGTTTTGTTTAGAGCGGGAAGCTGAGACCGGGTACGAAGTTGAGCACGAGGTTTCCAACGAGGTTGAGCACGAGGACCCTTCTTACGATCCGAACGACTTCTCTTCAGGCAAGATGACCGAACCCCGATAACATTACTATCTTTGCCTATTGCTAGTAGTCTCGATCTATAGTTTTGCCTCGATGCCCATGATCTTCTTGTCAGCCTCCTACTTGTAAACCATTGCCATGTTTAACCAACCTACCTATGCAAACCGTTGCTTGGCTAAGTACGCTTCGCTCAGCCCTTCTTATAGCGTTGCTAGTTGCAGGTGAAGTGAAGATGCTTGCTCCATGTTGAAGATTGGTTGGGTTATATCACACTATATAAATGCTTAAAATGAAATCATCTATATATTGGCAAGGGTGGAAGGCTAAGCCTTTTGCTTGGTGATTTGTTCCACTCATGCCGTTAGGATCCGTTTAAGCCGGTGTTATGTTCCTTGATTATGCGTTCCTAACACGGTTGGGGTGTATGGGACCCCCTCGGTAAACCACTAAGTGCTAAGTCTTTTCCAGCAAATCCCAACATTGGTACTATTTGCCTAATAACAAACTAAACATGCATAGGGAGTAATTAACCCTCTTTCTTAATCAACAACCCCGGGCCAGTGCTCCACATGAGTGTTGGTCCGAAACGGGCAACCTGCGGGGCCACCTCGAGGAAACTCAAGGTCTGGTAAAAACCCGTAGCTTGTCCCATCCGGTCGTGGCCTGAGACGAGATACGCGCGGCTACTATCAGGGTGTCGGCACGCCGGGAGGATTTGCTGGATTAGCCTTACCTTAGCCCGGTATATCTTGAGCACGGGATTCCGAGGATACTCGGGTCTTCCCACTTTGGAGTTGCGACTCCGCGGATCGTGGGCTTGTAATGGGTCAAGTTGGAACACCCCTGCAGGGTTTGAACTTTCGAAAGCCGTGCCCGCGGTTATGTGGCAGATGGGAGCTTGTTAATTCTGGTTGTAGATAACTTGACACAATGTTACTAATACACTACCAGCGTGTGTTCCGTGACTGTCAATTTCCGAATCGGGATTCGGGAGTTGAACACGGAGGGGTTATGATTGTGGAGCTTGTAGCTAGGATCACTTCGTGATCACTTCTCGCCGAGGCCTTCTCTTCTCGCTCTCACTTACGTAAGCTAGATGCTAGTTGCTGCTGCAGACTTGTTCTTTTCTTCAGCCTTTTCCTCACCCAAAGGCTTTGATAGTCTTGTTACCTGGAAACGGGATTGCTGAGTCCTCTGTGGCTCACAGTTACTTCACACACCAGATGCAGGTCCAGCTGTGAGCTATCCAGGTGATGGCACCGAGCTAGACTGGGAGTACGACGAGGAGCGTAGTCGGTACTATGTGCGGTACCCGGACGATCAGTAGTGGAGTCTCTTACTAGGATTCGATCCGCCTATGGTTTATTTATCTGAGTTTGGTACTTTGACATTTGGCTTTTGCCCTTAGAGGGTTGTGATGTTCTTATTGTATGATGTTTGAAACTTGTACTGTAAGTCTGTGACGTGGCGAGTGTAAGCCAACTATTTTCAGTTTACTATCCCCTCTTTTACATGAGTTGTGCAAAGATTACCAAACTTGAGATCATTCTAGGATGGATTTATGCCTTTAAGTCGTGCCTCGACACGTAGCAGGTATAACTCCATCCTGGGCATGACAAGTTGGTATTCAGAGCCTTCTCCGACCTAGGAGCCCCCACTGTTTGATCGAACCGTTGACGGTCGAGTCTAGGCACACACTGAAAACTTTTTGAGTCCTATATTATATCGGAGAGTAGGATTTCTTTGCTTCTCATCCCCTTTCTCTCTGGTGAGGACTCCTGACGTCTACTCTTGTCTCTCCTATCTTCAAAATTTGCACAAATTTTTTTTTAGGAATCCCGCGAGTATTCTAGGATTGTTTCGATGTTCTTGTGACAAGGATATTGTTCCCGATGCCTCCTGTTACCGAGGAGTTGAGCTTCGGGGTATCATTGTAACAAGCATATCGCGGCAGTACTAAATACTTAAGACGGCCGACATCGAAAATCTCCCCTATACGGCCAGTGGCAAGATAACCCCGACATCACCCAGTACTGGGGAGGTAGTTCGGGAGTATTGCCATAGCTTGTTATAGTGGATGCTTTTCGAAGGTCCGAGGTACACAGTTTCCGAGAAAGACTGGTTATGTGTTGAAGGATGGATACACCTGGATGTTGGTTAGAGTTGATTGCGCGGTGCTTCCCGTGTATCCCCAACACCTGATTGCATAACTGGAATCTTTCGGAAATCTATAGGTGGGTTTTATCCAGTAGATCGTAGGCATTCTTCCAACGAATGCAGGTTAGTGAGTTCGGGGTTCGACATTGAGTGAAGGGGTTATATGACCGATGTTACTATCAGGAGTTGCATCTTAAAGGGTCCTTGGCTATGCTGATCCGGGGATTGCAAAACCTTTTCGTAACGCGTTCATATGCTTTCAGCACAAAGATGTTAGAACGAAACTCCTCTCTTGTGTTTGTTCCCGTCTGTACCTTG
The DNA here is from genome assembly GCA_902687465.1 of Secale cereale. Lineage (NCBI taxonomy): Eukaryota > Viridiplantae > Streptophyta > Magnoliopsida > Poales > Poaceae > Secale > Secale cereale. Next base: position 644,677,223 of record LR738715.1, read on the forward strand.
TTGTTTTTCTTATTTTATCCTTTTGTTCCCTATGTGGCTTCTCGTGAAGATGATGTTATCAATTAACTGAGAAATTCATTCGCTCATCTTATTCGGATGATTTCATTCATTCTTATTGTTCGAATGATTATTGTGAAGACTTGTTGCAATTCATTCCATTGATTCAGCTTATTCCTTTTGTCAATCAATTGCTGATTCGTGGTCATCTCTTACAGGATGGCTCCGGAAAGGGTTCCCAACGCTAACCCAGAGGGTGAAGAGGTTCCAAAACGTCCTCCTTCTCCTCCTCCTCCGCCTGAGGCTTGGAGACCAATTATGCAGACTACTACCCAGAACACTCAGTTGATGATGCAGATGATGCAGCTGATGCAAGCTAATCAAGCTAATCAAGCTAATCAGGGTGTTCCAGGGAATCAAGGCAACTTATTCCAGCAGCACCATGCTACTCTTAACCAGTTCCTGGCTAACAATCCTAAAGCTTTCAGTTACTGTGTCGACCCTCTTGATGCTGAGGATTGGTTGACCGACATAAAGAAGCATTTTGAGTGCAGTAACGTGAAGGAAGATGACTATGTGAAGTTTGCAGCCTTCCAACTGAAAGATCAAGCAGCTGACTGGTGGCAGCAATACAAAGACTCCAGGCCGGGTCAAGTGATCTCTTGGGAGAATTTCTGCAAGGATTTACGCTCGCACCACATTCCTACAAGTGTCATCGAGGGTATGCGTGAGCAATTCCGCAACCTCAAGCAGGGCTCCATGACAGTCTATCAGTATAATGTCAAGTTCCAAAACCTCGCTCGCTATGCAAAGCAAGACATTCCTGATGCAAAGAGTAAAATCTATCAGTTCCGTGGAGGTCTCAAAGATGAACTTTAGCTTGCTCTCACTTTGTTCGAGCCAGACGAATTCGACAAGTTCTATAACATGGCTTTGAAACAAGAAGCAGCTCAGCTTAAGATGGAGGCTTCTAAGAAGAGAATTCGAGATGCTGTTCCCTCTTCCTCATCGTCTCAGTTGGCTGCGAAACAACAGAAATTCTGGCTTCCTCCTCCTCCAGTGATTCGAGCTCCATACAACAACTCCAACAACAAGAACTCTAGTGGTCGTGGTTTCTCCCACCCACCCAACCCGAGCAACTAGTCGAAGAAGCAGTTTCAGTCTCAAGGCTCCAAGTCCAGTGGCTCTCATTTCCGTCCTCTCTCAGAAGTGACTTGCAACAAATGCACTCAGAAAGGTCATTATGCCAACAGATGTCCGAATCCGAAGCGTCTTCCTCCTCCTCCACCTGTGAGTTCAGCTATTGTCAGGCATGATCCAAAAGCAGCAAGGGTCAATCTGATGAATGCAGCACAAGCAGAGGCTTCTTCTGATGTCATTTTGGGTAACCTTCCAGTGAACTCTATCCCAGCTAAAGTGTTATTTGATTCGGGTGCTTCTTGCTCTTTTATGTCATATCCATTTGCATCCAAGAATAATGTTCACTCTGAAGCCTTGCCAAGACCTTTGAGTGTCATATCACCTGGCAAGAGATTGAGTTCTAGTATGGTGGCTCCGAATGTTTCTATTCGCATGGGTGATTATCGATTTTTGGCTTCTCCGGTGATTCTCGGCAATTCTGACATCGACCTCATCCTCGGAATGGATTGGCTTTCTCAGCACGATGCTCATATTGATTGTGCACAAAAGGAAGTCAAGTTGACTCACTCTGATGAAGATGTGATTATCTTCGCCTCCAGGGATAATACTATTCGGCTTTTCTCTCTTAATGATAAGGGCGAAATTAATGCCATAGAGCAAATTCCTGTGGTGAACGAATATCAAGACGTCTTTCCAGAAGAACTTCCAGGCATGCCTCCACACCGTCAGGTGGAGTTTGTCATTGAACTCGAGCCGGGCACTGAGCCTGCTTGCCGGCGTCCATACAAGCTCTCTCCGTATGAATTGAAGGAATAGAAGAAGCAGCTTGATAAGCAGGAGAGTATGGGTCTCATCAGACCGAGTACATCTCCGTGGGGCTGTGGCGTCTTATTTGTCAAGAAGAAAGATGGCACGGAGCGTCTCTGTGTTGACTACCGGCCATTGAACAAGAAGACGATTAAGAACAAGTATCCGCTCCCCAACATCAACGAACTCTTTGAGCAGCTCAAAGGAGCTAAAGTGTTCTCTAAGCTTGACCTCCGAATGGGCTATCATCAAATTCGCATTCGCGAGGAAGACATTCCCAAGACGGCTTTCAGAACGAGCTACGGTTCATACGAGTATACCGTCATGTCCTTCGGTCTCGCCAATGCTCCTCCTACCTTTTCAAGGATGATGCATTACATCTTCAACCCCTATACTGGCGAGTTCGTGCTTGTGTATCTGGATGATATTCTGGTGTTTTCCAAGAATGAAGAAGATCACGAAAAGCACTTACGACTGGTTCTTGATCGACTCCGAGAGCATAAATTCTATGCCAAGTTCTCAAAGTGCGAGTTTTGGCTCGATAAGGTTTTGTACCTGGGCCACATCATCTCAGCTGACGGCATTGCGGTTAATCCCGAGAAAGTTGAAGCAATTGTCAACTGGGAGGCTCCTCAGAACGTCAAGCAGCTCCGCAGTTTTCTGGGTCTTGCCAGCTATTGCAAAAGATTTGTTGAAAACTTCTCCAAGATTGCCAAGCCTCTTTCCAACCTGCTTCAGAAGAATGTCAAATACTTTTGGTCTCCCGAGTGTGAAGTGGCATTCAAAACCCTCAAAGAGAAGCTTGTTTCTGCTCCAGTTATGACTCCTCCGGATGAAACCAAGCCCTATGAAGTGTTCTGCGATGCTTCTCTTCAAGGTCTTGGTGGTGTGCTTATGCAAGATAAGAGAATTGTGGCATATACTTCTCGGCAGCTCAAGCCAAGTGAGAAGAACTATCCCACACATGATCTCGAACTAGCAGCTGTGGTACATGCTCTGATTACGTGGAGACATCTATTGTTGGGCAGAAAGGTCGACATCTTCACTGATCACAAGAGCTTGAAGTACATCTTCACACAGCCGCATCTGAACCTCCGCCAGACTCGTTGGGTCGAAATGATCCAAGAATACAATCCCAGCATTGAATACACTCCTGGCAAGGCGAATGTGATTGCAGATGCTTTGAGCAGAAAGGCATATTGCAACAGCCTTCTTATCAAGCCATACCAGCCTGAGCTTTGTGAAGCATTCAGGAAACTCAACCTTCAAGTTGTTCCGCAGGGTTTTCTTGCAAATCTCCAAACTGCTCCTACCTTGGAAGATCAAGTCCGTGAGGCCCAGCTCAGTGATACCATGGTGAAGAAGGTGAAACATGGGATTGCAAAGGGCACTCCAAAATACAAGTGCTTCCGTGTTGATGAGAGAGATACCTTGTTCTTCGAGGACAGACTCGTTGTTCCTAAAGGTGATCTCAGGAAGCTCATAATGGAAGAAGCTCATGATTCTCTCCTTTCCATTCATCCTGGCAGTTCCAAGATGTATCAAGACCTCAAGCAATCTTACTGGTGGACACGCATGAAAAGGGAGATTGCCCAATTCGTGAACGAATGTGATGTATGCAAAAGAGTGAAAGCAGAACATCAACGTCCAGCCAGTCTTCTCCAACCTCTTCCTATTCCTGAGTGGAAGTTCGACCACATTGAAATGGACTTCGTCACTGGCTTTCCTAAATCCAAGCGAGGAAATGATGCTATCTTTGTGGTGATTGACAAGCTTACCAAAGTCGCTCACTTTCTTCCAGTCAAAGAATCAATCAATGCAGCTCAACTTGCAGAGCTGTACACTTCCAGAATTGTGTCCCTACATGGCATTCCTCAAGTTATATCCTCAGACCGTGGCAGCTTGTTCACATCAAGGTTCTGGGACTCCTTTCAGTCCGCCATGGGCACTAAGATCAGGTTCAGCACTGCCTTTCACCCTCAGACTAGTGGTCAAGTCGGGCGTGTGAATCAGATCCTAGAAGATATGCTCAGAGCCTGTGTCATCTCCTTCGGCATGAAATGGGAAGACTGCCTTCCATTTGCCGAGTTCTCTTACAACAACAGCTTTCAAGCAAGTGCAGGCAAAGCACCATTTGAAATTCTCTATGGCAGAAAGTGCCGTACCCCTCTCAACTGGTCTGAAACAGGCGAACGCCAACTTCTTGGAAATGACTTGATCTCAGAAGCCGAAGAAATGTGCAAAGTCATACGTGAGAATCTCAAGGCCGCTCAGTTGCGTCAGAAGAGCTACTATGACGGAAAGCATCGTGATTTGGCTTTCGACATCGGTGATCATGTCTATCTCCGAGTTTCTCCGATGAAAGGAACCCAAAGATTCGGTATCAAAGGAAAACTTGCTCCTAGATACGTCGGGCCTTTCAAGATTCTTGGCAAAAGAGGCGATCTAGCCTATCAGCTCGAGCTCCCTTCCAACTTTGCAAATGTTCATGATGTCTTCCATGTGTCTCAACTTCGCAAATGCTTCAAGGCACCTGAGCGCATGATTCCGTTTGAGGAGATTGATCTTCAACAAGACCTGTCCTACCGAGAGCATCCAGTTGCAATTCTCGAAGAAACCGAACGCAAGACTCGCAACAAGTCCATCAAGTTTCTGAAAGTCAAGTGGTCACATCACACAGACCGAGAAGCTACCTGGGAACGAGAAGATCATCTTCGTTCCGAGTACCCTTCCTTTTTCCAGTCCTAGATCTCGGGACGAGATCTTTTTGTAGTAGAGGAGAGTTTGTAATGCCCCGGATGTAATACTTTCCCTTTTGGGTATATAATATATCTCCGGCTTCATCTATTTCCATTCCGGGTTTCTGTCTTTCGGGTTTCGTCGTTTTGTTGTGTGAGTGTGTGGCATTCATTCATGTCATGTAGACATGTGCATCACATTGCTTTTGTGTTATCGGTTGCATCCGGTTCGTTGTGTTTCTTCCCGTTGTCCGTTTCGCGTTCCGGAGCTCCCTCACGTGTCCGTGACGTCCCATAGGCCTACTTTGTTGTTCGGGCGTTTAACGTTACCGGTGTGCCGCGAGGTTGTTGTCTGTGTTGTTGTTTTGTTGTGTGCAACCCGCCTCTCAAATCTCGTCTCGTTTGGACTCCGTTGACTTTTCCATCCGTTGTTCGTGTGGGTCCGAAGTGCCTTTACTTCGTGTCCCGGAAACATCCCTACTGCAGTCTTTTATCTCCGTCTAGGCCCTTTAAATCTATCCCCGTGATCGGATCCGTCGGATCGCGATCGGAGGGCTCCTAGCGCCCCTAAAACTCCTCCTAACCCTAAAAACTGCTATATAATAGACCTAGGTCTATTTTGGCATGTCCCCTAGTTTTTCTCCTCCTTCCCCTACCTCTAGATCCCCTTCCCTTTTTTTTCCAGTTCCAGCCCCCTCGTTCCAGCCGCCGAGGCACTGGATCCACCGATCCAGGTAACCGCCGGGGTTCCCCAGCGATCGGGTCCACTTCACCGCAACTGGCCGATCGATCCCAGGCTGGGGCCACTTCGTCGCGTCGGCCAGGTCGTCCCGCGCGCAGTCCTCGCCTGGATCACCCGCGCCACCGCGACGGGCCGCGCCACCCAGCAGCGATCGGGTCCTGGCCGGGGGACCACTTCCCCGCGTACGGCCCGAGGCCTCTCCCGCCGCTCCTCCTGGGCCCAGCCCAACCGCCGGGCCGCTCTGCTCCCCTCCGCGCCGAACCGCGGCGCCAGGCGGGCCTCGCCACCGCAGCCGGGCCGCCACCCCTCCCTCTGCTGCGGGCCGCCGCGCCGCAGGTCGGCCCGACCGCATCACCTCTCCTGGGCCGAGGCGCGCGGGCCTCCGCCCGATCCGACCCCAGCCGCCGCAGCCGCGCCGTGGGCCGGCCCTCTCCCTCCGCAGCTGGGCCGGATCCGTCGCCGCCGGCCCGTCTTCTCCTTTTTTCCTCAGATCTGATCTGCTAGGTTGACTTCTTTTCCTCTAAGTCCCTGTTAACTGTTCTGAGATGCAATGTTTGACCTGCTGTAACTTTTACTGTGATGCTCCGTTTTGCGCGTGTGATATGTCCAGACGTTCGTGGAGTTGTGCTCTACGTTTCCTCTGTTGTTGTCATGCATGTTATAGATCATCTAGGTGCTTGTTTTGCTGTTGCAAGAGTGCATCATGATATAAACTGCTGTTGTGTGTTATTTTCATGCCACCTTTGCCATGTGATATCTTTTAGCTCGTTTGTCCGAATGATGCAAATGACATGTCCATGTGTTCGTCTTGCCACGAACTACGTGTTGTATGTGATAGGTTGCATGGTAGATTTATTATTGCCTTGTTATCATCGATGCAAAGTGCCATGTTCTTATGATGTGTTTTCACTTGTTATGAAATGCCATCTTGTTGAGCTCGTTGCAATCGTTGTGTTCACCTCTATGATGCATGCTTGTGTGTTTCGGGATCACCTTCATATGCACTTTGATGAGGTGCTTACCCTTTGCCATGTTTAGTTTCGAGGTGACTTAAACATGCTCTTTTAGTTGCTATGATGATATTGCTGTTTTAGGACTTAGTGTTTTTTTCACTAAGTCTGAAATCTGTAACGTTCCGATGCCATGTTCGTGTGATGTTCTAGGACAAAGCATGATAGTTTTGGGGTGGATTTTGATTGTTCCTTGTAGTATATATTGTTGTCTTTCCATTCATGTCCTCACATGTCCATTTGAGTGGCTGTAGCATGTTTATCTTTTGCTCTAAAGTTTCAATAAAATTCTGCTGCCAGAATTTTATTGTCAAGTTCAATATGTCCAAGATCATTGCTATTGATCCGTGACTCCGTTGGGGTGCACCTTTGGACTTAGTTGCTGTACTATATGTCTAGTTTGTGTTCATGTCCTTTGCCATGCTTTTTGGGTGCTGTAGCTTAATTATTTTGAGCTCCGAAGATGCTTTGTTGCTGTAATTTTCAGCTTTCGCTCAAATCTTGTTTCGGGCATAACTTTTAGCCCGTAACTCCGATTTCAGCGAATCTTATATCAAACTTGATTGTTTTTCCGTGTAGATTAATAATATCAGATTGTTATCTTGTTTTGAGGTGTTTTGCTTGAGTGATGTTTTACGTGCTCCATGTGCATCTTTAGTGCATCCATCATGCATTCATGTTTCCCGAGTGCGCATTGCATCTTGTTGATTGGTGCTTGGTGTGATTGTTTTGTTTAGAGCGGGAAGCTGAGACCGGGTACGAAGTTGAGCACGAGGTTTCCAACGAGGTTGAGCACGAGGACCCTTCTTACGATCCGAACGACTTCTCTTCAGGCAAGATGACCGAACCCCGATAACATTACTATCTTTGCCTATTGCTAGTAGTCTCGATCTATAGTTTTGCCTCGATGCCCATGATCTTCTTGTCAGCCTCCTACTTGTAAACCATTGCCATGTTTAACCAACCTACCTATGCAAACCGTTGCTTGGCTAAGTACGCTTCGCTCAGCCCTTCTTATAGCGTTGCTAGTTGCAGGTGAAGTGAAGATGCTTGCTCCATGTTGAAGCTTGGTTGGGTTATATCACACTATATAAATGCTTAAAATGAAATCATCTATATATTGGCAAGGGTGGAAGGCTAAGCCTTTTGCTTGGTGATTTGTTCCACTCATGCCGTTAGGATCCGTTTAAGCCGGTGTTATGTTCCTTGATTATGCGTTCCTAACACGGTTGGGGTGTATGGGACCCCCTCGATAAACCGCTAAGTGCTAAGTCTTTTCCAGCAAATCCCAACATTGGTACTATTTGCCTAATAACAAACTAAACATGCATAGGGAGTAATTAACCCTCTTTCTTAATCAACAACCCCGGGCCAGTGCTCCACATGAGTGTTGGTCCGAAACGGGCAACCTGCGGGGCCACCTCGAGGAAACTCAAGGTCTGGTAAAAACCCGTAGCTTGTCCCATCCGGCCGTGGCCTGAGACGAGATACGCGCGGCTACTATCAGGGTGTCGGCACGCCGGGAGGATTTGCTGGATTAGCCTTACCTTAGCCCGGTATATCTTGAGCACGGGATTCTGAGGATACTCGGGTCTTCCCACTTTGGAGTTGCGACTCCGCGGATCGTGGGCTTGTAATGGGTCAAGTTGGAACACCCCTGCAGGGTTTGAACTTTCGAAAGCCGTGCCCGCGGTTATGTGGCAGATGGGAGCTTGTTAATTCCGGTTGTAGATAACTTGACACAATGTTACTAATACACTACCAACGTGTGTTCCGTGACTGTCAATTTCCGAATCGGGATTCGGGAGTTGAACACGGAGGGGTTATGATTGTGGAGCTTGTAGCTAGGATCACTTCGTGATCACTTCTCGCCGAGGCCTTCTCTTCTCGCTCTCACTTACGTAAGCTAGATGCTAGTTGCTGCTGCAGACTTGTTCTTTTCTTCAGCCTTTTCCTCACCCAAAGGCTTTGATAGTCTTGTTACCCGGAAACGGGATTGCTGAGTCCTCTGTGGCTCATAGTTACTTCACACACCAGATGCAGGTCCAGCTGTGAGCTGTCCAGGTGATGGCACCGAGCTAGACTGGGAGTACGACGAGGAGCGTAGTCGGTACTATGTGCGGTACCCGGACGATCAGTAGTGGAGTCTCTTACTAGGATTCGATCCGCCTGTGGTTTATTTATCTAAGTTTGGTACTTTGACATTTGGCTTTTGCCCTTAGAGGGTTGTGATGTTCTTATTGTATGATGTTTGAAACTTGTACTGTAAGTCTGTGACGTGGCGAGTGTAAGCCAACTATTTTCAGTTTACTATCCCCTCTTTTACATGAGTTGTGCAAAGATTACCAAACTTGAGATCATTCTAGGATGGATTTATGCCTTTAAGTCGTGCCTCGACACGTAGGAGGTATAACTCCATCCTGGGCATGACAGTTATTCTCATGATGAGTGGACTCCGCTCATCATTCACGAGAAAATGGCCGGTAACCGGGATGCCCAGTCCCATGCTCAAATCAAATCAAAATAATTAAACAAAACTCCCCCAAGACTATTGTTGGTATGGACGGTACCCGTTGTTTCGGGCCAGCCGTGGAGTGTGCTTGTTGGTGGTGGGGGAGTATAAACTTTACCATTTTGTTTGGGAACCGCCTATAATGTGTGTAGCATGGAAGATATCGAGAACTCTTGGTTGTTATGTTGACAATGGAAGTATGCCACTCAAAATATTATTTATCTCTGTTTCAAAACTCGAGCTTTGGCACCTCTGCAAATCCCTGCTTCCCTCTGCGAAGGGCCTATCTATTTACTTTTATGTTGAGTCATAATCCTCTTATTTAAAAAGCACCAGTTGGAGAGCACCGCCATCATTTGCATGCATTGCTATTAATTTACATTGAGTATAACTGTGACTGGATCTCTTTTACCATGAATTACAATGTCTAGTCAGTCCTTGATCTTTAGGGGTGCTCTGCATTTATGTTTTGCCGTCTCAGAAAGGGCTAGCGAGATACCATCTTGTTATAGAATATTATGATTGTTTTGAGAAAGTGTTTTCATCCGAGGTTTATTATTATTGCTCGCTAGTTGATTATGCCATTGATATGAGTAAACATGCGACCTAAAAGTTATTGTTAATGTGGTTAGTTCATAATCTTTGCTGAAAACTTGAATGCTGGCTTTACATATTTGCAACAACAAGAGCAAACATAGTTTGTGAAAGTTATTCTTTATCACTTCCAGTTTGTCAACTGAATTGCTTGCAGACAAGCAAAGGTTTAAGCTTGGGGAGTTGATACGTCTCCAACGTATCTACTTTTCCAAACACTTTGGCCCTTGTTTTGGACTCTAACTTACCTGATTTGAATGGAACTAACTCGGACTGACACTGTTTTCAGCAGAATTGCCAAGGTGTTATTTTTGTGCAGAAATAAAAGTTCTCGGAATGACCTGAAAATCCACGGAGAATATTTTTGGAATATATAAAAAATACTGGTGAAAGAATCAAGACCAGGGAGCCCACACCCTGTCCACGAGGGTGGGGGCGCGGCTGCCCCCCTGGGAGCGCCCCCTGTCTCATGGCCCCCCTGAAGCTCCACCGACCTCGACTCCAAATCCATATATTCACGTTCGGGGAGAAAAACTTGGAGAGAAGGATTCATCGCATTTTACGATACGGAGCCGCCGTCAAGCCCTAAACTCTCTCGGGAGAGCTGATCTGGAGTCCGTTCAGGGCTCCGGAGAGTGGAGGTCGTCGCCGTCATCATCATCAACATTCCTCCATCACCAATTTCATGATGCTCACTGCCGTGCATGAGTATTTCCATCGTAGGCTTGCTAGACGGTGATGGGTTGGATGTGATTTACCATGTAATCAAGTTAGTTTTGTTAGGATCTGATCCCTAGTATCCATTATGTTCTACGATTAATGTTGCTATAACTTTGCCATGCTTAATGCTTGTCACTAGGGCCCGAGTGCCATGATTTCAGATCTGGACCTATTATGTTTCCATGCATATATGTGAGTTCTTGATCCTATCTTGCAAGTCCATAGTCACCTACTATGTGTTATGATCCGTCAACCCCAAAGTGACAATAATCAGGACCACTCCCGGTGATGACCGTAGTTTGAGGGGTTCATGTATTCACTAAGTTTTAATGCTTTGGTCCGGTACTCTATTAAAAGGAGGCCTTAATATCCCTTAGTTTCCAATAGGACCCCGCTGCCACAGGAGGGTAGGACAAAAGATGTCGTGCTAGTTCTTTCCCATAAGCATGTATAACTATATTCCGAATACATGCCTATATTACATTGATGAACTGGAGCAAGTTCTGTTGCACCCTATGTTAAAACTATTACATGAGGAATCAAATCTGACATAATTATCCATCACTGATCCAATGCCTACGAGCTTTTCGCATATTGATCCATGCTTAGTTACTTTTCCGCTGCCACTGTTACAATTGCCACAAAACTGTTACTGTTACTTTTGCCACCATTACTGTCGTGGAATTAACACGGCAGATGTCTGGTTTAACGGACTTGATGATAGAACCATCGCACGGGTTAGCTTGAAGGGGTTAAAAGCACACAAAGGACACAGAGGGTTTATACTAGTTCGGCCCCTTCGATGAAGGTAAAAGCCTACGTCTAGTTTGGTTTGGTATTGCTTGAGCGTCGATGAACAGGGAGCGGATTGCTTGCCTGTGTCTCGACGGGTTGTTTCTTGCTTGTCCCTGAACCATCGCCGGGTCGTCCCTTCATATAGAGGCGACGCCCGGTCCGGTTTACAGAATACCGAGGCCGGCTCATACTCGTGTCCGCCTCGGTCTCTACTCTTTCTTCCTTATCTCTCAAGTGACATCATCGGGCGGTTTACAAACCTTAACTCTATACATGGGCCCTAAGATCTCATGGGCCGTAGCCTTTACTAAATATTACAACCATACAAACATATTATAATAAGCCGGTTTACATTAGCCGGTTCATACCTGCTAGTAATATCCCTGACATTAGGCCCCAGAATGATTTGAACTTGTTCACATCAATCTTCTCAGTCTTGCATAATTTTCTTCCTTGTGTCCTCTCATTTTTTGTAAACCGGCCCTGACGTCATCCTCGAGAATCACTTAATCTGTCCGTGACATCACTTCCGCATTTAACGCCGCGAGCTGTCCATCGGCTTTGTTTAAGGGTTGTCCCGAAAATCGAGGCGACAGAGAATCTTTATCCAATCCTTTGCCTCCTCGAATCCCGCACCTGTCGTTTCAGATCTGCCTTTCTTCTATAAATATTGCTGTCCCCATTCGTTATCTTCTTCCGCTCTTTCTTCCTCCTCCGTCGCCCGAACTCAAAACTCCATTGCCGCCCGAGCTCAAGCCGCAGCCGTCGACCGCTGAATCTACGTCTTCGCCGGCCGCTGCATCGACCTGAGCTTGACCAGAAAAGACTCCGCCGCCACTTCTCAGGTATTTTATCTTCTTCCTCACTGTAGATCCGTAACCTCTAGGGTTCTTCTTCACACCTCCGCCATTAAGCTTTAGCGGTAGTTTCATCTGTTCATCGTAGATGCCAAGTTTCACCGAAATTTCAACCTTTGATTCTTGCTTTTTAGACTTGCTTTGGTTCCGCCGATATATGCTTCAGATCTTAACATGTAGATTATCCGCTCTGTATAAAACCCTTGTAGTTCTTCCCGTAATATCCTTGCATTTGTTTTTCTTTTTCTTGAACGCTCAGATCTGTTCTACTTTATCTGTCTGTGAAAACTTGTTTCTTCTCCTTTGTAGATCTGTTAAGTATGCTCCGGTTTAAACTGTCATACACTGTTCTTGTAAAAAATTTAAAGATGAGCGCGACGGGTTAGCTCTTTCTCTTTTGCTGTCATGAACCGGTAATAACACAGCTCCCTGTTTTATTGCCGGGTTAGCCATATCATTAGTCCCTTGTCTGAACCGTAGCGTGACCCTTGCATGTGTCTTCCGGTTTATGCCGCTGTACTCGAATAATCCGGTTTTACACTTTACCTTTTCAACACTTGTTTCATCTGTCGCTATGGCCAAACATTTTGTCTCTTGCAACTGGGTTCCCTCCACTGTAACAGAAGAAGATTTAGCTAATGCTGCTGAAAACGGTACCTTAGGCCCTCAGGCCGTTTTAAAGTGGAGGGCTCCAGGAGAAGAATGCCCTCCTACTCCCAAAGAGGGGGAAATTATTGTCTTCTTCGAGCACATCGCTCGAGGCTTCACTCCTCCCGGTTCAAAGTTTTTCCGGGATGTACTTGCTGCCTTCCAACTCCATCCTCAGGACATAGGTCCCAACTCTATTTCCAACATCTGTGATTTCCAAGTGTTCTCTGAAGTGTATTTGCAAGAAGAACCGTCAGTCGACCTATTCCGGGACTTTTTCCACCTGAACCGGCGGACTGAGTTCACTAGTGGACCTCATCAAGAGCTAGGAGGGGTCAGTATTCAGAAGAGAAAAGATGCAGTCTTTCCTCATGCTGCTCTCCACACACACCCCAAAGACTGGAATAATTCTTGGTTTTACTGTATTGACACTTCACCTGAGGGGGAAAACCCATTGCCGGGTTACCACGAACACCGTCTTCCGGAGGATCACCCCTTGCCACTTAGTTCCGCGGAGCGACCCCGGTTTGCCTCGCAACTTGCCAGGCTAAAAGCTTTTACGGCCAATGGTTTAACCGGAGTAGATTTTACACGATGCTGGCTTTCTTGGAGGATCCTTCCTTTGAGCCGGCGTCCAAGCTTGATGTGTAAGTATTCTGGTAAACCGGATGACCCTCAACGGTTTACCAAGGAAAAACTTTCCGAGTCGGAAGTTATCGAATCAGCCAAGAAAATGCTCAATGTCCCCATAGACGAATGCAGCCAAACCGGGTTGGCTCCGTACTACAGGAAAAACAGACTGCCTGCAGTAAGTCTTATTCTCTGTCATGTATTTGTAATCCATTCTTTTAAACCGTTCTTTCAATTATCTTTCTTCTTTCGAACAGGCTGAGGATCCCTTTTGGAAGAGGAAACCTCAGGAGAAAACCGGAAAATTGCCGCGCCGGAAAACCTTTGCTTCCAAGAAGAGAAAAGCAGCTGGTGGCTCTGGTTCTCACGCTAAGGATGACGATCCGGACTCTGAGGTATGAATTGGTCCGACTTTAACTTATTCGCTTTTATTCATATCTGTATCTAATGATAACTTTTCACAGGAGTTCGCTGAAGGAGATAGACCGGCCGAAGTTGAGGTAACTATCCTTTCTTCCGATTCAGAACCACTTCCACAAAAAAGTCGTCGGACAGTCCAGAAATATCATTTTTCTCACCCTTATGCTCAATTGGATCCTAATTTTCTTTTGAAGAAACAACAACACGAAGCCCTTCGCCGGACCACCCGCCATAGCGGTCTTGCAGTGGAATCATCCGGAATATCTCTTTCTCCGGCTCGGAGGCGCCGCTCTGAGGTTATACTCTCTCCAACCCTCCTTCATCCCAAGGCCGGGCTTGTACGCAAACCTCTTAAACCGTCTGACCCTGATTATCAGGAGACTCCATATCCTCTTCCGGTGAATCAACTGCAACGCAACTTCCACCCCTGAAAACTGTCCCAGGGTAAGTCTTTTAAATTTATCCGGTTTATGATTGCACTTTACAGTTCTAACTTGTTTCTCCAACTTCTTTCAGCAAGCCAAAGCCTAGTAAAAAACCAAAGGCCAACCAACCAACTGCTGGACTGTTGTTGATGATCCGGCGGCTGATCCGGACTCAACTATCCCTCCGGAAGGCGAACGCACAATTCCCCTTGAAGATCCTGCCCCTGCAGACCACACTACTATGCCTAAGAACCCCAATGCTGAGGACGTTCGTGAACCGTCCAGTCCTGCTCGGGCCAATACTCCTCAGACCAATCCGGCTCCGGCCAGTCCGGTTCATACTACAACCCCACCACCAACTACTGCTTCTCTGGATGTGGAAATAACTCATACGGCTTATACCGCTCCCGCTGAGCACACTGTCTTAGCCAAACATACGGCTAAAGCGGAGAAGGTGTATAAAGAAAAGGGTAAATGGAGTACCGAACTGTCTAGCTTTGCTGACATGAGTGCCCAGGAGCTCTATTCCGGGTACTTGAACCGGCTCCACACAGGTCGAGACTATGAAGCCGGCCTGATTAATATGATGAAAGAAAAGTATGAGGTAATCCCTTGCATCTTCTTTTGACTTTCAATGCACTTCTGTCTATACCATATCAGCCCCCAAGTTCCGGTTTAGCTTATATTGAGAAGGTGAACCAGTACTTCCTGATGAATCGAATGATCTTACATTAGCCCCCAAGTGCCAGGGGCATAACTCGGTTTATGTGCCTGGGACTTGCTTGACTTTTCCTTTGATTCTTCAATTATCCATTAGTCCCCAAGTGTCAAGTAGACAACTTGTTTGTATGCTTGATACTTTGTCTTTGAATCGCTGCTTTTTAACACTTCAATTGCCCATTAGCCCCCAAGTGTCAAGTAGACAACTTGTTTGTGTGCTTGAGACTTTGTCTATGAATTATTTCCGCTTATTACTTGATCATCCTTGCAGGCTGATTTAAACCGGAGTGCTGACGAAATCAATGAACTCCGGAGCCGACTTGCTGAAACGGAGGCTGCTGCTTCTAAAGCCAAGAAAGATCTGAAGCTGAGTTTGAAGACTGCTGAACAGCTGAAGAAATTCTTTGAAGAAGAGCGGACCGCCTTTGAGGTTCAGAAGAAAGATCTGGAGAAAAGGGTCAAAGATGCTGAGGAAGCGCTTAATCCGGTGACTGAAGAGTTAACCGGTTTAAAGCGGCAAATAGAATTAATGACTTCTACAATCTTCGGTAAGTATTTAGTCTGTATTCCTTCTTTCATCCTTGTAATCTTCCATCTGTACCGGTTTAACTGTGACAATCATATGCAGGGCGCCGTGTCACCCATCTCGGGGATGACTTACGGAAGAAACTTAAGGCATGTTATACTTTGGTCGAGCAGCTGTATTCCGGCGCTCAAAGGATCATAAGTGCAACATCATTCAATAAACCGGGCCACACTACCATCCAAGGCACGTTAGAAAAGCTATCTGTTTTGCCCGTGCGTTTGGAGGAAGTTAAGAAATCTGCTGCTCGAGCCGGTGCCCTCGTGGCGCTTACCAGAGCGAAAGCATGGGTTCCGGATTTTGATCCGGAAGAAGCTTTAAATGGGTATCCAAATACCAAAGAAGACGGATCATCTTTTACTGCAAAGGATCTCCATGCCTTGACGAAGGAGATGCGTCCTCTCGCCAGCAAACTTGCAGCCGAATCTGATTTATCCAGGTATCATCCGGGGTATGACTTGCAGAATAAGCGGGTGGAGCGGCCGGTTTATGATACCGTCAATCTAATCCCACCAGTACGCCCTCATACCTTCCCTCCAGATATCGATCCGTCTGAACTCATCAATGAAGAGATGTACTTCCGTGCCTTAACGAAAATCGACTGGTGCGTCCCGGACTTCCAGCCGCTTCAAGAAGAAGAGGAGACTCCGGATCAAGTTGATGGCCAGCCGTCTCAGCAGGAGGGAGCATAGCTCATAGTTTAGTGTTGTAGTTGCAGTCCCATTTAGCGAACAATCTTTAATCCGTCAGGCTTGCTATGCCTTGTAATAGGATAGCTGAAAACTGTGTCTGTTTGATCCGGATACTTCTTGTTTTAACATTGCCAATTTGTTCTAACATGGCACGTCCTGCATATCATCTGTCCCTGCATAGAGAGTACTGAACATATATCCTAACGGTTTTACCGCTGGACCCATGAAATTGTTCTCACAATATATCCAACAAATGTATACTTACATCAGAAATAACTTTATACCTGAGATCAAGTATGCTTGATATTCTTAATCCAGCGAATCTTGCCTTTTTGAAGGGAGTTTTTAAATAATCCATGGTCTTATAGAAGCTGCCAGTTTAAATCATGTTTAGCTTCTTACTGTGCTTCTGCCTGATGATTGTTCTGGGTTATGATAAACACCAGATTAACTCTTGCTGGTGCTTGATAACCCAGACTTTGTACCCATGCTGGTGCTCATGACCCAGATTATTAACTTTGTAGATGTGTGGTCAATTTCCTGAATTGTCCCACTCCGGATTAAAAAACCATAACACATAAAGATCAGAAATGCAAATTTGCAAATAAAACCGTGTAGTCGAGGATTTTTACGAGCTGCCAGGCTCAAAGCAAGGTTCGGCCAATCAATGGAATGGACTTACCATCCAGAGGGCCGGTCGATGGATGTGGCCGGATCATCCATAAGAACCATAAGAAAATCTTTAGCCAATCACTGGGTGGTTGTCGCCTGTCCAGAGGGCCTCCATGGTTCCATGAAACCATAGGTAAAACTTTTAGCCAATCACTGGATGGCTGTCGCCTGTCCAGAGGGCCTCCATGGTTCCATGAAACCATGGGTAAAACTTTTAGCCAATCACTGGATGGCTGTCGCCTGTCCAGAGGGCCTCCATGGTTCCATGAAACCATGGGTAAACATAAGCCAATCACTGGATGGCTGTCGCCTGTCCAGAGGGCCTCCATGGTTCCATAGAACCATGGGTAAACATAAGCCAATCACTGGATGGCTGTCGCCTGTCCAGAGGGCCTCCATGGCTCCATAGAACCATGGGTGAATCTTGAACCAATCACAGGATGGATTACCATCCAGAGGGTTTCCATGAAGCGTCCTCTTTGAGCCAGATGTGACCTTACGCTCTTCAGGGAGTTTTATTGCTTCTAAGTATATATTCTGCAAAATCAACTTTAAACCGATCGATTTGTTTGAAATATGACATATGATACTATATGTATTGTTGTCCTCATAAGATGTTTGTATTGGAAAAAAGGCTGAGCCCCCGGTTTACCGAGGGTGCCGGTTTATTCATTAATCATAATATATACATAGGATACAGTGGAGCTCATGGCTCAGGTATAGTAGGGCCGTAAGAGGGCGATGTTCCATGGCCTCTTTGTCTCCTCTTCCGATGTCTGTGAGTCCTTGTGTTCTCGAACGTCCACCAGGTAATATGAACCGTTGTGCAGATTCTTGCTGACCACAAAGGGTCCTTCCCAAGGTGGGGATAACTTGTGCATATCTGTTTGATCTTGGATGAGCCGGAGTACTAAGTCGCCCTCCTGGAACGTCCTTGTCTTGATCCAGCGGCTGTGATATCTGCGCAAGTCTTGTTGATAGATCGCAGACCGTGCGGCTGCTATATCACGCTCTTCATCCAGCCGGTCCAAACTGTCTTGTCTCGCCTGTTCGTTGGCCGCTTCAACATAGGCTGTCACCCTTGATGAATCATGACGGATATCGCTTGGAAGGACCGCTTCAGCACCATATACCATAAAGAAAGGTGTGTAACCCGTGGACCGGTTTGGTGTAGTGTTGATACTCCAAAGGACAGACAGTAACTCCTCGACCCAACATCCTGGGGTTCTTTGCAAGGGAGTCATAAGCCGGGGCTTGATACCTCGCAAAATCTCCTGATTTGCTCTTTCAGCTTGACCATTGGTTTGAGGGTGGGCCACAGAAGATACATCTAGGAGAATATGTTCTCGCTGGCAAAATTCTTCCATCTCACCCTTGGATAAATTGGTGCCGTTGTTTGCGATAATGTTGTGTGGAAAACCAAAACAGAAAATCACCTTCTTGATAAACTTAACTGCTGTGGCTGCATCACACTTGCTCACAGGCTCTGCCTCAATCCACTTTGTAAACTTATCCACCGCCACAAGTAGATGAGTTTTCTGATCTTGGGATCGCTTAAAAGGTCCAACCATATCAAGCCCCCAAGTCGCAAACGGCCAGGTTATTGGTATCATCCAGAGCTCCTGTGCCGGAACAAGAGCACGTCGCGAAAACTTCTGACAAGCATGACACTTCCGGACTAGATCCGCCGCATCAGCATGAGCTGTTAACCAATAGAAACCATGTCGAAAAGCTTTAGCCACCAATGATTTTGAACCGGCATGATGACCACAGTCCCCTTCATGGATCTCGCGAAGAATCTCGCAACCTTCCTCAGCTGACACACACCGCTGAAACGCTCCAGAAACACTACGATGATGAAGTTCCCCGTTTGCAATTGTCATGGATTTAGAACGCCGGATTATTTGCCATGCTTCTATTTCATCGTCCCGTAGCTCTCCTCGGCTCAGATATGCCAAATAAGGCAGCGTCCAATCCGGAATAACATGAAGTGCTGCAACTAACTGTGCCTCCAGATCAGGAACAGCCAGGTCTTCCTCTGATGGTACTTGTACTGACGGACTGTGCAGCTCATCCAAAAAAGTATTCGGTGGTACCGGTTTACGTTGAGAACCCAACCGGCTTAAAGCATCAGCCGCTTCGTTCCTTCGCCGGTCTATGTGGTCCACTTGATACCCTTTGAAATATCCAGCAACTGCTTCCACTTCTCGTCTGTAAGCCGCCATGAGGGGATCTCTCGAATCCCACTTGCCTGAAACTTGCTGTGCCACCAAATCTGAATCGCCGAAGCATTTAACCCGGCTCAAGTTCATCTCCTTTGCCATCCGCAAGCCATGAAGTAATGCTTCATACTCTGCTGCATTATTAGTACAAGGAAACAATAAACGGAGGACGTAACAAAACTTATCACCTCGCGGGGAAGTTAAAACAACTCCAGCCCCCGAGCCTTCTAACTGACTTGAACCGTCACGTCCAGTATGTAAGATCCGGCTTTTCCTCAGGTGTTTGTAATTTTGTCCAATCATTGATGAAATCCACCAATGCCTGAGACTTTATAGCGGTGCATGGCACATATTTCAACTCATGTGGGCTGAGCTCAATGGCCCACTTCGCCACTCTACCTGTTGCTTCTCTGTTCTGGATGATATCCCCCAATGGTGCTGAGCTAAGCACAGTTATTGGATGACCCTGGAAATAGTGCTTCAATTTCCGGTTTGCCATGAACACACCATACACCAGCTTCTGCCAATGTGGGTACCTCTGCTTAGACTCAATGAGTACTTCACTCACGTAATAAACCGGACGCAGAACTGGGTATTCCTTTCCTGCTTCTTTGCGTTCAACCACAATTGCCACACTAACTGCCCGTGCGATGGCGGCAACATATAACAACAAAGGCTCATTATCAACAGGGGCAGCTAGGACTAGGGGGCTCGCTAGCTGTCGTTTTAAATCCTCAAATGCAGTATTTTCCTCATCACTCCATATAAACCGATCCGTCTTTCTCAGCATCTGATAAAGAGGAATCGCCTTCTCCCCCAAACGGCTAATAAACCGGCTCAATGCTGTGATCCGGCCAGCGATACGCTGAACATCATTAATGCAAACCGGCTTTGTTAAAGATGTGATTGCCTTGATTTTCTCCGGATTAGCTTCTATTCCTCTGTTTGACACCAAAAACCCAAGGAGCTTGCCTGCCGGAACACCAAAAGCACACTTCTCCGGATTAAGCATCATCTTATAGGCCCGAAGATTGTCGAAGGTCTCCTTGAGGTCCTCTATCAGTGTCTCTTCCTTCCTTGACTTCACCACAATATCATCCACATAGGCATGAACATTTCTCCCTATCTGCCCCTTAAGACAGTTCTGAACGCAACGCTGATAAGTTGCTTGGGCACTCTTGAGCCCAAAAGGCATAGATACATAGCAAAAAGCACCAAAAGGAGTTATGAAAGCTGTCTTCTCCTGGTCTTTAACTGCCATCTTGGTCTGGTGATATCCTGAGTATGCATCCAAAAAACTTAGCCGCTCACATCGCGCCGTAGCATCGATAATCTGATCAATGCGAGGGAGAGCAAAAGGATCGGTTGGACAAGATTTGTTGAGGTCTGTGTAGTCCACACACATTCTCCACTCTCCATTCTTCTTTAATACCAGCACCGGATTAGCCAACCACTCTGGGTGAAAAACTTCCACTATGAACCCTACAACCAAAAGTCTGGCCACTTCCTCTCCTATAGCCTTGCGCCTCTCTTCGTTGAAGCGGCGCAGGTACTGTTTGACCGGTTTAAACTTCGAATCAATATTAAGACTGTGCTCAGCGAGTTCCCTCGGTATACCTGGCATGTCAGAAGGTTTCCATGCAAAGATATCCCGGTTCTCACGGATGAACTCGATGAGCGCGCTTTCCTATTTGGGATCAAGGTTAGCGCTGATCGTGAACTGCTTGGATGAATCGTCTGGCACAAAATCAACTTGCTTGGTCTCCTCCGCCGATTTAAACTTCAATGCCGGATCATGTTCTGTAGTTCGCTTCTTCAACGGGGTCATATCTGTCGGATCAACATTATCTTTATAAAACTTTAACTCTTCTGTGGCACATACCGCCTCTGCATACGCAGCGTCTCCCTCTTCACATTCCACTGCTATCTTGCGACTTTCGTGAACCGTAATCGTGCCTTTGTGACCCGGCATTTTTAGCTGCAGATAAACATAACATGGCCTAGCCATAAACTTGGCATAAACCGTTCTCCCGAATAGAGCGTGATAGGGGCTTCGGATCTTGACAACTTCGAAAGTTATCATCTCTGACCTGGAATCATACTCATCTCCAAAGGTAACTTCTAAGTCAATTTTTCCAACTGGATAAGCCGACTTACCTGGAACCACCCCATGGAACATCGTGTTTGACTGTCTTAGCTTCTTATCCGTCAGGCCCATACGACGGAAGGTCTCATAGTACAAGATATTGATGCTGCTACCGCCGTCCATGAGAACTTTAGTGAACTTGTAGCCACCCACCTGCGGCGCTACCACCAAGGCCAAGTGGCCTGGATTATCCACCCGCATCCGGTGATCCTCCCTACTCCAGACGATGGGCTGCTCTGACCAGCGCAGGAACTGTGGTGTCGCCGGTTCAACTGCGTGGACTGCCCTCTTTAAAACATTTTGATCTCGTTTACACAAACTCGTGGTGAACACATGGTATTGCCCACTACTTAGCTCCTTCGGATTGCTCTGATATCCGGATTGTTGCTGTTGTTGCTGACGCTGCTGATCACCTTGGTTGTTGTGATTATCTTGGCCCGGCTGCTGGCTGCCTTGGTTATTGTAACCACCCTGATTACGCGGCTGATTGCCTTGGTTATTATAACCTCCTTGACCATTTTGATTACCGGCCCGGCCATGATAACCACCGTTATTGCCCCGATATCCTGATCCGGAGATGTTCCCCTGATGACCCGGTCCATAGAACCCTGGGCCTGAACCACCATTTGGAGGCCTGTCATTAGGATTAAAGCGGCCCATCATGGCTTCCATCAAGGGCCTGCATTCTCCTATAGTGTGTTTTGCCGGTCGTCCTCTCGAGCTATGCTTCGGACAAGGCTGACTTAACTCTTGGTCCCAACTAACATCCCCTCCGCCGGTTTGTTGGGGTGGGTTGCCCCTATTGCACTGGAAACCCCCTTGAACTTGGGTATTGGCTACGAAATAAGATCCACCTTCTGCCTTTCGCTTGCCTAAGAAACTTGCAGCAGCCGGGTTAACCTGCGCCGGTTTACCAGGTTTGTTAACCTTTCCTGCTTTGTCTCCCTCAACTTCTGGATACTTAGTATTGTCAGAGTCCCCATACTTCACCAGAGCGCTCATGAGAGTTCCCATATCATTACAATCCTGTTTAAGCCGCCCTAGTTTTAAATTTAGAGACTCAAATCGGCAATTGTTTTCCAAAGTCACTATTGCCGTACTAGGATTGATACCATTCGAAGAGTGCAAAATCTCTGATACTCGCCGCACCCATGCGCTTGTAGACTCCTGTTCTCCTTGTATACAGGCTGCCAGATCTACCACTGACATTGGCTGCTTGCACGTATCCTTGAAGTTTTTGATAAACTGGCTACGTAGCTCTCCCCATGACGCGATGGAATTAGGGGGTAAACCCTTCAGCCAAGTTCGGGCGGTACCTTCAAGCATCATAGTAAAGTATTTTGCACAAGCCGCTTCATCTACATCCAGCATCTCCATGGCCATCTCGTAACTCTCAACCCAAGCCTCTAGAGCTAAATCTGCTGTGTAATTCGGCACCTTACGCGGACCTTTGAAGTCCTTGGGCAGCTTCATGCTCCGTAAAGCGGGGATAAGACACTGCACTCCAAAGGAACTCGTTGTGACTCCTGTCCCTGCTGTGGCTGTTTGAACCGGTGTCGTTTGCCGGACCTCCTCCCGGGCTATTGATCTAACCCGGTTTGCATCTTGAGCTTGTGCGTCCACTCCTGCCGGGTTATCTTGTTTGTGACGGTGCCGCCTACGCTCACTGCTAGATACTTCCGGTTCTTCCCAATGCCTAGTGTAACTCCGGCTGGGACGTGGTGTTGAATGCAGCCTCTCCCTGCTATGAGAATATGTTTGTTGTTGTATTAACGCCGTATTAAGAAGATCCTTGACCCTGCGTGCCTCCAACGCTACCAGAGATGTCCCTTCAACAGGTAAAGCGGCTAAGCGTGAAGCAGCAGCGACGATGTTATCCAAAGGGTTTGAATAGTGACCCAGAGGGGTAGGAACATGAGGTGTAGGGATGACCCGCCGATCTTGTTCCGCAGTAGGCCGCTGAACCGGCTCGTCCCTTGGGGGCGCCCTCCGGTTTGATGCCGGATCATTGCTGGTCCCAGCCCCAGGCGTCATGAATAGATCCGTCGCTTCATAAACCGACGGCAGACGAGATTGATATTTCTGACCCCTTACTCCCTGTACAGAGGCCTGCTCCACCCTTAGATGAAAAGCCTGATCATTTAGCTCTGCCTGCCGTATTGCTATCATAGCCTTCTCTGTTTTCAGATCATCCCTTGCATGATCAATCCGGCCCTTTAGCTGAAGGAGCTCTGCATCATGTTGCGCCTTGCCTGCTGGAGCTACCTCTGCCATGGCTCGAGCTGTGAACTCCTCGACTAAGGTGGATAGAACGTCAGTAGGTGAGAGGGCCAGGCCGCTCCCCCTACACCAGCTTCTGCTGTCGCCCCATTCACCATGGACTGCGGCGTAGATTGTGAACCGGCCATAAAGACAGCCACCCGGTTTGGCGGGTCAAAGGGGCCCGGAATACTGTCTCCATCGGAATCGCCCTCAGACCGGCCATCCCGCAACTGATACAAAGATTCAGTCTCTCCGGATGAGGATCCGTCGTCAGAGTAGACAACTGTTTCACCGCCGGATTCCGATCCGTCCTCGGTTTGGACCCCGTGAACTGCTCCAACGAACACGCGCTTCATGGCAGGCTGAATCCGGGCCGATCTCGCATGCTGAGCCGGCTCGATGATGTTGGGGAAGATGTCCGGCTCAGGTCCCGGTTCGCTGATCTTGCCGATGAAGACATGGATGCCACCGAAGGGAACCCGGTACCCGTACTCGATTGAATCAGCCTCCGGTCCCCAACCGGCGTCGTCGATGTAGATCCGGCCGCGGCGACTCTTGGTCATCCGGCCAACAACGTAGCCCTCGAGCCCTTCAAAGCTGCCCTTCAAGAACTCGAAACCATCGTGCGGAGGCCCCACGGTGGGCGCCAACTGTCGTGGAATTAACACAGCAGATGTCCGGTTTAACGGACTTGATGATGGAACCATCGCACGGGTTAGCTTGAAGGGGTTAAAAGCACACAAAGGACATAGAGGGTTTATACTAGTTCGGCCCCTTCGATGAAGGTAAAAGCCTACGTCTAGTTTGGTTTGGTATTGCTTGAGCGTCGATGAACAGGGAGCGGATTGCTTGCCTGTGTCTCGACGGGTTGTTTCTTGCTTGTCCCTGAACCGTCGCCAGATCGTCCCTTTATATAGAGGCGACGCCCGGTCCGGTTTATAGAATACCGAGGCCGGCTCATACTCGTGTCCGCCTCGGTCTCTGCTCTTTCTTCCTTATCTCTCAAGTTACATCATCGGGCGGTTTACAAACCTTAACTCTATACATGGGCCCTAAAATCTCATGGGCCGTAGCCTTTACTAATTATTACAACCATACAAACATATTATAATAAGCCGGTTTACACTAGCCGGTTCATACCTGCTAGTAATATCCCTGACAATTACCGTTACTTCCATACTACTTTGCTACTAAATACTTTGTTGCAGATATTAAGTCTTTTAGGTGTAGTTGAGTTGACAATTCAACTACTAATACTTGAGAATATTCTTTGGCTCCCCTTGTGTCGAATCTATAAATTTGGGTTGAATACTCTACCCTCGAAAACTATTGTGATCCCCTATACTTGTGGGTTATCAATTCTCCAGTAGAAACTTTGGGCACTCTTTGAAATTCTTTGTGTTGGTTTGAACAGATGAATCTGAGATTGTGTGATGCATATCACATAATCAAACCCGCGGATACTTGTGGTGACATTGGAGTATCTAGGTGACATTAGAGTTTTGGTTGATGTGTGTCTTAAGGTGTTATTTTAGTACGGACTCTAGGGCTATTTGTGACACTTATAGGAATAGCCCGATAGATTGATCAGAAAGAATAACTTTGAGGTGGTTTCGTACCCTACAATAATCACTTCGTTTGTTCTCTGCTATTAGTGACTTTGGAGTGACTCTTTGTTGCATGTTGAGGGATTGTTATATGATCCAATTATGTTATCATTGTTGAGAGAACTTGCACTAGTGAAAGTATGAACCCTAGGCCTTGTTTCTAAGCATTGCAGTACCGTTTGTGCTCACTTTTATCATTAGTTACCTTGCTGTTTTTATATTTTTAGATTACAAAAACCTATATCTACCATCCATATTACACTTGTATCACCATCTCCTCGCCGAACTAGTGCACCTATACAATTTACCATTGTATTGGACATCAAAGACGAGGGTTTAGAGCTGGAAGAGGTGGAAACTACATCATGGTCATCTGCCCGACTTGGTGCAGCATCACCCTGGGAAGAATTAGCATCAGCAAGTTGCATAAAAAGAAGGCTAAGGGAGTCAAGATCTACATCTGACTCATCCTCTTCGGGTGTGTTACCATAGGTCGGCTAAGTTATCCCAACAGCCGGAGCACAAGCATGTTTACGGGCTTGGGTCTTCTTTTTCTTCTTGTTCCAAAATGGGTCTCCGGCCTGAGAAATTTGGACAAGTTTGAAAAGTGAAGGTATAGATTAAATACATATTGACGAGGCGGACAAAGCAGTTGTAAATGTGCTTACCGCTGGAGCCGGGTTAAGATAATAAAGTGGAAGCAACCCCGTTTTGTTGCATGTCTCTTGAGGTTATCCTAGCAGTTTCTTCACAATTTTATTTATTTCATTAGCTAACAATTTTGCATGGCTATAACGTTGGGGATCCTTTGAGTCGCCAGGATAATTACACATCAAGGCATTGCGGCGGCTTAGTGGCAGGATCCTCCGGGTAACCCAGCACCGGGCTAAATCAACTCCGGTTAACCCGTTACCTAGCAAGGCCATTAGTTTCGGATAAAGGTGGGCGACTTGAGCGTTTTCCTTAGTAGGAGCCCAACCTAGGAGTTCTTTAGTGGGGTCAAGACACTTAGGTCTATAACCCGCCAGGGGGTTCTCACCTTCCGGAGTTGTGTTCTTGCAATAAAACCAAGTCCAGATCCAACCTTTGGGATGACTCCATAGAGTGGTTGAAGCAAATAGAACATCTCTCTACCTCTGGATTGAAACCCCACCACGCATTCAGTTTGGTGGTTTATGTAGAAAAATTCTCTAAAGAAAGGGACGGTAGCTTCTATTTGAAGATACACCTCACATAGCACTTGGAATTCACAAAGGTAGGATAGAGAGTTAGGAGCAAGATCTTGAGTATGGAGGTTGTAGAAATGTAAGACGCCCCGGAAGAATTTTGACCCGGGCGAAGAGAATCCTCTCAGAAGATGATCTATGAAAACCACGACTTCTCATTCACCGTGTTGGGGATAGTATCACCTCTGGGAACCCACCAGCTAAACACTTCTTGAGACGGCAGAAGACCTTGTCCTTGATAATCCTCAAACACGAGTTGTGTCGTCGATTTGTCACGGCATATGTCCTAGTGTGAGGACTTGTCGTGATGCCAACGCAACTAGGTAGTAGCTTGAGAGGGGTTGATCGGTGATACGTCTCCGTCGTATCTACTTTTCGAAACTCTTTTGCCCTTGTTTTGGACTCTAATTTGCATGATTTGAATGGAACAAACCCCGACTGACGCTATTTTTAGCAAAATTGCCTTGGCCTTTTTTTTGTGCAGAAATAAGAGTTCTCGGAATGACCTAAAACTCCATAGGGAATATTTTCAAAATATATAAAAAATATTGACAGAAAAAACTACCGGAGGGGGCCCACACCCTGGCCACAAGGGTGGGGGCGCGCCCTCCCCCCCAGGGCACGCCATCCATCCTTGTGGGCCCCCTGGACCTCCACCGACCTCAACTCCAAGTCCACATATTCTCTTTCGGGGAGAAAAAAATCACAGAGAAGATCCCATCGCGTTTTATGATATGGAGCCGCCACCACCTCATGTTCTTCATCGGGAGACCTGATCTGGAGTCCATTCGAGCTCCAGAGAGTGAAGATCGTCGCCATCGTCATCATCAACCATCCTCCATCACCAATTTTATGATGCTCGCCGTCGTGCTTGAGTAATTCCATCATAGGCTTGCTGGACGGTGATGGGTTGGATGATATTTATCATGTAATCAAGTTAGTTTTGTTAGGGTTTGATCCCTAGTATCCACTATGTTCTGAGATTGATGTTGATATGACTTTGCTATGCTTAATGCTTGTCACTAGGGCCTGAGTGCCATGATTTCAAATCTGAACCTATTATTTTTTTCATGAATTTCTGAGTGTTCTTGATCCTATCTTGCAAGTCTATGGTCACCTACTATGTGTTATGATCCAGAAAACTCGGAGTGAGAATAACCGGGGCACATCCCGGTGATGACCATAGTTTGAGGAGTTCATGCATTCACTAAGTGTTAATGCTTTGGTCTGGTACTCTATTAAAAGGAGGCCTTAATATCCCTTAGTTTCCATTAGGACCCCGCTGCCACGGGAGGGTAGGACAAAAGATGTCATGCAAGTTCTTTTCCATAAGCTTGTATGACTATATTCGGAGTACATGCCTACATTACATTGATGAACTGGAGCTAGTTCTATGTCACTGATACATCTCCAGCGTATCTATAATTTTTTATTGTTCCATGCTATTATTTATGATGTTTTGGATGTTTAATGGGCTTTGTTATACACTTTTATATTATTTTTGGGACTAACCTATTAACCCAAAGGCCCAGTCCAGATTGCTATTTTTTTTTGCCTATTTCAGCGTTTTACAGAAAAGGAATACCAAACGGAGTCCAAACGAAATGAAACCTTCGGGAGAGATATTTTTGGAGCAACATACGCATGGGAGACTTGAGAACCACGGAGTAGGGCACATGTGGCGTCCACGAGGGTGGAGGGCGCGCCCCCTGCCTCGTGGGCCCCACATTTGGCCCCTGGTGCCCTCCTTCTTCCTATATATACCTATGTATCCCGAAACCATCAGAAGAACAGAGAAAACCCTAGTTCCACCGCCACAACCTTCTGTTCTCGTGAGATCCCATCTTGGGGCCTGTTTCGGAGCTCCGCCGGAGGGGAGATCTACCACGGAGTGCTTCTACATCATCATCATCGCCTCACCCTGAGTTGTGAGTAGTTTACCACAGACCTTCGGGTCCATAGCTAGTATCTAGTTGGCTTCTTCTCTCTCTTTGGATCTCAATACCAAGTTCTCCTCGGTCTTCGAGGAGATCTATTTGATGTAATCTCTTTTTGCGGTGTGTTTGTCGAGATCCGATGAATTGTGGGTTTATGATCAAGATTATCTATGAGAAATATTTGGTTCTTTTCTGAACTCTTTATGTATGATTATAATATCCTTGCAAGTCTCTTCGAATTATTGGTTTCGTTTGGCCTACTAAATCTATAGTTCTTGCAATGGGAGAAGTGCTTGGCTTTGGTTTCAATCTTGCGGTGTCCTTTCCCAGTGACAGTAGGGGCAGCAAGGCACGTATTGTATTGTTGCCATCAAGGATAAAAAGATGGGGTTTATATCATGTTATTTGAGTTTATCCCTCTACATCATGTCATCTTGCTTAAGGCGTTACTCTGTTCTTATGAACTTAATACTCTAGATGCATACTGGATAGTGGTCGATGTGTGGAGTAATAGTAGTAGATGCATAATCGTTTCGGTCTACTTGTCTCGGACGTGATGGCTATATATAATGATCATGCCTAGATAGTCTCATAATTATTCGCTTTTCTATCAATTGCTCGACAGTAATTTGTTTACCCGCCGTAGAATACCGCTATCATGAGAGAAGCCACTAGAGAAACCTATGGCCCCGGGTCTATTCTCAACATATCAATCTACAATCTACTTTACTTTTCCGCATTTACTTTATGTTCTTATACCCAAAAATACCAAAAATATTGAACTATCATCTCTATTAGATCTCACTTTCATAACTGACTGTAAAGGGATTGACAACCCCTTATCGCGTTGGCTGCGAAGTTCTTGTTTGTTTGTGCAGGTGCGAGGGACTCACGCGTGGTCTCCTACTAGATTGATACCTTGGTTCTCAAAAACTGAGGGAAATACTTACGCTACTGTGCTGCATCACCCTTTCCTCTTCGAGGGAATACAACGCAAGCTCGAGAAGTAGCAGTCACCCTAGGGTATAACTGCTACATGATGAATATTATCCGACACCTATCATCGTCGATCCATTGCCTACGAGTTTGTTCCATATTGACACTTGCTTTGTTACTTTCCTTACTGCTGCTGTCACCATTGCTACAAAACTGCTACAGTTACATTTGCCACTGTTACCATTTCTTCCATACTACTTTGTTACTAAATACTTTGCTGCAGATATTAAGTTTTCCAGGTGTGGTTGAATTGACAACTCAGCTGCTAATATTTGAGAATATTCTTTGGCTCCCCTTGTGTCGAATCAATAAATTTGGGTTGAATACTCTACTCTCGAAAACTATTGCGATCCCCTATACTTGTGGGTATCAAGACCTTTTTCTGGCGCTGTTGCTGGGGAGCATAGCTCTATTCTCTGAGTTACTTGGGATTTATATCTGCTGATCACTATGAAGGATATGAAGAATCTGAAGGATGACAGAACCAAGATCGTTCCCTCTTGAACGAGGGGAGGTAAGGAACTGCCATCTAGCTCTGCCCTTGATTCACCGTCTGTTTTGAGTAAACTTGCGACATCTACACCTGCTATTGATTCTGATATGTCGCACGATATTGATGATGCCACTTTTATTATGAATGATGCTTATGATGAAATTATGCCATTGGGTGAATTACTTGATAAGCATATCACTAGAGCCAAAACTATTGAATATGCTGAAGATGATATTTCTGAAACTTATGAAATTATTGATACTAAAAACTTTGAAACACCTGTTAGACCTACTGCCCCTAGATATGAATTGCCTATTGTTCCCGAGGGATATGTTATGGAAGGAGAAATAGCTAGGGATTTTCTTGCTTGTAAGGATAGGTATGATCTTAAGAAATTAGCACGCAAGTGGAAAGAACAATCTTTGAATGCTAAGATGCAATGTGATCCGGAATTTTTTACTTCACCTATCCGTGTTACTGATAAGGATTATGAATTCTCTGTTGATCCTGAGTTAATTATGTTAGTTGAATCTGATCCTTTTCATGGTTATGAATCTGAAACTGTTGTGGCACATCTTACTAAATTAAATGGTATAGCCACCCTATTTGCTCATGAGGAAAAAAATTCGCTATTACTATATTCTTAAGTTTTTCCTTTATCATTAAAGGGTGATGCTAAGTTATGGTTTAACTCTCTTGATCCTGGTTGTGTGCATAGTCCCCAGTATATGATTTACTACTTCTCTGCAAAATATTTTCCTGCTCATAAGAAACAAGCTGCCTTATAGGAAATATTTAAGTTTGTGCAAATTAAAGAAGTGAGTCTCCCACAAGCTTGGGGGAGGCTTCTACAATTACTTAATGCTTTGCCTGATCATCCTCTCAAGAGGAATGAAATACTTGATTTTTTCATAAAGGACTAACTGATGGTTCTAGGGACCACCTAGATAGTTGTGCTGGTTGTGTTTTCAGGGAACAAACTATTGAACAAGCTGAAAAATTATTGAATAATATATTGAGTAATGATAATGATTGGACTCTTCCTGAACCAACTCCGAAGCCAACTCTGAAGAAAAGAGGTATTCTATTTCTCAGTCCCGAAGATATGCAAGAGGCAAAGAAATCAATGAAGGAAAAAGGTATTAAAATTGAAGATGTTAAGAATCTACCGCCTATTGAAGAAATACACGGTCTTGATAACCCAACACAGGTAGTAGAGGTAAATTCTCTATAGATTCGATGAAGGTGATATTCCTTATAATAAGTCTGCTAGCCAATGCCTGGATGAGTTTGATAATCTTATTGTTAAACAAGAAGATTTCAATGCTTATGCTAGTAGACAGTTGAAACGTAATGCTTATATGCTTGACCGCTTGGGTGATCTTATGACTAGAACTTCTAATGATCTTAAGCTTATTAGTATACATGCTCCCATGGTTACCACTCAAGTAGAACAAGTACTTAAGGCACAAAATGATTTTCTTAATGAGTTGAATAATAAGAATAATGATAAAGCTGTAATCGTTGCTATTGGAGGCGGTAAAGTAACTCAGGAACCTTTGTATCCTAAGGGCCATCCTAGGAAAATTGAGCAAGATTCTCAGAGAATTAATACTGATAAACCTAGTCCTTGTAATAAAAAGAAAAAGGAAACTGATAGGACTATGCATGGTAGTGAACCTATTATAGACACACGTGAGAATCCCAATGATATTTCCATTTCTGATGTTGAGACTCAATCTCGTAATGAACATGAACCTAGTAATAATGTTAACGATGATGTTCATACCGAGGCTCAACCTAGTAATGATAATGATGTAGAGATTGAACCTGCTGTTGATCTTGATAACCCACAATCAAAAAATCAATGTTATGATAAGAGAGACTTCATTGCTAGGAAACATGGTAAAGAAAGGTAACCATGGGTTCAGAAACCCATGCCCTTTCCTCCTAAACCATCCAAGAAAAAGGACGATGAGGATTTTGAACGCTTTTGTGAGATGATTAGACCTATCTTTTTGAGTATGCGTTTGACTAACATGCTTAAAATGCCTCCTTATGCTAAGTATATGAAAGAAATTGTTGCTAATAAAAGAAAGATAGCGGAACCTGAAATTTCCACCATGCTCGCTAATTATACTTTTAAGGGTGGTATACCAAAGAAACTTGGAGATCTGGGAATACCTACTATACCATGATCCATTAAAGGAAACTATGTTAAAACTACTTTGTGTGATCTTGGGGCTAGTTATAGTGTTATGCCTTTCTCTTTGTATCGTAGACTTGATTTGAATAAGTTGACACCTACTGAAATTTCTTTGCAAATGGCTGATAAATCAAATGCTATACCTATCGGTATTTGTGAGCATGTGCATGTTGTGGTTGCAAACATTACTATCTTAACAAACTTTCTTATTCTTGATATTCCTGAGGACGACAGTATGTCAATTATCCTTGGTAGACCCTTTTTGAATACTGCAGGGGCTGTTATTGATTGCATCAAAGGAAATGTCACTTTTCATATAAATGGTAATGAGCATACGATACACTTTCCGAAGAAACAACCTCAAGTCAATAGCGTCAATTCTATTGGAAAACTTTCAACTATCACTATTGGATGTTTTGAACCCTCTTCCTATTGTTAAGAAGAAATATGGTATTCTTATTGTTGGGGATATGCATATCCCCATTGAGGTAACCTACTGTTATTTGAAAATTCTCTGATTTTATGTTATTCGAAAGAAGTTTGTTAATGAGACTTGAACAACGTCATTGACGGATTCCTTTTGATGAGCATGAGACAGATGAATTCAGAAAACACCACCTTCTGTACCCAACTTTTACTTTCTATTATTTATATTAAATAAATCAAAAATAGTATTATTTGCTTGTTTTCTGAATTATCCGTGCAATAAAAAATATCTCAAAAATAAAAGTTCTCCAACTGCCCTGAAAATTTAATATGATTTTTCTAGAATATTGTAAGATTTTTGGCACTGAGTATGCACCAGGGGGCTACACCAGTGGGCTACACCAGTGGACCACAAGGGTAGAGGGTGCGCCCTACCCCCCTGGGCATGCCCCCTGTCCTTGTAGGCCCCATGTGACCCCCCTCCACTTATTCCAACATACATCCTCTCCTTCTTCTTCTAGAAAAAAGTATCCACCAGCTCAAACCCGTGTTCTAGCTCATCTTTTTTTACTATAAACAGTAGGGTAAAACCCCACTGCAATTTTTATAAATTACAAGATCAAAGTAACAAGTAGTCTTAAAGCCTTGAGATAAGCCTTTAGAATAAGAAAACTGAGCTAAGAAAAAAGGAGGGAGAAACAAAAAGGAAAAGGGAAGAGAAATAGAGTAAACAAGCCTACACCAGAAAATAAATTACAACAGGGCTTCAAGCCAAACAGAGAATTGCCTCTCATGTTTCTTCTTCGTTCTGAATCTTAGCAGCTTGAGTTCCTCCAGGAAAATGAACTTCCATCCTTGGAAAGATGGTGCAATGTTTTCAAAAATCTTATATTCTGGTTATCCAGATGGCCCATGCTCCAAGAATGATGATCTCCATGTAGAATGGGTAATTTAGTTTTTCCTTGAGATCTTGGCATGCTTCTAATACTGATAAGTTTGGTGTTCTTGTTGGACATATAAAGTCCCAGCATTGTTGAACAAAGGGGCATCCCCAGAATAGATGATGTAATGTTTCTTCCTGTTGACATCCTCTTACTGCACAGTTATATTCCTCCAACACAAAATTCTTTCTTCTAAGCAAATTTCTTGTGTTGACTCTATCATGGAGCAGTTGCCAGAAGAATACTTTGTGTTTTGGATGACATGAACTTTGCCAAATCCATTTAAAGTGTGGGGGAGTTTGCTTGTGTCCAATTAAAATTTTATATGCTTTGTTGGATGAATAGAATTCATTCCCTCAAATGTAGCTCCATATGTCCAATGAGTCAAAGTATTCAGATTGTCTCATAGAGATGCAAATATCCTCCATTTGTAAAAATTCCTCATATGCTTCTGTTGTTAGTGGGAGATAGAATAGATTCTGTAAGTATTTAGTCTGCAGTACTTGTTGAATGTTCAGCTGTGGACTTTTAGCAAAGGAGTATAAGTGGTGGAACTTGTGTTTGAGTACTTGCTGATGCCATAGATCATCCCAAAAAAAATGCACTGACACCATCTCCCACATTGCATCTAGCAATAGCTTTGTATTGATGAATGAGATCTAAGTTGGATTCCACAAGAATGATCCTACCATGTTGTCTCCTGGTAATTTTCCATCACTGTAGTAAGTTTCCCAAATCAGGTTGACCCAAGGAATGTCATGTATGTTGCAGAATTTGTGTAGATTCTTCATGAGCAGGGTATTGTTGTGTGTATACATATCCAAGACTCCTAAACCTCCCTGTTCTTTGGGTCTACATACAGTGTGCCAATCCACCATTGCAGGTCTGCGGTCTTCCATGTCAGGGCTTCTCCAAAGGCAATGCCTCAAGTATTTTATTATCTGTTTCTTTATGGTAATAGGGATGTCCAGACAACACATGAAGAAGACTGATAATGATGTGAGCACTGGTTTGACCAGGAGCAATTTTCCTGCTTGAGTCACGAAAACAAAAATACCTGCCAGTCGCTTTGCAATCCTGTTAACAAGAGGGAGACATTGTTCCACAATTGGTTTATATATTCCCAATGGAAGGCCAAGGTAGGTAAAAGGGAATTGCCCTCTGGCACACTGAAGTGTGTTTGTAAAAACTTCTACCATGTCCACAGAAATGTTTAATGGAACCATGATTGACTTCCCATAATTCACTTTGAGCCCTGTTGCTAAAGCAAAAGTATTGAGTAAGGCCTTCTGACAAAACAGTTATTTAGTATCTGCTTGCATAACCACCAGAGTGTCATCTGCATCTTGGACTATTGGGAAGTGAGGGCAAGAGTTGACTTGAAGTGGTGCAGTGATTAGGTTTAATCTCATGGCTTTGTTAAGAATAGATTGCAGCAAATCAGCAGCAAGCACAAATATTAAAGGAGAGTAAGGGTCCCCCTGTCTCACTCCTCTTCTGATGTAATTTTTTTCCCAAGTACTCCATTCAGCAATACAGATGATGATGCGGTTGAGAATAAAGCTTTCATCCATGAAATCCATTTTTCTCCAAAGCCTTTAGCTGTAAAAATATCAATGATTGATGCATGTTCAATTGAATCAAATGCTTTTTCAAAATCTAGTTTAATTACTAAGATTTCTCCCTAGACTTATGGCATTGATGAATATACTCATATGCCCATCCTAGGCAATCCTGAATCACTCTGTCTTTAAGAAAGCCATATTGATTAATATGCACCATTTGCAGAATAACTGTTCGCAATCTATTGGCCATCAATTTTGTAATGATCTTCAGCACTCCATTGAGCAGAGAAATTGGCCTAAAGTCATTTGGAGAAAGTGGCACTTCCTTTTTGGGTATTATAATGATGAAAGATGTGTTGATGCTCTCAAGATTTACACTCCCAGCATGAAATGCCATAATAAGCTCAGTAACATCTGTCTTGATGATATCCCAACAACTTTTGATAAACTCATTATTAAATCCATGTGGGCCTGGGGATTTATCTTTTGGCAGGTTTTTTACCACATCGTCTATTTCTTCTTGAGTAAAAGGCTTTTCCAGATCAATAAATATTTGAGGGTCCACTATGTTTTCATACAAATCATTTAAACAAAATGCATGGAGTGCCCATTGGATTGTCCCAATCTATTTTTAAAAGCCTCCCATAAGATTGCAGCCTTTCCTTCATGATCTGTGACTTCAACTTGTTCCTTGTTTAACAGCATAGCAATTTTATTGTGCGTGTGATTAATAGAAGATTTTGTATGGAAGAATTTTGTGTTCTCATCTCCAAACTTCAGCCCTTTAATTTTCCCTCTCTGTTTCCAATAGATCTTCTGATTATTGAGCATAGTTAGCAAATGTTCCTGCAATTATTCTTAAACACTGATAGATCCCTGTACTCCTCAATCAAATCCCATAGAAAGATACAATCGTTTAGTTCTGCAATCTGTTTCTTATGACAAGCTAAGTTTTTTGCCCACGGCTTTAGTGCTCTTCTGACATTTTTTAACTTTGCATTGATCTTCTTTGCACAATCAGTATGACCCACTGGAATGTTCCATGCAGCCTGAACCACTTGTTAAAGGAGCTGTGATTAAGCCAATAATTTTCAAATCTGAACACTTTGGATTTTGGAATATTTGTGCCAATTTTAATCATGCAAGGAAGATGGTCATAAATTGGTTTAGCCATGTGAAGAGCAATGGAATCAGGGTAGCTAGTCATCCAAGTAGCAGAGGTGAAAAACTAGTCTAACTTCTCCAGTAGTGGGGTGTCCTGCATGTTACTCCAACTAAAATGTCTGCCTTTTAGAGGTAGTTCAATCAAACCAAGCTCACTAATAGCCTCATTAAACATAAGCATGTCATTAACATCACCCCCAGGTTTATTTCTGTCCTTAGGTGTTCTAATGAAGTTGTAATCCCCCATGATAATCCAATCCACATCATTAGGAATTTGAATATTACCAAACCATTCAATGAATTCAATCTTATCCCCATGACTACAAGGACCATAGATGTTTGTGAGTATCCAAGACTTGGATGAAGTGTTGCATGTGAATTGAATGGATAAAGAAAATTTGTTTTGAAACATCAATTCTCCAGTGAATAATGCTCCATTCCAAGCAGTGAGGATACCACCATATGCCCCAATGGAAGGTAAGTATTCAAATTTATTAAATCTCTGTGGGCAGACTTTATGTATATATTTTAAATCAAAGCTCTCTCTCTCTTTGTTTCCTGTAAACACACAATCCTAGCACCACTTTCTTCCACTTTCTGCCTAATGGCCAACCACTTATCTGAAGAATTTATACCTCTTATATTCTAGGTTCTATTGTTATTCATTTTAAAACCAAAGTCATGTGTCTTTGTACACCAAGGTCCATCCCCTGGTGGCTAGCCCAAAGTTTGATGATTTTGTGATCCAAATAGAGAATAGAGCTCATGCAACTAGGAATTTCATTCAAGTATTGCACTGGAACAGGTGTCAACCAAGATGAAAGCAACAAGTAATGAAGGAGAAGAACTTCCAGTGCATCTGATAGAGCAGAAGTCACTCCCACAATAAGATATCAGAGATTACACTTCAACATCAAATAGTCAACAAACAAAAGGTGCCTCCCAGGGCAATCATCCACTGTGAAACAAGTGCTGAATTTAAAGTTCACTGCATACATATAGCAAATATTCTCCAAAAGAGAACAACATGACACTCTGCTGTTCAAACCAGGCTGGTTGGGTAGACTCATCATCACACAATCTTTGGTTTAGATGCATCTTCTGTGGCCTTGGACACCTTGGCCACCTCCTCCTGCCCCTTCTTTTTAGGCTTCTTGGACAGTTTTTCTTGAAGCTCATCCTCAGCAACCTAACAAAAAGATTTACTCAGGTTTTTAACCACTGAGTTCTGAATAACTGGAGGGATAGCATACATGGCAAACAAGATTTGACATCACATGATTTTCTTCTATAACCCTTATTATCCTTCTTAATCCTTTCACTCCTTCTTACCTCAGTTTCAACCAGAGGTTCTTTCTCCCTCCTTTTCCTTGAAATATCCTCTCCAAGTGGGAGTACTTTATTTGGAGAAACTTGCTGCAGGCGACTGCCTGCTCCACTGGAGGAGTGAGCTGCAGGGCTAA
This sequence comes from Secale cereale, assembly GCA_902687465.1. Taxonomy (NCBI): domain Eukaryota; kingdom Viridiplantae; phylum Streptophyta; class Magnoliopsida; order Poales; family Poaceae; genus Secale; species Secale cereale. Next base: position 644,714,579 of record LR738715.1, read on the forward strand.
TTCCTTCATTTTCCTTGCCCTGCCCTTGCAAGAAATTTTTATAGGTGGGTGCCTGTGAAGTAGCACATCCATCAGGTATATGAAAAAGTAGAGTTTCTTCTTGTTCACAATTAGCAGTTAACAGTTTCCACATATAAGATTTGAGCAAATGCATTGTCCAACCAAACTTATCAAGAGTCAACAGCAAATGTGTTATGAAGTTGAACCAACTTACTGGAATTTTAACTTTGAAAGTGGTTGCAGATCCTTGGGTTGCTGGAGCAAAATGTTGAATCCAGAGATCTAGCCCTTCTTCAGAAATTAAATGTGATCCATCAATAACTTCCAAAGCATGATTTTCAGCCATTGTATGTAAAGCAAACACCGTAGGAGAGCCTGGCAAAGAAAATGATCCATAATTACCTTTATTGTTTAAATCTGATGAAGTGCCTACATGAGGGATTGGGACATCTTCTTTGCCCTTGACATGAGGAGCAGAGCCAGTTGCTCCATCAGAATTTTTGAAAGAGGGATCATATGATGCAGAAATTGTTCCATTATTTGGAAGATCTTTCACAACCTCATTCTTTTTGTCCATGGCCATCTCAGGAACAGAAGTGCCAGTAACTTCATTGTCTCTTCCTTACTTGTATATATCTGTCCTTGGAACTTGTTGTATATTTTGCTGGAGCTGTGAATCAACATTCCGAACTACCATATCAGACTCTAAGGCCACATTTCCCAGTTGTAAATTGTCCACATTATTTTGTGGTACCTGAAGATTGTAAAACATAGGGTTTGGGAAACTGGCTCGACACCCTAAACGGGGTGTGGCTATCTCATTATATAGACGTACCAAGAGGTACAATACAAGGCCTATACAAGACTACGTCTATACAGTCTAACACCCTCCCTCAATCTTAACTATAGCCTGAAGTACAAAGTAAGTTAAGATTGCGCCTATGGCCTACAAACTGTGGTTGTGGAAGAGGCTTCGTGAAGATGTCAGCAAGTTGATCTTTTGAGGAGATGAACTTGATACAAAGTAGTCTCTGTGCAACACGTTCCCGAACAAAGTGATAGTCAACCTCAATGTGTTTCGTCCTAGCATGAAACACCGGATTAGATGAAAGGTATGTAGCACTGATGTTATCACACCACAGAACTGGAGGATGACCTGGAGAGATTCTCAATTCCCGCAATAAGGACTGTACCCATATTATCTCAGTGGTAGCATCAGCAACTGCTTTATACTCAGCTTCAGTACTGCTACGAGACACGGTGGCTTGCTTACGAGCATTCCAGGCGATCAATTTAGGACCAAACAACACTGCATATCCCCCCGTGGATCGCCGATCATTAGGACTTCCATCCCAATCCGCATCAGAGAAAGCCGAAAGTTCACAAGACGGTGCAGACTGACGGAGCAGACCATACGAAGCAGTGGAAGAGACATATTGCAAAATGCGCTTAACTGCCGAGAGATGTGTGCTACGAGGGGCATGAAGGTACTTACACACACGGTTGACTGCATAAGAGACATCAGCCCTGGTGATAGTGAGATATTGCAGACCACCAACAAGACTGTGATACTCAGTGGCGTCATCAGCGGAAAGAAGATCTCCATCAAGAGCAGACAACCGATCAGTCACAGACATCGGAGTGATAGCATGTTTGCATTTGACCATCCCAGCACGCCGCAACAAATCCATAGAATAATTTTTCTGAGTCAGAGTCAACCCAGTAGAGGACCGTAACACCTCCAAACCAAGGAAGTAATGAAGAGCACCCAAATCCTTGACAGCAAACTCCTCACTTAATGCAGACACAAGGCGATCAGCAGCAGCATCAGAAGAACTGACAAGGATGATATCATCAACATAAACCAATAGATACATAGTAACTTCAGGACGCTGAAGGAGGAACAGTGATGTGTCAGTAGTGGAGGGAATAAACCCAAGAGCCCGGAGAACAGAACCAAGCCGTGCATGCCACGCACGAGGCGCCTATTTAAGTCCATACAATGCCTTGACCAGACGGTAGAGATGATGCGGACGTGTGGGATCAACAAAGCACGGTGGTTGACGCATATAAACCTCTTCCTCAAGAACTCCATGGAGGAAGGCATTCTGCACGTCAAGCTGACGAAGTGACCAACCACGAGTAATAGCAAGAGACAACAATATACACATAGTAGTAGGCTTGATAACTAGACTGAACGTGTCTTCGTAATCAAGACCATACCTCTGCTTGAAACCCTTGGCAACCAGCCATGCCATATAGCGCTCAATCAAACCATCTGCATGTCGCCTTACCTTAAACACCCACTTGGAGTCAATGATGTTGATACCAGAAACCGGAGGAACAAGTTGCCAAGTGCCATTTTTCAGCAAAGCCTGAAATTCATGCTCCATCGCAGCACGCCAGTGAGGAATACCCAATGCGGCCTCAAAATGACGCGGCTCAGCTGTCGGATCCGCAGCAGCATGAGCCACACATGCCGCAAGCCACGCCACATTCCCGTCTGTGCGTTCCTTGGGGCGAAAAATACCAGACTGGCTGCGTGTGTGTGGTCGATGAGGGACCACAGTAGGCGGTGCCAGCAACATGGGGCTTGCCACAGGAGACGAAGGTGAGACCGATCAGGAGCCAGAGTCATCAGACTCAGCGCCGGACGACGTGGCCGAGACAGGGCTGCCGAGCCCAGCCGACGACGAGGCCGACTCGCGGGGAGCCGAAGGGGCCGAGGCAGGGCTGGCCGATACAGCTGCTGTGGTCGCTGGGCCACCTGCCGATGGGCCAGTGGTGGTTGGGCCGCCTGTCACTTGGCCAAGCAAGGGCGACGCCTGCGGCGTGGCAGGCGAGCCAAGCGAATCCGAGCGACGGGGCGGGTGAGCTTGGCGACGGGGCGGGCGAGGCGGGTGCAGGTGTGGGTGCTGCCGACGCCCGCGGGCCATGCATCGGATCAACCTGACCATCGTGAGTGTTGTCCATAGCCGCATCATCCAGGAGTTCAAGACGGGCAGCACGTCCAATACCTGCAGCATGGTTAGGAAGCAACACAGGAGCATTTGCAACATCCACAAATTGATTAGGCGAAGGTGTAGCGGAGTGCACAGGTGGTAAACAATTGGTAGAGTGGTTCGGAAGAGCACGAAACGGGAACACATTCTCATCAAACACAACGTCACGAGAAATGTAGACACGATTGGTGGGAACATGAAGACACTTGTACCCTTTATGGAGAGAACTGTACCCAAGAAAGACACACTTCTTAGACCGAAACTCTAATGTGCGCTTGTTGTACGGCCGCAAGTGCGGCCAACACGCGTACCCAAAAACTTTGAGAAACGTGTAGTCGGGGATATCACTGAGCAAGAGTTCAAGAGGGGTTTTCATTTTCAGTAGTCGTGAGGGAAGCCTATTTATCAAGAAACAGGCGGTGGAAAAAGCATCACTCCAGAACCGAAACGGGACGGAGGCATGAGCTAGTAAAGTAAGTCCAGTCTCTACAAGATGACGATGCTTACGTTCAGCGGTGCCGTTTTGCTGATGTGTATGAGGACAAGATACGCGATGCGAGATCCCAAGCTTGTTAAACAAGAGTTGAGGTTGTGATATCCACCCCCCAGTCGGATTGAACATGAATAATTTTGTGCTTAAGGAGACGCTCAACATGTGCTTGGAACTGAATAAAAATATCAAACACATCAGATTTACTCTTGATAAGATATAGCCAAGTAAACCGACTGTAAGCATCAATGAAACTGACATAATAGTTGTGACCACTAACATACGTTTGGGCATGACCCCATACATCAGAAAACACAAGCTCAAGAGGATGGTTCACAACACGGCTAGATTCTGAAAAAGGTAGTTGGTGACTCTTGCCCTGCTCACAGGCATCACAGATAGTTTCAGCACTTTTATTGGATACAACTGGTAGTTCATGGCGATGCAGCACATGACTAACTATAGGAGCAGCAGGGTGACCAAGGCACGCATGCCAGTGCGTAGGCGACACACGAACACCACTTTTATTGGATACAACTGGTAGTTCATGGCGATGCAGCACATGACTAACTATAGGAGCAGCAAGGTGACCAAGGCACGCATGCTAGTGCGTAGGCGACACACGAACACCACTGAACACCTAAGGAGAAGACGGCGTAGGAGATGCAGGCGGTGCGTCAAGTGCATATAAGCCATGGCGAAGACGACCACTAAGCAGAACGGCCCTCGTGTCCCGATCCTTGATAAAGAAATGAGAAGGGTGAAACTCAGCAAGGACATTATTATCACGAGTAAGTTGAGGAATAGACAACAAACTACGCGTAGCAGAGGGAACTCAAAGGACATTAGAAAGATGAAGTTTGCGAAAATTGTGTGCAAGAAGTGATGCCTGACCAACATGGGAGATGCGCATACCTGCTCCGTTGGCGGTGTGCACCTGATCATGTCCACGATATGGTTCCTGAGTAGAGAGCCTGCCCATCTTGTTGGTGAGATGATTCGTCGCTCCTGTATCCATATACCACGTCGGATCAAGAGAGTAGGACTGGGTGCGCCCGTGCTCGTGCCCCGTCATAGCAGCTGCAGCCTACTTATCATTCCCTTTTCCATTGTTACCAAGGCCAAGGAAGTCTTGCTTGTAGCGTCTGTGGCAGCGAGAGGCGAGGTGACGATCGATGCCACAAAGTTGACAAGCCAGAGGAGCACCGCAAGTAGAACAGCAAGCAACCGGGCGACTCCCTCCAGTGATGGTCGGCGCGTTGCCCCGCGAGGCCTGCGACGAGGAAGCCGGTGGTTTGCCACCTGATGCGGCCGGCTTCTGAGGTTTTCCGCGTGTGGTGGCGTTGGCGGAGACGAAGCTGGGGGAAACACGGCGCGCCTTCATGCGCTGTTCACGCCGAAGGAGGCGCGCATAGAGCTCATGATGCAGGAGCGTATCCTCTCGACCATGGACGTTCTCAATGAGATTGTCATAATCATCATCGAGCCCGTTAAGCACAAAGGTGGTGAAGTCCTCGTCCTGAAGCGGCTGACCAACAAAGGCCAAGGTGTCGGCGAGGCTCATCATCTTGTTGAAGTACTCCGTGATGCTGAGATCGCCAAGCTTGGTCTCACCCAGCTCGGTGCGTATGGAGTGCGACGTGCCTGAGACTGAGAGGCAAAACAAGTGTGGAGGGCCGCCCACGCCTCCCTGGACGTAGCAGCGAAGATGACCATCGACGAAACACTCAGCGTGAGCGAAGACTGCATGGCAGATAGAATGGCCTGATCCTGTGCCACCCATGTGTGATACGCCGGATGGCGAGGGGGTGGGCACGGGATGGACCCGTCGACGTAGCCCTCCAAGTAGCGGCTGCGGAGCAGAGGCCAGACCTGAGCACGCCATGACAGGTAGTTGTCCGGCGCAAGCTTCACAGACAGCAGGTGCAAGAAATAAAATGGCGGCGGCGCCATAGTTTGAGGAGTGTATGCCTGCGCCAGTGGTGCATAAGGATCCATGGACAGGGCCATCTCGTAGGCACCAGGCGAGCAGAAGGATCTGGCAGAGGCAGCAGCCAAAGCGCCGTGGCCGGGCGCTGCCGAAGGACCGTAGGAGCCCGGTGTTGCGTAGGGGCCAGCACCCGCAGCAGCCGAAGCACCTTGCCCGTGCGCTGCAGGGGCTCCATACGGCGAGGTGGCTGCGCTCCCATAGGACGGCTGCGGTGGCGCCGGGTAGTAGTGATGCGGTGGCGGCGGGTGCGGCACCACCGTGTAGGGTTGCGGCGGCGGCGCAGCATAGGCCAACCCCGGCCATAGGGATGATGGCAGCGGGGGCGCACCATAGGATGGCGCGGGAGCACCATACCACGGGTGCGAACGCGGCGGAGGAGGGCCGCCAGGGGCCGGCAGCGTCGCGGGATCGGTCGGGGCGAGCGGAGCGTCGGGAGACCCTGAAACTTGCGCGGAAGCGGGCGGCGGCGGCACGGCACCGTACGTCATCGCGAGAGGGCGAGAGGCCATGAAGGGCGACATCGGGGCGAGGCCCGACGAGGCGGCGGCGGTCGAGATCGGCCCGGCGGCGGCCGAGATCAGCGCGGCGGCGGTGACCGAGATCAGCGCGGCGGCGGCGGGAGGTGGTGCAGCGGAAGTCATCGTAACCTAAACGGATACCATGTCAAACATAGGGTTTGGGAAACTGGCTCGACACCCTAAACGGGGTGTGGCTATCTCATTATATAGACGTACCAAGAGGTACAATACAAGGCCTATACAAGACTACGTATATACAGTCTAACAAAGATCCTCCTCTTCTCCAACAGCATTATATGCCAAGGCAATGTTGAGATGCCCTTGACCAATGGGTGGCACTGGAACTCCTTGATTAACCTCTTCACTGACAGAGTGAGTGATAGAAAATAAGCCATCAGATAAAGATACATTTGTGGTAATGCTACTGTTTGGAGCCCCATCTTCTGGCAATTCAGTAATTTCAATTTGATGTTGCGGGGGTTGAATTGGCGCTGGTTGTGGAAAAGCCCAGTGGTCTTGTTCTTCTTGCTCCTCCCAATCATCTCAGTCTTCATTTGGAGCATGAATATTGTGAATAGGCAGAGGTTGGAACCCTGGGAAGTCATTGGCATGTTGTGGTATTGGGTGTGGGTCCACACCATCAGGTGGAATAGGATCCTCATCAGCAGGCCCACCACCCAGCATTTCCTCTAGGAGCACTTCAACAGAGTAGGTCCAGGAATCTTCCTCAAAATGCTCCCCTTCAGACCACCTTATGCTTTTTGGAATGTCAATAAGCTCTGTAACTCTTGCTTTAACCAAAATCTTGCCCTTCAGAGCATCCTCTCTCTCCCAGCTTATGATCTTGCCCCACTTGGAAATAGCAGCAGCAATGTCTTCCGAGTTGCAGAAATCAAAAGAAGCACCCACAAATAGTAACCAGTAAGTCCTATTGAAATGAACCCTGCGCCAATTTCTGCCCTCATTGTGCTTTGTGAATGAGATGAAAACATCTCCAAAAGCATGCGGGCCCTGCTATATGAGTCTATCTCTGTCTCTGACATGCATGAACTGAACATATGCCTCTCCGAAAGGGCAAGGATGGAATTCTCTAAAGCCAACTTGCGCAACACCCTGGAAAAACTCCTCCAAAACCTCACGGACATTTGGAAAAAAAATACCTTGTTCGGGTGAGGGTGAATGTTGGCGATCGCCCAATCTTCATGTCTTCTCGGGCGATGAGGTACTATAGCTCGAGAAACCCCTGTTCGACCTTCAATCGCCTGAATCTGAAAACCATGCGGAACAAATGGAAGTAGGTCTATGGGTATGTTGGCCATCGCGGTCGACTGTGGCAAGGATGCGACCAGAGCCCTCTCCGTCGACATTGACAGCGGCAGCGAGCTTGTCGATGCAGAAGCAGAGGTGGAAACAGAGTAGGCAAGTGAAGTGGAATGCGAGAAGGCAGGCGATGGTCTCGGCTGGAACGTTGGAAAAAATCGTTGACTAGTTCCTTAAATGATGTTACCTGCCTAATCTGTGCCGCTGGCCCCTCGCAACGAAACCAAGATTCCACCACTCCTTAGGCCCATGCCTCTTCAGGTGGGCTCGTGAAGGTACTAAAATGAATAAAAGGCCAAATCCCATCCAGATTTGGAGTAGCGCAAAAGCGGGCAAAGTGGCCGTTGGCCCCGCATGCATGGCAAACCACGTGATTACGTACAATTTGATGTTGCACGTCGTGGTGCTTCATCTGAGGCCTGTCCGAGGCAAAATTAAGCTGCAATGAATAGTGGTTAAGGCCTTGATTTGTGCCCTTATGAATAGGCCCCGATAACCGCTCGAATATTGATCTACGGTCTCTGACCACCGAGGGATAGCTCCGGCGATCATCGGAGTGAGGAACAATTGCCTTGCCGGACCTACCCACCAAAGCCCATTCTTTGTCAAGCTCAGCGTAGTAGAGCATTTCTTCCTGGCGCCAATTTGGGCCACCAAAGTTCCAAAGGCTAAAAACCAACTCAAAGTCCTTCTCAACAATTTTACCCCCATTATAGATCTCAAAACCTACGAACTTCGAAGCGACCGAGAACTTGTCTGGCCTGTCTCTTAAGAAACAAACTCGAAAACCTTGAGCATAGCCCCCAAACATGGCAAGAAGAGAAACACTAAGCGTGTGAACATCAAGCTTGAAAGATGCTCGACTAAAAGAGACCACCAAGGTGAATTCCTTCTGGCAAAAGCCCAGAGAGAAAACCATCGGGTGGCCAAACTTGGCCCTCATATCCGCTTGAAACTTCTTCCCACGATCAAAGTTGATAGCAAAGGGCACCATCTTGAAGAGGGAGGTGGCTACCAGGGCCGGAGTGGCCACTGGTAGGGTTTGTGTGGCCGTCGGGGCCGGAATGGCCTCCGACGCAAGGAGGGTGGAGCGCTAGGGAGAGGAGGAGGACCACATATTGTTGTTGTTCATGGGGGGAGTTAGCGGTTTTTTTGCAATTGGCTTTGAACTCCTTGCTCAATCCATCATTGGTAAAATTGTTTTCGGGGATTGTTCTTCGGTATGTGACTCCTCCAATGGTCCAATTAGTTTTTGTTCTAGTGCTTTATTTATTGCAATTTTTTGATGTTGTAGTGACCTTGTTCTTGAGCTTGCATGTCAGATATATATGCTCCAAAGTAGTTTTGATGCATGATATAGCTTCTAGATACTTGTAGGAGTAGTTGCTATCAATCTTGTTGAGTTTGTTTCACTTTTATTTTGAGTCACTAAAAATTTCAGAATTTTTCAGGGAAAGAAAATGATGAGGAGATTGTTGAGAGGCTCTTCGAGTAGGGGTCCAAAGGAGAAGGAAAATGAGGAGAAAGAGAGGCCCAAGTATAATCTTCCTTGTACCGTGGAGATTCGGGCATGTGAATGGCCATGCAATGCATTCTTACAAGTGGCCAAAATTTATGATGATTTCTATTATTTGGCCGAGAATGCAGGCATCACCGACTTCCTCCGCGACCAGTGTGATTAGTATCTCCTCCTAACTAATACTTTCGTGCAAAATTTTCAATTTCATGCTAGGAAATCATCGCCTATGGTAGAATTTGATTTATATGATGTGCATAACGAGATGACGCTTTATGACTTTTGTGGGGTATGCAAAATAACTTATGAAGGGAGCGTCGATGAACCACGTCCTAGAGATGTGGAAGATTTCATTGATGAGACTACTGTAGGTGAAAGGAGAAGGGTGTCGGAAGCGAGAGTCGCCAGTATACATTTCCTGTTTTACACTATTATTCATTATTTGCTGGAAGATGTCTGATTGGCCGTGGGGAGAGTGGAGGCCTTAGGGCTCCTGACCTTGCCATTTTGCGTCATGCTCTTCTTCGCGATAGAACTTTTAGTTTGGTGCTTTGGTCGCTAAACGGCTGAGTTTAAATCATACTGAGGGTCCTATTTTCGGAGGCATCTTTGCCTCATGCCTTGCCGCACATTTTGAGCTACCCATGAGGCATTATGAGAAAGAGGAGAAATTGTTACCCACTATTTATTTAGATTATGACAGCAAGGTAGCACATAAGTTCATTCGCTTTGATGAGGAAAAAAAGACTTATTTATAACTTAATATTTAGCAAGGACACTTTTCAGATTATTAGCTTGCCTACACCTACTTTGTTTGATCTTCATTCAGGCAGGTACTTCGTTTTGCCCGAGGACATTCCGGCATATTGGGATGGGATACGGTCCCCAGTTCCGGAGCCAGAGCCATCACCTGATCCATATCACGAGCCTATCTTTCAGTGGGAGCCGCAGGAGCTCGCACACCAATGGAACCCTCAGGATCCACCTGAGTACCCAGAGAGGGATACTTCGATACATGTGCATAGACCAACTTAGGCAAAAACCTAATCTTGGGGGAGTACGCATTTCTCACCGAAATTACATTCATGCTCACACATTCATTCTAGTCGTCGGTGTTCATACTTTTTCATTGTATTATCATTGCTAGTTTATTTTTCTCGCTTTCTTCTTGTGTGTTTCAAAAATTTAGAAAACCCAAAAATATTTTCTATTTCCTTTTGTCTTTTCTTTCTAGTTATTTTCTTAGTAGTTTGCAGTATTAATGAAAATCCAAAAAGATTTCTTGCTCTTCTTTTGCTTGTTGGGAGCTTTCCCGTGTAAATAGTTTTTCTCGTTCTTGTTTTGCTTTCTTCAGAAAAATAAAAAGGCGATGTATCAAGTGAAAACTGGTTTTTAGTGAAAATCTGGAAACTTTTTGCGTGGATCATCAGATCAGATATGAATGACACAGATTGAAGGTGGGATCCCTAACCTGCCACTTAAACGCTAATTAGCAGATAACCCCCTGTTATCCATCGATAAGGTGAAAAATCTTTTGAGATCTCGTTCCTTCTCGTGTGATGCGGCAGCGATGGAGTTTCCCGCCGTTTGCCCTCTGCCGGCCCAGACAGGACCTCCGTCGACCCTAGACCGGACCTTCACCGGGCTGCAGCCCATGATCCACTGGCCATAACTCGCGCCATGATTTTCCCACCCGCCCGCCGCTGGCCACGACTCACCCTTTGAAGCGTGAAGATCTGACAGATTTTCATCTACCTGCACGAAGAGCTCATTGCCACGCCAGTGAACGACTTGGCCATAGTTCAAGGGGCACTGGGGCAGGCAACAACATCAGTACATGCGTGAATTTTGTTGGCGTTCAGATGTTGCCTCGTCTTTCTCGTGTTGATGCTTCCTGCCATGGTCCGCATCAGGAGATCAATCAAGCATAAATGTTGCAATTTTAGGAACATGTGCATAAGTAGGAAATCATCCATCGTACTAAAATGAATAAAGTTACAACTTCCATTGTTTTGAAATACTACAATTGATAAAGCTGAACAAAAGCATCAGATTTCTGCAATGTAATGAATAATGACAATCGAAAGCATGTGTTTATCCTTCTGAAAGTTTCTAATCCTGCAATGCAACCTTGAAATCAACCGGTTCTCCATCGTTGACTATCATACATCCACGGATTACATCAGAAATTGTCTACACAGAATCTGTACGGTGGCCAAATTGCCACATTCAATTTTTCTTATTGAAATCAGAGCTTCTATTATTATCATTGCATGTTCAACTGTTCAAGTCATGTTGAAATGCTGCATACACGGGAGCTATACAACAGAGACATGATGAAGCCTAGTACAAGATGCAGATTGGCCGTGTGGTCAGCAGGCATGTTCGTATCTCTTTTTACATAAGATAAACCGAAATAAGAAAAGCTCCTAGTAAACTGCTGCAATTGACACAGAACTGGCAAAAATCAAAATGCTCAATTTATACTGTTTTTCCTCATCTTCCACAACCTGACTATCTTTTGAAATCAGCGGGGGAAGAGGAATTGTTGCCTTCCCGTTGATTTGCGACGAAGTTCGCCAGCGCCACGGCAAGATCCTAATGCAGGTAGACAACGATCCGGTAAGATCTCCGCGTTCCTAAGGGTGAGTCGTCGCGGGCGAAAGGAAAATCATGGCGCGAGTTCTGGCTTGAGCCGTAGCCCGGTGAAGGTCCAGTCTAGAGTCGACGGAGGTCCTGTCGGGGCCGGCAGAGGGCAAACAGCCGGAAACTCCATCGCCGCCGCATCACACGAGAAGGAACGAGTGCTCAAAAGATTTTTCACCTTATCGATGGATAACAAGAGGTTATCTGCTAATTAGCGTTTAAGTGGCAGGTTAGGGATCCCACCTTCAATCTGTGTCGTTCATAACTGATCGGATGACCCATGCGAATAGTTTCCAGATTTTCACTGAAAACCAGTTTTCACTTGATACATCGCCAAATAAAAAGTCCAAAAATATTTCAGTGTGTTTCTTTGAAATTCTTTTCTTTTCTTTGGGGGTCGAGAGGAGAAGACCACAATGAAATTGATGAGTGGTTCTCATATGCATTATTATCGAACTAACGAAGAGCCCATATAACCTTGTCTTTCCCTTTGAATAAATATTTACAGATTCCAGCTTAGTCCAATGCATGTGCACTATTATTATTATCCACACAGTTCGATTGTGCAAGTGAAAGGCAGTAATGACGATATATGATGAAATGATTGAGATGGAGAAAAGCTTGTATGAACTCGACCTATCTTGTTTTTGTAAATATGATTAGATTGTCATTCCTGATTCAGCCTATTATGAATGAAACATGTTTGCAATGACAATTAGAGATTATGGTAACTCATCCCATGCTTAATTAGCTAGGAGCTTATAATGGTTTACCTTGCGTGCCAACATGCTTTTAAAACGTTTGTGATGCGGTATGATAGGATGGTATCCTCCTTTGAATGATTTAAGTGACTCGACTTGGCGCATGTTCACACATGTAGTTGAAACAAAATCAACATGGCCTCCACGATATTTATGTTCATGGTTGTTTATATCCTACTCATGCTTGCACTCAATGTTGGTTAAATTCAAGGCATGCTTATGATCGTTGTCACTCTCTAGCTGGTCGCTCCCCAGTCTCTTTCTAGCCTTCACATGTAGTAAGCGGGAATACTACTTGTGCATCCACTTCCATAAACTCAAAGTTGTTCCATATGAGTCCACCATACCTACCTATATGCGGTATTTACCTGCCGTTCCAAGTAAATTTGCATGTGCGAAACTCTAAACCTTCAAATAAAAAAATTTGTTTTGTATGCCCAAATCGCTCATGTGGCAACTGGGGGCTGTCTTTATCTTCCATGCTAGGTGGGTTATTCTCACGATGAGTGGACTCCCCTTGTCATTAATGAGAAAATGGCTAGTAACCGGGATACCCAGTCCCATGATCAAAAGATCAAAAATCAAATCAAAATATAATTAAGCTCTCTCGGGACTGTTGTTGGTTTGGACGGTACCCTATGTTTCGGATAAGCCGTGGAGTGGGTTTGATGGTGGAGGGGGAGTAAAGCTTTACCATTCTATTTGGGAACCACCTATAATGTATGTAGCATGGAAAATATTGAGAACTCTTGGTCGTAGCATTGACAAAGAAAGCATATCGCTCAAAATTGTATTCATCTCTGATTTAAAAACTTGAGCTCTGGCACCACTGCAAATCCCTGCTCCCCTCTACGAAGGGCCTATCTATTTACTTTTATTGTCGATTCATCATCCTCTTATAAAAAGCACCAGTTGGAGAGCACCCCTGTCGTTTATATGCTTTGTTATTAACTGATGTTGAGTATCAGTGTGACTGGATCTCTTTAACCATGAATTACAATGCCTAGTCAGTCCTTGAACTTCTTAGGTGCTCTGCATTTATGTTTTCCGGTCTCAGAAAGGGCTAGCGAGATACCATTTTGTCATATTGTATCATGATTGTTTTGAAAAGTGTTGCCATCCGAGATTTATTATTATTGCTCGCTAGTTGATTATGCCATTGATATGAGTAAACATGAGACCTAAATGTTATTGTTAATGTGGTTAGTTCATAATCTATGCTGAAAAATTGAAATGCTGGCTTTACGTATTTACAATAACAAGATCAAATAGAGTTTGTAAAACTTTTTCTTTATCACTTTCAGTTTATCAACTGAATTGCTTGAGGACAAGCAATGGGTGAAGCTTGGGGGAGTTGATACGTCTCCATCGTATCTACTTTTCCAAACTCTTTTGACCTTGTTTTGGACTCTAATTTGCATGATTTGAATGCAGCTAACCCGGACTGATGCTGTTTTCAGTGGAATTGCCTTGGTGTTATTTTTGTGCAGAAATAAAAGTTCTCGGAATGACCTGAAACTTCACGGAGAATATTTTCAGAATATATAAAAAATATTGATGGAAAGAACTACCAGGAGGGCCCACACCCTGGCCACAAGGGTGGGGGGCGCGCCCACCCCCCAGGGCGGGCCATCCGTCTTGTGGGCCCCTTGGACCTCCTCCAACCTCAACTCCAACTCCATATATTCTCTTTCAGGGAGAAAAAAAATTAAAGAGAAGATCCCATCGCATTTTACGATACGGAGCCGCCGCCTACTCCTGTTCTTCATTGGGAGACCTGATCTGGAGTCCGTTCGAGGCTCTGGAGAGTGGAGATCGTCGCCGTTGTCATCATCAACCATCCTTCATCACCAATTTCATGATGCTCACCGCCGTGCGTGAGTAATCCCATCGTAGGCTTGCTGGACGGTGATGGGTTGGATGAGATTTATCATGTAATCGAGTTAGTTTTGTTAGGGTTTGATCCCTAGTATCCACTATGTCCTGAGATTGATGTTGCTATGACTTTGCTATGCTTAATTCCTGTCACTAGGGCCCGAGTGCCATGATTTCAGATCTGAAAATATTATTTTTTCATGAATATATGAGTGTTCTTGTTCCTATCTTGCAAGTCTATAGTCACGTACTATGTGTTATGATCCGGAAAACTCGGAGTGACAATAACCGGGGCACTTCCCAGTGATGACCATAGTTTGAGGAGTTCATGTATTCACTAAGTGTTAATGCTTTGATCCGGTACACTATTGAAAGGAGGCCTTAATATCCCTTAGTTTCCATTAGGACCCCGCTACCATGGGAGGGTAGGACAAAAAATGTCATGCAAGTTCTTTTCCATAAGCACGTATGACTATATTCGGAATACATGCCTACATTACATTGATGAACTGGAGCTACTTCTATGTCACCCTAGGGTATAACTGCTACATGATGAATAATATTCGACACCTATCATTGCCGATCCATTTCCTACGAGTTCGTTCCATATTGATACTTGCTTTGTTACTTTCGTTACTATTGCTATTACCATTGCTACAAAACTGCTACAATTACTTTTGCCATTGTTACCGTTACTTCCATACTACTTTGCTACTAAATACTTTGTTGCAGATATTAAGTTTTCTAGGTGTGGTTGAATTGACAACTCAGCTGCTAATACTTGAGAATATTCTTTGGTTCCCCTTGTGTCGAATCAATACATTTGGGTTGAATACTCTACCCTCGAAAACTGTTGCGATCCCCTATTCTTGTGGGTTACCAATCGGGAGAGAGATGCGTGTAGATTGTCTAAGCACATTAGCACACGAGACAAGATTTAGACAGCTTCGGGCCCCGGGAAACATCATCCGGTAATAATCCTACATGTTGTTTGTGGCTAGGCCTTATTCAGTATGCTCATGAGGGAGTTTCTGTATAAGCCGGCTCTCCTCTAGTTGTGTCTAGACCTAGAGATTATTGAGCATCTTCCTTCTCCCTCTTGGGGAGCCTTGCCCCTCCTTATATAAGTTGAAGGGACAGCTTACATGTAGAGTCCTAGTAGGATTAGGACTAGTCTATTATCTATTACAAACAGGATACAAGTTCGAGTCTTGATTCCTTGTAAGGGAAATATTCCTCATGCCTTTCCTCTTAAGCCGGCCCACCATAACATGAGCCGGCCCTCTAGGCCTTGGGCCTTGTCATCCTTCTGACCCGCCGCCAGGGTCATCAGTGAGTCTCCATAACAAGTAAGTCGCCAAGCTCTGGGCGGGTCACCCATGAGACGCCAAGCTCCAGGCTATTTACCAATGAAATGCCAAGTCCCAGCCGGGTCATATCTCTGGCCGGGTCGTACCGCGGGGTATATGCCCGACATTAGCCCCCGGTTTAATTTGGATTTATCCATGTTAAACTGATCCTACAAAATAAGCACAAGAACAAATCTGACAGGTTGTGCTCTGGGTAAAAACTTTTTCTAAACCGACACCTGTTCATCCTTAAGTCCTTGTCATTTCCTTATTGATACGTGTCCATGATCTCATAGCAAATCTTCTTTGGCAGATATGTTCAAACTTTTCCAATGCAAAAAATCCAGATACTTTTTTTGAAAAAATCTGGTTCTATAGGCCAGCTTCATAATCAAATTGCTGACGTTGGTTTCTTGTAGAGAAATATTGTAAGAAATAATCCATTTGAGTCGGTTTCCAAAGCTCCAGCTTAATAAAAATATTAGACTCAAGATATTCATCTGATGATCCACCGGCTAGAAGATATAGAGGTTGGCGAGTTGTGATCACCAAATTTGCCGGTTTACAGAATTTGACCATACCGGGTCATGATTGCTACAGACGCCGGGTCACATAATTGGTCTTCCCGAGTCTCTTCAGGCCAAGTGCTTATTCCTTGTAGCCCCAAAGTCTTAAAAGGGGAATGTAATGAGGGTTTTAAGACTTTCATCAATATAAATGCTCCAACTTTGCAAATACGGGTTGCTCATCCGAGTGAACAGTCATAGACTGAATGCTTTGTATTACATATATGTATCCCCCAAGGGCCGGCTCATCAATATTTGATGGTCGGGTCTTCAATTTGGACCTTATAATTTGTTGAAACAAATGAGCGATGTAGCCCCCAAGTGTCGGCTTGTCTTGCCTGCAGCAACCTGGGACTTGATAACTGTCTTATGCTTTATAAAACTTCAACCAGTGTAGGCCCCAAGGGCCGGATCATTATGAAATAATGAGCAAGGACTTCTGCATATCTGATTATACATATTTTTACAACAGTAATTAGTAGCCCCCAAGGGCCGGCACATCACCATGTGATGGGTCGGGTCTTCAATAAGGCAAGCGAAAAATGACTTTGCATTAGCCCCCAAGTGCCATGGTGCATGCCTGCAGCGACATGAGACTTGCATACCTAATGTAATCTTGACTGCAGCGACTCGGGACTAAATAAAACCATATCCATTGACATAGAAAGTCTTTGTGTCTGGGATATTACTACCAGGTATAAACCGCCCAGGAGGGGCCGGTTTACGTTATCAAGATTATTTTATCAAAGGCCCAGCGGAGCATGAAGTACGAGATTTCAGCCCAAGAGGTTTAGAGCCCAAGTGTTAGGGCCCATGATTTGTAAATCGTCATACTATGTAACTTGGGATGTAAGATAGAAAGAACAGAGACCGAGGCGGACACGTTTATGAGCCGGCCTCGGGACTCTATAAACCGGACCGGGTGTCACCTCTTATATAAAGGGATGACCCGACGACGGTTCAAGACAGAGAACTACAGCTCGAGACACAGGCAAAGAGGATTCGCTCCCTGGTCATCGAAACCCTAGCAATACACACCAAACTAGACGTAGGCATTTACCTTCATCGAAGGGGCCGAACTAGTATAAAACCCCTGTGTCCTTTTCCGCTTTAACCCCTTTAAGCTAACCCGTAGCGATGGCCTCACGACTAAGTCCTTTTGCTAGGAAATCTGCCGTGACAAAACCATGACACTTTGCATATTAAATATTGAACCATTATCTCTGCTGTGAACCGTTATTCTTGGATAAATAAATAATAGTCATTGCTCTGAAGCGGCTTTGAAAACCTCAATCGTAATACTGGTTATTGATAACCATAACAGAAATCCAACCACATTGGATATTTAAGATTTGAATAATATAACCCGGTTGGAAATCCTCAATCATTCAATACTGGTTATGACAACCATAAAAAAATCCAGCCATGTCTGGCTATGAAAGATTGGAATAATATAATCTGGTATGAAAACAATCACAAGATCTTGTCTATTGACAAGTAAATCCAAAATTAAATACTCAGTGGCTCTTGACTGATGGCGACTTAATGTACATTCATTGTAATCTAGGATTTTTGTAACCCGGCGGCTTATAGCCTTTGTAAAAATCAAGAACTGATAACCCATCCATGGTATCTCATAGTCATGCACAATTTTTTTAAAGATCACTTCGGCGGCTTATAGCCTCAATAAATTCAATATTGAGCAAGATAACCCAGAGCTGGATAACCCGGGAATATCTTCAGATAGCCATATGATGGGTTTAAATGCAATGATTCATATGAGCAACAGCAGTATTCTTACTTACGTGTAAAGCTCTTCATGTCCTACACGAAGTTTAAACAACATATGCCCTGGCGACTTAACGTCAAAAGCCATGGCGGGTAACAACCCAAACATAATATAGTCTTATGCAATTATAGAAAAGACTAAAATTAAGGCCATTCAAGCCAAAATATATAATCATATAGGCGACTTAAAGTCCAAAGCCCAGGCGGGTTATCAAACCTCGCATACTCATATAACCATGAAAACATACTTGTAGAATTGGCTCATGTTGCCGGCTTATATCACCATATCCAATGAGGGTGACAACCCAAAGATTTATAAGCGCATGATTCCATTGGCGTAATTCGAGATGTACTGGTGACTTAATGTCCAAAGCCAGAGCGGGTTATCAAACCACAAATATTCATACAATTATTGAAAGACATACCTGTAGATTGACACCATGGCAATGCCTTGATAATTATAATCCGGAGCCAGTATCAACCCGGAGTCAAGAAATATCATCATTTTGATTGCACAAGGCAAAAATATCTTGACGACTTAACGTCCGCTATCAGGGCGGGTTATTAACCCAATACTCTTAAATATGAGTCATAGAATCAAGGCTACATGGCCTGGAAAACTTGGCTCAAATTGCCAGCTTACATCGCCACACGCATTGAGGGTAACAACACAAAGAGTTACAAGCACATCACATCCAATTGTGCAGTCCAAATATACTAGTGAATTAACGTCCAAAGCCAGAACGGATTATCAAAACCCCAGATACGCTCAAATATGAGCCATAAGGATTAAGGCTACATGGCCTGAATCATTTCAAACCATATGTCAATATGGTACAAGGATATGAATCCAAAAAATGGTTAGAGAAAATAACAAGCGAGATAAACAAGGCTTTCATAGGCTGCCAAACCTCAATATCAAGTGATGTTCAAAGGGCCGCACAACCATTGAGTTAATCCTTTATTCAAACCTGTAAGCCGGGCCTCACATGACCAATCGCCATTTTAACTTCGACAAGTCCAGGATCTTTATAAGATTGACTCTCAAGAGT
>LR738715.1:644733461-644756691 GCA_902687465.1 Secale cereale
CACAAAGAGTTACAAGCACATCACATCCAATTGTGCAGTCCAAATATACTAGTGAATTAACGTCCAAAGCCAGAACGGATTATCAAAACCCCAGATACGCTCAAATATGAGCCATAAGGATTAAGGCTACATGGCCTGAATCATTTCAAACCATATGTCAATATGGTACAAGGATATGAATCCAAAAAATGTTTAGAGAAAATAACAAGCGAGATAAACAAGGCTTTCATAGGCTGCCAAACCTCAATATCAAGTGATGTTCAAAGGGCCGCACAACCATTGAGTTAATCCTTTATTCAAACCTGTAAGCCGGGCCTCACATGACCAATCGCCATTTTAACTTCGACAAGTCCAGGATCTTTATAAGATTGACTCTCAAGAGTACGGGAGGTCATTCCAGGATTGCCTGGTTGGAGCGGCAGCCATACAAAGGTAGGATAACCCGGAATTTTGGTGAATACACCTGGCGTCCAAGCTGATCAAAAGGGTAAATATAGCTATGTTTATTGAACATGAAGCCCCCAAGTGACTTTAAACAAGCCATCAAGGTTGGTTACCTATGTTTGAACTACACATTATAGCAAGTTCTCTTTGGTAACCATTCAACTTGGGCAAAAAAAACACAGTTGTTTGCAACCCAGCGTATATGCCGGATCAAAGGGTAGTCATAGCTATGCTCAGTGAGCAGGAAGCCCCATGTTATTTGTAACAAGGCGTGCAAGCCGAATCAAGAGGGTAATCATAGCTATGCCCAATGAGTAGGAAGCCCCCAATGATCAATAATGTGATAAGCCAATAAGGAAGGATACCCATGCAAAAGCTTTCACCTCCTTGGGAAGGACCCTTTGTGCTCAGAAAGAACCTCAAAAATGGGTCATACTATCTCATTGATATATGTGAGAAAGACTCGCGCACCTCTGAGGAGGAGACAAACAGGCCCTCGAACATTGCTCATCTTCGGCCTTACTACACTTGAGCCATCGGCTCCCGCCATTGTATATACCTTTATCAATGTATATAAGAGCATCTCCAGCCGCGCCCCCAACAGGCCCTCCCTAGGCGTTTTTGCCGCGCCGGCGCCGAAAAAACGGCCCAGTCGCGCCCCCAGAAGCCCGTTTTTCGCCGGCTCGGCCCAAAACTGGTGCCAGCAGACCCAGGCCAAACCCGGCGCCCAGGGGGGCGCTTGGGGAGCCGGCACAAGCAAAAAGGACGCGTGGGTACGCCCTGTCAGCGACTCGAGGGCCTCTTCCCGCTGTTTCTTGCCGCTTTTCCCCCACTTCCCTCCCGCTCACTCGCCTTCCTCCCGCCATTCTCTTCCTTCCTCCCGCCAAACTCCCTCCCGCTCGACTTCCAGTCGGCCGCCATGCCACCGAGGAAGCACGCCGCCCCATGCGCGGCGGCAACCGTGACCGGAACCGTGGCGCAGCCGAAGCATAGGAACAGAGGGCGCCGCCGTCCAAGCCACCGGGCATGTCAAATGCCGAGTGGAGGGCGGAAGTTCAGTGACGCGAGGCTGTCACCGCCGACCGGCGGAACAGGGCCATCGCCCAGAAGGCTCGCGACAACGTGGAGCGCGCGGCTGTGGCTACCTCCTCATTGGCGGACCAGGCGGGGATGATGAATCCACCCGGCAGCCATGCCCAGTACGCGCCTTGGGGACAGCAAGGCGTCGGTTCTCCGCAGCCATGGGGATCGCCCTCGCCGAGCTACGCCGACGGCGACGTGCACGGTGGGTTCAACCCAAACATTACCTTCCCCCATGGCCACCCGGCCCAGCGCACGCCCTCGCCCGCCTTCGCTGGTGTGCAGTACCCTCCATACAACTACTCGCCGCCTGTCTACGCGTCCTCACCGACGCCCCCTTTCCGCCGTGGCCCGCTGCCCTTCTCGCACCTTGGCGACACCGATGAGGCAGAAGCCGACATGGACGACATCATCACGTCAGGTTCGACCGCGGCCGCCGCGTCTCCCGGGTTTGTCACCCAGGACGAGATGGTGGATCTCGGCGGCAGCATGGACGGCGAGCTCGGCTACGTCTACGGCGAGGACGAGCAGGAGGCGCAGGAGCCGGAGGAGGAGGAGGAGGAGCAGGCGGCTGTTCCAATGAAGGGGCGCAAGAAGAAGAAGCGGGCGGCAAGGCCAGGCGAGCCGCGCATCAAGTGGACGTCCAAGGAGTAGGAATGCCTCGCCGAAGCATGGAAAGTCGTCTGCCTCGACCCGACCACCGGCACGAACCAGAGCTTCGAGACGTACTGGGACCGCATCAAGGCCGAGTTCAACGAGCGGAAGCTCATCGACCCCTACTTCAAAGGCGTCTACATGCAGCGCGGCTCCAAGGCGATGGCGAACCATTGGGGGCGTATCGAGGGGTCGTGCAAAAAATGGCATGGTATCGTCGAGGAGGTCGCGGCTCGCCCGGAGAGCAGCGCCAGCGTTGAGGATTAGGTATGCCACGCCGTTCGCCCGCCTCTCTTTGTCGTCTACGCCCGCCAACTGTTTGTTCCTCCTCGCAGTTGCTGCACATGTTCGCCCTGTATCGGTGTGACAACCGCGACGCCAACTTCAAGTACCTCCACGTTTACAAGCGCATTGATAAGTGCGAGAAGTGGGCGGAAGTCCGGCGCACCCTCGACAAGGCCAAGGAGACATACAAGCCGGACGCGCCGACTTCGGGCGCGTCAGAGGTGCGGCCGGACGGCCACAAAGGGGCCAAGAAGGGGAAACACGCCGACGCGTCTACCGCGCGAGTGCAGGAGTCCATCGAGCATTGCCTCGCCAACGCACAAGCTCGGGCCGTCCTGCATGAAGAGAAAACCGTGGCGCGGTGGTCGTCGTTGATGACGAACAGCGCCATCAAGCTCGACCTGTTCCGGACCAACGTCGCCGCGAAGAAGAGGAACACCGACCTGGCTTTTCTGATGGGCGGGGCGGACATACTCCAGAGCAACGACGAGAAGCTCAAGGCGTGGTATATGGTGGAGCGCGGCCTCATCCTGAACCAGCTACCGACGACGCCAACTCCCGCGTCCACGGCCACGCCGACGCCAAGCCCGAGTGATGACGCCACCACGACGCCGCCCAGCAGCACCGAAGCCGTGCTGACACCGCCCAGCATCGAAGGAGCTGCGACACCGCCTATCCCGCGCACGCCAACTGGGCCGACGCCTAAAGCCGACCCCGCCGAGTGATTCGTTGCGCACGTGAACTTGCGGCGCTCTATTTTTGTATGCCAGACTACATCCGATCGCCGAACTTTGACTTGTGATCGCCGGATTTGTGGCATCTTTTGTGATGAGCGGGAACGACCAAGTTCAAATTTTCCGCATCCTGGGGCCGGCGCCTGGGGCCGTGACTGGGAGCTAGGTCGTCCACAGGGGACGAGCTAGCGCCGGTTCGCCCCCAGGCCGCTCTTTTTAGGCGCCCTGGGGGCCCAACGGCTGGAGATGCTCTAACATTTATGATCAACAATAAAGCTGACATCCCCAAAATTCGGGGCCTCTGCCATTTCAGCTCATATTTACTATTCATGAGTCTTTATTAATTGATCATAAGGTCACTTGGGGGCTTCCAACTTACCGAGTTTAGCTTTAACACCCTCTTGACCAGCAAATAAATTCCATATTATGGGTTAAACCTGCCTGTATGCAAGATGCTACTCCAACAGGTGACTCGTCGTACTCTTGACAATCAATCTTTTATGACTATGAACTAGTCAAGGTTAAAATGGTGGTTTTTGTCACGTGAGAGTCGGCTTATAGAAAGCGAGGATAAACTCACATGTCTGCTTGTTGCTACTCCAATATGTGGTTCGTCGTACTCTTGACAGTCAATCTATATGACCCTGAACTAGTCAAGGTTAAAACGGCGAGATATATCACTCGAGAGCCGGCTTACGGGAGGAACGACTATCATGCTAAGCTTCATTGAAGCAAGACTCGAGCCTTAAAAGCCAGTCTTTTCTGTCGAGCCTTAAAATCCGACTTATGAATTATATTATTGTGCAAATTTACAATTTTTTCAACATCTCTGTTTGCATGGGTTATCAATTCTTGATTTTCGCAAAGGCTATAAGCCGCCGGGTTACAAAAACCCGGGTTACAATGGATACGCATTAAGCCGCCATTGGCCAAAAATTGCCAGATGTTTAATTTCGGATTTACTTGTCAGCAGACAAGGTCTTGCGATCATAAGTCGCTTACAGGAAAATTGCTGAGTCATTCTAAAACTACGGCGGATTGATAATAGTGCAATTGTGCAAAAGACAAGTATTCTTTACGACTGCATATTAAGCAAGGCAATAACATCCAACACAAATTGTTCACATACAGCTGTTTGGTGTTAAAACATGCGCGATGACACGACAATGGTAACCAAATGTTTTTAACTAAGCCTATTACAAGGCTTCAGTTGAGCCCAAAAGTTTCAAGCAAAGTTTTTAGTTGTTTTACTACTCCTTTGCGCCGGCCTCTGTACCGTCCAGGTTAGTGCTCTCCGGGTTAACACCTTGCTGATGCCCTAAAGTGGAAGTTCGTGGATCATCCTGAGCCGGCTCTTTGCCGTTTCCGGTCTGAAGATTGTCTGAGGTCCAGTCGACACCGGTTAAAGCCTCAAAGGTTGATTCATCATTGATGATAGAGGAAGGATCGATATCAGAGGCAAAAGTATGCTTACGCCTTCAAGGAGTCAGGTCTACAATGTCAAATGAAGGCGTCTTGATTCGTGTATTATTGATGTCATAAGACGGTTGGTACTTATTCAGATCCAGCTCTGTGCAAGTTGACACACCAATGGTCGCATCTCTTTGATACACTTGGCAAAATATGATGCGCTGAATGTCGACCCGTCATCGTTGTATTCCGAAAACCCGCCGGCCATTTCTTTCGGATCCATTTCTGATTGGTAAGATTTAGCCCAGCTTAGTGAAGCTATAGCTCCTGGCCAAGCGGCTGACAACTTCAGCTCTTCAATTTGTTTGGGCGTTGTTGAGAATTGATCTAACACGTCCTTTATAAGATGCGGTGGTTTATTGCCATTTGAAAAATCTACAAGAGTGCGGAGGCTTCCAGCATATATTTTTCCATCAAGGTATAGATGGCTTTCAGCTTGGGCAGCATGTTTCGCCCAAGGTTGGATCTCCTGGCACATGTCAAACATCCAAATCATTGCTACCTCTTGAGCTAGCGTTGGTTTTTCCCTTGAAGAGGAAAGGGTCATGCAGCAAAGTAGAGTAAGTATTTCCCTCAGTTTGAGAACCAAGGTATCAATCCAGTAGGAGATAACGCACAAGTCGCCAAATACCTGCACAAACAATCAAACAACTTGCACCCAATGCAATAAAGGGGTTGTCAATCCCTTCACGGTTATTTGCAAAAGTGAGATCTGATAGAGATAGATAAATTGTAAAGTAAATATATTTAGGTTTTTGGTTTATAGATTGGAAAGTAAAAGATTGCAAAATAGTAGATCGGAAACTTATAAGATGTAAAATAAACCCGGTGGCCATAGATTTCACTAGAGGCTTCTCTCATGATAGCAAATATTACGGTGGGTAACCAAATTCCTGCCAAGCAATTGATAGAAAAGTGAAAAGTTATGACGATATCTAAGGCAATGATCATGAATATAGGCATCACGTCCGTGTCAGGTAGACCGACTCATGCCTGCATCTACTACTATTACTCCGCACATCGACCAAAACGATTTTGCATCTAGAGTATTAAGTTCATAAAGAACGGAGTGATGCATTCAGTAAGATGACATGATGTAGCGGAATTAACTTAAGAAATATGATGAAAACCCCATCTTGTTATCCTGGATGGCAACAATACAATACGTGTCATGTCCCTTTCTGTCACTGGGATTGAGCACCGCAAGATTGAACCCAAAGCAAAGCACTTCTCCCATCGCAATAAAAACCAATCCAGTTGGCCAAACCAAACTGATAGTTCGAAGGGAATTACTAAGATATCAAATCATGCATATAAAAATTCAGAAAAGACTCAAATAATATTCATAGATAATCTGATCATAAATCCACAGTTCATCGGATCTTTGGCAAACACACTGCAAAAGAAGATTACATCGGATAGATCTCCAAGAACATCGAGGAGAACATGGTAGTGAGAATCAAAGAGAGAGAATAAGCCATCTAGCTACTAGCTATGGCCCCGTAGGTCTGTGGTAAACTACTCACACTTCATCGAAAGGGCAATAGGGTTGATGTAGATGCCCTCCGTGGTCGAATACCCCTCCGGCAGAGTACCGGAAAAGGCCTCCAGATGGGATCTCACGGAAACAGGAGGTTACGGCGGTGGAAAAGTGGTTTCGATGATGCCTTTAGGGTTTTTGGAATATATGAGAATATATAGGCGGAAGAAATAGGTTGGTGGACGCTCGAGGGGCTGCTACTTCTCGAGCTTGCATTGTATTCCCTCGAAGAGGAAAGGGTGATGCAACACAGTAGCGTAAGTATTTCCCTCAGTTTTTCAGAACCAAGGTATCAATCCAGTAGGAGACCACGCGTGAGTCCCTCGCACCTGCACAAACAAATAAGAACCTCGCAGCCAACACGATAAAAGGGGTAGTCAATCCCTTCCCGGTCACTTACGAAAGTGAGATCTGATAGAGATGATAAGATAATAATTTTGGTATAGAGACTGAAAGTAAAGAAAGCAAAGTAAAGCAACGGCGAAAGTAATTGGCAAGTTGACGGGAAACAAATATGGTGAAGATAAACCCGGGGGCCATAGGTTTCACTAGTGGCTTCTCTCATGATAGCAGATTTCTATGGTGGCTGAACAAATTACGGTCGAGCAATTGATAGAAAAGCGCATAGTTATGAGAATATCTAGGCATGATCATTGTATATAGGCATCACGTCCGTGACAAGTAGACCGAAACGATTATGCATCTACTACTATTACTCCACACATCGACCGCTATCCAGCATGAATCTAGAGTATTAAGTTCATAAGAACAGAGTAACGCCTTAAGCAAGATGACATGATGTAGAGGGATAAACTCAAGCAATATGATATAAACCCCATCTTTTTATCCTCGATGGCAACAATACAATGCATGCCTTGCTTCCCCTGCCGTCACTGGAAAGGACACCGCAAGATTGAACCCAAATCCAAGCACTTCTCCCATTGCAAGAACTATAGATCTAGTAGGCCAAACCAAACCGATAATTCGAAGAGACTTGAAAGGATATTATAATCATACATAAAAGATTTCAGAAAAGAATCCAATATTTTTCATAGATAATCTTGATCTTAAACCCACAATTCATCGGATCTCGACAAACACACCACAAAAAGATTACATCGAATATATTTCCTCGAAGATCGAGGAGAACTTTGTATTGAGATCCAAAGAGAGAGAAGAAGCCATCTAGCTAATAACTATGCACCTGAAGGTCTATGGTAAACTACTCACAACTCATCGGAGAGGCTATGGTGTTGATGTAGAAGCCCTCCGTGATCGATGCCCCCTCCGGCGGAGCTCCGGAACAGGCCCCAAGATGGGATCTCACAGGTACAGAAGGTTACTGCGGTGGAATTAGGGTTTTTTGGATGTCCTCGATGTTTTCAGGGTATGAGAGTATATATAGGCTGAAGAGGCACATCAGGGGAGCCAGAGGGGGCCCATGAGGGTGGGGGGCACGCCTACCCCCCTGGGCGCGCCCCCTGCCCTCGTGGCCGCCTCTCTCGCTTCCTCGCGTGTACTCCAAGTCTTCTGTGTTGATATTGTTCCAAAAATAACTGTCTCGAAGGTTTCATTCCGTTTGGACTCCGTTTGATATTCCTTTTCTATGAAACACTGAAATAGGCAAAAAAAAACAGTAATTTGCATTGGGCCTTGGGTTAGTAGGTTAGTCCCTAATATAATATAAAAGTGTATTATAAAGCCCATTAAACATCCAAAACATAATATATAATAGCATGGAACAATAAAAAATTATAGATACGTTGGAGACGTATCAAGCATCCCCAAGCTTAATTCCAGCTCGTCCGCGAGTAGGTAAATGATAAAAACAGATTTTTTGATGTGGAATGCTAACCAACATAATTCTCAATGTAATTTTCTTTATTGTGGCATGAATGTTCAGATCCGAAAGATTCAAGACAAAAGATTAATATTGAAATAAGAATAATAATACTTCAATCATACTAACAAAAAAATCATGTCTTCTCAAAATAACATGGCCAAAGAAAGTTCATCCCTACAAAGTCATATAGTTTGGCTATATTCCATCTTTGTCACACAAAATACTCAAAACATGCACAACCCCGTTTCAGCCAAGCAATTGTTTCATACTTAAATCTTTTCAAACTCTTTCAACTTTCACGCAATACAAGAGCGTGAGCCATGGATATAGCACTATCGGTGGAATAGAGTGGTGGTTGTGGAGAAGACAAAAAAGGAAGATGGTCTATCAACGGGTATGGAGATTCCCATCAATAGATATCAATGTGAGTGAGTAGGGATTGCCATGCAACGGATGCACTAGAGCTAAAAATGTATGAAAGCTCAACAAAAGAAAGTAAGTGGGTGTGCATCCAACTTGCTTGCTCATGAAGACCTAGGGCATTTGAGGAAGCCCATCATTGGAATATACAAGCCACGTTCTATAATGAAAATTCCCACTAGTATATGAAAGTGACAAAACAAGAGACTCTCTATCATGAATATCATGGTGCTACTTTGAAGCACAAGTGTGGAAAAAGATAGTAGCATTGTCCCTTTTTTTTGTTCTTTTTTTGGGGCCTTTCTTTTTTTCTTTGGCCTTTCCTTCTTTTTTTATTTTTTTATTTGGAAAAATGCTCTAATAATGATGATCGTCACACTTCTATTGATTTACAACTCGATAATACAACTTGATACTAGAACAAAGTATGACTCTATATGAATGCCTCCGGCGGTGTACCGTTGATGTGGAATGAATCAAGAGTGACATGTATGAAAAATTATGCATGGTAATATGACAATGATGAAGCGTGTCATATGAACGGAACGATGGAGAGCTGCATGGCAATATATCTCGGAATGACTATGGAAATGCCATGATAGGTAGGTATGGTGGTTGTTTTGAGGAAGGTATATGGTGGGTGTATGGTACCGGCGAAAGTTGCACGGTACAAGAGAGGATAGCAATGGTGGAAGGGTGAGAGTGCGTATAATCCAAGGAATCAACATTAGTCATAAAGAACTCACATACTTATTGCGAAAATCTACAAGTAATCAAAACAAAGTACTACATGCATGCTCCTAGGGGAAGGGTTGGTAGGAGTTAACCATCGCGCGATCCCGACCTCCACACAAAGGATGACACTCAAAGAAATACCTCATGCTTCAAATTTGTCACACAACGGTTACCATACGTGCATGCTACGGGACTTGCAAACCTCAACACAAGTATTTATCAAATTCACAACTACTCTACTAGCATGACTCTAATATCATCATCGTCATATCTCAAAACAATCATCAAGTATCAAACTTCTCATAATATTCAATGCACTTTTATATGAAAGTTTTTACTATACCCATCTTGGATGCCTATCATATTAGGACTAGTTTTATAACCAAAGCACATTACCATGCTGTTCTAAGAGACTCTCAAAAAGATATAAGTGAAGCATGAGAGATCAATAATTTCTACAAAATAAAACCACCACCGTGCTCTAAAAGATATAAGTGAAGCACTAGAACAAAACTATCTAGCTCAAAAGATATAAGTGAAGCACATAGAGTGTTCTAATAAATTCCGATTCATGTGTAACTCTCTCAAAAGGTGTGTCTATCAATGATGATTGTGGCAAACTAAAAAGCAAAGACTCAAATCATACATGATGCTCCAAGAAAAACACATATCATGTGGTGAATAAAAATATAGTCTCAAGTAAAGTTACCGATAGATGAAGACGAAAGAGGGGATGCCTTCCCGGGGCATCCCCAAGCTTAGGCTTTTGGTTATCCTTGAATTTTACCTTGGGGTGCCTTGGGCATCCCCAAGGTTAGGCTCTTGCCACTCTTTGTTCCATAGTCCATCAAATCCTTACCCAAAACTTGAAAACTTCACAACACAAAACTTAGCCAAAAATCGCATGAGCTTCGTTAGTATAAGAAAACAAACAACTACTCAAAGGTACTGTAATGAACTAATTCTTTGTTTACATTGGTGTTAAACCTACTGTATTCCAACTTCTCTATGATTTATACCCCCCGATACTACTCATAGATTCATCAAAATAAGCAAACAACACAGGAAAAACAGAATCTGTCAAAAACAAAACAGTCTGTAGCAATCTATAACTTTCAAATACTTTTGTAACTCTGAAAAATTGAGATAAATTGGTGGACGTGAGTAATTTTTCTATTAATCACCTGCCAAAAGAATCTACTAAAAAGCACTCCAGTAAAAAATGGTCTCTAATACCGTGAGCACTAAAATTTCTGTTTTTTACAGCATGATCGCATAAACTTCACACAAGTCTTCCCAAAGGTTCTACTTGGCACAAACACTAATTAAAATACAAAACCACATCTAAACAGAAGCTAGATGTAATATTTATTCCTAAACAGAAGCAAAAACAAAGAAAATAAAATTGGGTTGCCTCCCAACAAGCGCTATCGTTTAACGCCCCTAGCTAGGCACGATACAAGAATAGATCTAGGTATTGCTATATTTGGTAGGCAATCCATAAGTGGCTCTCATAATAGATTCATAAGGTAATTTGATTTTCTTTCTAGGAAAGTGTTCCATGCCTTTCCTTAACGGAAATTGGAATCTAATATTTCCTTCCTTCATATCAATAATTGTACCAATCGTTCTAAGGAAAGGTCTACCAAGAATAATGGAACATGCGGGATTGCAATCTATATCAAGAACAATGAAATCTATGGGCACAAAATTCCTACTGGCAACAATAAGAACATCATTAATCCTTCCCATAGGTTTCTTAATGGTAGAATCCGCAAGATGCAAATTTAAAGAACAATCATCAACTTAATGGAAACCTAACATATCACACAAAGTTTTTGGAATTGTGGAAACACTTGCACCCAAATCACACAAAGCAAAGCATTCATGATCTTTAATCTTAATTTTAATATTAGGTTCCCACTCATCATAAAGCTTTCTAGGGATAGAAACTTCTAATTCAAGTCTTTCTTCATAAGATTGCATTAGAGCATCAACTATGTGTTTGGTAAAAGCTTTATTTTGACTATAAGCACACGGAGAATTTAGCACGGATTGCAACAAGGAAATACAATATATTAAAGAGCAATTATCATAATTTAATCCCTTGAAATCCAAGATAGTGGGTTCATTGCTATGTAAAGTTTTGACCTCTTCAATCCCACTTTTAACAGTTTTAGCATCAAGATCTAAAACCTCCGAATCATTGGGATGCCTTTTAACTAAAGTAGACTCATTTCCAGTCCCATCTTTATCTAGATTCATACTAGAAAACAAGGATTTAATAGGATACACATCAATCACTTTGAGATCTTCATCTTTATTATCATGAAAACTAGAAGAACACGCTTTCATAAAGCAATCTATTTTAGCACGCATCCTAGTGGTTCTTTATACACATTCATCAATGGAAATTCTCATGGCTTTGAGAGACTCATTAGTATCATGCTTAGTGGGATAGATCTAAGTTTCAAAGAATCAACATCAAGAGAAATTCTATCCACATTCCTAGCCAATTCATCAACCTTAAGCAATTTTTCTTCAAGCAAAGCATTGAAATTCTTTTGTGAATTCGTAAATTCTTTAACACTAGTTTCAAAATCACAGGGCATCTTACTTAAATTTCCATAACAGTTCTTGTAGGAATTACCATAATTATTAGAGGAATTACTAGGGAAAGGCCAAAATTATTCCTACCAACAAAATTCACGTCCATAGATTCATTATTATTCTCAATCAATGTGGACAAAGGCATATCATTAGGATTAGAAGAAGCACTCTTAGTAGCAAATAATTTCATAAGTTCATCCATCTTTCCACTCAAAACACTAATCTCTTCAATAGCATGTACTTTTTTACTAGTATATCTTTCGGTGTGCCATTGAGAGTAATTAACCATAATATTATCTAGGAGTTTGATAGCTTCTCCTAAAGTGATTTCCATGAAAGTGCCCCCCGCGGCCGAATCTAAAAGATTTCTAGAAGCAAAATTCAAGCCAGCATAAAAGTTTTGTATAATCATCCATAAGTTCAAACCATGTGTAGGGCAATTACGTATCATTAATTACATTCTATCCCAAGCTTGTGCAACATGCTCATGATCTAGTGGCTTATAATTCATGATATCGTTTCTAAGAGAGATAATCTTAGTGGGAAGAAAGTACTTAGTGATAAAGGCATCTTTGCGCTTATTCCATGAATCAATATTATTTCTAGGCAAAGAGGAGAACCAAGTTTTAGCACGATATTTAAGCGAACACGGAAATAGCTTCAATTTAACAATATCATTATCCGTATCCCTCTTATTTTGCATATTGCACAAATCAACAAAGTTGTTTAGATGGGTAGCGACATCTTCACTAGGAAGGCCGGAAAATTGATCTTTCATGAGAAGATTCAACAGAGCGGCATTGATTTCACAAGATTCAGCATCGGTAATAGGAGCAATCGTCGTGCTAATAAAATCACTATTGTTGGTATTGGAGAAGTCACACAATTTGGTATTGTCTTGAACCATAGTGACAAGCAAGCAATCCAACACACAAGCAAACAAGAAGCGAGCGAACGGAAAAAGGGCGAATAAAATGGCAAGGGTGAAGTGGGGGAGACGAAAACGAGAGGCAAAAAATGTAATGCGAGGGATAAGGGTTTGTGATAGGTACTTGGTATATGACTATTGCGAAGATCTCCCCAGCAACGGCGCCAAAAATTCTTCTGGCTACTTCTCGAGCTTGCGTTGTATTCCCTCGAAGAGGAAAGGGTGATGCAGCACAGTACCATAAGTATTTCCCTCAGTTTTTGAGAACCAAGGTATCAATCCAGTAGGAGACCACGTGCGAGTCCCTCGCACCTGCACAAACAAATAAGAACCTCGCAGCCAACGCGATAAAAGGGGTTGTCAATCCCTTCCCGGTCACTTACGAAAGTGAGATCTGATAGAGATGATAAGATAATATTTTTGGTATAGAGATTGAAAGTAAAGAAAGCAAAGTAAAGCAACGGCGAAAGTAATTGGCAAGTTGACGGGAAACTAACATGATGAAGACAAACCCGGGGGCCATAGGTTTCACTAGTGGCTTCTCTCATGATAGCAGATTTCTATGGTGGGTGAACAAATTATTGTCGAGCAATTGATAGAAAATAGCATAGTTATGAGAATATCTAGGCATGATCATTGTATATAGGCATCACGTCCGTGACAAGTAGACCGAAAGGATTCTGCATCTACTACTATTACTCCACACATCGACCGCTATCCAGCATGCATCTAGAGTATTGAGTTCGTAAGAATAGAGTAACACCTTAAGCAAGATGACATGATGTAGAGGGATAAACTCAAGCAATATGATATAAACGCCATCTTTTTATCCTCAATGGCAACAATAGAATACGTGCCTTTTTGCCCCTGCTGTCACTAGGAAAGGACACCACAAGATTGAACCCAAAGCCAAGCACTTCTCCCATTGCAAGAACTATAGATCTAGTAGGCCAAACCAAACCGATAAATCAAAGAGACTTTCAAGGATATTATAATCATACATAAAAGATTTCAGAAAAGAATCCAATATTGTTCATAGATAATCTTGATCATAAACCCACAATTCATTGGATCTCGACAAACACACCGCAAAAAGATTACATCGAATAGATCTCTTCGAAGATCAAGGAGATCTTTGTATTGATATCCAAAGAGAGAGAGAAGAAGCCATCTAGCTAATAACTATGGACCCGAAGGTCTGTGGTAAACTACTCACAACTCATCGAAGAGGCTATTGTGTTGATGTAGAAGCCCTCCGTGATAGATGCCCCCTCCAGCGGAGCTCTGTAACAGGCCCCAAGATGGGATCTCACGGGTATAGAAGGTTACGGTGGTGGAATTAGGGTTTTTTGGATGTCCTTGATGTTTTCAGGGTATGAGAGTATACATAGGCTGAAGAGGCACGTCAGGGGAGTCAGAGGGGGCCCATGAGGGTGGGGGCGCGCCTCTGCCCTCGTGGTCGTCTATCTTGCTTCCTGGCGTGTACTCCAAGTCTTCTGTGTTGATATTGTTCCAAAAATAACTCTCCCGAAGGTTTCATTCCGTTTGGACTCTGTTTGATATTCCTTTTCTGCAAAACACTGAAATAGGCAAAAAAACAGTAATTTGCACTCGGCCTTGGATTAGTAGGTTAGTCCCAAATATAATATAAAAGTGTATAATAAAGCCCATTAAACATCCAAAATAGAATATATAATAGCATGGAATAATCAAAAATTATAGATACGTTGGAGACGTATGAGGGGCCCACAAGGGTGCGGGGCGCGCCGTCCGTCCTTGTGGTTGCCTCGGAGCTCCCCTGATGTGTACTCCAAGTCCTCTGGATGTCTTCTGGTCCAAGAAAAATCCTCGTAAAGTTTCGTTCCGTTTGGACTCCATTTGATATTCCTTTTCTACGAAACTCAAAAATAAGGGAAAACAGGAACTGTCACTGGGCTCTAGGTTAATAGGTTAGTCCCAAAAATAATATAAAATAGCATAATAATGCATATAAAACATCCAAAACAGATAATATAATAGCATGGAACAATCAAAAATTATAGATACGTTGGTGACGTATCAAGCATCCCAAAGCTTAATTCCTGCTCGTCCTCGAGTAGGTAAATGATAAATACATAAATTTTTGATGTGGAATGCTACCTAACATATTTATCAATGCAATTCTTCTTTAGTGTGGCATGAAAGATCAGATCCATATGTTTTAAGCAAAAGTTTATATTGACATGAGAACAATAATATTTCAAGCATACTAGATAGTAAATCATTATGCTTCAAAAATGACATGGCTAAAGAAAGTTATACCTACAAAATCATAGTCTTATTATGCTCCCTCTTCTTAACACAAGGTAATCATGCCCACCCCGGTGTTAGCCAAGCAATTGGTTCAAACTTTTTAACGTGCTTCAGCCTTTTCAACTTTTCACACAATATATGAGCGTGAGCCATGGATATAGCACTATGGGTGGAATAGAAGGTGGTAATATACAAAGTGGGGAGAAAGTCTCACATCAACTAGGAAAATAAATGGACTATGGAGATGTCCATCAATTGATATCAATGTGAGTGAGTAGGGATTGCCATGTAATGGATGCACTAGAGCTATAAGTGTATGAAAGCTCAAAAGAAAACTAGTGGGTGTGCATCAACTTGCTTGCTCATGAAGACCTCGGGCATTTGAGGAAGCCCATCGTTGGAATATACAAGCCAAGTTCTATAACGAAAATTCCCACTAGTATATGAAAGTGACAAAATATGAGACTCTCTATCATGAAGAACATGGTGCTACTCTGAAGCACAAGTGTGGAAGATAGTAACACTACAAAAAAAGACATACCGTGACATTTTGGGGCCGAACGAATTTTTTTTCTGTCATACTTATGACACTTCTATGAAAATAATTGTGAAAAAACACGGTATCATCATAGATGTGGTGGGGTCCTACTTCTATGACAAAATATCATGACAGAAAATGGGATTTTCGTCCTGGGCGGGCCGGAGACGCAGCTGCATGACATTCTTTGGGCCGTCCATGATGGAAAAAACCGTGGTAGAAGCGAGGGCGAGGAAAATATCGGGGTGTTCCCAGTTATGGTGGATGGTCGGGGCCGAGCGATGCACGTTTCTCTCGTACACGCACGCGCGTGGGTGCGAGACGTTGGGCTCTAACTAAACCCGAGCAAGGCATTGGGCTCTAACTGAACCCGAGCGATTGCACTGCAGGCTACACGTTATTGAACCCGAGCGATCGATCGATGGCTGTTAACTGAATACGATTGAGCAATTCCTTCGCTACTGCTTCTAACTGAAGCCGATCAATGTTGCCTCTGCATGAATAGTGAGCATTGCTGGGGGTTTGGATGAACAGTTCCTAGTGGTGGTGGATGAACAGGACCCTGTGGTGTTGCCTCTGGATGAATAGGACCCCGATCGATCGAGCTGGTTGGGGCTGCATGAACAGGACCTCGTGGAGGGCTGAATGAACATGACCACCCCGTGGAGGGCTGGATGAACAGTAGACGGTGGAGGGCTGGATGAACAGTAGCCCGTGGAGGGGTGGTTGAACATGAGCCCGTGGAAAGGGCTAGTTGAACAGTAGCCGATGGAGTAGCGCGCGGTGGAGGCTGAACAGTCGCAGGTGGAGGCAGGAGGAGGTCGACGGTGGATGAACAGTAGCCCATGGAGGCTGGAGGGGGTCGATAGTGGAGATGAACAATATCTCGTGGAGTCCCATTTTGCGGTACGCCACACCCCTGCTGATGAACAGCACCCCCGTTTCGACCGTAGCGCTCCAACACAAGTCCGTTTCCTCCATTTTGCGGTACGCCACACCCCTCCCGATCAACAGCACCCCCATTTCGACCGTAGGAGGTCCGTTTCCTCCGCTTTGCGGTACGCGAGACCCCTCCCGATGAACAGGATCTCGTTTCGGCCATGGCCGGTCGAACACAAGGCTGTTTCCTACGTTCTGCGGTACGCCAGGCCTCGTTTCCATCGGCTGTTCCGTCCAAGCCGGTTGGCTCCCTGATGGCTTCTCGCCCCTCGTTGGTTACCCTAAGTGGAAGGTTTGAGATGCAGTGTATCGGTAGTTTTCCCTTGGCAATACCAAGGATCGATTTCCCTGAGACTCCCAGTTTCAACAAGAAGGTGTCAACTGCTAACGGCGCCAGATATTAGCAATCAACGTGGACCTGCACACAGATACAAATAACTTTGCTCCCAACGAGTACAGAGAGGTTGTCAATCCCTCCGGCCTTGTAGTTTACAAAGGATCAAAAGCAAGTGATAATAGTGATAGGTACAATTGCAATAGTAAGTAAAAAAGCGGAAAAGTAAATAGCGGATGTGATCAATGATGGTAATATGGACCGGAGTCTCATGATGTTCACTAGTGATGTCTCTCTCCCAAAAGACGATAAAACAGCTATGTGAGGTAAACAAATTACAGCTGGGCAATTGACAGGACCATGTGCGCAAACCAATGCTGACTAAGTTGCAAGAAAGGTAGAGGTTCAAAGCATGGGCGGTACGCCGAGGTAAGTAGACCGAAATCCATCTGCATCTACTACTAATCATCCACCTTGAGATATCTATTCAGAACATCTCGCTGGTATTAAGTTGCGAGTCCCACC
This sequence comes from Secale cereale, assembly GCA_902687465.1. Lineage (NCBI taxonomy): Eukaryota > Viridiplantae > Streptophyta > Magnoliopsida > Poales > Poaceae > Secale > Secale cereale. Next base: position 644,750,833 of record LR738715.1, read on the forward strand.
CATAGTGTAAACTCAAAGCAACAGACAACTGCATTAAAAGAACTTTGCGTAAAGTAAACAATCCTTGCACCCGCGGGCACAAGCACCGTTGTTTTCCCCCTTGTGGCAACATCACATCCCCTAGACTCATGTTTCTGTCACTCAAGCTAGTCATCGAGGGGCATGAACCCACAATCAAGCATAACGTTCCCTCTTGGAGTCACTACCTACTACTTGGCCAAAGCAATACATAACAACGGAGAACATGCAAGAATTACTTACGAACATAAATATAAAAGAGGTGAATCAAATATATTACTCAAACACAATCTGAACATAATCTCATAATCCATCGGATCCCAGCAAACTCATCATAGCAACAGCATAAGGATTACATATGTGCCTCGATCATGTAGGGCAGCTCACGAGGACTAATTAGTGAAGCACAAGAACGGGAGGAGAACATCACATAGCTACTGGTCATGGACCCATGGTCCAAGGGAGACTACTCACAACTCATCCGGGAGGCGTCCATGGTGGTGGAGAAGCTCCCGGTGGTGATCCTCCCCTCCGGCAGGGTGCCGGGAAGGGTTCTCCTGGTGCTCCCGATCTTGGAAGCGGCAGCAGCGGTGGAATAGAGATGAGATCGCGAAAAAGGGTTTCCGTCTCGAGGGTTTTGGGAGTCGGTCTAAATATATGCCAAAGGGGGGCACCAGACGAGGCTCGGGGGGCCCAGGCGCCCCCCCCCCCAGCGCGGCCCAGGGGGGCGCGCCACCAGGGCGCCTGGAGCCCTAGTGCCCCCCCCCCGGTTGTACTTTGGCTACCGGGAACCTTCTGGAACGCTGATTTTTTATATAATTTTTCCGGGATTTTTCTGGCAGTTCTCGTAATGGGAAAAACTGAAATACAAAAATAGCAGAAAACAGAAACTGGCACTGGGGTGCACTGAGTTAATAGGTTAGTCCAAATATGATCAAAAGTGTATGGAAGTGTATAAATATCATAGCAATATCACCCAAAAGAGGCATGGAGCAAGCAGAAATTATAGATACGTTTTGGACGTATCAACATCCCCAAGCTTAATTCATGCTCGTCCTCGAGTAGGTAAATGATAACAAGAATAATTTCTGTGGTGACATGCTATTAACCATATAGGACTTTTTCATAGTCAGATGACAAAAGCTTACTGAGACAATGAATCTATAGTAATTAAGTTGCCTCATGAGGAAATCACAAAGAACTGAAAGTTTTACAATATGATACTGAAACATCAAATAGATTTGTAATGAACATGGTGTGCAAATATGATAAAGTGATATCTCGCTTGCCCCCTTTAGTGAAGCAAAACATAAATGCAGGGGCACCTCCAAGGTTTAAGTGATGACTAGATACAATGATTTCAAAATAAACGATATCGCAATCATGCAAAAGACAATGCTACTTTGGGACAATGCACATTACACTCAGAATGACAATCATGCTCTCAGTAGTTGGTGCTTTAAAAGAAGGTGGAGACTCTCGAACCGTGGCTTTTGTTGGCAAGGTTGAAAACCCGTAGTCGGAAACAAAGACAAAACATGTACCAGAGCTCTTGGTTTTAAAACAGAGGTAATAATTTTTTTTAGATCATGCATGTTTCGTCAACGAATGCTAGCAGATAACTCAATCACTTCTTGAGATGGACAAGTTTCGAGGAACGGCTCCCGAATGAGGACGATCACATACTCTTAATCTCCTTTGTTTATCACTACCAAAGTTTTCTGATTTCTCATGAACAAAGCGTGAAGGAGGGTTTGTTTGTTATATTAATTTTGAGCCGGGCGCACTCAATGTCAGTTCCTTCTCGTATTATGGGTTTGCACATTATACATGCAATCCTGGGGTGAAGCTTGTCCAACTTAAAAAGATTATGAATTAACTACTACTTCCTCATGGACTTACAACAGAGGCACAAAATAGGAATGCTTTTCTTTGAATAATTTCGAGATGGTACATGCAAGTCTCCGTTAGGAATGGCAGGTAAATACCATGTAGGAAGGTATGGTGGACTCATATGGAGTAACTGGTATAAAAGAATGTGGATGCACAAGCAGTCAGTCCGCTTAGTACAGGTGGAGGTTAGCAAAAGACTGGGAGCGACCAACTAAGAGAGCAATGACGGTCATAATCATGCAGAGCGACAAAGCAACATTGAATCAGGCATGGAAGTTATATCGCTACTCAGAAACAAAAGATCATCAAGGCTTGACAGACTTTCTTTACAGTCTTAAATATGCGTGAGCATACGCCAAGTCAATCAAAATAAATTCTCGAAGGAAGATATTACTAAACCATACCACATCATAGGCAAACAAATCATGTTGGTACTCCAATAACACATTGGGAACCCCCCAGCTATTTGAGACTAACCATAAGAAAACATGAACTACTAAGCGCCATTATGCACGTAGCATCTTTATCATAGACATATCAACCAATGCAACGGAAGAAAACTCTCTTAATAAGATAAGCATGATAAATAAAGAGAGTTCAAGCAACCAACTAAACAAAAGCTCTTTAAAAAGATAAGCATGAATACTAAGAGCTAAGCATGATAGTAGCTATTAAAAGACAAAGAACACACACAGCAAGGATAGACATGAAAATTCTATGTTATGTTCTAGGTAGAAGTGGAGCGTGTTTCTCTCCCACATAAAGAAAGCTGAGTTCCGACTCGTTATGAAAAGCTAAAAGAAAACTAAAAGGAAAACTAAAAGCAAGACGCTCCAAGCATAGCACATAACACATGAAGTGATTAAAATATAGTGGAACGAAAGACGAACTGATAATGTTGATGGAGAAGGGGATGCACGGGGGCATCCCCAAGCTTAGATGCTTGAGTCTCCTTGAATATTTCTTGGGGTGCATGGGGGCATCCCCAAGCTTGAGCGTTTGACACTCCTGAATCTTTTTATCATCTTCCCTCGCACACTTGAAAACTCCCTTCATACATAACTCATCATAATCTGATTAGCGAGGTTAGTACCCATAATAAAATAATTGTTCCTTGCTGGAAATAAAGATATTCTTGAAGTTCTACTGTTTCTCAAGATTGCCAAAAGGTTTTTGCAAAGAAAAAGCAAGCTCTAGGTTTGCAAAATGAAAGAAAGGCAAAACAGGACAGAATCTGTGAAAAACAGAACAGCAGGTAGTAAATGATTTTTCCGGGGCACTTCTGCAACTCTAATAAAAAACTCAAAACAGACGCACGAAAGACAATTATATAGAGCACGCTGTCGAAAAAATTCAGACCAAAAAGACGAACTGGTGATTTTATACGAATTTTTCTATCCAAGGACAGAATCTGTTTCTCGGACAGCACGTCACAACTTTTGAACTTTCTTGCAATCAGAGGCTATACTTGGCACAAAATTGAAAAGCAAAGATACAATGATGATGCTACAGTAGTAACAACATCAAGACACAACAAAAGCAAAATAAAATTTATTCATTGGGCTGCCTCCCAAAAGCGCTTTCTTTTATGCCTTTAAGCTAGACATAATGCATAGAGATCAAGTTGTATCAATTGAACCATCATAAAGATCATCAAAAAGCTCTTTAATAATAGAACTAGTCTTAAGAGGACTTTCAAATAAAGGCCTCATAGAGATACTTCTAGGGAGAAGACCAAAAGGATAAAAGTCAAGGGAAGATTCTTTTATAAATTCATCAAAGAGAGGTGTTTCTTCCAAAGTCTTTACAGTTTCAACCCCTTTGGCAATTGATGGATTACTTTTAGAATGGGGAGCCTTTGGAACGTGAACGAATTTAGGCTCCCTCTTTGCCGGAGTTTCTACCTTTTTGGTTTTGATTGAGGAGAAAGTAGTTCCTAGAGTATCAAAGATTTCCTCAATCTTGTCTATCCTAGAAGAGTCCAAGTCATGGAATTTGACGGTCTCCAAAGTTTTGAAAATTTTATGCATGGAGCTATCAAGCCTATTCAAATTCCCTTGGATCTTACGATCCAACTCATTTATCTTATTAATGCTTGGCATCTCTAGCTCTATTTTTTCAAGTTTTTTCATAATGTGAGCTAGGGTGATGTCCTCTTGAATGCTAACAACAGGGGGATTCCCAACAAGATTTTCAATAATACTAAGAGACTCCCAAACTGGGGCTTCTAGGAAATTCCCATTGATAGCAGTATCTAGAATAAACCTATTCCAAGAAGTAATTCCAACATAAAAATTTCTAAGCAGGATAGTAGTAGGTTGCTTCTTGGTGGCTCTTTTTTGAGAATCATTAATTCTATACCAAGCATCTTTCAGACTTTCCCCACCTCTTTGTTTAAAGGTGAGAACTTCTGCCTCGTCAAAGACAAAAGGACCCGACATAATGACAACTAAAGAATGAGATAACTATTTTTGTGATTTTCGATAAAAGATGCTAAAGCAAAACTGAAAGGTAAACTAACAAGACTAAGAAGCAAAGGTAAAAGATAGCGTGCAACTCCCCTATCCTGAAGAGTGGAGTCCCCGGCAACGGCGCCAGAAAACTTTGCTTGATGGCTTCTCGCCCCTCATTGGTTACCCCAAGTGGAAGGTTTGAGATGCAGTGTAGCGGAAGTTTTCCATTGGCAATACCAAGGATCGATTTCCCTGAGACTCCCAGTTTCAACAAGAAGGTGTCAACTGCTAACGGCGCCAGATATTAGCAATCAACGTGGACCTGCACACAGATACAAATAACTTTGCTCCCAACGAGTACAGAGAGGTTGTCAATCCCTCCGGCCTTGTAGTTTACAAAGGATCAAACGCAAGTGATAATAGTGATAGGTATAATTGCAATAGTAAGTAAAAAAGCGGAAAAGTAAATAGCGGATGTGATCACTGATGGTAATTTATGACCGGAGTCTCATGATGTTCACTAGTGATGTCTCTCTCCCAAAAGACGATAAAACAGCAATGTGAGGTAAACGAATTACAGCTGGGCAATTGACAGGACCATGTGCGCAAACCAATGCTGACTAAGTTGCAAGAAAGGTAGAGGTTCAAAGCATGGGCGGTACGCCGAGGTAAGTAGACCAAAATCCATCTGCATCTACTACTAATCATCCAACTTGAGATATCTATCCAGAACATCTCGCTGGTATTAAGTTGCGAGTCCCACCCATAGTGTAAACTCAAAGCAACAGACAACTGCATTAAAAGAACTTTGCGTAAAGTAAACAATCCTTGCACCCGCGGGCACAAGCACCGTTGTTTTCCCCCTTGTGGCAACAACACATCCCCTAGACTCATGTTTCTGTCACTCAAGCTAGTCATCGAGGGGCATGAACCCACAATCAAGCATAACGTTCCCTCTTGGAGTCACTACCTACTACTTGGCCAAAGCAATAAATAACAACGGAGAACATGCAAGAATTACTTATGAACATAAATATAAAAGAGGTGAATCAAATATATTACTCAAACACAATCTGAACATAATCTCATAATCCATCGGATCCCAGCAAACTCATCATAGCAACAGCATAAGGATTACATATGTGCCTCGATCATGTAGGGCAGCTCACGAGGACTAATTAGTGAAGCACAAGAACGGGAGGAGAACATCACATAGCTACTGGTCATGGACCCATGGTCCAAGGGAGACTACTCACAACTCATCCGGGAGGCGTCCATGGTGGTGGAGAAGCTCCCGGTGGTGATCCTCCCCTCCGGCAGGGTGCCGGGAACGGTTCTCCTGGTGCACCCGATCTTGGAAGCGGCGGCGGCGGCGGAACAGAGATGAGATCGCGAAAAAGGGTTTCCGTCTCGAGGGTTTTGGGAGACGGTCTAAATATATGCCAAAGGGGGGCACCAGACGAGGCTCGGGGGGCCCAGGCGCCCCCCCCCCCCG
>LR738715.1:644756702-644931347 GCA_902687465.1 Secale cereale
GCGCCACCAGGGCGCCTGGAGCCCTGGTGCCCCCCCCCCCCGGCTGTACTTTGGCTACCGGGAACCTTCTGGAACGCTGATTTTTTATATAATTTTTCCGGGATTTTTCTGGCAGTTCTCGTAATGGGAAAAACTGAAATACAAAAACAGCAGAAAACAGAAACTGGCACTGGGGTGCACTGAGTTAATAGGTTAGTCCAAATATGATCAAAAGTGTATGGAAGTGTATAAATATCATAGCAATATCACCCAAAAGAGGCATGGAGCAAGCAGAAATTATAGATACGTTTTGGACGTATCACTCCCACGCGTTCCGTTGCCTCCCAATGAACACTACGCATTCCGTTGCCTCCCATGAACACGACGACGACGCAGTTTCTCCGTTCCAACCCAGCCATGTACACGAGCCCTGGCCGTACGTATGCGCGAGTAGGCGTTCGAGACCCTGCCCGTATGTACATACGTGGCCGTATTTTCTTTCTTGCACACTGGCCTCTATACGTACGTGTACATACTACGTGCGCGCCTCTACTATGACATGTGCGCGCCTCTACATCGACCAGTATGTACGTACACATTCGCGACCAGAATGAAAACGCAACATACGCTTCGACCAGGTGGATCCCGAATGTCACACACTTCCTTGCGTGCGAAGATGTAGCTGGTGGGTTCCGGCAGTCAGGGGGGCAAATCGTTTTTTTTTTGCCCGGACGTACTACCTTGCGTGGGAAGATGTAGCTGGTGGGTCCCAGCAGTAAGGGGAAATGTTTTTTCGCGAAATACGATGGCCCGTCCGGTGGGTCCCCGCTGTCAGGTGGAGGAATAATTATTTTGCGCATAATAAGGAGGCACTTCCTTGCTGCGGCCGTGGACCCAGCTGTCAGCCTCTCCACGTACAGTACTCTTCCGATGGAAGTCGCTCCTTGACCACGTTGACCATGCCGCGCCGAGAGCACCAGGGCGATGGACAACGGTGAGGCCTAGGAAGGGGACAACGCAGAGCCGGGGAAGACACGGCAGTGGAAGCCCGCGCGGAGAGGAGTACGAGCGTTCACTGGTTCGGCTGCGGTGTGAGGCTGCCATGGCCGCTGGGCCTGGCCAGTGGTGGGAATAGTAGGGGGCGGTGAGGCCTCCGCGGAAGCATAGCCGGCCACGGGAGGCAGGAGCATGCAGCACGACCAGCGCTGCATTGGGCGGCTGGAGCAACAAGACCAGAGGTTGAAGAAGTACTACGGCCGTTGGATGGACATTGTACAATCACTGGAGCTAGAATCGTTCATATTGACTAAGTTGACAAAGCACTCCGTCCCCGTCAACTTAGTAGGCCCACAAGTCAGCCACCCACCAAGGTGGGTCCCAACTAGCAGGGGGAGTATTCATTTTTTTGTGCGTAATAAGGAGGCACTTCCGGTGGGTCCGAGCTGATAGCGGGGCGAACGTTTTTTTTTCGCGAAATATGGTGGCCCGTCCGATAGGTCCCAGCAGTCAGGGGGAAACATTTTTTTCGTCAAATACGATGGCCCGTCCGGTGGGTCCCTGCTGTCAGGTGGAGGAATAATTATTTTCCACGTAATAAGGAGGCACTTCCTTGCGGCTATCGTGGACCCAGTTGTCAGCCTCTCCACGTACAGTACTCTTCCCATGGAAGTCGTTCCTTGACCACGTTGACCATGCCGCACCGAGAGCACCAGGGCGGTGGAAGGCGGCGAGGCCTGGGAAGGGGACGATGCGGAGCCGGAGAAGACGCGGAAGTGGAAGCCCGCACGGAGAGGAGTACGAGGGTTCACTGGTTCGGCTGCGGTGTGAGGCTGTCGTCGCCGCAGGGCCTGGTCAGCGGTGGGAATAGTAGGGGGCGGTGAGGCCTCCGCGGCATCGCAGCCATCCACGAGAGGCAGGAGCACGAGGCACGACCGGCGCTGGTTTGGGCGGCTGGAGCAAGAAGACCAGAGGTTGAAGAAGCACTACGGCCGTAGGATGGACATTTTACGGTCAATGGAGCTAGAATCGTGCATATTGACTAAGTTGACAAAGCCCTCCATCCCCGTCAACTTAGTAGGCCCGCAAGTCAGCCTCCCACTATACTGGGTCCCAGCTAGCAGGGGGAGTATTCATTTTTTTGTGCATAATAAGGAGGCACTTCCGGTGGGTCCGAGCTTACAGCGGGGGGAACGTTTTTTCGCGAAATACGGTGTCCCGTCCGGTGGGTCCCAGCAGTCAGGGTGGAAACGTTTTTCACCAAATACGGTGGCCCGTCCGGTGGGTCCCTGCTGTCAGGTGGAGGAATAATTATTTTTCGCGTAATAAGGAGGCACTTCCTTGCGGCTGCCGTGGACCCAGCTGTCAGCCTCTCCATGTACAGTACTCTTTTGATGGAAGTCGTTCCTTGACCATGCCGCGCCGAGAGCACCATGGCGGTGGGTGATGGTGAGGCCTAGGAAGCGAACGACATGGAGGCAGGGAAGACCCGGCAGTTGTTTACCACGCGAAGGGGAGTACGACTATACGAGGGTTTACTGGTTCGTCTGCCGTCGCCGGAGAATAACAGCAGGTGTGGGTGAGTAGAGGGATGGCTAGGCCAGCGATGGGAGTACGGTGGGGCGGTGTGGCCTGCGCGGCAGCACAGCTGGCCGCGGGGAGAAGGGAGCAGGCAGTACTATCAGCGCTTGTTTGAGCGGCTGGAGCAGGAAGAGCAGAGATTGAAGAAGCACGGCGGCCGTTGGATGGACATCCAACAGTCACTGCTTATGCGTCAACCTTTTTTTAGGAAGGCCTCAAATCTGTGGAAAACATCATGCATCCCATCTTCCATTATTTCTAATAATTTACAGTCCATTTGCTAATTCTTAAGGTTTTTTTTGGAGCCCATATTCTTTTTGTTAGCATTATAGCCCATATTGTGGCCACGGTTAAAAAATTATATGAAATTTTGCATATTCCGGTGCGGTCCGAACTGTTTTTAATCCCGAAATTTTGAGTCACATTCAAACTGATTTTAAAAATAAATTTATATCAATATAAAATCCAACAAATTGTCCACGCATAAAAATCAATGCAATTTAAAATCTCGAAATGAAAAAAAAAGATATTTGAAACTAATTGTCGGTTTGATGTATTTTAAAAATGTACTGCCCATTTCTCATTACCGATAGGCCATTTTCTCGGCAAGGCAAATGAAGCTCTCCTCGTCTTGAAAGATTTGCAGCCCAACAGACCCAACAAAGCGGCTTACTTGGCAAATCACAAAAAAACTGGGTTGTGGCCATGGACCCAGCTATCACCCTCTCCACGTATAGTACTCTTCCGATGGAAGTCGGTCATTGACCACATTGACCACGCCGCGCCGAGAGCACCAAGGCGGTGGACGACGGTGAGGCCTAGGAAGGGGACAACACGGAGCCGGGGAAGACGCGGCAGTGGATGCCCACGCGGAGAGGAGTATGAGGGTTCACTGGTTCAGTTGCGGTGTGAGGCTGCTATCGCCGCAGAATCACAGGGGGTGTGGGTGAGTAGAGGGATGCCTTGGCCAGCGGTGGGAGTAGTAGGGGGCGGTGAGGCCTCCGCGGCATCACAGCCGGCCACGGGAGGCAGGAGCACGCGGCACGACTGGCGCTGGTTTGGGCGGCTGGAGCAAGAAGACCAGAGGTTGAAGAAGCACTACTGCCGTTGGATGAACATCGTACGGTAACTAGAGCTAGATATTGACTAAGTTGACAAAGCCCTCCGTCCCCGTCAACTTGGTAGGCCCACAAGTCAGCCTCCCATGATGCTGGGTTCCAGCTGGCAGGGGGAGTGTTCTTTTTTTGTGCGTAATAAGGAGGCACTTCCTTGTGTGCGAAGATAGCTGGTGGGTCTGACCTGTCAGTGGGGTGCATGTTTTTTTTTTGCAAAATACAGAGGCCCTTTCGATGGGTCCCAGATGCCAGGTGGACGAATCAAAGACTGGAGAAGGCGTACAGAACAAGCTAGTGTACCAGTAAAGAGACGTTGCTGAGTTTTAGAAAAAAAAGAGACGTGCTCCTGTAGCTGGTTCGAATCCAAACCTAGACTATGACTATTTATGGTGATATGCTACTCTGCAAGTAATGAATCTGACATATCCAACGTTCGCTTCTCCTCTTCTTTACTTACTCCGCCTAGCATCAGAAGCTCTGGCCGCAGCAACCATATCCGCTCGCTGCTCATCCACCTGCTCTTCAGCAGGCAACAACCAAATATGCGCCAAGTCGCCACCCGTACCATCGCCTGTGGGTCTCATAACACCCCCGCCGGCACGCGCACCGCAACCAGTTGCTCATCGCAACCCGCTGCTGTTGGTGTGGTGCCACTGCTGCAAATCACGCAGAGTCATACGTCGCGTCTCAACCACAATCCTCAACCCTGGCCGAGTCTTCTACAAATGCCCGAATCATGGGGTAATAATATGTTTAAGTGTTGTTCTGCTACTTTCAGTTGCTGATTTTTTAATAGTTTGATTGATGATCTTCCAATTTGATTCGTGCAAAAAATGGAAGATTCATGTGATTTGTATTTCTCGGAAGTTGCTGATGTGGGGGAGTGCAACTGCGCTGATTATTTGGTTAGCCGAGGAATCCAAATACTAGCAGGTTGGGGTGTTGGACAAGTAACTGAAGGAATGGCAGAAGAGGAAGATGCAGAGCGGAAGGTTAAAGATGTAGTTCCTCTGATCATGGCCAAGCAACAGCTGTTGAACGGCCTTGACAGCAATGAGGAGATGAAAGAGCTTGTGAAGATAATGGGCAAAATCGATGTGCTCTGTAGGATGATTGTCTCTTTATTTGAAGTGTATGTAGCAGTCATGATGTATTGAGTGGCTATGACATGAGCACTTTGCTGAAACTAGTAATGAATGAAACATGTGTAGCAGGCTGGGCGTAGTGTTGTGAACATCTAATGATTTCTACTAATGGAAATCAGGGGGTATCCCCTTTTGCTCATAAATAAATAAATAGCAGAGGCCCTTTTGGTAATAAATAAATTAATTAGCAGAGGCCCTGTCGGGTCAGATTTGTTCTCATTCGAAGACGTTGAGTAAATTGCAGTCCAACATCAAACTATGTCATGAAATTCAAGTTTCACAGCCAAATATGAGCTCAACTAAACAACAATGTCATCATGCTTTAGTCATCATACAATCTCCAAACACAAATCAGCATACATAACAAGTGATGTTCTCACAGGAAAATACTAAACAACATGTTCATCAGGTTTCAGTTGTCATAGCAAACACAATTTCACATAGTAGATAAAAAATGTCTTCTGACAGGCAAATACGACAAAAGCAATGTAATCATCCTCCTCAGCAGCAGCGTCAACATCTTCGCCATGTGTATCAGTCTGAATCATAATTCCCCACGGTGTCATCTTCTTCTTCGTCCTCAACGTCCTCGAACGTTGGCTTCTTCTTCATCAATTCTTGTACGTCCACAACATGACAGGCAATCTTTTCGCCGGTGTCATTGATGTGATGGTTCTCAAAGATATTAGGAACGTCTGTGTTATCTTGTACATCAGGAGCAGTGTAAGCATCATCTTGTTGCGCAACTTCATTAAACGAATTCCTCTGCTCAAACCTTCGCAATACTCTCCAGTCATCACTACGTGCAAATGTGTCTTCCAAGAAAAATATCTTTGTTGCTTGATTTGCCAAAATAAAAGGTTCGTTGGTCTGGTACGCTGCCTTGACATTGATGGATTTGAAATAATCATCAGCTCTGGGTTTTGCGAACCTGAAAAACAGGTTATACCAACGACAGCACAACAGAACGACACACTGATGATCCTCGAAACTGGAGATATACTGCAACTGAACAATGTCTATTATGTTAGCATACATTTCACTTGTCTCTTTGTCATACGTATCTGTGCTCATGATGGCACTGTTTTGTGTCTTCCTACCTTCGTCTCGTGCAAGGGTGTGTAGCCAAGGTTTTAAATAGCGGATAGCGGGGTGATAGCGGATTGAGGTCAGCGTAGCGGAATGCGGATAGCGGATGATATTGCGGACGCTATGTCCGCATAGCGGATTTATAAAAGCAGTTGCAGATTTGAGATTGTTATGGTTATTTCTAAGTCATTGACAACAATATGACACTTGAAATTTAAATCTTGTATGACACAGTCCTTACAATATGACAATATGACAGAATCCTTCCTCGGTCCAGCCAAGTGCTTGTTAAATCTTGTAATGCCACCATTGTATAAGTTCAAGCAATATTTGCATCCAACTCTGTTCTTCGTCCTGAACTCATCTATAATTGGTAAAGCATGATCCCAGGCTGGATCTTTCTTTGTTCTCCCAGTTGTGGTTGCAGAGGAAGCCCCAGATCCTACTAAAGACATTGTGCTAGTAGCCTACTACTGCAGAAAAAATAAACAAACATAAGCTCTTTGACTCATTTACAAGTGCAGATAGTTGATTTGTTTAATTCATAAATTACCAGTAAATTGTACTTTGACTGAATTACAAGTGCAGAAATAAACAAAACATTAGTTCTTTGACTCTACTTTGCAAGTTCATCAGTACAAATTTAATTTGTAGAACAAAATTTAACAATATAAGCAAAAAGCAGAGATAGTACTTTGCAAGTTCATCGGTACAAACTGAATTTGTAGAGCAAAAATTAATAATATAAACAAAAGGCTGATACTGTGCAAGCTTATTAGTGCAAACTGCATTTCTAAACAAAATTATAAACAAAGGTAGAGACTGTACCGTGTAAGTTTATCACTATAAGCTAAATTTATAAACATAATTTAACAGTACAGACAAAATCCAGATGCTATGTACTGAGTATTGTGCTAGTTTATCAGTGGAAACTGAATTTTGGTCAGTGATGCATTGTGGGCTTGTTCTAGCCGGGGATAACTGAGCATTGAGCTTCTACAAAGAAAAAGCAGAGACTATGTACTATGTACTGAGTACTGACCACTAACGTACTGTTCTATGGTCTTAGCATCGATTACTACTAGGTTGTGCATCGACCAGCACAAATGAAAAATAGAGAAAGCATCAGTACGTACCTTGAGTCCTTGACCTTGACTCCTTGAGGTGAGCTGCCGGACTGACGGAGGAGCATCTGGGAAGCAGAGCAGCTAGATTGGTACTCGAGTAGTAGCCAGTAGGGCTTGGCCGTACGGGATCTGGTCATCGAGCAGGAAGCCGGTAAAGAGACATGGGTAGAGCCGCACAGGAGTGTTGAACTTGAGCCTTGAGGGTCGCCGTCCAGACTTCCTATGTTGGCCCGCCGACCAGGGAAGTGCGTCGAGCAGGAAGTGACCGCCATGCTGCCTCGACGAACAGGAAGGGAGCGGGGGTAGGGGAGTTGCGCCGCCGGCCGCCCGCGATCTATCCGCTGCCTCTCCGTCCGGCATTTGGCTTCAGCCGTGCCGCCTCTAGGGAGGATCCAGCCGCCAGCCGAAGAGAAGGGGAGCGGATGAGAGCAGTGCGTCGTTTTAGGGTTGACCGGTTGGGTGCGTCATATTTATACATGTTACAGTTTCTTCAGCAGTCCCGCTACGACCACAACAAACGCTACCTAGACTTCGCTATTGCGCTCTGACAACCGCTATATCGGTCGCATCATGCCAATCCCGCTATTTCCTAGCGCAGCGTTTGACATGTAGCGGCTGGGGCGCGCTACCGGTATTGCGGCCGCAATAGCGTTCATAGCGGCCGCTATTTAAAACATTGGTTGTAGCGCACATATCCAACAACGCAAGATTCATAATGTCTTACCCGAGTATCTGGACCCATTGCTAGTGAGTAAAGGGCATCATCAACTACCTGCCCATCCTCCCGCATCTTCTTAACCTATGGTTAGAAAATAGACAAGTTGATCATCTCATGTACTCAATATATTAAAAAAACTGACAGTGCAATTCAAAAGCTTACATGGCTCTTGAACCATTTCGCAAATCCTGCCATAACCAGTTTGTCAATGTTTCTTGGATTTTGCGGCAGTAACTGATTTTTGTAGATGTTGCACAACATAGTGATCGCGTCAAACATCTAATTATATAAGAATGTGCTGCAAGTTTGGAAGATTACGATGTATAAGTTGCAGTACTTAGCACTTACTTGATATAAGGTAGTATCTCAGGACAGTTATTCAACACATACCAAACCATTTTGTACAAATCTTTAGGTTTGTCCTCTTGTCGACTCTTCCCTGTAACTCGAACAGAATAATCGAAAACATTGAGCCCGGGATTGTCTTCCTCCACCTCTTTGCTAAGTTGATCAGCTATTTCAATGTATTTTGAGCAGAATGTCAACGCTTCTGTAGCAATGTAGGCCTCTGCAATGGAACCCTCGGGTCTAGCTCTGTTCCTAACATAGCCTTTGAAAGTGCCTAGCCGCTTTTGAATAGGGTACAGCCAGCCATACTGTACTGGACCTCTAAGTAGTGCCTCATCAGGTAGATGAACAGCCAAATGCACCATCACATCAAAGAAGGCTGGAGGATATATCTTCTCAAGGTCGCATAGGATAGTTGGTATCATTTTTGTAAGATGCTCCAAAGCATCTATCCTGATATTTCTACTGCAGAGTTCCCTGAAGAATTGTCCCAACTCTACAATTGCTCTGTATAAGTCAGGGCGGCCCAATTCTCTAAGGATAACAGGTAAAACCCTTTGAAGTAGGACGTGGCAGTCGTGAGTTTTCAACCCTTGTACCTTGTTTCCATCTGCACTGACTCTCCTTTCAGGTTTGGAAGCAAATCCATGTGGGAATCTCACATGTGAGAGGACCTCGCAGAATTCTTTCCTTTTTACCTTGTCCAAGACGTACACAGCTGGTGCCATATCCCGTGGTTTACCTTCATCTTGCACCTGCAAATCCTGTCTGATACCCAGGTGTGTCAAATCAATCCTAGATTTTAAGGTATCTTTTGTCTTCCCTTCAATATTAAGAAGTGTGTCGATAATGTTGTCACATATACTTTTCTCGATGTCCATCACATCAACATTATGCCGCATATCCAAATCTTTCCAATACTCCAAGTACCACAAAGTGGACATGCGGGTAAACAATAATCTCTTTTCTGCCCTGCCACGCTTCCTTTTCCCGCTACCATTATCAGGATGGTTTCCTAGTGTAATATGCCTGACCTTCTCTAATTCCACTTGCAACTCATCGGCGGTGAGCCTCTTTGGCACATCACGGTATTCATGCTTGGCATTGAACACATGTCTTCGGTATTTTCTAGGATGCGGCTTGTCCTTGGCAAGGAAACGGCGGTGTCCAATGTAATAGATCTTGCTAAGTATTGCGTATGACAGCGGATTCCTGTCACAGCGAACACATGCATTGTAACCATGTGTCGTTCGCCCTGACATAGTGCCCAAAGCTGGATAATCATGGGTGCACCAAATTATAATAGCACGCAGAAAGAAATCAGCTGGTGGGCTGCTATATAGGTCTCAAGTGAGAACACCCCTCCATAGCTGTTGAAGTTCCTCCACAAGAGGCTCCATGAACAAATCAAAATCCTTTCCAGGACTTTTTGGACCTGGAATCAGCAAGGCCATCATGTAGACTGATTCTTTGGTGCAGACATTTGGAGGCATGTTGTAAGGGATAACAAGCACTGGCCGCATGCTATATGTGGCGCTCTGGTGGCCAAATGGGTTAAATCCATCTGAAGTTAAGCCAAGTCTAATGTTTCTCGGGTCAGCAGCAAACTTTTCGTGCTTCTGATTGAAGCTTTTCCACTCACTACCATGTGATGGATGGCTCATTACATTCTGATCTCTGTACTCCTAGTTCCTAGAATGCCACAATACATCTTCTCTTGTTTCAGCATCATGAAACAACCTCTGCAATCTTGGCGTAATTGGAAAATGTCTTAGAACATTATGAGGAATCCTCTTCACAACATCGCCATCTTTCCATCTTGATGATTTGCATTTTGGGAATTCACTTAAGTTGGCATAATCCTTCCGGAACAGAACATAATTATTCTTACAAACATGGATCATATCATATCCAATTCCAACTGCACGAAGGAAATTCTTCATTTTACTGTAGCTGTGTGGCAGCTCAGACGCATCTAGGAAAGCTTTGCGGAAAGCAGCCAACATCGCATCGAATGATTTGTTGGTCATCCGCTCAAATGTCTTCACCTGAAGAAAGGTGACCATAGCTGAGAATATTGACAGCTTATTTCCTGGGGTGACAGCCACGTTGCATTGTTCCAACATGAGGGCCCACCATTTTTCTTCTGCAGGTGAAAGTTCACGGAATGCAGGAGCATTTCATAGCATTGTTTCAATGTTGGTCAAACTCACTGGCTCCGCCACCACCACCTCCTCCTCCTCTTCCACCTGAGCATCAGGCAGATCAAGATGGTGATCTGCTGCTTCCACGTAGTCAATGACATTGGCGTTCACAGCTTCACCATGATGAACCCACCTAGTATATGTGACCGACATCCATACAAGTGTAGATGATTTTGCACAGTTGACTGGGGTCTTGTAACTGAATTCATACAGCTGCTACACAGGCAGAGCACTTCTGATTTCGAACCACCGTACTCAGCTCTAATAAATTTCATGAAGTTTTCAACCCCCTCGACGTATACAGCGGAGAATCTTCGAGCAGAAGTTATCCAAGTCCTGTCCATCTGTTAGACATACAAATTAGTTCTTCTACTAGATATTACAGGAAAAACATATATGCTTTTTTATGAAGTCCAGAAGAAAATACCTAGGTCGATGTCTAAAGCTATGGTAAGATATTTGGACGAGCAGATATAAGTAACGAAATATATGTAAAGCTAATTCGGCAAATAGATTTGAGTGCTAAATTATGGCAGGCTGCTTCAGCAGTCAATGAGGCCGAGCAGTCGAGCACACAGCCATCAAACTATCGAAGGCCATCGCAGCAACAAAGATCGAGTATAAAACGGTGTAGAGCTATTTCACCTAACATATTGGCTACTAGACCATGGCAATCTACGTCACAATAAATATATGGCAGGATATTTTAGCAACTAATCAGCCTTGGCATGCCATCTCAGCTAAGCAGGTTGAGTGCAGAACAGGGCAAGGAAGCTTCTTAAGCAAAGCATATTGATTGTAAACTACTTCGGCAAACAGTGAGATTAACAGCGTCTATCAGCTAACATTCAGCGCTACACCGACATGCACGGGGCCTCAGTCTAGAATGTGCGTACCGTGGGAGAAGCTGACCGTCGTGCATCTCCACACGAAGGTCGCTAGCGGTGGCGGCGCTGACTGTCGTGCGCCTCCACAAGAACGTCTCCAGCGGTGGCGGCGTGGCTAGAGGACGGCAGTCTACGAGAGCGTACTATGGGAGCGAGAGGATCACCATGCGTCCCCTCGACGAACCGCGACACCGACGTATGGGCGCGGCGGGGAGGGCGGCTTTGGCGGAGCGAATGGAGTGGAAGGGGACGGGGGAGGGGTGTTTGGGGAATATTATTGGCTAGTTGGCCGAAGGGCGGTTGAATCTAGGATTTGGGGGGGTATTTTTGGGTGGGGGGAGGATTTTTGTGCGGTGGGCAGGGGGAGTTTGGCGCATGGTCGGTTTCTCCAAGTGCAGTCCCACGTGTCAGTGCAGAGGCAAGCCGAAGCGCGTTCCGTTTACGTGACCGTGTGTAGGACCGAACGTGTGTGGGGTGCAATGCGACCGCGACAGGGGTGCTATGAGTGTACCGCCTTTTTTCCTTTTAAACTAGGTGCTTCGCCCCCTCAAAAAAACTTGTTGCTTCGCATGATCCATTGATACTAATACTAGTAATCCGGTAATCCCGACTAAAACGGCGCGCCCGGGTCTTTTCCCACGCGATATGCTGGGAGGTTGGCTTAGTTGGGTTTTTTAGGATGAGTAATGCTACACTTACATAGTCCCAGTTACGTAATTAACATAATGTGAAATGTGTGAGCTGTTGATTGTAGATTGGGGGGAGGGAGGGACCCACCACCATGAAAATCAGGGGAGGAGAGAGAGAAGCAATTTACGTTAACCCTTTCGTAGGTTCCCATAGATGTGAAATGCGTGAATGTGCATTTGCAGATAAGGCCTTACCTTGTTCATCCTTTTCTCCCACAAGATCTTGATCTTCCGTGCAACGCACGGGCATCTTGCTAGTACTCTTACAATATACTATATTATTGTGAAAGTTCATATACACCGGCCGAGATTAATGCAAACATGGCAGATTTTCATAACATTTCGAACTTTTATAGGACAGAAAAATAAAAGAAACCCGGCCCTAAACATATTCTACGGTAGCGACTGACGTCCTCCATCTGCGATATCCATGTATGGGGGCAGGGTTCAAGACCCGTGAAGTGAAGGTGCGGTCTCCGGCGAGGAAAAGTAGAACACGGGAGACGGACCAGCCAGTTGGCACACCATGCCCTGCCGCCTCCCATGCCCTACTCATCCTTGGAGGAGTCCCCGACCTCGGCGGTGCCGGACGTTGGACGGCGGCAAGTAGGACGCGTGGCTGACAGTGCTCCCATTGTCGGCCGCCAGCGTGGCCACCGCTTGTGCGGCGACTTGAGCGAGGGCGGCGACCTCGAGCTCCATCCTCGAAGACAAGCTCTCCCGCAGAGCGTTCGCGCTTGCGGTCATGGCGAATGTGGTGCCAGGTAGGAGGACGATGCGCTATGGTGTGGAGGTTAGTTGGGTGTTGCCGCTTTAAGTAGCGCATTCCGGTGAGGCCAAGCGTCCTGGTGCGTTATTAAGTCGCCGGAGTTGGTTCCTCGGGCATCGAGCCTCTTAACGACGGCATACGGACGGACGTCATGAATGCGGGCAGATGGCGTCGGCTGGGAATGCACCGCGCGACGGCGCGAGTTACGAGGGTTTTTGGTGTGCCAGGGTAGTTAGCTGCGGTCATGGCAACGTTGGAGGTGCCCTTTGCTCACATGCGATCAACGCATGTCATTGAAGAAGCAAGACGACCCGGCATGGTCTCAGGTCCTGAGGATGGAGTTGGCCGCGCTACACCACTCCGTGGACGCGTCCCGGCACCCCGTGCATCCTCGACGAGCCGGGTGTTGGGGTGTGTTTGGATTGTGGCCAAAGTGCACCTTACCAAAAATTTGGTCATGACCCAAAGATTGGTCTTTGTTTGGATGGTTGCCATTTTTTTGGCATGCCAATGAACTCTAGCCAACTCTAGTTCATTTTTCTTCCTGATGTCGGCCAAATCATGGGCAACCAAAACCTCAACCTAAATTTTGGCTACCCAATGCTTTGATGGGGCAACCTTGGGCACAAACCAAACATACTGTTGGTCGTGCCACAACACTAACGCCACCCTCGGCACACTGAAACCGACCATGTCTAGCGATGATGAGTGTGTCGCTCACCGCGGTCATCGTGTCCAGAGGCGGTGCTAGAGCTGCGCCACGTTGTTGGCCCCCACGACCCACATGAACGGTTGCCGGTGGCGAGGAGGTCGTGGGCCAGCTCCTCCATTGGACTAGTTTGCGCTACGTCGTCCCGACAGGTGTGCCCCACATGTAGGTTTCCCTATTTTCCCGGCCATATTCGAGCATCAATGCTCTGCGTTGCGCATTAGGCCTTTCACTATGTAGGACAAGCGAGACAACTTATTGTTTATTTGAGCAATTCAAGTATAATCATGTGGTGTTTTATTATTTCTCATTCCTCTCCAACCCTCTTCTCCATCGATCATGTCGCCCTCCGGTCGAGTCCATCCTCCCGCATGCCTCATTTGAACATTCCGTCGAGTATCATTCGCATGTGGGCCTAGACCATGCTTGTATTTCCAATGTTTATTTGTAATTTGTCTGACATGCATACAAAAAAACGGTTCGTTTGAAGTTTCACTTCGCCTCCACTACGTGTCGCTTCGCGTCTTAGTTTTGACATCCCATTCGGTTCATGCCCCGACACATGTTGACGAGATCGATAGATAACATGGCAGTTCCTTATAGCCATCGACTGGATATATTATTTACCATGCTCTAATGCATTTTTCATAACCGCATTTGACTATGGACAAGATTAATAGTACATGAGATGTATAATGTGAAAATTATTTCATTGGAAGCTCCTTTCACATACGTATCCTTGCCTTACCCTCCCTTTCGGTCACTTACTGGCGGACCCCATGCTTGCTAGGCCCCACATGTCAGTTACTCAATGGGTTCGACCACGTCAGGGGATCCTCATCCGTAGTATACTCCCTCTGTTTTTATTTACTCCGCATCAAATGACGCGGGCGGGGGAGGGGAGGGACATCGGTTTGCTCTCAACTGCGGTCCCACAAGCGAGCGAAAACGCAAGAGGAAGTGTGTTCCATTCAGTGAGTGACGTGCAGGGTCCAGCGTGCCGGGCTGCAACGCGAACACGACAAGAGCGATGTACAGTCAAAACCGATTGACCGGTCGTCACCGGAACCACTATTCACACCAGAACCTTCGCTGCTCGGCCTACGCTAGCCACTGCCCTAAAACCACACCCAATCTCCAGCCCCTTCACCCACCTTTCGATCCCCTAGCCCGCATCAAGCGTCCCCTAGTTCACCGGAAAGCCATGGTGCGCCGCAAGATCACGTACTACAAGATGCTGACGCCGGAGCGCCGCGCAGAAATCCCGACGGGGATCGGCGCCAGAGACCTCTGTTCCCAAGATCGCTTTGTGGCGGGCCAATCCCCGAATTCTCTGGAGCCAAGCTACGAGGAGGAGGAAGCCGATCCAATGTTCATGGCAGAGGTTGCAGCACAGAAGGCCCCCGATGGGTATGAGATGATGGACGTCGACTTCGTGCCGGCGTCCGAGTCCCCCATGGTGCAGGCGGACCAATGGTTCAACCTGGCGATACTAAAGGAGGATCGTGAGGCAGAGGCTCAACTCGACGCGGAGTGTGCACATGCCGCTGCTATCGAGGCTCTCCTGCAGGCGGAACCGGATGTCATGGATGCGAACCGGGCGGCAGAGGCTCAACTTGAGGCGGAGCGCGCAGATGCCGCTGCCATCGAGGCCCTCCTGCAGGTGGACCCGGACGTCCTGGACTTGAACCGGGCCGCAGAGGCTCAACTCGACGCGGAGCGTGCGGATGCCGCTCTCATCAAGGCCCTCTTGCCGGCGGAACTGGACGTCCTGGACTTGAACCAGGAGGCGGAGGCTCGACTCGACACGGAGCGTGCGGATGCCGCTACCATCGAGGCCCTCCTGCAGGCGGAACCGGACGTCCTCGACTTGAAGCGAGCAGTGCTCTCGTCCGTGTAGAGCGCCCGCACGCTCCGTGTGAATGAGTAGCTGGAGGCCGTGGACAACCACGGTGCGGAGACACACGTTGGCAGCTACGGCTGGTTCACGTCGGCAGCCAAAGACGACGAGGTCGTCTCATTCTGCGAGCAGTGATAGTTTTTCTTTATGTTGTTGTTTTTATGGATCTTTTGTTGTGTACAAACATATATTGTTATACAAGTCGCCTGACTTGGGTCAGTCTACCATTTTAGGCGGTTGGATGAATATCCTACGTCTCCTAACCCTTCTTCCTCAACTCTTCTTCTTCCCCAACAGACCACCGCACGGGCCGTACGGATATTCCCCAACAAGCGGTTGGATAAACATACTCTATGAACGAAAATTATGTGTCAGCGGTAGGATTGCTGAGTTTGGTTTGTTCACATGCGACAACACGTGTTAGTGAGGGTGCGTTCGCTTGGTTGGGTTTGCGGCGTGCAGGAGCGACTATGCATGTGAGGGTGTGGTGCGACCGCGACGTGCATGAGCGACCGTGTGAGGGTGCGGTGCGACCGCGACAGCCGTGCACAAGTGTACCTCCTTTTCATTTTGAAAACTTTAGGCAAGCTTGGCAAAAATGTGTGGAGAAGTATGGCAATGCAAGGCCTAGACCCAAACAGGATAAGTATGTAGTACTACGTACTAGCAGTACTAGTGTTAAAAAAGAAATGCGAGGTTTTCCTTCGCGGGATTAATCGATATGAATCCTCATTTCACGTGTCAATTAATGGGCATTTTTTTCTCCAAAGCCCAAAGAGCTAACCATCTCACTCCTCATCGTTTGATTAATGCAGCGCCATGCAAACCAACCTTCTCACTTCCGCATGCATGCAGGGGACATTAATGTCCTTGGCTGCTAGTACGAAGCAAACCCCATCAATTTTGCCTCGATTAGTGTTAGTGGCCTTTTGCAAATTGTAATTTTATCATACTGGCCTTGTGTACAAAAAATGGAGGTAGTAACTATATTTGACTTCCTTCCCCATTGCGGTGACGTCGACGATATCTCGAACGCTGTGGTTTGGCGAAGTGCGTTCGACGGAGAACACCATTGAGGGAGACCACAGTAAGTCGTTCGCAAGTGTCACCTGCCCGCCAAGACAACCGCCTTATTTGCATCCAGGAAGTCCGTTGAACCAAAGGACGTGTAAATGTACTAGTGCTACTCATACACAAATAGCGTCATCCGTACAGCTTAGTGCGGTGAGATGGTTTCTTGAAGAAGATGATGGAGAAGTGGAGTCAACGAAGAGTGAAATCATGGTTGCTTCATCCGTGCTTTGTGAGTTGATGCCTCACTGCTTTGTGATATGTGATAGAAGGGACAGGGGAGTAGACTCTGTCATCTATACTGTACATGCGTCCATGCACAGGAGAAAGAGGAGAGACGTTGCATTTTTCTACTCCTTCAATCAATCAATTAGGGAGCATCGGTTCCATCCTTTTGGCTTTGGAAACACCGTCCACAATGGTTCCCACGATGCCAAAAGCTATTTTCACATTTGGCAACACATTATGGATGCCCTTAACTGTACCACTTGGTTTTGCTCCTGTGTGCTATCTATACAAATCTCAATTATATTGATCTAAAAGATTATAGAATCAAGATTAGTAAAAAGGAGGTGATTTTGCCGCGCGGATGGCGGGGGAGGTTTCTTATTTTTAGAGGATCTTATCCTGGTGGTTTGCTAACATGTGGTCCCACGTGTCAGTGCTTCACCAAGCTGATCCGCTTCCCACATGAGGCAGAACAACGGCAGAAGCAACACGTGGTTAACTTGAAGAAGATGAGGGAGAAGCGGATTCAGCAACGTTTGAAATGATGGCTGCTTCATCCCTCCAACTTCTTCTTTTTTAGCATTATTACTTCGTCCCTCCAACTTAACTGCGGGAAAGGTGCAGCTTCGTGATTAGATGCCTCATTGCTCATTACTGTTGGGGAACGTAGTAATTTCAAAATTTTCCTACTATCACACAAGATCTATCTACCAGATGCATAGCAACGAGGGGGAGAGTGTGTCTACGTACCCTCGTAGACCGGGAGCGGAAGCGTCAAGTGACGCGGTTGATGTAGTCGAACTTTTTCGTGATCCAACCGATCAAGTACCGAACGTACGGCACCTCCGTGTTCAGCACACGTTCAGCTTGATGACGTCCCACGAGCTCTTGATCCAGTTGAGCTTCACGGGAAAGTTTCGTCAGCACGACGGCGTGGTGATGGATATGATGTATCTACCGGCGCAGGGCTTCGCCTAAGCACTGCAACGGTATGACCGAGCTGTGTTTCTGTGGAGGGGGGCACCGCACACGGCTAAAACAATTCAACTTGTGTGTCCTTGGGTGCCCCCCTGCCCCCGTATATAAAGGAGCAAGGGGGGAGGCCGGCCGACCCCTATAGGCGCGCCAAGGAGGAGCAATCCTACTAGGCAATCCTATTCCTAGTAGGAATCACCAAGAGGGGAAGGAAAGAGAGGAAGAGAAGGAGAAGGAAAGAGGGGGCAGCGCCCCCCTCCCCTAGCCCAATTTGGACTGCCCTTGGGAGGGGCGCGCCACCTACTGGCTGCTGCCCTCTTTCTCCCCTATGGCCCACTAAGGCCCAACTTTCCCCCGGGGGGTTCCGGTAACCCCCCTAGCACTCCGGTAAATTCCGAAACTTTCCAGAACACTCCCGGTGTCCGAATATAGTCGTCCAATATATCAATCTTTAGGTCTCGGACATTCCTAGACTCGTCGTCATGTCCGTGATCTCATTCGGGACTCCGAACTACCTTCGGTACATCAAAACTCATAAACTCATAATACCGATCGTCATCAAATGTTAAGCGTGCGGACCCTACGAGTTCGAGAACTATGTAGACATGACCGAGACTCATCTCCGGTCAATAACCAATAGTGGAACCTGGATGCTCATATTGGTTCCTACATATTCTACTAAGATCTTTATCGGTCAAACCGCATAACAACATACATTGTTCCTTTTGTCATCGGTATATTACTTGCCCGAGATTTGATCGTCGGTATCTCCATACCTAGTTCAATCTCATTACCGGCAGGTCTCTTTACTCGTTCCGTGATACATCATATCGTGACTAACTCATAAGTCATTTGCTTGTAAGGCTTATTCTGATGTGCATTACCGAGAGGGCCTAGAGATACCTCTCCGACACTCGGAGTGACAAATCTATTCTTGATCTATGCCAACACCACGAATACTTTCAGAGACACCTGTAGAGCATCTTTATGATCACCCAGTTACGTTGTGACGTTTGATAGCACACAAGGTGTTCCTACGGTATTCGAGAGTTGCATAATCTCATAGTCATAGTAACATGTATAAGTCATGAAGAAAGCAATAGCAGTAAAGCTAAACGACCATAGTGCTAAGCTAACGGATGGGTCCAGTCCATCACATCATTCTCCTAATGATGTGATCCCGTTGATCAAATGACAACTCATGTCTATGGCTAGGAAACATAGCCTTCTTTGATCAATGAGCTAGTCTAGTAGAGACATACTAGGGACATACTGTTTTGTCTTATGTATTCACACATGTACTAAGTTTCCGGTTAATACAATTCTAGCATGAATAAAAGACATTTATCTTGATATAAGGAAATACAAATAACATCTTTATAATTGCCTCTAGGGCATATTTCCTTCAATTACTACGCCGGCGCCATGACTGGGTGCTTCACCCCGGCTGCTCTGCACTGTATTCCAGTATGGCACGTGGACCCGGTAGCTTGATGCCCCACATGTCGGTGAAAGGGACTAGAAGATTTATCAAAGCGAGCACTCCACTCTTACGACGGAGGAGTACATGACACGACGGCCCAGTGAATTGTCACTTGTACTGTATATAGTACTATAGTTTTATTGTTTCGCACGATCCATCGATACAAACCCGATTAAACAGGAAAGGGCGAGATTTTTCCCGCGTGGTATATGATACTGGCCATACATTTCAAAGGCAGTTTTAATGTATGCAAACTGAATAATTAAGTAACAATATGATATCTAGTAAAACTAAAAACACATATGATTTATTGTGTTCGAGTGTAGTAGTAGTGCTGTATTGCATAGTTGTTAGATGTAACATGCGAGAACGTGTAGAGATGTAGTTTTGGAGGGCCTACAGAGAGAAAAGTGTAATACGTCCACCGAACTTCAGAATAAGCTGATTACAGTCACTATATATGTTTTGCGGTGATTATACTGTCACTTGCTCACGGTTCAGCATCGGATTACACTCTGTTGACCGGCCAAATAGTCTGCGTGGCACCATGTTGACTAGTTAAATTGACCACGTTCCTAGTGGGTCCCACCTGTCAGTTCGCATAGGGAAAAGGTCACATAAAGACAAATTTACGCAGGCGTGACAAGACTCCATCTCGTGCGCGGGAATCACCTGGTTGTGTATGTGTCTGTCAGGGCCTGATGTGTGCGCATGCACGTGTAGGTTGAGAACTTGAGCGTGAGAGTGTGTGTTGGTCGTGTGGTGTAGTGGTGTGTGCATGCATGCGTGCGTGTGTGCGTGTGAGTGTTGCGTGCATGCGTGGCTGCGTGTGTACGTGTGAGTGTTGCGTGCGTGCGTGGGTGCATTTGTTCGTGTGAGTGTTGCATGCATGCAGTTTGTGTGCATGCGTGTGTGTGTGTATAATCACAACACCAGCTCATGTGTGTTAAAACAGACGGCTCATCATACCAATACAAGGCCACCTTGTCTGCTATGCCCGCGGTCATGACTTCGAACCACCGTCCAATATTTTTTTGTCGTTTGTTTTCATTCTTACTAGCAAGATGCCCGTGCGTTGCACGTAATATCAAGATGCATTTGTATGACTAGTTTATCTAAGAAAAGGATAAACGAGGGAAGGCCTTATTTGCAAATGTGGGTGTGTGGGTACCTTTTTGCAAAATTGTCACAGTTCCTTTCCTATCCGTCAGATATAAATCGGGCGGCCTATATTGCAGGATGGCAGGCACACGATCATCACCGACTATGCTTTTTATAAGAGAAAGCATAGTCGGTGATGATCGTGTGCCTGCCATCCTGCAATATAGGCTGTCTGATCTATATCTGACGGATAGGAAGGAAACTATGGCAATTTTTCAAAAAGATACCCACACCCCTCTCCACACTTGCAAATAAGGCCTTCCCTTGTTCATCCTTTTCTCCCACAACATAAACTACTCATACAGATGCATCTTGATGTTCCGTACAACGCATCGGCATCTTGCTAGTATTTTATAAGAGTGTAGATGTAGAGTAGATACAAGCCAACAGGTGGGCCCGATAGTAGTGAGATAATGTGATGCAACACTAGTGGTGCCATGTGGAGCGATTAACTAGTCAACTAGTCATGTCTTGAGCAAATACAGAGTTGTACGGTGGGCCCGTGACTATATAATAACCACAAAACGTAAATGGTGACCGTAATGAGTGGATTCTGAAGTCCAATGTATGTATCATGCTTTCGCTTCAAATACAATGATCGTCACTGTATATATCACGAGAGAAAGATGAAACATGCGTGAATGTGTTGGGGGCTTACTTTTAGAGGATTTGGAGATAGTTTGTGTGCGTACGTGAAAGGGGCGTAGAGGGGGTATGCGATGGAGAGAGAGATGCTCTTCGTTTCTCTTTATTATGACTAACTTTATATATAGTATAAAAATATACAAATTCACAGTGCGGAATAAATATCATTGTGGGCACCATGCAATGCAAGCGTTCATACTCCTACATATAAATTTGTAATGTTGTATATATGTAGAAATTCTAAAATATTTTTTTGGCCACACTTTATTCAAAAGGAATGTTGTATGCGAAATAAACGTGAAGAGAGGGCTTTTTAGACCAATGGGGTACGTGATGTAACATGTGTGAATGTGTAGTTGATGCATTTGGCAGGGCCTAGAGAGGTATGTGTGTCTATTACGTATTTGAGAGAGGCATGGATAGAGGGGCCGGCAGGGGGCGTGGGAGAGATAGCACGAGAAATGAGAGTGGTCTAGAGAGAGAGAGATGAATATGACGTCACGACGAGAGATTCCCTTGAATGTGTATATGCAAGGGGGAGTGGATAGAGGCACCATGAGCATATTTTTTGTGTGTGTGGTGTCTGTGTTGGTATGTGTGGGTGTGAGAAAATAATGAGACGTGGGGGCAGAGGATGTGTCACCGCATGAGGTCTGGTGGGTCGAGGTGAGACCCTTCGTTTGGTTCCGTCCTGCGCCACATTGGTTGGCCCGTGACGCATTTAGGGAGACCCATGGATGACTAGTCGTACAAGACAAAGATAGCATAATTGTGAAGGACTCTATGTCCACTGACAAAGCCGACTAGGATTTGTAACCCTAGGTTCTCGGACTAAGGTAACCCCTTTATCTCCGATATTACTATTCATCCAACCTAACTTTAACGGGCATCCTACAGAATGCTCTGCTAGAATCATACTCGTCGATTAGGAAGAGAGGTGTGAGACAATGAGTGAGAGACAGGCCTAAAGATAATGTGCGTACAGGAGACACGTAGGCAGGTCTATGTATATAGAAAGGATCAATGGGGATTGTGCGTGTGTATGCTTGCGAGAGGGCGAGTGCTTGTGATAAAGGGTAGTGAAAACAGTCATATATGGTTACGAGAGAGAGGGAGGGTTATATCGAGAGCATGTGTGCGAGAAATACACCTCGAGAGAGAGAGTGTGTGAGCATGTGTGAGAGACCACCGATGGAGAGTGAAACTACACGTACAAGACTGATGTACACATTGATTAAAGATATAAATTTTATCCAAATATTAGGATGGGATCATGATATTTGCAATTCGCGTAAGGAACGGTCATTGATCCATCAGGCATCTAGATTCTATCGAATTTGAGCATGTCTATGTTATTATTCGACACAGTTGATCCACATAGTTAGTAGTTTGAACTCCAGACAATGCATCGCTTTAGCAATCGAATATAAACGTGAGTATAGTTCATGTTGTGTGTGTAAAGCACATTATACATACGAAAGTTACACAATGAACATTATAAGTAGCTACCTATGAACTAGCATACACTTGAATTCAACTTAAGGTGGTTTAAAAAATCGAATTCAACATGAAGTCCATTCAATTATTTGCATTTGATATCATGGCATTTGTAAATCATACCTAAATTACGGGGGCACCAATCTTTGCTCTGATTTTGTACATAATAGCATATGTAGTCGTGTACAAAATAGATTCTAATTTAGATCCTCCATTCCAAAATAATCGTAGTTATAGGATTTTCAAGTGTCAAAATTTCAAAAAGAAGCGGATAGTTTAATGAGGTTTTCAAACATACAAGGTCAAATTTAACGTTGTCTATTTAGGTCAATCCTCAAAGTTCAAGGCTACTCTAAATGTGAATGCTTGTGTTTCAAAATTTCGAACGAAACGCCAAAAGAGCCTCTACTCGCCTGAAACAGCATGAGACCAATGTTTGGTAGTACAAGGAAATTACTTTTCTAATAACTCCAACCCGTGAAACCTACCGGCCCGACGTCCAAAGGTCTAAACCGGGGTAGGTTTGTAGCTTCATCTAGACGCCACGCAACCACCTCCAAAAAACATTCATACACAATGGTCGCCTAAGCACACATGCACGCTGCCGAAATCGCTCCCGCCCACTATTTGGGACACCTGGGATTACCATCCTACCCCTGACTCGCAGTAGGTCCGAAATTTAAGATGGGGCAAAGTTTGTACTTTCCCCAAATTTCAAACAAGTGCGTCCCATCTTCTGTTCAAAAAAGCCAAAAACAAGCGCGTCCCAGGCCCGAAACATGGTTCTCCCTCCTCCCCCCGCCCACCCGTTTGATTCCCCATTCGTACTCTGTGGGCGCGAAAGCTACCTCTCCACCAGCCGCGAAACCCTGGTGTCCTCCGTCCGCCACCCCATTCCACCCATCAACTGCCGCCCTCCTCCATCACGCCGGAGCTGATACCCCAACGTCGTCGTCCACCGCAACCTCAACCGCAACAACCTCCATGGCTAGTAGTTGAAGCCGAGGCCGAGCTGTCCGTACCCGAGCCAGTTCAACCATGCTGTCCTCCGCCTCACCGTTGCCGCTCCAACTTCGCCACCCTCCACCGCACCGGAGTTGTTCCTGCTACGCCGTCCTTCGCCGCCTCGGATCTGCTTCCCCTCTGCCGACATACGGCCACGGCAACATAGTCAACAATTTGGCCATGGGTTCATCCAAGCCTGCACCCTCCTCCAGAACATCGGTTTCCCCGGCAGAAAGAAGAAGATCGGCTCGACATGTGGAGGAGACCACACCGGCAACCGAAAATGGTACTCCTCTTCCCTTATTCGTGCAAATCTTATGTGTCTGCTTGCACGGTATTCATCCCACAGAAGACACTAGTTGACCGCTTCTTCTTGATACTAGATGTTCCTAGTAACTCGCGATGCACAAGGTTTCTCCTCCTATACCATTTCACCTTAGCTAGAGGTACGTCGCCCCCCTGAATTTCAATTCCTGGTCAGTTGATTCCCAATTAACGGAAGCATTCCCCAGCGTAACAGGCGCTAGTCCGCCTATTACGCCGGGGAAGCAGCGCCTCGATGTTAATCTTAGGGGCGTGTGGGGCCTAGAGCTACTGGCGCCCGATCTGGAGGTCGGCCGGGATTAAAGGGATGGCCCGGGGGTGCTGCCAAGCACGGCGGTGGTGTGAGGTCGAGGGGAGGGCGGGGCGGCAGAGGCAGGGGTCTGGGCCGGTGGTCGCTGGCAGTTCAAGAAAGATCGTCAACGGTGACTGGTGGGAGGTAGACGAAGGCCATCTGCCCATTCCTTATAGATCGGACGGTTCATTAAAAAAATCAACTGGCCTATTTATTTTCAGTCAACTGTTATCTTGATATGACCACATGTGGTCGTGTGCTGGAGGAGTACCTGCATTTCCTATGCTCATATATTACAAAATCATACGGAGTAGAATCTAATTTTGTTTGCCATGCAATGTTGTAGAGCTATCATATGTCTCCTGTCATTTATTTTTCAGCCACCTGCTATCTGCTTCTTTTACAGTGCACTAGTTCTGCACACACTTCACCCATACTCTCACTATTGTGTTTTGATGCAAGGGTATTTCAGACTCTGCTGCTATGAGAGAAGCAAAAAAGAAAAGAGAGAAGTCGTTCCAGCGTCGTAGGCGGATAGGCCAGACACATTTAAGCCTTATAATAGCTGCAGTGTTAGCAAACGGAGACGGTAAAAATAGCTCTGAAGTTGATGACCTCGCTCGCAATGAACCACCATCCCAGGTGCTTGCTTTAACTTCGTGGTGTCATATGTGGTTGCATGTTCCATATGGTGTCTAGCTTGTATTCGAAAGGCCGAAGTCGGTCTTTAGTAAGATAAGGAAAGATATTTTTTACATGAACCACCATCCCGTGAGCACCAGAAGACAAATACCTAGTCAGGGCACTGGCCGAGCCAGTGACAAGCCCAGCAAAGAGAGGCATCACCTGGAAGCCAACTAAAAAGCCGTGATGGTGGCGAAGCAGCCCGCCTCCCACTAGGCTCGCAGGTCCTAGATGATCATGCTCACCACTCCAGCCGGATGTCTAGCTTGTATTGCTTCCAATTTGGTTAAATTGCATCTGCTTAGCTTACACATTATACCTTTGAATATGACATGCCTTTCTGTTTTTGGTACATACTAGTACATCTGTGTATTAACCATGTTCTTACATCAAACTAATGTTCTTGTGTATCCCTCATCAATCACTTATGTCGGGGGAAACTGTCCGCCACGAACACCTATGGGACCGGAGCCCCTTGTCTGTGCGGTACGAGGGCGGAGGGAGCACGAAGAGCAGATCGAGGCAGACGCGCGGGCAGTTTTTACCCAGGTTCGGGCCGCACGGATGCGTAAAACCCTACTCCTGCTTGGTTGTGTATTGAGTTGAGCGCTCGGGAGCTTGAAGAAGCAGCTACACCGTGCGTGAGAGTAATCTAGGTTTCGAACCGAACCCCCTCCACGTTGTGCATGGGCCTCCTTTTATAGTGCAAGGGGTCACCGACAGGTGTCAACGTAGGAGAAAGGGGTAAAAATGTAAAAGAGGTGGTAGTTGTAACAGTGCGGGAACAGTGGAGCTACAGTACAGAACAGTGGTCTATACCTACTTTAACAGTGGGGGACAAGGGCATTTAATGCCCGTCGCCGTCGACCCCAAAAGTTCCCGCCGTTGCGTCTCCGTCTGCCACGGCGATGGATCCTCTGCCGTGGAGTGCCACCGTGTCCCCCAGGCTGCACAGCCATCCGCCACGCGTCCCTGGAGTGGCCCCAGGGCGACGCGTGGGCCGATGAGCTGGAGCGCGGGCACACAGCGCACCTCCCCCGGCAAGCACCTTGCCGGGGATCTCGACCTTGCCGGGCCCGGAAGCTTGCCGCTCCCCGAGCCCTTGCCGGGTCTTCTAAGGTAAAATCTTCTATTCGTCCTGACAAGCTCCTCTTGCCAGGGCCTCGTGCTAGTTAAGCAATCTCGAGCCTGGGACGGCCTTCCCGGCAAGCTCCTCTTGTCGGGGTCTTGGTCTTCTGTCTTGTATACTTTGTTTTTGAATGGCTAGATAAGGGGCAGGAAGGTCTCCGGCACACGCGTGGTGAACCCTGCCGCGGGGAGCTGCCGCTGCCCGTGCACAAGTTGGGGTACTAGGGTACCCCTACCTTAGTACACCGACAACTTATGATGAGGCAGTCAGGCAAGTCGATTACTCCTCATTTAAAGAATGCAGCGCCAACCTCCCGACATGATTCTCAAGAAACAGCAAGGCTAGATGAAGATAGTAAATGTAGCTCTGTAGTTGATTACCGCATTTCCCCTACACTAGAATTGCATGTGCTTGTTCTAACTTGACAGCGTGATATGTGGTTGCATGTTGCATATGGTGTCTTGATTGTAATTTTTCCAATCTGGTTAAACTGCATGTGCTATTCTGCTTAGCTTATACATTATACCTGTTAATGTGACATGCCTTCCTGTATTTAGTACATAGTACATCTGTCTATTAAGCATGTCCTCACATAAAACTATTGTTTTTTTGTATCCCGCATAAATCAATATGACGAAACACCTTCAGTATATGCAGTGTGATATTAGTTGCATCTTTGATATGATTTATAGCATGCACTGCTTCTAATTTGTTGAAATGCCATTTATGATGGGACACTTTTAACTTGGCAGAGTCATATTGGTTGCATCTTTCACGTGGTGTCTAGCTTGCATTGCTTCTTATTTGGTGAAATGGTTTCTGTTTAGTTTACACAAACAGTTGTGAATATGCCATGCTTACCTGTTTTTCGTATTATTCCATCCTGGAATCATGTGTTTGCCTTACATCAAAGTAGTGATTGTCAGTATCATGCACGAATGAGTTCTGAAGAGTGAATTTTATTGCTTTTTCCTGTCGGTTTTACTTGACAATTCAAAATCAATAAAGCGGAAGGAAGTTAGCAAGGCAGCGGATGAAGGTGCTCCTTCCAAATGGAGGGCCTCTATAGATTCTACTCCTCCATCCCCCCAAGATAATTTCCAAGACAACACATGCATAGACACTCAACGTAGTTGTGTTGGTGATGAGCACGTCTCCCCTAGTGCACCATCACAGGTGCTCCCTCTAACTTGGCACTGTTATATGTGATTGCATGTTATGTATGATGTCTAGCTTGTATTACTTCTAATTCTGTTGAATCTCATCTTCTTACTTTACACATTATACTTGTGACTAAGACACGTGTTCATGTTTCTAGAACATACAATATATGTCTATCACACCATGTTCTTACATCAAAGTACATTTGTTCTGAAGAACTAAATTGATATTCGTTTTTCTTGTCGGCTTGACTTAACATGGCACAGAGCAAGAGGAAGCAAGACAGAACGACAGGGAAATGGAAGCGGAACAATCCCGTAGATTCTGCTGGTACTGATGGTGCAATAGAAGGTCAAAGTCCAGTGGAAAATTGTACTGACAGGGTATCCCGTGCTACACGAGCTGCAGAACAAGCCAAACAGAAACAAATAGCTGCCGCCAAACAAGCAGAGACAACCCTAGTTGTTGCAACACCTTCCATAGTACCACTAGCTGCACGATTTACTCGTTGGTCAACTCAGCTAGCAGCACGTTCCCAAGCTCCCTTGCCACCTGACACAACTTCCAAAGCACTCTTGACACAAGATGATTTGGCAAGATCAGATGAACTTTGTGAGCTTCAACAGCAAGAAGGTAGTTGCTGGAGTCAAGTTACAGTTGCATGCTTCTTTATATGTAGTCTCACAGTCTGATGTACACTAACACTTCCTATGTTTGTTGTTGGACTAGCACCTAGGTGCAAGAGGAAACAAACATCAGGGATAATGCTCGATAGGTTAACAAAATCTAGAGGAGGAAGAATGGAGATCCATTTTGAGGCAGGTTTAAAAAGGCCACGTGATGCTACAGAGTCAGCCAAGTTAGTATCAGAGGCACCGGTTGCTGTTAGGCGTCATGTACGTATCCTCCCAACATGGATTCAATATAGGAATGACAAAGACGAAACCCAGTTCAGCACCTTCCTCGACCATTTATCTGTAATTATGGTTATGTATGGAAACTAGCAATATCGTCTTGCTCTGTCCAATACTTTCTAGGTTGCTGATAATGAGACTCCCATAATTTTCAACATATGAGGTTCAAGTTGGATAGCCAAGATGATGCAACCAGACAAGCTTGCACCCATGTTTTCAAGTCTGCTCTGCGACAGTATCGGTATAACTTGAGGAAAACTCACTTTGAAGGCAAGGTTAACATTGAACTTGCCCAAACACCTCCAGTGGAAAATATATCTCATGAAGACTAGAGAGGCCTTGTTAAACACTGGTCCGATCCGAAGTATCAGGTACATTATATATATGTGATCAGATCACATGTTGAAGTCATATTTACGCATGTGCCACACAAATGTATCTTCTTGTAGGTGAACTATTCAAAGAACAAGGCCAACCGTACAAAAGTGAAATTCCAACTGACAACAGGATCTCGTAGCTATATTGCACACTACGAGGCTCTTGTAATTAGCTGTTGTTTCACTCTTTTCGTTGTACCATATTATCATATCTATATTGAATTGTTCCAAATGTAGAGGAAAGCCCGCAAGGACCAAAAAGTACCTGAACCAAATGATGTGGAAATCTTCAAGGACTGTCACACCAGCAAGACGAAGGGCATGACTACACCAGTCAAAGCCGCTGTTGTCAGTCCTTAATCCTCATGCCTTTTAACTACTACTTACTCTGACTTGTGCCTTGAACTGCATGGTTTGCAGCCAATGTCTATTACTCTTTTCAATTTTATACACAATTGTCTTAGCGATTGCACCTTACAAGGTTTAAAAGAGAGGAGCGATGTTCCTTTGATCTTGACCTGTAATCTAGTTCTGTGCTGGACTTGCCCACACAATGTTACAATTGCATGTTTGTTTGTTCTCAGTTGTTTTGTGATATGAATGATGTCATAATATGCTTAT
This sequence comes from Secale cereale, assembly GCA_902687465.1. Taxonomy (NCBI): domain Eukaryota; kingdom Viridiplantae; phylum Streptophyta; class Magnoliopsida; order Poales; family Poaceae; genus Secale; species Secale cereale. The sequence goes on from LR738715.1 coordinate 644,785,526, forward strand.
CGTATTATAAACTTCGTCTCTTTATCCTTAGCCCTCAATACAATGTGAAGAAATAGACAATACATTAGCGATGGTACATGGTCATATATTTGGAACCTGGTTTTATTATGTACTTTGCAATGAAATACAACTATTATTTTATATGGGTTCACCAGAATAAGTTCTGTATATAAACCAAAGCTATTTTGTTTGGTTTTGCTGCCTCCTTAATATCTTCTGTTTTGGTACTACTAATGTAAAACCTCAACTTTTCAGCGAGCTATGGAAAAAATGGTGGAACCGCCACCTTCTGAAGGTGGCGAGGCAAATATAACCGCAATGTCAGCTCTTGCTGCAGTGGGTCAGTACATGTCCACTAATAGTACCAAAAGCACGTTCCTGCAGAATACTGGCTTTGTTGTTAAGGCAATCTCGTCCAAACTGCCTCATGATCAAGATATGCAAGCTCAAAACAATGTTGTATCTGCGCTCCAGACACAAGTCCATTCCCTAACAGAGACCCTTTGTGAAACAAGGAGAGACATTGTTCGATGTTGTCAAGATATGCATGGTTTTGAAACCAGACTATCAGACATTTGCTATGTTGTTCAGGAGCCTAGGAGAACTGAAGGTGAAGTTTATGGTTCTCCATCGGACAATACAGCATGAAAACGTAGTAGTCGGGTCAAATGAACTGAGCTTCTGAACTTCTGGTGGTGCATTTATCTGCTAGATTGTTAACTTTTATGCCAACCTTCCTTTTGTTTTATAGTTGTAATTTGTTTTGGTGCGATACAAAATTTGTTCTTAACGTGCAGCCACCGGCTAAAGAAAATAGCAAGCCATTTTTGTGTAGTGTAGGGTGTTCCCTATATTTGCACTGGTGGCGAACTTTGATGCCCACCGGTTGTACTTAACATGGGCCTCCTACGGGCCATAGAAACAATGGGCCTTCTAAGGGCCGTAGAAACAATGGGCCTTCTTTCTTTCAAAAAAAATAATGGGCCTTCTACGTGGCGTAGAAACAATGGGCCTTATACGGGTTGTAGAAACGATGGGCCTTCTATGGGCCATATCATCAATGGGCCTTCTACGGGCCGTATGATCGGTTGGCCAAACATGGGCCAATAACAGACCACATTATGGTCGTAAATGGGCTAGAGTTGAAATCGTCTATTCATGGGCCGACCATAACGGGCCGTCGTTAATCGACCGTATTTTGATGATGCTATGAAAACGGCCCAACGTACTAACGGGCCACAAATGGGCCGACTGTAACCACGGGCTGAATTTGGCCCACAAGCAGAAAATGACATTAACAGGCCGTAAGTAAACGAATGTGGAAATGAGCCCAAGAATAAATGGGCCCCGAGAAGGCTGAAAGATAACATGGGTTGGAAACGGCCCAACGGAATAATGGGTCGTTAATGGGTATAAAGTGATACACTGTTCATTATGGGCCAGTTTCACCATGTGTCGTTAATGGGTATAAAGTGATACACTGTTCATTACGGGCCAGTTTTACCACGGGTCATTAATGGGCCGAGAGTAATAAGGGCCTCATATGGGCCGAAAGACGTCATGGGCCATACATGGGCCGGAAGTTAAAACGGGCTGGAATTATATTGGACAGCCCAGATGATGCTACTGGGCCTAATTCGGATAGGCCGTAAACGGGCCCTGGATTAGCAGGCTGTAAATGGGCTATATGCGAACAGACCGTTAACAGGCTTGCCGTGGGCTAGCCCGCCACCTTTTGACCAAGTCAAACGGGCCGGCCTTTTCACAGGAATGGGCGTCTGTTGGGCCGTGCCACGTGTCGACGTATCATAGGCGCTTTGGGTCCAATGAGTGGATGACATATGTCCCAACTGTGAGCCGACACGTGTTTCCTCCAGCCAATGATGATTTTACACATGGAAAATCCCCATTGGTCGGGGCTGTTAGCGGGTTATCGGATCCAAAACTGGACCCGATAGCTTAACGGCGTTCCGTTATGGTGGATGCCACGTGTCGGTCACCCTAGACGAAAGCACTTCTGTGACGCGCGATTTATCATCATGGAAGTGGACACTTCCGTGATGATAATTTTGGTAATGTCATGGAACACTTCTATGACAGCACGGGTATGACTATCTTGATTCTGTCATAAAATTGTCATGGATGTACATGCATGACAGAAAATGTGACCTACTGTGACAAACACGTATCATCACGGAAGTGTATTTTTTTGTAGTGTAACATTGTCCCTTCTCTCTTTTATCTCTCATTTTTTTGGGCTCTTTGGCCTCCTTTTTTTGGTGGGCTTCTTTGGCCTCTTTTATTTATTTGGGCTTCATTGGCCTCTTTTTTTCTTGGTAACCTCATATGGGACAATGTTCTAATAATGATGATCATCACACTTTTATTTAGTTACAACTCGATACTAGAACGAAGATATGACTCTATATGAATGCCTTCGGCGTTGTATCGGTATGTGCAATGATCAAGAGTAACATGTATATAATGAACGGTGGCCTTGCCACAAATAATATGTCAACTACATGATCATGCAAAGCAATATGACAATGATGATGTGTGTCATAATAAGTGGAACGGTGGAGTTACATGGCAATATATCTGGGAATGGCTATGAAAATGCCATAATAGGTAGGTATGGTGGCTAATTTGAGGAAGGGTATAAGGTGGTTTGGTGCACCGGTGCAAGTTGCGCGGCACTAGAGTGGCTAGCAAGGTAGAAGGGTGAGAGTGTGTATAATCCATGGACTCAACATTAGTCATACAGAACTCACATATTTATTGCAAAAGATTTATTAGCCCACGAAGCAAAGTACTACTACGCATGCTCCTAGGGGGGAGGTTATGATACGTCCATTTTGCATCATGCTTATATGTGGATATTTATTGCATTATGGGATGTTCTTACATGTTTTGTCACAATACTTATGCCTTTTCTCTCTTATTTTACAAGGTTTACATGAAGAGGGAGAATGTCGGCAGCTGGAATTCTGGGCTGGAAAAGGAGCAAACTCTGGAAACCTATTCTGCACAACTCCAAAAGCCATGAAACTCAACAAAACGCCGTTTCAGAATATATAAAAAATATCTGGTGAAAGAAGTCCACGAGGGGGGCCACCGACTGTCCACGAGGGTGGGGTCGCGCCCCCCTTCCCAGGGCGCACCCCCTGCCTCGTGGGCCAGCCGGAAGGCCCCCGATGCCCATCTTCTCCTATGTGAGGTGTTTTGACTTGGAAAAAATCATATGGAGGCTTTCGGGACCAGACGCCGCCGTCTCGAGGCGGAACCGAGGCGGAAACCAATCTAGGGCTCCGGGAGGGGGAAATCGTCACCGTCGTCATCACCAACAACTCTTTCATCTTGGGGAGATCTATCTTCATCAACATCTTCACCAGCACCATCTCCTCTCAAACCCTAGTTCATCTCTTGTATCCAATCTTTGTACCCAAACCTCAGATTGGTACTTGTGGGTTGCTAGTAGTGTTGATTACTCCTTGTAGTTGATGCTAGTTGGTTTATTTGGTGGAAGATCATATGTTCAGATCCATTATGCATTTTAATACCCCTCTCATCATGAACAATATTATGTCTTGTGAGTAGTTACTTTTGTTCCTAAGGACATGGGAGAAGTCTTGCTATTAGTAGTCATGTGAGTTTGGTCTTCGTTCGATATTTTGATGAGATGTATGTTGTCTCTCCTCTAGTGGTGTCATGTGAACGTCGACTACATGACACTTCACCATTATTTGGGCCTAGAGGAAGGCATTGGGAAGTAATAAGTAGATGATGGGTTGCTAGAGTGACAGAAGCTTAAACCCTAGTTTATGTGTTGCTTCGTAAGGGGCTGATTTGGATCCATATGTTTCAGGCTATGCTTAGGTTTACCTTAATACTTCTTTTGTAGTCGCGGATGCTTGCATTAGAGGTTAATCATAATTGGGAGGCTTGTCCAAGTAAGGACAACACCCAAGCACCGGTCCATCCACATACCAAATTATCAAAGTACCGAACGCGAATCAGATGATCGTGATGAAAACTAGCTTGATGATAATTCCCATGTGTCCTCGGGAGTGCTTTCCTTTATATAAGAGTTTTTCCAGGCTTGTCCTTTGCTATAAAAAGTATTGGGCCACCTTGCTTCACCTTATTTACTTTTACCTTTTGTCACTTGCTACCAATTACCTTATCACAAAACTATATGTTACCTATAATTTCAGTGCTTGCAAAAAATACCTTACTGAAAACTGCCTATCATTTCCTTCTGCTCCTCGTTGGGTTCGACACTCTTACTTATCGAAAGGACTACGATATATCCCCTACACTTGTGGGTCATCAAGACTCTTTTATGGCGCCGTTGCCGGGGAGTGAAGCGCCTTTGGTAAGTGGAATTTGGTAAGGAAAAATTTATATAGTGTGCTGAAATTTATTGTCACTTGTTACTATGGCTCAAAATCCTTTGAGGGGCTTGTTCGGGGTATCTTCACCCCGACCAGAAGAGCAAAGAGTTGCTCCTCAACATACTGCACCTATTGAGAACGTTTGCTTTGAGATTCCTTCGGGTATGATAGAGAAACTGCTTGAAAATCCTTTTACAGGAGACGGAACACTACATCACGATTTACATCTAATCTTTGTGGATGAAGTTTGTGGATTATTTAAGCTTGCAGGTATGCCCGAGGATGTTATCAAGAAGAAGGTCTTCCCTTTATCTTTGAAGGGAGATGCATTGACATGGTTTAGGCTATGTGATGATATGGGATCATGGAACTATAATCGTCTGAAGTTGGAGTTTCATCAGAAGTTCTACCCTATGCACCAGGTTCATCGTGATCATAATTATATTTATAATTTCTGGCCTCGCGAAGGAGAAAGCATCGCTCAAGCTTGGGGAGGCTTAAGTCAATGTTATATGCATGCCCCAATCATGAGCTCTCAAGAGAAATGATCATTCAAAAAATTTATGCTCGGTTTTCTCTTAATAATCGCTCCATGCTTGATACTTCTTGTTCTGGCTCTTATATGATGAAGACTATTGATTTCAAATGGGATTTATTGGAAAGAATTAAACGCAACTCTGAAGATTGGGATTTCGACGAAGGTAAGGGGTCAGGTATGACCCCTAAGTTTGATTGTGTTAAAGCTTTTATGGATACCGATGTTTTCCGTGAGTTCAGCATTAAATATGGACTTGACTCTGAGATAGTAGCCTCTTTCTGTGAATCTTTTGCTACTCATGTTGATCTCCCCAAGGAGAAGTGATTTAAATACCATCCCCCTAGTGAAGTAAAAGTAGTTGAACCTATTAAAGTTAAAGAAAAGACTATCACTTATAATGTTCACCCTGTTATACCTACCGCTTATATTGAGAAACCACCTTTCACTGTTAGGATAAAGGATCATGCTCAAGCTTCAACTGTAGTTCGTAAGAGTAATACTAGAACACCTACACCCTCTGAGAAAATTAAAGTTGATCCTAGTGTTGCTATGGTTAAAGATCTCTTGGTAGAAGATTTAGATGGACATGTTATTTACCTCCAAGAAGAGTCTGCTAGAATAGCCAAACCCAATGCTAGGAACAAACATAGACCTATTGTGGGCTTGCCTGTTATCTCTGTTAATATAGGAGATCATTGCTATCATGGTTTATGTGATGTAGGTGCTAGTGCGAGTATTATCCCTCATGATTTATATCAAGAAATTATGCATGGTATTACACCTGTTGAGGTAGAAGGGATTGATGTTACTATTAAGCTTGCTAATAGAGACACTATTTCACCAGTTGGGATTGTTAGAGATATTGAAGTCTTGTGTGGGAAGGTTAAATACCCTGCTGATTTTCTTGTTCTTAGTTCCCCACAAGATGAATTTTGTCCCATTATATTTGGTAGACCCTTCTTGAATATTGTTAATGCCAAGATAGACTGCGTGAAAGATATTGTTACTGTTGGATTAGGGGATATGTCTCATGATTTTAACTTTGCTAAATTTCATAGACAACCCCTTGAAAAGGCACCACCCAGTAAGGATGAAATTATTGGTCTTGCTTCTATTGCCGTGTCACCTAATGATCCTTTAGAACAATACTTGCTAGACCACGAAAATGATATGCATATGAATGAGAGAAGGGAAATAGATGAAATATTCCTTAAACAGGGACCCGTATTGAAAAACAACTTGCCTGTTGAAATCCTAGGGGATCCTCCTCCACCCAAGGGTGATCCCGTGTTTGAACTTAAACCTTTACGTGATAATCTTAAGTATGTTTATCTTGATGAAAAGAAGATATATCATGTTATTATTAGTGCTAACCTTTCAGAGCATGAAGAAGAAAAACTATTGAAAACTCTGAAGAAGCATCGAGCTGCTATTGGATATACTCTGGATGATATTAAGGGCATTAGTCCCACTATATGCCAACACAATATAAAATTGGAAGAAAATGCTAAACCGCTTATCGATCATCAGCGACGATTAAATCCTAAGATGAAAGAAGTGGTAAGGAAGGAAATACTAAAGCTTCTAGAGGCAGGTATTATCTATCCAGTTGCTGATAGCCAGTGGGTATGTCCTGTCCATTGTGTCCCTAAGAAGGGAGGTATGACTGTGGTTCGCAATGATAAAGATGAATTGATCTCGCAAAGAATAGTTACAGGTTATAGGATGGTAATTGATTTTCGTAAGTTAAATAAAGCTACTAAGAAAGATCATTACCCCCTGCCATTTATTGATCAAATGTTAGAAAGGTTATCCAAACATACTCATTTTTGCTTCCTAGATGGTTATTCTGGTTTCTCTCAAATACCTGTGTCAAAAGGGGATCAAGAAAAGATCACTTTTACTTGTCCTTTCGGTACCTTTTCTTATAGACGTATGCCTTTTGGTTTATGTAATGCACCTGCTACCTTTCAAAGATGCATGATGGCTATATTCTCTGATTTTTGTGAAAAGATTGTTGAGGTTTTCATGGATGATTTTTTTCGTTTACGGAACTTCTTTTGATGATTGCTTAAGCAACCTTGATCGAGTTTTGCAGAGATGTGAAGACACTAATCTTATCTTGAATTGGGAGAAGTGCCACTTTATGGTTAACGAAGGCATTGTCTTGGGACATAAAATTTCTGAAAGAGGTATTGAAGTTGACAAAGCTAAAGTTGATGCTATTGAAAAGATGCCATGCCCTAAGGACATCTAAGGTATACGAAGTTTCCTTGGTCATGCCGGGTTTTATAGGAGGTTCATTTAGGACTTCTCCAAAATCTCCAGGCCTCTGACTAACCTCTTACAAAAAGATATTCCTTTTGTCTTTGATGATGATTGTCTAGAAGCATTTGAAATACATAAGAAAGCATTAATCTCTGCACCAATTGTCCAGCCTCCTGACTGGAATTTACCCTTTGAGATTATGTGCGATGCTAGTGATTATGATGTAGGAGCTGTTTTAGGGCAAAGAGTTGATAAGAAATTGAATGTTATCCAGTATGCTAGTAAAACTCTAGATAGTGCCCAAATAAACTATGCTACCACTGAGAAAGAATTTTTAGCAGTTGTATTTGCTTGTGATAAGTTTAGACCCTATATCGTTGATTCTAAAGTAACTATTCACACTGATCATGCTGCTATCAAATACCTTATGGAAAAGAAAGATATTAAACCTAGACTAATTAGATGGGTTCTCTTGCTACAAGAATTTGACTTGCATATTATTGATAGAAAAGGAGCTGAGAAACCCGTAGCAGATAACTTGTCTAGGTTAGAGAATATACTTGATGACCCACAACCTATTGATGATAGCTTTCCTGATGAACAATTAGCTGTCATAAATACTTCTCGTACTGCTCCATGGTATGCTGATTATGCTAATTATATTGTTGCTAAGTTTATACCTCCTAGCTTCACATACCAGCAAAAGAAAAAGTTCTTCTATGATTTGAGACATTACTTCTGGGATGACCCACATGTTTATAAAGAAGGAGTAGATGGTATCATTAGACGTTGTGTACCTGAGCATGAACAGGAACAGATCCTACGCAAGTGCCACTCTGAAGCTTATGGAGGACACCATGCGGGAGATAGAACTGCACATAAGGTATTGCAATCTGGTTTTTATTGGCCTACTCTCTTCAAGGATGCCCGTAAGTTTGTCTTATCTTGTGATGAATGTCAAAGAATTGGTAATATTAGTAGACGTCAAGAAATGCCTATGAATTATTCACTTGTTATTGAACCATTTCATGTTTGGGGCTTTGATTATATGGGACCGTTTCCTGCCTCTAATGGTTACACACATATTTTAGTTGTTGTTGATTATGTTACTAAGTGGGTAGAAGATATTCCAACTAGTAGTGCTGATCATAACACCTCTATTAAGCAGCTTAAAGAAGTTATTTTCCCGAGTTTTGGAGTCCCTAGATATCTAATGACTGATGGTGGTTCACACTTTATTCATGGTGCTTTCCGTAAGATGCTTGCTAAGTATAATGTCAACCATAGAATTGCATCGCCCTATCACCCACAGACTAGTGGTCAAGTAGAACTAAGTAATAGGGAGTTGAAACTAATCTTGTAAAAGACAGTTAATAGGTCTAGGAAGAATTGGTCCAAGAAACTAGATGATGCATTATGGGCCTATAGAACTGCATACAAAAATCCTATGGGTATGTCTCCATATAAGATGGTATATGGAAAAGCTTGTCACTTACCTCTTGAGCTAGAACATAAGGCATAGTGGGCTATCAAAGAGCTCAATTATGATTTCAAACTTGCTGGTGAGAAGAGGTTATTTGACATTAGTTGTCTCGATGAATGGAGGACCCAGGCCTATGAGAATGCCAAGTTGTTTAAACAAAAAGTTAAAAGATGGCATGACAAAAGGATACAAAAGCGTGAGTTTAACATAGGTGATTATGTCTTACTATACAACTCTTGTTTAAGATTTTATGCAGGAAAACTTCTCTCCAAGTGGGAAGGACCTTATGTTATCGAGGAGGTCTATCGTTCCGGTGCCATAAAAATCAACAACTTCGAAGGCACAAATCCGAAGGTGGTGAATGGTCAAAGAATTAAACATTATATCTCAGGTAATGCTATAAATGTCGAAACCAATGTTATTGAAACCATAACACCGGAGGAATACATAAGGGACACTTTCCAGAACGATTCAGCATCCGATAAGGAAGAGGTATGTGATACGGTAAGTAAACCGACTCCAAAACAGTTCAAAAGGCAATTTTTCTCCGTTTTGGAATATTTAGGAAAATAGAAAAATAAGTAGCAGTCCGGAGGAGACACGAGGCGTCCACGAGGGTGGAGGGCGCGCCCCCCTTCCCAGGGCGCGCCCCCTGCCTCGTGGGCACCCCGTGTGTCCCCTGGACTTCGTTTTCTTTTGGTTGGTAAAAATTCATTATATATACTCCTGAAGGTTTTGACCTCTGTATCGCGCAAAAATCATCTATTCTTGTTTCGAGCTGTTTTCTGTTAGGGTTTGCTAAGCCAGGCATCATGTCGTCTCCCTCCTCCAACAATGAAGGAAACGATGCTTGGCTAATGAAGATAGATCTGAAGAGGGAAGGACCAGAGGATATCCACAAGGAGAAGAAGATCAAGATGGAGGTGGAAGATCCGGCTCCGGCACAAGGAGAAGAAGACACCCCTAAACCTCTTCCTAACCTCTTTACCTCAACTGAGATTGAAGCTTTCAGGGTGATTGAGTTTGCTCAAATTCGGAACAAGCATCTCACAAGTGAAAATATTTTGTTGAAGGATTACATAGCTACTCTCAAAGGTATTATCCGCAAGCTGGAGGATCTCCTACGCTCGATATATGAGGATCCACCATCACTACTTGCAACTCCATCATCACCACCCCCGAAGAAGGAGAAATAATCATATGGGTATGGGCAGTCCCCTTGGCAACTGCCAAGCTTGGGGGAGTGACCCCGGTATTGTATCACCGTCACTCCTATCTTTACCATTTTACTTAGTTCGATCCTTTTGGTAATATCTTGATCTAGTAGAATAAAGTTAGCTTGATCTAGTTGTGAGCTTTTGCTTTGTGAGCTTTACCCTTTGTAATCGAGTCCGCGAGCTATATAATAAAGATTAGTGTTGAGTCAAGGGCTTGATTTCCTCACTTGGGTCATGATAAAAAGAAAGAAAACATAAAGAGTATCAAAGAGATCATATCGATCTTGTGGGAAGTAATGACTTCACATACAAAAGTATGCTAAATAAAAGTTGTTGGGAGTTTACAAACATAGTTTTGGTCATCGTTGCAATTAATAGGAAGTAACAAAAGAAGAGAGGCTTCACATACAAATATACTATCTTGGACATCTTTTATGATTGTGAGCACTCATTAAAGTATGACATGCTAAAGAGTTGATGTTGGACAAGGAAGACAACATAATGGGTTATGCCTTCTTATATCCGAAATAAAGTATATTGTCATGGATCATCCAACATGTTGAGCTTGCCTTTCCCCCTCATGCTAGCCAAAACTCCTCGCACTAAGTAGAGATACTACTTGTGCTTCCATATATCCTTAAACCCGGTTTTGCCATGAGAGTCCATCATACCTGCCTATGGATTGAGAAAGATCCTTCCAAGTAAGTTGTCATGTTGCAAACTCGCTAAAATATGTATGATTTATTAGTGTGGGAGAAATTAGCTTTATACGATCTTGTGATATGGAAGTAATAAAAGCGACGGACTGTATAATAAAGGTCCTTATCACAAGTGGCAATATAAAGTGAAGTTCTTTTATGCTAAGACTTTGTGCATCCAACCATAAAAACACATGACAACCTCTGCTTCCCTCTGCGAAGGGCCTATCTATTATTCTTTCCTTATAAGAGTCAAGGTGAAATTCACCTTTCATTTTTACATTTTATCCTTTGGCAAGCACATTGTGTTGGAAAGATCCTGATATATATACCCACTTGGATGTAAGTTTTCATGATCTATTACTGTTGACATTACCCTTGAGGTAAAAGGTTGGGAGGCAACACCATAAGCCCCTATCTTTCTCTGTGTCCTATTAAAACTCCATAAACATAAGTATTGCATGAGTGTGAGCAATTGTGAAAGACTATATGATAGTTGAGTATGTAGGCTTGCTGAAAAGCTCTTATATTGACTCTTTCTGATGTTACGATAAATTGCGATTGCTTCAATGACCGAGATCAAAGTTTGTTAGTTTCCAATGAAGTTTATGATTCATACATGATATTGTGGATGAATTGTTACTTTCGCATAAGAATCATATGACCATATTTACTTAAGTTGCTGTTATGAGAATGATCATGATGCCCTCATGTTCGTATTTTGTTTTTATCGACACCTCTATCTCTAAACATGTGGACATATTTTTTCAATATCGGCTTTCCCTTGAGGACAAGCGAGGTCTAAGCTTGGGGGAGTTGATACGTCCATTTCGCATCATGCTTATATGTGGATATTTATTGCATTATGGGCTGTTCTTACATGTTTTGTCACAATACTTATGCCTTTTCTCTCTTATTTTACAAGGTTTACATGAAGAGGGAGAATGCCGACAGCTGGAATTCTAGGCTGGAAAAGTAGCAAACTCTGGAAACCTATTCTGCACAACTCCAAAAGCCCTGAACCTCAACAGAACGCCGTTTCATAAAATATAAAAAATATCTGGCGAAAGAAGTCCACGAGGGGGGCCACCAGCTGTCCACGAGGGTGGGGGCGCGCCCCCCTTCCCAGGGCGCACCCCCTGCCTCGTGGGCCAGCCGAAAGGCCCCCGATGCCCATCTTCTCCTATATGAGGTGTTTTGACCTGGAAAAAAATCATAAGGAGGCTTTCGGGACCAGACACCGCCGTCTCAAGGCGGAACCGAGGCAGAAACCAATCTAGGGCTCCGGCAGAGCTGTTCTGCCAGGGATACTTCCCTTCGGGAAGGGGAAATCGTCACCACCGTCATCACCAACAAGTCTCCCATCTTGGTGAGAGCTATCTTCATCAACATCTTCACCAGCACCATCTCCTCTCAAACCCTAGTTCATCTCTTGTATCCAATCTTTGTACCCAAACCTCAGATTGGTACCTGCGGGTTGCTAGTAGTGTTGATTACTCCTTGTAGTTGATGCTAGTTGGTTTATTTGGTGGAAGATCATATGTTCAGATCCATTATGCATATTAATACCCCTCCGATCATGAACAATATTATGTCTTGTGAGTAGTTACTTTTGTTCCTGAGGACATGGGAGAAGTCTTGCTATTAGTAGTCATGTGAGTTTGGTCTTCGTCTGATATTTTGATGAGATGTATGTTGTCTCTCCTCTAGTGGTGTCATGTGAATGTCGACTACATGACACTTCACCATTATTTGGGCCGAGAGGACGGCATTGGGAAGTAATAAGTAGATGATGGGTTGCTAGAGTGACAAAAGCTTAAACCCTAGTTTATGTGTTGCTTCGTAAGGGGCTGATTTGGATCCATATGTTTCAGGCTATGGTTAGGTTTACCTTAATACTTCTTTTGTAGTTGTGGATGCTTGCATTAGAGGTTAATCATAAGTGGGAGTCTTGTCCGAGTAAGGACAACACCCAAGCACCGGTCCACCCACATACCAAATTATCAAAGTACCGAACGTGAATCAGATGATCGTGATGAAAACTAGCTTGACTATAATTCCCATGTGTCCTCGGGAGCGCTTTCCTTTATATAAGAGTTTGTCTAGGCTTGTCCTTTGCTACAAAAAGGATTGGGCCACCTTGCTGCACCTTATTTACTTTTACCTTTTGTCACTTGCTACCAATTACCTTATCACAAAACTATCTGTTACCTATAATTTCAGTGCTTGCAGAAAATACCTTACTGAAAACTGCCTATCATTTCCTTCTGCTCCTCGTTGGGTTCGACACTCTTACTTATCGAAAGGACTACGATAGATCCCCGACACTTGTGGGTCATCAGGTTGGTAGGAGTTAACCATCACGCGTGCCCGACCTTCACACAAAGGTGAACAAACAAGACACAAGCATTTTGTTTCGGTTACACATTTAGGAGACCATATGTGCATGCTACAGGAATCAAGAACCTTAACACAATTATTTCCTCAACCCTACAATTTACTACTAGCATGATTCCAATATTACCATCCTCATATCTCAAAACAATCATACTTTGTATATGGAAGTTTTTATTATACCCCCTTTGGATGTCTATCATATTAGGACTAAATTTATAACCCAAGCAAATTAACATGCTGTTTTAGAGACTCTCAAAATAATATAAGTGAAGCAAGAGAGTTCAGTTTCTATAAAATAAAACCACTGACGTGCTCTAAAAAGAAATAAGTGAAGCACTACAGCAAAATTGCCTAGCTCAAAAGATATAAGTGAAGCACATTGAGTATTCTAATAAATCACGATTGAAGCGTGTCCCTCTCAAAAGGTGTGTACAACAAGGATGATTGTGACAAACCAAAAAGCAAAGACTCGTATCATAAAAGATGCTCCAAGCAAAACACATATCATGTAGTGAATAAAAATATAGCCTCAAGTAAACTTACCGATGGATGAATAAGAAAGAGGGGATGCCTTCCCGAGGCATCCCCAAGCTTAGGCTCTTGACACTCCTTATTTCATAGTCCATCAAATCCGTACCCAAAACATGAAAACTTCACACCACAAAACTCAATAGAAATCTTGTGAGCCTCGTTAGTAAAACAAAGAAAATAACCACTCAAGGTACTGTTGTGATCTTATTCTTATTTTATATTGGTTTAATATCTACTGTGTTCCAACTTTTCCATGGTTCATACCCCCGATATTAGCCATAGATCATCAAAATAAACAAACAACACATAGAAAACAGAATCTATCAAAAACAGAATAGTCTGTACCAATCTGAAAACTTTGCATACTTCTGTAACTCTATACATTCTGAAAAATTAGGATGATGTGGCGAATTTGTATATCAATTTTGTGCAAAACTTTCAGAAGGTTTTCATGTTCCAGAGAATTATTGAATTTTCTGCACTGGGCGTAAAAGTTACTGTTTTTCAGCAAAATCAAGTCAACGATCACCGTAAGCTACCCCGAAGGTATTACTTGGCTCAAACACTAATTAAAACACCAAAAACACAATTACTACAGAAGTAATGATGTGTAAAAATTGAAAAACAAAACCAAAAAGCAAAAAGCAAAAATAAAATTGGGTTGCCTCCCAACAAGCGCTATTGTTTAACGCCCTTAGCTAGGCGTAAAAAGCAAATAGATCTAGGTATTGTCATCTTTGGTATGCAATCCATAGGTATCCCTCATAATGGATTCATAAGGAAATTTAATTTTGTTTCTTGGAAACTGTTCCATGCCCTTCCTGAATGGAAATTGAAATCTAATGTTTCCTTCTTTCATATCAATAATTGCACCAACCGTTCTAAGGAAAGGTCTACCAAGAATAATAGGACATGTAGGATTGCAATCTATATCAAGAACAATGAAATCTATATGCACATAATTCCTATTTGTAACAATAAGAACATCATTAATCATTCCCATAGGTTTCCTAATAGTGGAATCTGCAAGATGCAAATTTAAAGAACACTCATCAAATTCACGAAAACCTAACACATCACATAAAGTTTTTGGAATCATAGAAACACTAGCGCTTAAATCACACAAAGCATGGCACTCATAATCTTTAATCTTGATTTTAATAGTAGGCTCCCACTCATAATACAGTTTTCTAGGAATAGAAACTTCCAATTCAATCTTTTCTTCAAAAGATTGCATCATAGCATCAACGATATGTTTAGTAATAGATTTATGTTGATTATAAGCATGAGGAGAATTCAACATGGATTGCAACAAGAAAATACAATCTAATAAATAACAATTATCATAATTAAATTCTTTGAAATCCAAAATAGTGGGTTCATTGCTACTTAAAGTTTTGACCTCATCAATCCCACTTTTATCAATTTTTGCATCAAGATCTAAAAACTCCGAATTATTGGGATGCCTTTTAGCTAAAGTTGACTCATCTCCAGTCCCATATTTATCAAGATTTATATTGTAAAACAAAGATTCAATATAAGTCACATCAATCACTTTAAGATCTTCATCATTATTTTCACGGAAACTAGAAGAACATGTTTTTATAAACCAATCTTTTTTAGCATGCATCTTAGCGGCTCTTTCTTTGCACTCATCAATGGAAATTGTCATAGCCTTGAGAGACTCATTGATATCATGCTTGGGTGTAATAGATCTAAGTTTCAAAGAATCAACATCAAGAGAAATTATATCCACATTCCTAGCCAAATCATCAATCTTAAGCAAATTTTCTTTAATCAAAGCATTAAAATTCTTTTGAGTAGTCATAAATTCTAGAACACTATTCTAAAAATCAAAGGGCATCTTATTATAATTTCCATAAGAATTGTTGTAGGAATTACCATAATTGTTAGAGGAATCGCTAGGGAAAGGCCTAGGATTAAAATTTCCTCGATATGCGTTGTTACCAAAATTGTTCCTACCAACAAAATTCACATCCATGGATTCATTATTACTTTCAATCAAAGTGGACAAGGGCATATCATTAGGATCAATATTAGTACCCTTGCTAGCAAATAATTTCATAAGCTTATCCATCTTATTATGCTTTTTATTTTGCTTAGTATGACAGTAGCATTATAAGATGATCTCTTACAAAATTTCAAGGTATAAGTGTTCTCCCTGAGTATGCACCGTTGCGAAAGTTTGTCGTGCCGAGACAATACGTGATGATCGGGTGTGATAAGCTCTATGTTCAAATACAAGGGTGTAAGCCAGTTTTGCACACGCAGAATACTCGGGTTAAACTTGACGAGCCTAGCATATGCAGATATGGCCTTGGGACACTAGAGAGACCGAAAGGTCGAGCGTGAATCATATAGTAGATATGATCAACATAATATGTTCACCATTGAAACTACTCCATCTCACGTGATGATCGGACATGGTTTAGTTGATTTGGATCACGTGATCATTTAGATGACCGGAGGGATGTCTATCTAAGTGGGAGTTCTTTAAGTAATATGATTAATTGAACTTTAATTTATCATGAACTTAGTCCTGATAGTTTTTGCATATCTATGTTGTTGTAGATCAATCGCCCGTGCTACCATTCCTTTGAATTTTAATGCATTCCTAGAGAAAGCTAAGTTGAAAGATGATGGTAGCAATTACACGGACTGGGTCCGTAACTTCAGGATTATCCTCATTGCTGCATAGAAGAATTATGTCCTTGAAGCACCGCTAGGTGACAAGCCCCCTCCCGCTAATGTGGATGCTTTGAACGTCTGGCAGACGCGGTCTCATGACTACACGACAGTTCAGTGTGCCATGCTCTACGGCTTAGAACCGGGACTTCAACGACGTTTTGAACGTCATGGACCATATGAGATGTTCCATGAGTTGAAGTTGATATTTCAAGCAAATGCTCGGATTGAGAAATATGAGATTTCCAACAAGTTCTATAGCTGCAAGATGGAGGAGAATAGTTCTATCAGTGAACACTTGCTCAGAATGTGTGGGTACTACAATCATATGACTCAACTTGGTTGCAAAGTTGACGAGGATACTGTTATTGATAGAGTTCTTCAATCACAGCCACCAAGCTATAAAGGCTTCGTGATGAACTATAATATGCAAGGGATGCAAAAGACAATTCCCGAGCTCTTCCCTATGCTCAAAGCTGCGGAGGTAGAAATCAAAAAGGAGCATCATGTGTTGATGGTTAACAAGACCACTAGTTTCAAGAAAAAGGGCAAGGGAAAGAAAGGGAATTTCAAGAAGAATAGCAAGACAGTTGATACTCCCGCGAAGAAACCCAAGTCCGGAGCCAAGCCTAAAACTGAGTGCTTCTACTTCAAAGGGACTGGACACTGGAAGCGGAACTGCCCCAAGTATTTGGCGGATAAGAAGGATGGCAAGGTGAACAAAGGTATATGTGATATACATGTTATTGATATGTACCTTACTAATGCTCGTAGTAGTACCTGGGTATTTGATACCGGTTTGGTTGCTAATATTTGTAACCCGAAACAGGGAGTACGGATTAAACGAAGATTGGCTAAGGACGAGGTGACGATGCGCGCGGGAAATGGTTCCAAAGTCGATGTGATCGCCATCGGCACGCTACCTCTACATCTACCTTCAGGGTTAGTTTTAGACCTGAATAATTGTTATTTGGTGCCAGCGTTAAGCATGAACATTATATCTGGATCTTGTTTGTTGCGAGACGGTTATTCATTTAAATCACAGAATAATGGTTGTTCTATTTTTATGAGTAATATCTTTTAAGGTCATGCACCCTTGAAGAGTGGTCTATTCTTGCTTGATCTCGATTGTAGTGATACACATATTCATAATATTGAAGCCAAAAGATGCAAAGTTAATAATGATAGTGCAACTTATTTGTGGCACTGTCGTTTGGGTCATATTGGTGTAAAGCGCATGAAGAAACTCCATAGTGATGGACTTTTGGAATCACTTGATTATGAATCACTTGGTGCTTGCGAACCATGCCTCATGGGCAAGATGACTAAAACTCCGTTCTCCGAAACTATGGAGCGAGCAACAGATTTGTTGGAAATCATACATACTGATGTATGTGGACCAATGAGTATTGAAGCTCGCGGCGGGTATCGTTATTTTTTGACCTTCACTGATGATTTGAGCAGATATGGGTATATCTACCTAATGAAGCACAAGTCTGAAACATTTAAAAGTTCAAAGAATTTCAGAGTGAAGTAGAGAATCATCGTAACAAGAAAATAAAGTTTCTAATATCTGATCGTGGAGGTGAATATTTGAGTTACGAGTTTGGTCTTCATTTGAAACAATGTGGAATAGTTTCACAACTCACGCCACCCGGAACACCACAACGTAATGGTGTGTCCGAACGTCGTAACCATACTTTATTGGCTCTGGTGCGGTCTATGATGTCTCTTACCGATTTACCACTATCATTTTGGGGTTATGCTTTAGAGACAGCTGCATTCACGTTAAATAGGGCACCATCTAAATCCGTTGAGACGACGCCTTATGAACTGTGGTTTGGCAAGAATAAAAGTTGTCGTTTCTTAAAGTTTGGGGCTGCGATGCTTATGTGAAAAAGCTTCAACCTAATAAGCTCGAACCCAAGTTGGAGAAATGTGTCTTCATAGGATACCCAAAAAAGAATGTTGGGTACACCTTCTATCACAGATCCGAAGGCAAGATATTCATTGCTAAGAATGGATCCTTTCTAGAGAAGGAGTTTATCTCGAAAGAAGTGAGTGGGAGGAAAGTAGAACTTGATGAGGTAATTGTACCTTCTCCCGAATTGGAAAGTAGTACATCACAGAAACTAGTTCCAGTGATTCCTACACCAATTAGTGAGGAAGCTAATGATGATGATCATGAAACTTTAGATCAATTTTTTGCTGAACTTTGTAGATCAACCAGAGTTCGTTCCGCACCAGAGTGGTACAGCAACCTAGTTCTGGAAGTCATGTTACTAGACCATGATGAACCTACGAACTATGAGGAAGCGATGATGAGCCCAGATTCCGCAAAATGGCTTGAGGCCATGAAATCTGAGATGGGATCCATGTATGAGAACAAAGTGTGGACTTTGGTTGACTTGCCCGATGATCGGCAAGCCATCGAAAATAAATGGATCTTCAAGAGGAAGACTGACGCAGATGGTAATGTTACTGTTTACAAAGCTCAACATGTTGCGAAAGGGTTTCGACAAGTTCAAGGAGTTGACTACGATGAGACTTTCTCACCCGTAGTGATGCTTAAGTCTGTCCGAATCATGTTAGTAATTGCCGCATTTTATGATTATGAAATCTGGCAAATGGATGTCAAAACTGCATTCCTGAATGGATATCTCAAAGAAGAGTTGTATATGATGCGACCAGAAGGTTTTGTTGATCCTAAAGATGCTAACAAAGTGTGCAAGCTCTAGCGATCCATCTATGGACTGGTGCAAGCATCTCGGAGTTGGAATATACGCTTTGATGAGGTGATCAAAGCATATGGTTTTATACAGACTTTTGGAGAATCATGTATTTACAAGAAAGTGAGTGGGAGCTCTGTAGCATTTATGATATTATATGTGGATGACATATTGTTGATTGGAAATGATACAGAATTTCTGGATAGCATAAAAGGATACTTGAATAAGAGTTTTTCAATGAAAGACCTCGGTGAAGTTGCTTACATATTAGGCATCAAGATCTATAGAGATAGATCAAGACGCTTAATTGGACTTTCACAAAGCACATACCTTGATAAGGTTTTGAAGAAGTTCAAAATGGATCAGTCAAAGAAAGGGTTCTTGCCTGTGTTACAAGGTGTGAAATTGAGTAAGACTCAATGTCCGACCACTGCAGAAGATAGAGAGAAAATGAAAGTCATTCCCTATGCATCAGCCATAGGATCTATCATGTATGCAATGTTGTGTACCAGACCTGATGTGTGCTTTGCTATAAGTCTAGCAGGGAGGTACCAAAGTAATCCAGGAGTGGATCACTGGACAGCGGTCAAGAACATCCTGAAGTACCTGAAAAGGACAAAGGATATGTTTCTCGTGTATGGAGGTGACAAAGAGCTCGTCGTAAACGGTTACGTCGATTCAAGCTTTGACACTGATCCGGATGACTCAATGTCACAAACCGGATATGTATTTTTATTGAACGGTGGAGCTGTCAGTTGGCGCAGTTTCAAGCACAGCGGCGTGGCTGGATCTACGTGTGAAGCGGAATACATAGCTGCTTCAGAAGCAGCAAATGAAGGATTCTGGATGAAGGAGTTCATATCCGATCTAGGTGTAATACCTAGTGCATCGGGTCCAATGAAAATCTTTTGTGACAACACTGGAGCAATAGCCTTGGCGAAGGAATCCAGGTTTCACAAGAGAACAAAGCACATCAAAAGACGCTTCAATTCCATCCGCGATCTAGTCAAGGAGGGAGACATAGAGATTTGCAAGATACATACGGATCTGAATGTTGCAGACCCGTTGACTAAGCCTCTTCCACGGGCAAAACATGATCAGCACCAAGACTCCATGGGTGTTAGGATCATTACTTTGTAATCTAGATTATTGACTATAGTTCAAGTGGGAAACTGAAGGAAATATACCCTAGAGGCAATAATAAAGTTGTTATTTGTATTTCCTTGTATCATGATAAATGTCTTTTATTCATGCCAGAATTGTATTAACCGGAAACTTAGTACACGTGTGAATACATAGACAAAACAGTATGTCCCTAGTATGCCTCTACTAGACTAGCTCATTGATGAAAGATGGTTATGTTTCCTAGCCATAGACATGAGTTGTCATTTGATCAACGGGATCACATCATTAGGAGAATGATGTGATGGACAAGACCCATCTGTTAGCTTAGCACTATGATCGTTTAGTTTTACTGTTATTGCTTTCTTCATGACTTATACATGTTCCTATGACTATGAGATTATGCAACTCCCGTATACCGGAGGAACACCTTGTGTGCTATCAAACGTCACAACGTAACTAGGTGATCATAAAGATGCTCTATAGGTGTCTCCGAAAGTGTTTGTGGTGTTGGCATAGATCAAGAATAGGATTTGTCACTCCGAGTATCGGAGAGGTATCTCTGGGCCATCTCGGTAATGCACATCATAATAAGCCTTGCAAGCAAATAACTAATGAGTTAGTCACGAGATGATGTATTACGGAACGAGTAAAGAGACTTGCCGGTAACGAGATTGAACTAGGTATTGAGATACCAACGATAGAATCTCGGGCAAGTAACATACTGATGACAAAGGGAACAACGTATGTTGTTATGCAGTTTGACCGATAAAGATCTTCGTAGAATATGTAGGAGGCAATATGAGCATCCAGGTTCTGCTATTGGTTATTGATCGGAGATGAGTCTCGATCATGTCTACATAGTTCTTGAACCCGTAGGGTCCGCACGCTTAACGTTTGATGACAATCGGTATTATGAGTTTATGAGTTTTGATGTACCGAAGGTAGTTCGGAGTCCTGAATAAGATCACGGACATGACGAGGAGTCTCGGCATGTCCGAGACGTAAAGATTGATATATTGGACGACTATATTCATGTGGGGACCCCGACTTAGAAGTCGAGATCACCGAATGCACGTGTACAGTGATCCCAGAGATCAATGCTCACTGAACACACAGAAGCTGAATAACAAGAGTCTTACATCCATACATACCGTCTTACACAAATTATGGCCATTATGGCCAAGTCATACAAGGATAAAGCCTCAGGGGCTGAATAGCAAATAACTCGGATAGCGGAAGTCTTCGATGATAAGTAGAACCCATGCCATCTGCCTTAACCCTACAGACATTCTGACTGGGATAGCTTCCTAGTTCGCATGTTCGTCCCCATAGAACTCTTCTTCATACTCCTGTTCCTCCATGCCTGGCCAATTAAGTAACCAGTGGCAAGCCAATGAGTACTTTGAACGTTGAATGTACTCGCAAGCAACCCATGATTTGGTTCAAAGTAACAATGCAATTGTACAACAATGAGCAATCTAGCTACGAGCTAGAATATACATTCTACCAACAGGTGTATGCATCAATAAATTCACGTAACCTTGAAGACAGGTTACCGATATCAACATGAATATGATTCAACTCAACGAGTCAAGTCACCACCTTGACTCATCACACACACATACTTTCACCGATGTAGTAAAATTTTGAACATAGTTTAAGTAGCACCACCCAACTGTCCATGACCGTGGACACGGCTATTCGAATAGTTTCACACTCTGCAGAGGTTGCACACTTTACCCACAAGATCCGGGAAGCTTTCGTGTCACCCACGATCCCGCAGTACCTCAAGTACTCGGGGGAAGCACCCGATCATTATCTTTCCTTAGACAACACTAACATAGAGTCCACTCGTTGGTGCACAGCCCTCGGGTACAACAATAGATCATGGGACTTGCCCTATTTTCAATGTCACGCGTACACGAAGGGACCAACGGTGTGTCCGGTGCCCTGTGAAAACAGTCATGGTCGTCTATCCAAGCACGACCTCGTCCCGGGAAAGACCTCAAGTCTTCCCGTCACTAGTAATGCGGGCACCATGCTAGTATCGGCCTAAGTAATCAATAACGCCCCGTCCCATAAGGGGTAGAGTGGTTGCACATATGTGGTTGGGATGGTAGTCACACATAAATCTAATCCATTATTTCACCCATGCACAAGATCTTTACCGGCACATCACTTCTTCCTCAAGTGATGACCTAACTCAATATCACCCTCGGGCATTAGGGGCACCCGATGGTTTTTTTGAAAGAATGCAACCACGAAGGTTTCATGGCACATATGCATCTCTAAGCATCACTACTAGCCATTTGCATGGCATCTAGCACATAGCAAGATTATGAGTAAGCATGCATCATGTGGTGGTTCTAAACTAGCTCACCACCGTAACCCTTATCATCATGCTTTCGGAAACAAACGGGTTCCGAAGAACACAAGTGTATCATGGTCAAAGGGCTGCTTGCCTAGATTGGCTTGGTCTTCAAAGTCTTCTAATCCTTCCCCACCTTCTTCTTCAGCAACCTCGTCAAATACGGTATCTAATCGTCGCAAAATAACAACGGGAAAATAAGACCACAATAAAAACAGAAAAATCAAAGTGCTTAGAAAAATGTCAACTTATTTTTGTTAAATACTAGAGGGAAAACTAAGATGGCAAAAATTCTTAGTTGGAGTTTTGGAGTTGCAGAGTGGGGTCTAGGGATTTTTGAACAGAAGTTTTAATGCTCAATATTGAATTTAAATTTGAACAGAACAGAAAAGGTTTATGGATATGTGTGAAAGTGACACCATTAAATAGGTTGGATTTTTACAAGATTTTAGGAGTTGGAATTAATTCATTTGGACAAATATTTATTTCTGTGAAATTATTTGAAATAATCACAGAAAATAAAAAGAGAAAAAGGTCCTGTGCCACTGGGCCAGAACGGCCAAAGTGCACGGCCCAGGGCGAATAGCCAACCGCGCGGGTACCAGCGCGCGCGCGCGCCAGGTTTTTTAAACCTGACGGGCGGGGCCCGGCGGTCAGTGGCAGAGAGGGTGCGAGAGGGAGGTGAGGATGACAGGCGGGGCCCGCCTATCATCTTCAACCTCGCGGCCAGAGAGACGGTGAGCTCACCGGCGGCGATTCCGGGCACGGCGGGGCAAGCTGAGGGTAGGACTAGGCTCAGCAGTGAGTCGTCGTTCCAGTGGTGGTGGTGCGGCTTGCCGGAGAGGTCTGGTTCGCCGGCGGTGAGGACTCGCGGCGGAGGAGCGTCGGGAAGATCTTGGCTGGCTCGCTCCGGGATGCAATAGGAGTGGGAGAAGGAGGGGAACGGGTCAGTGAGGTCTGCTGGCTCCAGATCGAGCAAGAGTTGGGGCGGATGGAGGCTGTACCGCGAGATCTCCGGTCGCCCGACGCGGCGGAGCTCCGGTCGATCCCGAGCACTGAGGCCCTCTGAGGGCGAGTGGGTGGTGCTGGTGAGCTTCTGGGGGTGTGAGGAGGAGATGGGTGTTGTTGGAGAGGCTCGGGGCGTGCTTATATAGCCGAGCCCCGGTCCACCGTGGACTCGTGCGCCGGCAAGGTTACGGGCGAGGCCGGAGGCCGTGCAGGCGCTTGTGTTCGAGTCGGGAAGGTTCATCGATGAGGTCTACGCCTAGTAGAGGGAAGAGGAGGCGCGGGGAATGCTCCAGAGGGCGCGCGTGTGTGAGGCCAGAGGTTGGAGCTCGCGGGCGGCCAGCGCGTGTGCGAAGGCGGCCACTGGAGGAAGGAGGAGGAGGGGGACAGCACCGGGGAGAGTCGCGAACGTCGAGGCGCATCGTTTGGCGTGAGGGGGAGCACGAGGTGGTCGGGGGCGTTGGATTGGGCGAGGCTACCGTGCGAGTGCGCACTATAGCGCGCTCTAGAGCACGACTTCTGCATGTTGGCTCACTGGGCGTGTCCGCCGTGTCTGGGGGGTCCAGCACGAATTATACTACCTGGCTGTGGCCTTGGATGCTCTGGAGGTGCAGTGAGAGAGGAGTGAAGCTGGTAAATGGGTGGAATTTGGCTGTCCAGCAAGGTAACTTAGGGTTTTCACCCCTCAATCATGGAGCTCTGGTCCAGGGGGAGTTACTGGAGATAGAATGTAACTAGGTGAAGCTGTGGTAGAAAGTTGAAGCAAAAGTAAATAGTAAAAGAGGTCAAGATGATGGTTTTGGTAAAATGGCAGAAGGTGTTTGATCAAGTTTTGGACAAGCAAATGATCTCCACTAGCCATGACACTTAACAGGATTGAATGTCATATGGAAATAGGGTGTTTCACCATATTTGGGCTCATTCGAAGAAACTAGCCAATGCAACTTTGGTGAACCCTAGAAATCAACAGAAATGGCTTCATCATGTTTAAGTCAAGCTAATCATCTCCCCTTGATGCACCACTTGGTGTAGTTTCATCATTTGGGGTATTGATCATGCTCACAAAGTTTGAAGCTCCAGGTAAAAAGTTGGTAATGTAAAGTTGTTCAAATTTGAATTTGAACAGAAATGGTTTTGGGGTATTCAGATCAAGTTATCCTACTCCAAATCTTGTGCCATTTGGTCTAGATGCCTTATTAGGCCATTCTAGCATGTGCACCAAGTTTGAGAGAATTTGGACAAGTTTGGCAATGTAAAGTTGCTCAAACTTCAAATATGGATAGAATGGTTTTGAAGGGTTTTGAGGATGTTGTCTTGCTTCCCAAGGCATGGGGCTTGGCAAGATCATCAAATATGTCATTTATGACATGATAGAATTTCCCTGGAATTTTTGGAGAATATTTCCTTTGTAAATATTTCAAAAACTTGAAATATCCAGAAAGGGTTTTGGAGGGATTAGCCCATTATTTTGAACATGACCAAGTGTTGAAACTCTTATATATGGACAATATATGTCCTATGAGTCTCCCTGAATTTTGGCAAATATTTTTGAAATACTTAAATAATTGTTACCTATTAAAGACCATTTCTGGCCTTAAGAAAAAGCTTTTAAATAAAATAGGAAAATAACTTTTAAAATAATACTTTTGTGGTTTCTGGGAGTCCTATGACTATTAGGTCTCAAATATACTTTTTTAAATAATTTTCTCACCCTAAATCAAGCACTTGCAGTGCAAACCTCAATTCAGGGGATTTTGGAATACTAAATTTTAAAAATACATTTTTGGCCAAATTATTTTTATAAGAAAATACTATACTGCTATAAACACTTGGTATGATCATTGGGCACAAGTTTTGGGTATGGAGATGAATTTCTACAAGAGGTAATAGTTGACTTTAATGAGCATAAGAAAATCATATGAAGAAAAACTCAATTCCAAATAAAAGCCAAATGATGCCAAAAAAATTGATGGTCCAAATTTTCATGCTTCATTGATGCAAATGACATGTTACAAAATGCAGGGTGTGACAGACCTACCCCCCTTACAAGAATCTCGTCCCTGAGATTCCTAAACTAGGTCTTAAAAGAGATCGGGAAACTCGGATCTAAGATAGTCTTCACGTTCCCAGGTTGCTTCTGCTTCCGTGTGGTTGCTCCACTAGACCTTGAAGTACTTGATGGTGCGGCTTCGTGTCCGTCATTCTGCTTCATCCATAATGCGAATGGGCATCTCGCGGTAGGTCAAATCAGGCTGGAGATCAATGGCTTGGTGATCAACATCCTTGTAGAGATCAGGCTTGTTCGGAACTTGGAGACATTTCCGGAGTTGTGACACGTAGAATACGTTGTGCACATCGGATAGCTCAGGTGGTAGTTCCAACTGGTAAGCCACTTCCCCTCGTCGTGCAGTGATCTCAAAGGGTCCAATGAACCTTGGTGCGAGCTTCCCCTTGACGTGGAAACACTTGGTCCCCTTCAAAGGAGTTACTCGTAGGTACACATGGTCCCCGACATGGAAACTCATGTCCCGACGGTGAGTGTCAGCATAACTCTTCTGCCTTGACTTGGCTGCCTTCAAACGCTCTCTGACTAGTTGGACTTGCTCTTCTGCTGCGCGGAGAATATCCGGTCCAAAGACTAGCCCTTCTCCAGTCTCTGACCAGTTGAGGGGTGTGCGACATTTGCGTCCGTACAACACCTCAAATGGTGCCATCTGAAGGCTCGACTGATAACTGTTGTTATAGGAGAACTCAGCGAAAGGGAGGCAATCTTCCCACTTGTCTCCATACGCCAAGACACAGGCTCGGAGCATGTCTTCGAGAATTTGATTTACTCGTTCTGTCTGACCTCCGGTCTGTGGGTGGAAAGTCATGCTGAAAGACAATTTGGTTCCCAAGGCTTGTTGGAACTTCTTCCAGAACCTTGAGGTGAACTGGGTTCCTCGATCTGACACAATCTCCTTGGGAACGCCTGAAGGCTTACGATTCTAACGATGTAGAGAGCTGCCAGCCGGTTGCCATCATAAGTAGTTTTGACAGGAATGAAGTGGGCCACCTTGGTCAAATGGTCGACTATGACCCAGATGGAGTCATGTCCTCTATTCGACCTTGGTAATCCAGTGATGAAGTCCATTCCGACTTTATCCCACTTCCACTCAGGAACCTTGAGTGGTTGAAGCAATCCAGCGGGTCGCTGACATTCAGCCTTGACCCTTTGGCACACATCACACTTTGCAACATAGGTTGCAATCTCTCTTTTCATCCCGTGCCACCAGAATCTTTCCTTCAAGTCTTGATACATCTTGGTTCCTCCAGGGTGGATGGAATACAGAGTGTCGTGGGCTTCTTGCAAGATCAGGTTCTTCAGCTCCATCTTGTTTGGTACGCAGATGCGGCCTTTGTACCAAACAATCCCGTGCTCGTCTTCAGAGAATCTTGGGGCCTTGCCTAGCTTCATCTTCTTCTTGATGCCTTCGATGCTTGCGTGCCCACCTTGCGCCTTCTTGACTTCGTCTATCAGGGTTGGTCTGACTTCCAAATGACCCAGAAATCCAGGGGTGACCAATTCCAAACTGAATTGTTCGAGTTCCTTAAACAAGGCTGGCTGCCTCTCTTGAATAATGGCATTCAAGGAGCAAGCCTTCCTGCTTAAGGCATCGGCCACCATGTTAGCCTTCCGGGGGTGATATTGAACATTGAGGTCATAGTCTTTGATGAGTACCAACCATCTTCGCTGCCTCATGTTCAAATCCTTTTGGGTGAAAATGTACTTCAGACTTTTGTGGTCTGTGTATATCTCGCACCGTTTCCCTAGGAGGTAATGCCGCCATGTCTTCAAGGCATGAACCACTTCTGCTAACTCAAGGTCGTGAGTAGCATAGTTCTCTTCATGAGGACGTAGCTACCTGGAGAGGTAGGCTATGACTCGGCCTTCTTGCATCAGAACGCTTCCCAATCCGGGTCGAGAGGCATCACAATATATCACGAACTCCTTGTGAATATCAGGTGTTGCCAGAACTGGGGCGGTGGTCAATCTCTTCTTGAGCTCTTGGAAGCTCTCTTCGCATTTTGGCGTCCACTCGAACTTCTTCTCCTTCTTGAGGAGCTGAGTCATTGGCCGGGCAATGCTAGAGAATCCTTCCACGAATTTGCGGTAATAGCCCGCAAGTCCGAGGAAGCTTCTGACTTCCTTGACGGTCGTTGGAGATTGCCATTGGGTCACAGCTTCGATCTTCGCTGGATCAATTGATAATCCTTCTTCGGTCAAGACATGACCTAAGAATCCAACTTTATGCAGCCAGAACTCACACTTGCTGAATTTGGCATATAGTTGGTGCTCCCGAAGCTTGTCTAGGACCATCCTCAAATGTTGCTCGTGCTCTTCCTCCGTCTTCGAGAAGACAAGAATGTCATCGATGAAGACAACAACAAACTTGTCCAAATATTCCATGAAGACTTTATTCATGAGATACATGAAGTAAGCTGGGGCATTGGTTAACCCAAAGGACATGACCGTGCACTCATACAGGCCATATCTGGTCACGAATGCCGTCTTCGGAATATCTTGGGGTCTGATCTTCAGCTGGTAGTACCCAGATCTGAGGTCGATCTTGGAGAACACCTTGGATCCGCTGAGCTGATCAAACAGATCTTCAATCTTGGGAAGTGGATATTTTTTCTTGATTGTAACTTCATTGAGGGAGCGATAGTCAATGCATAAGAGGATGGTACCGTCCCTCTTTTCCACAAACATAACAGGTGATCCCCAAGGGGAGGCACTTGGGCGGATAAATCCCTTCCTCAGCTGTTCTTCCAGTTGCTTCTTCAACTCGGCTAATTCTTCCGTCCCCATTCTATAAGGCTTCTTATAGATGGGTCCTGCTCCGGGCACGAGCTCGATGATGAACTCAATGTCACGGTCAGGGGGCATTCCCGGTAGCTCATCCGGAAAGACATCGGGATACTCGCATACCACCGGTACTTGCTCTAGCCCAACTTCAGATAGACAGTTGACTTGAACGGCTTGAGCGGAAGAGGAGTTGGGAGCAAACTTAACTTCGACTCCTTGGTCATTGGTCACAGTGACAGTCCGATTGGCATAGTCTAATAAGCCTTGGTGCTTACTGAGCCAATCCATGCCTAGGATCACATCCAAGCCTTGTGATCTCAGGACGATGAGGTCTGCTAGGAAATTTACCCCGTTAATGGTAATATTGACTCCCTTACAGCCTATCTTGGCTCTCATCTCTACTCCGGGGGTTTGTACCACCATGGGGTTATTCAGGGGTGTAGGGGTCATGCCACTTTTTAATGCAAATCTTTGAGTGACAAATGAATGCGTGGCTCCAGAATCAAACAAGACAGTTGCAGGTGCTGAGTTGACAAGGAACGTACCTAGCACGAATTCCGGGTCTTCCTGAGCTTCTTCAGCAGTGACGTGATTCACACGCCCCTTCCCATGGTTAGGCGGGTTGCGAGGAGCTGGGTTCCTTGGTGGCATCCCGCGGCCTTGTCCTGGGTTCTGCGCATTGGGGCGCGGGGCATCAGGCTTCTTGTTGGGGCACACCCTTGAGATGTGTCCTGACTGACCACATCCAAATCAAGTGACTTGGTTTGGATTGTTGATCTTGTTGCCACCACTGTTATTGGGGTTGAAGGCTGGCCTTGGGTTGGCATACTGCTGAGGCTGATAGTTGGAGCGAGGTGCAGGAGCTCTTGGTTGCTGATAGGTTGGCTTGACCGGGGCTGACTGCCACGGACGAGGCTTCTGGTTGCTGGAACTTCCCTTGCTGACCATCTTGCGCTTGCGAGTGTCTTCCAGAGCACGCCGCTTGTCTTCAAGCATGAGTGCTTTGTTCACCAGGTCAGGGAAGGTTGGGCAGTCGCACACGACAAGCGAGTATTGCAGAGTCTGATTGAGGCCTTCCATGAAGTGCTCCCTTTTTGCAGCATCAGTGCTGACATCTTCAGGGGCATACCTTGACAGAACACTGAACTTCTGCATGTACTCTTTGACAGTGCCACTTCCTTGCTTCAGGGCTCGGAATTCATGCTTTTTGATAGCCATGATCCCGGAAGGAATGTGGGCTTTGCGGAATTCTGCCTTGAAGTTGTCCCAAGTGATGTCTTGTCCAGCATGCATGACCTTGAATCCATCCCACCAGGCTCTAGCAGTCCCCCCGAGGCAGTGGGCTGCATAAGCCACCTTCTCGCGGTCTTCGGTGCATCCGACTAGTTCCAGCAAGTCCTCAATGGTGCGGACCCAGTCGTCTGCATCTAGGGGTTCAGCAGTCTCGATGAAAGTTGGCGGTGCATGCTTTTTGAACTCTGCCAACGTGGAACGTCCATTGCCATTCCCCGCCGGCTGGCGGTTGTTGGTGACAGCTTGAGCAATCAACTGAAGGGTGCAGTGTTGGCTTGGTGTTCCTCTCGGAAAGCTTGGAGAAGCTGAGCCATGTCCATGTTTGGAGGAGGTGGTGGTGGTGGAGCTTGGTCGTTGGTTTGGTCGTGGCCGGCCTCTGACTGAGCGGATGCTCCGGCTTCAGGCTGCTGGGTAGAGGTACCAGTACGAGTTACAATAGGCATCCTGTTGGAGCGGTAAAAGGTCTCACGACTTGGAAGAGGGAAAGCAATATAGATGGGTGCCTAGTAAGGGGGTGGGTGTGACACTAATCAAATCATGCAAGGGCCGAAAGGCCAAAACACATTCATTAAAATCCAAATGGGTGATGCAGTCGTTTACACATTCCGAAGGAAGAATACGACATACATCCAAACACAACAAAAGCAAACACTAGATGGTTTCATATGAACCATACAAGGACTCGACTGCGCATAGGGGTTAAACGACCTATCCTACCGTAGAGGTTACGAACTGGCATATTCGAGCAGCGAATAATGCCTAAGCGGCGGAATGCTCGGTCGCGTATTCTGGCTCTTTGGGGTCTTCCTCCTTGTCTTCATCTGTCTGGGCCCCCTTGTCACTTGAGGGTGTGGGGGAGTGGAGGAGTTGGATACGACGGTGCTTCGTCGGTGGTGCCGAGAAAAGCTTGCGATATTCCCTTGTCGTCATACGGCGTCGCCGAGGTGGTTCTTCACCCTTGGAAGATACTTCTCCTGAGGGCCTTCCGCCTCGGTACGCGATAGCGGATTGTCCTGGAGGCGCACCTTCCTTCTTGATCCTATCTGTCTTCTCCTGTGCTCGACGAAGAAGTGCCTTGGTCTTGTAAAGTTTTTCTCGGAGCTTCATCGATTCCGAGGCCAAGTCTTGTGCCAAGCTGTCGGCACATAGACTGAAGTATGTCTGGAATCGAAGCGGGATTCCTTCCTTCAATGGAGGGGCTAGTGCGCTGCTTTCATCTTCACCTTCCTTCCGGTAAGGCAAGAAGCGGGTTGTCATCTTGGCTGCCATCTCCGAAAGAAGCTCGCGGAGACGGGTTAGTGCCTTGAGTGCAGCAGCCTCGACAGCGAGAGGTAGTGTTGCCATCTAGGGTCCCTCAAAGAACCAACTTGTGGGAGGATCGTTTTCCTTCACGATCACTTCCACATGGTACTCCACCTCAGTGTCGCTAACCCAATGCTCAAGGTAGGTGAGGATGGGTGCTCGGTGGAACTGGCACTCCTGGAGGCTATCCTCGAGAAGCAAGGGAAACCCAGTGGTCAGGTGCTCTTCAGGTACAGCGGCCATCTACAAAGGTAGAATAGGAGAGGTTAATAAGCTGATGATATCTCAGGTTGGTAAGGTTCAGAAAAGAAGAGAGGTTCAGAAGGTTTTTGAAAAAGGGGGTCTCATCTAACTAACGCCCATACTAACTAAGGTTTCCTACAGTCAGGATGGCTCTGATACCAGCTCTGTGGGTACCTCGACTAAGAAGTCGAGATCACCGAATGCACGTGTACAGTGATCCCAGAGATCAATGCTCACTGAACACACAGAAGCTGAATAACAAGAGTCTTACCTCCATACATACCGTCTTACACAAATTATGGCCATTATGGCCAAGTCTTACAAGGATAAAGCCTCAGGGGCTGAATAGCAAATAACTCGGATAGCGGAAGTCTTCGATGATAAGTAGAACCCATGCCATCTGCCTTAACCCTACAGGCATTCTGACTGGGATAGCTTCCTAGTTCGCATGTTCGTCCCCATAGAACTCTTCTTCATACTCCTGTTCCTCCATGCCTGGCCAATTAAATAACCAGTGGCAAGCCAATGAGTACTTTGAATGTACTCGCAAGCAACCCATGATTTGGTTCAAAGTAACAATGCAATTGTACAACAATGAGCAATCTAGCTACAAGCTAGAATATACATTCTACCAACAGGTGTATGCATCAATAAATTCACGTAACCTTGAAGACAGGTTACCGATATCAACATGAATATGATTCAACTCAACGAGTCAAGTCACCACCTTGACTCATCACACACACATACTTTCACTGATGCAGTAAAATTCTGGACATAGTTTAAGTAGCACCACCCAACTGTCCATGACCGTGGACACGGCTATTCGAATAGTTTTACGCTCTGCAGAGGTTGCACACTTTACCCACAAGATCCGGGAAGCTTTCGTGTCACCCACGATCCCGCAGTACCTCAAGTACTCGGGGGAAGCACCCGATCATTATCTTTCCTTAGACAACACTAACATAGAGTCCACTCGTTGGTGCACAGCCCTCGGGTACAACAATAGATCATGGGACTTGCCCTATTTTCAATGTCACGCGTACACGAAGGGACCAACGGTGTGTCCGGTGCCCTGTGAAAACAGTCATGGTCGTCTATCCAAGCACGACCCCGTCCCGCGAAAGACCTCAAGTCTTCCCGTCACTAGTAATGCGGGCACCATGCTAGTATCGGCCTAAGTAATCAATAACGCCCCGTCCCATAAGGGGTAGAGTGGTTGCACATATGTGGTTGGGACGGTAGTCACACATAAATCTAATCCATTATTTCACCCATGCACAAGATCTTTACCTGCACATCACTTCTTCCTCAAGTGATGACCTAACTCAATATCACCCTCGGGCATTAGGGGCACCCGATGGGTTTTTTGAAAGAATGCAACCACGAAGGTTTCATGGCACATATGCATCTCTAAGCATCACTACTAGCCATTTGCATGGCATCTAGCACATAGCAAGATTATGAGTAAGCATGCATCATGTGGTGGTTCTAAACTAGGTCACCACCGTAACCCTTATCATCATGCTTTCGGAAACAAACGGGTTCCGAAGAACACAAGTGTATCATGGTCAAAGGGCTGCTTGCCTGGATTGGCTTGGTCTTCAAAGTCTTCAAATCCTTCCCCACCTTCTTCTTCAGCAACCTCGTCAAATACAGTATCTAATCGTCGCAAAATAACAACGGGAAAATAAGACCACAATAAAAACAGAAAAATCAAAGTGCTCAGAAAAATGTCAACTTATTTTTGTTAAATACTAGAGGGAAAACTAAGATGGCAAAAATTCTTAGTTGGAGTTTTGGAGTTGCAGAGTGGGGTCTAGGGATTTTTGAACAGAAGTTTTAATGCTCGATATTGAATTTAAATTTGAACAGAACAGAAAAGGTTTATGGATATGTGTGAAAGTGACACCATTAAATAGGTTGGATTTTTACAAGATTTTAGGAGTTGGAATTAATTCATTTGGACAAATATTTATTTCTGTGAAATTATTTGAAATAATCACAAGAAAGAAAAAGAGAAAAAGGTCCTGTGCCACTGGGCCAGAACGGCCACAGTGCACGGCCCAGGGCGAATAGCCCATCGCGCGGGTGCCAGCGCGCGCGCCAGGTTTTTAAAACCTGACGGGCGGGGCCCGGCGGTCAGTGGCAGAGAGGGGTGCGAGAGGGAGGTGAGGATGACAGGCAGGGCCCGCCTGTCATCTTCAACCTCACGGCCAGAGAGACGGCGAGCTCACCGGCGGCGATTCTGGGCACGACGGGGCAAGCTGAGGGTAGGAATGGGCTTAGCAGTGAGTCGTCGTTCTAGTGGTGGTGGTGCGGCTTGCCAGAGAGGTCTGGTTCGCCGACGGCGAGGACTCGCGGCGGAGGAGCGTCGGGAAGATCTTGGCTGGCTCGCTCCGGGCTACAATAGGAGTGGGAGAAGGAGGGGAACGGGTCAGTGAGGTCTGCTGGCTCCAGATAGAGCAAGAGTTGGGGCGGAGGGAGGCTGTACCGCGAGATCTTCGGTCGCCCGACGCGGCGGAGCTCTGGTCGATCCCGAGCACTGAGGCTCTCTTAGGGCGAGTGGGTGGTGCTGGTGAGCTTCTGGGGGTGTGAGGAGGTGATGGGTGCTGTTGGAGAGGCTCAGGGCATGCTTATATAGCCGAGCCCCGGTCCACCGTGGACTCGTGCGTCGGCGAGGTTATGGGCGAGGCCAGAGGCCGTGCAGGCGCTTGTGTTCGAGTCGGGAAGGTTCATGGATGAGGTCTACGCCTAGTAGAGGGAAGAGGAGGAGCGAGGAATGCTCCAGAGGGCACGTGCATGTGAGGCCAGAGGTTGGAGCTCGCGGGCGGCCAGCGCGCGTGCAAAGGCGGCCACTGGAGGGAGGAGGAAGAGGGGGACAGCGCCGGGGAGAATCGCGAACGTCGAGGCGCATCGTTTGGCGCGAGGGGGGAGCACGAGGTGGTCGGGGCGTTGGATTGGGCGAGGCTACAGTGCGGTTGCGCACTGTAGCGCGCTCTAGAGCACGACTTCTGCATGCCACGGCATGCCGTTGGCTCACTGGGCGTGTCCGCCGTGTCTGGGGGGTCCAGCACGAATTAAACTACCTGGCTGTGGCCTTGGATGCTCTGGAGGTGCAGTGAGAGAGGAGTGAAGCTGGTAAATGGGTGCAATTTGGCTGTCCAGGAAGGTAACTTAGGGTTTTCACCCCTCAATCATGGAGCTCTGGTCCAGGGGGAGTTACTGGAGATAGAATGTAACTAGGTGAAGCTGTGGTAGAAAGTTGAAGAAAAAGTAAATAGTAAAAGAGGTCAAGATGATGGTTTTGGTAAAATGGCAGAAGGTGTTTGATCAAGTTTTGGACAAGCAAATGATCTCCACTAGCCATGACACTTAACAGGATTGAATTTCATATGAAAATAGGGTGTTTCACCAAATTTGGGCTCATTTGAAGAAACTAGCCAATGCAACTTTGGTGAACCCTAGAAATCAACAGAAATGGCTTCATCATGTTTAAGTCAAGCTAATAATCTCCCCTTGATGTACCACTTGGTTTAGTTTCATCATTTGGGGTATTGATCATGCTCACAAAGTTTGAAGCTCCAGGTAAAAAGTTGGTAATGTAAAGTTGTTCAAATTTGAATTTGAACAGAAATGGTTTTGGGGTATTCAGATCAAGTTATCCTACTCCAAATCTTGTGCCATTTGGTCTAGATGCCTTATTAGGCCATTCTAGCATGTGCACCAAGTTTGAGAGCATTTGGACAAGTTTGGCAATGTAAAGTTGCTCAAACTTCAAATATGGACAGAATGGTTTTGAAGGGTTTTGAGGATGTTGTCTTGCTTCCCAAGGCATGGGGCTTGGCAAGATCATCAAATATGTCATTTATGACATGATAGAATTTCCCTGGAATTTTTGGAGAATATTTCCTTTGTAAATATTTCAAAAACTTGAAATATCCAGAAAGGGTTTTGGAGGGATTAGCCCATTATTTTGAACATGACCAAGTGTTGAAACTCTTATATATGGTCAATATATGTCCTATGAGTCTCCCTGAATTTTGGCAAATATTTTTGAAATACTTAAATAATTGTTCCCTATTAAAGACCATTTCTGGCCTTAAGAAAAAGCTTTTAAATAAAATAGGAAAATAACTTTTGAAATTATACTTTTTTGGTTTCTGGGAGTCCTATGACTATTAGGTCTCAAATATACTTTTTGAAATAATTTTCTCACCCTAAATCAAGCACTTGCAGTGCAAACCTAAATTCAGGGATTTTTGGAATACTAAATTTTAAAAATACATTTTTGGCCCAATTATTTTTATAAGAAAATACTATACTGCTATAAACACTTGGTATGATCATTGGGCACAAGTTTTGGGTATGGAGATGAATTTCTACAAGAGGTAATAGTTGACTTTAATGAGCATAAGAAAATCATATGAAGAAAAACTCAATTCCAAATAAAAGCCAAATGATG
Organism: Secale cereale; assembly: GCA_902687465.1. Classification (NCBI taxonomy): domain Eukaryota; kingdom Viridiplantae; phylum Streptophyta; class Magnoliopsida; order Poales; family Poaceae; genus Secale; species Secale cereale. The sequence continues at coordinate 644,821,137 of LR738715.1, forward strand.
CCAAAAAAAAAAAATTGCTGGTCCAAATTTGCATGCTTCATTGATGCAAATGACATGTTACAAAATACAGGGTGTGACAATTTAGACACTGGAAGTGTTCCGTAAAGTTTTGGAATTAACCGGAGTGTCGGGGGGTTACCGAAACCCCCCGGGGAAGGTATGTGCCTTAATGGGCCATAGGAGAAAGAAAGAGGGAGGGCCAGGGCTGGGCCGCGCGCCCCCCACCCCTTGGTCCGAATTGGACAAGGAATGAGGGGGGTCGACACCCCTTTCCTTCCCCCTCTCCCTCTCCTTCCTTCCCCCCTTCTCCCTCTTGGTGATTCCTACTAGCAATAGGATTGCAATCCTATTCCTAGTAGGCTAGTAGGATTGCTCCTCCTAGGCGCACCAATAGGGGCCGGTCGGCCTCCCCCATTGCTCCTTTATATACGGGGGCAGGGGGGCACACTAGGAGACACAAGTTGAATTGTTTTAGCCGTGTGCGGTGCCCCCCCCCCTCACAGAAACACACCTCGGTCATACCGTTGCAGTGCTTAGGCGAAGCCCTGCACCGGTAACTTCATCATATCTGTCACCACACCATCATGCTAATGAAACTCTCCCATGAAGCTCAACTGGATCAAGAGCTCGTGGGACATCATCAAGCTGAACGTGTGCTGAACGCGGAGGTGTCGTACGTTCGGTGCTTGATCGGTTGAATCGCGAAGAAGTTCGACTACATCAACTGCGTTACTTGACGCTTCCGCTTTCGGTCTACGAGGGTACGTAGACACACTCTCCCCTCTCGTTGCTATGCATCTGGTAGATAGATCTTGCGTGATCGTAGGAAAATTTTAAAATACTACGTTCCCCAACATATCACACAAATCAATGGAATTATTCAGATGGGATCCGGCATCTTCATTAGGAAGGCTAGAAAATTGATCTTTCATAACTTGATTCAGTAAAGCAGCATTGATTTCACAAGATTCTGAAATAGTAACGGGAGAAATTGGGGTATTGATAAAATCATTATTATTGGTGTTAGAAAAATCACATAATTTAGTATTTTCTCGAGCTATCATGACAAAGCAAGCAATCCAACACGCAAGCACACAAAAAGCAAGCAAACAAGACAAACGGAAGAAAGGCGAAAAAGGCAAATCTTTTTAAAAATCGCTTTAGAAGTGAGGGAGAGAAAAACAAGAGGCGAATGGCAAATAATGTAAATGCAAGAGATGATGGTTTAATGAAGGGTACTTGGTATCTCTTGACTTGGCGTAGATCTCCCAGGCAACGGTGCCAGAAATTCTTCCTGCTACCTCTTGAGCTTGCGTTGGTTTTTCCCTTAAAGAGGAAAGGGTGATGCAGCAAAGTAGAGTAAGTATTTCCCTTAGTTTGAGAACCAAGGTATCAATCCAGTAGGAGACAATGCACAAATCGCGAAATACCCTCACAAAAAATCAAACAACTTGCACCCAACGGAATAAAGGGGTTGTCAATCCCTTCATGGTTATTTGCAAAAGTGAGATCTGATAGAGATAGATAAACTGTAAAGTAAATATTTTGGGGTTTTTTGGTTTATAGATTGGAAAGTAAAAGATTGCAAAGTAGTAGATCGGAAACTTATAAGATGTAAAATAAACCCGGGGGCCATAGGTTTCACTAGAGTCTTCTCACATGATAGCAAATATTATGGTGGGTAAACAAATTACTGCCAAGCAATTGATAGAAAAGCGCAAAGTTACGACTATATATAAGGAAATGATCATGAATATAGGCATCACATCCGTGTCAAGTAGACTGACTCCTGCCTGCATCTACTACTATTACTCCACACATCGACCAAAACGATTTTGCATCTAGAGTATTAAGTTCATAAAGAACATAGTAACACATTAAGTAAGATGCGTGATGTAGCAGAATTAACTCAAGCAATATGATGAAAACCCCATCTTGTTATCCTCGATGACAACAATACAATACGTGTCATGTCCCTTTCTGTCACTGGGATTGAGCACCGCAAGATTGAACCCAAAGCAAAGCACTTCTGCCATTGCAAGAAAAACCAATCTAGTTGGCCAAACCAAACTGATGGTTTGAAGACAATTACTAAGATATCAAATCATGCATATAAGAATTCAGAAAAGACTCAAATAATATTCATAGATAATCTGATCATCAATCCACAATTCATCGGATCTTGGTAAACACACTGCAAAAGAAGATTACATCGGATAGATCTCCAAGAACATCGAGGAGAACATGGTATTGAGAATCAAAGAGAGAGAAGAAGCCATCTAGCTACTATCTATGGACCCGTAGGTCTGTGATAAACTACTCACACTTCATCAAAAGGGCAATAGGGTTGATGTAGATGCCCTCCATGGTCGAATCCCCCTCCGGCAGAGTACCGGAAAAGGCCTCCAGATGGGATCTTACGGAAACAGAAGGTTACGGTGGTGGAAAAGTGGTTTCGATGATGCCTTTAGGGTTTCTGGAATATGTGGGAATATACAGGTAGAAGAAATAGGTCGGTGGACGCTCGAGGGGCCCACAAGGGTGGGGGGCACGCCGTCCATCCTTGTGGCTGCCTCACAGCTCCCCTGACGTGTACTCCAAGTCCTGTGGATGTCTTCTGGTCCAAAAAAATCCTTGTAAAGTTTCGTTCCGTTTGGACTCTGTTTGATATTCCTTTTCTGCGAAACTCAAAAACAAGAAAAAACAGGAACTGGCACTGGGCTCTAGGTTAATAGGTTAGTCCCCAAAATAATATAAAATAGCATATTAATGCATATAAAACATCCAAAATAGATAATATGATAGCATGGAACATAAAAAATTATAGATACCTTGGAGACGTATGAATCATGATTCGTCAGGCGAGTTACATTCAAAACATGAGTCGCTAGGCGAAATATTACAATTTAGTTCAAGCTTTGATTACCGAATATAGCTTCACTCATTTGATAAATATGGCGTTTTAAGCCAGTCAGCTCTTCCCTCACTGGTTTCAGCTCATCTTCGGCGTCTTGGCCCTGTTTTAATAAAGCAGTCTTTTCAGTCTCAAAGGCGGATCTCTTAGCATCAAAGTTTGCCTTGATTTTTTCCAAGTTTTCCAAAGATGATTTCAAGCTTGATTCAGCTTTGGCGTGTTCAACTTGTTCAGATTTTAATTTTTTCTTTAAGATAATTATATTTGACTCGCTCAAGCTTAAAGCTTCCTGCAGAATTAATAAGGAGTTTGTCATTCAAATAGAACAATATGAGTATGCTAGACATCATTTGACGGGGATGTTATGGAAAATCTATTCAAAGTCCCAAACACATTACAAGCAATATCCTTGGCACTTGGGGCTAATGTAAATCGCTTTTTTCAATCTACAATGAAGAAGACCGAGCTCATCTTATAAAGATAATCCGACCCTTGGGGGCTACAGGCGATTCTTCAAATTAGAAGACTCGGCTCATCTTATAAAGATAAGCTGGCCCTTGGGGGCTACAGGCGATTCTTCAATTAGAAGACCCAACTTATCTCATAAAGTTAAGCCAGCCCTTGGAGGCTACGGGATGATTATTCAAAATGGTCATATTAAAAGAACCAACTTATCATTTGCATGATAACCCGACCCTTGGGGGCTACAATTTGGGTTTTACAAGTCTTTCTTCAAGTCTTAAACATACTCAAGATATTTCTTATGATCAATACTTGGGGGCTACATGAGGATATATAACAGGAGCAAATGGAATGTACATCATATTTTCTCTTCATCATATTGTCTAAGTTGGCCTCCATGCCCCGGTTTGTAGCCAGGCGGCTTAAGTAGCCAGCATGCAATTCCTCGGCACTGGATTCTTCATAATTTGGCAAGTCAAGCTTTGTTTTTCCCTTTAAACTAAAGGTGTCTCTTCCTTGGCGGTGTGCTTCATCAGCACGTTGGAGATTTCTAGCGCTTTATGACTCGGCCCAATAATGACAATGTCATCATTATCCTTCTCAGGAGGAGTTTCTTCAGTCGCCTTTACATGGCTTGAAGTAAGAATGGGGCTTAGTGGATTAAGGTTATCAGCCGGGTTAGCTTCTGCATCCATGGCTTCAGAGGCCTTTCCCTCGGTCTGCGGGGGCGGGTCATCCTGATTGTTGAGATGATCTTCTGGGTTCTCGGTGTTGGCCTTAGGGGTCACCAACACATGTTCCTCTGACTCAGGGATTTTGGGGCCCTTTGAAGAGTCGCCATTTTTTGTCTTCTTACTCTTGGCCTTGGGTCTACAATCAGGTTGGAGTGTTAAGGCCGATATGACAATAAATTAAGCCGCCAACAAGTTAAGCATAGTTACTTACCCAACGTTTATAACCAAGGGAGGCAACTGTGTAAAATATGAGCCTCCAGAAGACGGCGGCGACACCTGATAATTGGAATCAAATGGTTTAAGAGATTGCCTGATAAGGCTGGCTTTGGGCAAAGAAGAAGTTGCGTTGTGTGGAATCTCATTATGTCACTTGTGAAAAGAAGGTTCATGAGATAACCTGGCCATTAGATCTCCAGAGCCGCCACTCCAAGTTTGGCACCTTAGCTCATGCTCGGTTTTCTTCAAAATAAATTACGTGTCTAAATGAGCATCTAGGTGAGAAAATCTTACTTTCCAAATGACCCGCATTATCTTCTTTGGAGGCAAGGAATCTAAGCCGGAGGAGATAGAAATTACCTCAGCATAGTTGGCCTGGCTAGTTGCTACCTCATCCTGAGAACAAGAGGTGTCAGCTAATTCCATAAAGAGGTGGCCAAGAGAGTAGAGTTCTACCTGTGATTCATCAACATCTTCTGACTCGCCCGCACCTGCCGGCTTAATCACAACAGCTGGTTTGTTCTTTTTCTGTCTTGGACCAGTCTTAGTTTTAGCCACAGTGGTTTTCTTCTTCTTGTTCCAAAAGGGAGAATTGTCATGTGTAATGAAGAGGGATTAGCAAGAGAAATATAGATGAAATCAAAAGTTATTTAAGCCGGATATAAATGAATACTTACAGGGGGCTGGGTTGAGCTTGAAAAACGGTGACAACCCGTCTTGTTGCAGTTTTCTTGAGGCTCCCTGAGCAGACTCTTTACAGTCTCATTGACTTCGTCAACAGTAAAATTATCTGAATTGTACCGCTGAGGATCGGTTGACTCGCCTGAGTATTCGCACATTAAGCCGGGTCAGCGGCTTAAAGGGAGGATTCTCCACGAGACCTAACACCGGGTCAAATCAACTCCAGTTAACCCATTGGCTAGTAAGGCCTTTACTTTTGAATAAAGTGGGAGCGCTTCAACATGTTCCTATGGAAGAAGCTTGTTTGGCGGGTCAAAATCTATGGGAAGGCGATCAACTCTATAACCCGGTAGAGGGTTCTCATTTGCGGGAGCAGTATTCTTGCAATAAGATCAAGTTATAATCCACCCCTTAGGATGACTTGGAAGGGTGGCTGGAGGAAACCCGCCATCTCTACGTCTCTGGATTGAGACTCGGCCTAGTTCTTGGCTCGGGCCGTCCGCACACTCAGTTTGGCGGTTCATATAGAAGAATTCTTTGAAAAGAGCGCTGGTGGGCTCCATTTGCAGATAAGCTTCGCGGAAAATTTGAAAGTGACAGAGATTTGATATCGAATTTGGGCCCAAGTCTTGAGGATGAAGGCCGAAGTATTTCAAGACATCCCGAAAGAATTTTGATCTGGGCAGTGTGAAGCCTCTGGGGGTATGATTGTAATGCCCCGGATGTAATACTTTCCCTTTTGGGCAATATAATATATCTCCGGCTTCATCAATTCCATTTCGGGTTCTTCGTCTTTTGGGTTTTCGCCGTTTTGTCGTGTTGCGTGTGTGGCATTCATTCATATCATGTAGTCATGTGCATCGCATTGCATTTGTGTTGTTGTTTGCATCCGGTCCCACTCGTTCCTCTCCGTTATCCGTTTTGCGTTTCGGAGCTCCCTCACGTGTCCGTGGCGTCCCCGAGGCCTACTTTGGTGTTTGGCCATGTAACGTTACCGTTTTGGCGCGAGACTTGTCGTGTGTTGTTGTTTTGGTGTGTGTAACCCGCCTGTCGAATCTCGTCGCGTTTGGAGTTCGTTTGCTACCCCAACAGTTATTCTCGTGGGCTCAAAGTGCCTCCACTTGAGGCCCAAGACACCCCTCCAACAGCCCACCAAACCAGCCCAAACCCCTCCCTTCATCTAGGCCATCCAATTCTAATCGTGTGGCCGAAAACCACACCTCTTTTGGACAACCCTAGCTCCTTGTGCCTATATATTTGTCCACCTTCCTCAAATTTTGCCCCAAAACAACGAAAACCCTAGCCCCATCCCCTTCCTCTCATTCTCCTACCTCCAGCCTCCTCCTCCCACTCTGGCCGGAGCTCGCAGGAGCACCGCCGGAGTAGCTCGCCGGAGCACCTCACCCCGCCACCTCGCCGGAGCTCCTTCTCCTCACCACCGCGCCACCTCACCGCCGGATCCGGAGGACCCCGCCCCGGTGGGCCCCGCCGAACCCATCTTCCTCCGTTCAGCCAGCCGCCTCCCGTCGGTTCGAAGCCAGCATCACCGCCGCCGCGCCTAGGGATCGAGGGCAGCGAGCTCCTCGTCCCGATCCGTCAACACCGCAACAACCCTAGGGCCTCCCTCGCTGGGCCGGCCGAGTCGAGGCCCAGCCGCCGTTCCAGAGCCTCGCCCCGCCAGGCGCCGAGGTGGGCCGGGGCCCGATCCGTCGCGAGCCGCCCCTCCCGACCGCACGGGCCCGTTCCCATCGCCTCTGCCACCTTCGGCCCGAAGTCAGCCTCCAGCCCAGCGCGTCAGGACCTAACTCCGTCGCTCGCCAGATCGGGAGACGCCCCGATCGGATCCAGTTCCCATCGCCAACGCCTCGCTGGGCCAGTTCCGGCTGGGTGGGCCGATTCCCCGCCCCGGCCCGTTGGCGCCGTGGACCCGCGGGCCCGTCCGCCGCCTCTCCAGATCCCGTCGGCCGCGTGGGCCGATCCGCCTCCGCGCCAGCAGCCGCTGGATCAGGCCCGATCCGTCGGAGCCCGTTGACCTTTTTTTCAGATCTGAGGTTGCCCCAAATCCACCAAGTCTGAGATATTTTTGCTTGTTTGATGCTAGTTTCAAACGTGGATAACTTTTTGTGCATAGCTCCGATTTGAGTGAATGATATGTCAAATTGTTCGTGGAGTCATGTACTACATTTTGTTCCATTATGCCATACATGTTTGAGATCATCTAGATACTTAAAAATCTGTTGGAAGAGTGCATCTTGATAAAACTGTTGTTAGTGTTGTTTTTCATGCCATCTTTGCAAGGTGATAACTTTTTGCATGTTTATCCAAATGATGCAAATGAGATGTCCACGTGTTCGTCTTGTCATGCTCTACATGTTGAATGCTTAGGCTTGCATGTTAGAATTAATCTTGCCATGCTTATCTCCGTTGCAAAGTGCTATGTGGTTGTTATGTTGTTAAACTTGTTATGAGATGTCATTTTGAGGAGCTCATTGCTATCATTGTGATTGTTCCCATGATGCATGCTTAGGTGTTTTGGATTCACCATTATGTGTACTTTGCTGTGGTGTTTACCACTTGCCACGTTTAGCTTTGAGGTGACTTAAACTTGCTCTCAAAGATGCCATGATGAAACTGCTGTTTTAACACTTAGTGAAATTTCACTAAGTCTGGAATCTGTAATTTCCAGATGCCATGTTTGCTTGATGTTCTAGGCCAATCCATGATAGTTTTGGGGTGACTCTTGGTGATTACTTGTAATATATATTGTTGGCTATCCATCCATGCTCTCACATGCTTATTTTAGTGGCTGTAGCATAGTTAACTTTTGCTCCCAAGTTGCAATAAAATACTGCTGTCAGGATTTTGTTGTCAAGTTCAATATGTCCAAGCTTGTTGCTATTGATCCATGGCTCCTTTGGGGGTGCTCCAATGGACTTATTTGCTGTAGGATATGTCTAGTTTATGTCCATACTCTTTTCCATGATGTTTGAGTGTTGTAGCTTGTTTATCTATTGCTCCGAAGTTGCTATGTGGCTGTAATTTTCAGCTTTCGCATGTTTATTGTTTTGTGTGTAACTTTTAGGCCGTGGCTCCGTTTTGAGCAAGTCTTATATGAAACTTGGTTGATTTTTCATGTAGATTCATAATATCCTATTGTTATCATGTTTGGAAGCATTTTGCTTGAGTGTATATTTTCCATGCTCCTTGTGCTTCCAAAGTGCATCAGTCATGCATCCAGCATATTTTCGTGTGCGCATTGCATCTTGTTGATTCGTGCCTTGTGTGGTTGTGTTGATTAGAGCCGGAAGCTGAGGCCGAGTACGAGTACGAGCACGAGGTTACTACCGAGCTTGAGAACGAGGACCCCTCTTACGATCCTATCGACAACTCTTCAGGCAAGATGACCGAACCCCGATAACATTTCTATCTTTGCCTATTGCTAGAGTATCGCTCTATAGTTTTGCCTCGATACCCATGTCTTTCCTGTCAGCCTCCTACTTGTAACCATGACCATGTTTAACCACCCGACCTATGCAAACCGTTGAATGGCTAAGTACGCTCCGCTCAGCCCCTCTTATAGCATTGTTAGTTGCAGGTGAAGATTGAAGATGCTTGCTTCAAGTTGAAGTTTTGTTGGATTATATCACACTATATAAATGCTTAAATGAACTCATCTATATATTGGCAATGGGTAGAAGGATAAGCCTTTTGCTTGGTGTTTTGTTCCACTCATGCCGCTAGGAACCGTATAAACCGGTGTTATGTTCCTTGATTATGCGTTCCTCGCACGGTTGGGGTTTATGGGGCCCCCTCCATAAACCGCTAAGTGCTAAGTCTTTTCCAACAAGTCCCAACATTGGTGCTATTTGCCTAATAACTAATTAAACTTGCATAGGGAGTAATTGACCCTCTTTCTTAATCAATAACCCCGGGCCAGTGCTCCATATGAGTGTTGGTCCGAAATGAGCAGACTGCGGGGCCACCTCAAGGAAACTCGAGGTCTGGTAAAAACCCGTAGGATGACTTATCCGGTCGTGGCCTGAGACGAGATACGCGCGGCTACTATCAGGGTGTCGGCACGCCGGGAGGATTTGCTGGATTAGCCTTACCTTTGTTCGGAGTATCTTGAGCACAGGATTCCGAGAATACTCGGGCCTTCCCACCTTTGGAGTTGCGACTCCGCGGATCGTGGGCTTGTCATGGGCCAAGTTGGAACACCCCTGCAGGGTTTGAACTTTCGAAAGCCGTGCCCGTGGTTATGTGGCAGATGGGAGCTTGTTAATATTCGGTTGTAGAAAACTTGACACCATGTTCCAATACACTACCAGCGTGTGTACCGTGACTGTCATTTTCCGAAAGGGCTTTGGGAGATGAACACGGTGGGGTTATGTTTGACTGGCTTTAGTTAGGATCACTTAGTGATCATATCTCGACCGAGGCACCTTTTCTTCTCGCTCTCTTTTACGTAAGCTAGGCTAGTGCTGCTGCAACCACTTATTCTTATTCTTTCTTCAGCCTTGTTCCACACCCAAGGCTTAGATAGTCATGTTACCCGGGAACGGGATTGCTGAGTCATCTATGGCTCACAGTTACTTCAACACACCAGATGCAGGTACGATGGTGAGCTACCCAGGTGATGGCACTGAGCTAGACTGGGAGTACGACGAGGAGCGTAGCCGTTACTATGTTCGTTATCCCGATGATCAGTAGTGGTTCTTCTACTAGGATTCGATTCAGACTTGTGGATTAATGTTATGTTTGGTATCTTGACATTTGGATTTTACCCTTAGATGGGCTGTGATGTTTATTGAATGATGATTGGATATGTAATGAATTTGTGTGACATGGCGAGTGTAAGCCAACTATCTTTTCAATTTTCCATCCCCATTTTTACATGAGATGTGCAAAGATACCAAACTTGCGATCATTCCAGCATGGGCTCCGGATGTATCTATTCGCATGGGTGATTATCGCTTTCTGGCTAAACCGGTGGTTCTCGGCAATTCCGACATTGACCTCATCCTCGGGATGGATTGGCTTTCTCAGCATGATGCTCAAATTGATTGTGCACAGAAGGAAGTCAAGATTACTCATCCTGATGAAGATGTGATTATCTTCGCCTCCAGGGATAACACTATCAGGCTTTTCTCTCTCAGTGATAAGGGCGAGATTAATGCCATATCTCAAATTCCGGTGGTTAACGAATACCAAGACGTCTTTCCTGAAGAACTTCCAGGCATGCCTCCACACCGTCAAGTGGAATTCGTCATTGAACTCGAGCCGGGTACTGAGCCAGCATGCCGGCGTCCGTACAAGCTCTCTCCTGGGGAATTGAAGGAGTTGAAGAAGCAGCTTGATGAACAGGAACGTTTGGGTCTGATCAGGCCTAGTACGTCTCCTTGGGGCTGTGGTGTCTTATTTGTCAAGAAGAAGGATGGCACGGAGCGCCTTTGCGTCGATTATCGGCCATTGAACAAGAAGACAATAAAGAACAAGTATCCGCTCCCCAACATCATCGAACTGTTTGAGCAGCTCAAAGGAGCTAAAGTTTTCTCTAAGCTCGATCTCCGAATGGGCTATCACCAGATTCGCATTCGCGAGGAAGATATCCACAAGACTGCCTTCAGAACGAGCTATGGTTCATATGAGTATACAGTCATGTCCTTTGGTCTCGCCAATGCTCCTCCTACCTTCTCGAGAATGATGCACTACATCTTCAACCCCTACACCGGCGAGTTTGTGCTTGTATATCTGGACGACATTTTGGTATTTTCCAAGAATGAAGAAGATCACGAAAAGCACCTCCATCTCGTTCTCGACAGACTCCGTGAACATAAGTTCTATGCCAAGTTCTCCAAGTGCGAATTTTGGCTCGATAAGGTCTTGTATCTGGGCCATATCATCTCAACTGACGGTATTGCGGTAAACCCCGAGAAAGTTGAAGCAATTGTCAACTGGGAAGCTCCTCAGAACGTCAAGCAACTCCGAAGCTTTCTTGGTCTTGCCAGCTATTGCAGAAGGTTCGTTGAGAACTTCTCCAAGATTGCCAAGCCTCTTTCCAACTTGCTGCAGAAGAATGTCAAGTACGACTGGTCTCCAGATTGTGAAGTAGCATTCAAAACTATCAAAGAAAAGCTCGTCTCTGCTCCAGTTCTAACTCCTCCAGATGAGTCCAAGCCCTACGAAGTGTTCTGTGATGCTTCTCTTCAAGGTCTTGGTGGTGTGCTTATGCAGGACAAGAGAATTGTGGCATACACTTCTCGTCAGCTGAAGCCAAGTGAGAAGAACTACCCCACACATGATCTTGAACTAGCAGCTGTGGTACATGCTTTGATTACGTGGAGACATCTGTTGTTGGGCAGAAAATTCGACATCTTCACCGATCACCAGAGCTTGAAGTACATCTTCGCACAGCCGAATCTGAACCTCCGCCAGACTCGTTGGGTCGAAATGATCCAAGAGTATGATCCCAGCATTGAATACACTCCTGGCAAGGCGAATGTGATTGCAGAAAGGCATATTGCAACAGCCTTCTTATCAAGCCGTTCCAGCCTGAGCTTTGTGAAGCTTTCAGGAAGCTCAACCTCCAAGTTGTTCCCCAAGGTTTTCTTGCAAATCTTCAAGTTGCTCCTACCTTGGAAGATCAGGTCCGTGAGGCCCAACTCAGTGATGCCATGGTGCAGAAGGTGAAACATGGTATTGCAAAGGGCACTCCTAAATACAAGTGCTATCGCGTTGATGAGAGAGATACATTGTTCTTCGAGGACAGACTCGTGGTTCCCAAAGGTGATCTCAGGAAGCTCATAATGGAAGAAGCACATGATTCTCTCCTTTCCATTCATCCTGGTAGTTCCAAGATGTACCAAGATCTCAAGCAATCTTACTGGTGGACACGCATGAAAAGGGAGATTGCCCAATTTGTGAATGAATGTGATGTCTGCAGTAGAGTGAAGGCAGAGCATCAACGTCCAGCCGGTCTTCTACAACCTCTTCCTATTCCCGAGTGGAAATTCGACCACATTGAAATGGATTTCGTCACTGGCTTTCCTAAGTCCAAGAGAGGGAATGATTCTATCTTCGTGGTGATTGACAAGCTTACAAAAGTCGCTCACTTCCTTCCAGTCAAAGAATCAATCAATGCAGCTCAATTGGCATAGTTGTACACTTCCAGAATTGTGTCCTTACATGGCATCCCTCAAGTTATCTCCTCACACCGTGGAAGTTTGTTCACTTCAAAGTTCTGGGACTCCTTTCAGTCTGCCATGGGCACTAAGATCAGGTTCAGCACTGCTTTTCACCCTCAGACTAGTGGTCAAGTCGAGCGAGTGTATCAGATTCTAGAAGACATGCTCAGAGCCTGTGTCATATCTTTTGGCATGAAATGGGAAGATTGCCTTCCGTTTGCCGAGTTCTCTTACAACAACAGCTTTCAAGCAAGTGCCGGCAAAGCTCCGTTTGAAATCCTCTATGGCAGAAAGTGTTGTACCCCTCTCAACTGGTCCGAGACAGGCGAACGTCAACTTCTTGGCAATGACTTGATCTCAGAAGCCGAAGAGATGTGCAAAGTCATACGTGAGAATCTCAAGGCCGCTCAGTCACGTCAGAAGAGCTACTATGACGGCAAGCATCGTGATTTGGCTTTCAACATTGGTGATCATGTCTATCTCCGTGTTTCTCCGATGAAAGGCACCCAAAGATTCGGTATCAAAGGAAAGCTTGCTCCTAGATACGTAGGGCCTTTCAAGATCCTTGGCAAAAGAGGCGATCTAGCCTATCAACTTGAGCTCCCTTCCAACTTCGCCAATGTTCATGATGTGTTCCATGTGTCTCAACTCCGCAAATGCTTCAAGGCACCTGAACGCATGATTCCGTTTGAAGAGATTGATCTTCAACAAGATTTGTCCTACCGAGAGCATCATGTTGCTATTCTCGAAGAAACCGAGCGCAAGACCCGCAACAAGTCCATCAAATTCTTGAAAGTCAAGTGGTCACACCATACCGACCGAGAAGCTACGTGGGAACGAGAAGATCATCTTCGTTCCGAGTACCCTTCCTTTTTCCAGTCCTAGATCTCGGGACGAGATCTTTTTTGTAGTAGAGGAGAGTTTGTAATGCCCCGGATGTAATACTTTCCCTTTTGGGCAATATAATATATCTCCGGCTTCATCAATTCCATTTCGGATTCTTCGCCTTTTGGGTTTTCGCCGTTTTGTCGTATTGCGTGTGTGGCATTCATTCATATCATGTAGTCATGTGCATCGCATTGCATTTGTGTTGTTGTTTGCATCCGGTCCCACTCGCTCCTCTCCGTTATCCGTTTCGCGTTCCGGAGCTCCCTCACGTGTCTGTGGCGTCCCCGAGGCCTACTTTGGTGTTTGGCCGTGTAACGTTACCGTTTTGGCGCGAGACTTGTCGTGTGTTGTTGTTTTGGTGTGTGTAACCCGCCTGTCGAATCTCGTCGCGTTTGGAGTTCGTTTGCTACCCCAACAGTTATTCTCGTGGGCTCAAAGTGCCACCACTTTGAGGCCCAAGACACCCCTCCAACAGCCCACCAAACCAGCCCAAACCCCTCCCTTCATCTAGGCCATCCAATTCTAATCGTGTGGCCGAAAACCACACCTCTTTTGGACAACCCTAGCTCCTTGTGCCTATATATTTGTCCACCTTCCTCAAATTTTGCCCCAAAACAAGGAAAACCCTAGCCCCATCCCCTTCCTCTCCTTCTCCTACCTCCAGCCTCCTCCTCCCACTCCGGCCGGAGCTCGTCGGAGCACCGCTGGAGTAGCTCGTCGGAGCACCTCACCTCGCCACCTCGCCGGAGCTCCTTCTCCTCACCACCGCGCCACCTCACCGCCGGATCCGAAGGACCCCGCCCCGGTGGGCCCCGCCGGACCCATCTCCCTCCGTTCAGCCAGCCGCCTCCCGCCGGCTCGAAGCCAGCATCGCCGCCGCCGCGCCAGGGGATCGAGGGCAGCGAGCTCCTCGTCCCGATCCGTCAACACCGCAACAACCCTAGGGCCTCCCTCGCTGGGCCGGCCGAGTCGAGGCCCAGCCGCAGTTCCAGAGCCTCGCCCCGCCAGGCGCCCAGGTGGGCCGGGGCCCGATCCGTCGCCAGCCGCCCCTCCCGACCGCATGGGCCCGTTCCCATCGCCTCTGCCACCTTCGGCCCGAAGTCAGCCTCCAGCCCAGCGCGTCAGGACCCAGCTCCGTCGCTCGCCAGATCGGGAGACGCCCCGATCAGATCCAGTTCCCATCGCCAATGCCTCGCTGGGCCAGTTCCGGCTGGGTGGGCCGACTCCCCGCCCCGGCCCGTTGGCGCCGTGGACCCGCGGGCCCGTCCGCCGCCTCTCCAGATCCGTCGGCCGCGTGGGTCGATCCGCCTCCGCGCCAGCAGCCGCTGGATCCGGCCCGATCCGCCGGAGCCCGTTGACCTTTTTTTCAGATCTGAGGTTGCCCCAAATCCATTAAGTCTGAGATATTTTTGCATGTCTGATGCTAGTTTCAAACGTGGATAACTTTTTGTGCATAGCTTCGATTTGAGTGAATGATATGTCAAATTGTTCGTGGAGTCATGTACTACATTTTGTTCCATTATGCCATACATGTTTGAGATCATATAGATGCTTAAAAATCTGTTGCAAGAGTGCATCTTGATAAAACTGCTGTTAGTGTTGTTTTTCATGCCATCTTTGCAAGGTGATAACTTTTTGCATGTTTATCCAAATGATGCAAATGAGATGTCCACGTGTTCGTCTTGTCATGCTCTACATGTTGAATGCTTAGGCTTGCATGTTAGAATTAATATTGCCATGCTTATCTCCGTTGCAAAGTGTTATGTGGCTGTTATGTTGTTAAACTTGTTATGAGATGTCATTTTGAGGAGCTCATTGCTATCATTGTGATTGTTCCCGTGATGCATGCTTAGGTGTTTTGGATTCACCATTATGTGTACTTTGCTGTGGTGTTTACCACTTGCCATGTTTAGCTTTGAGGTGACTTAAACTTGCTCTCAAAGATGCCATGATGAAACTGCTGTTTTAACACTTAGTGAAATTTCACAAAGTCTGGAATCTGTAATTTCCAGATGCCATGTTTGCTTGATGTTCTAGGCCAATCCATGATAGTTTTGGGGTGACTCTTGGTGATTCCTTGTAGTATATATTGTTGGCTATCCATTCATGCTCTCACATTCTTATTTGAGTGGTTGTAGCATATTTAACTTTTGCTCTCAAGTTGCAATAAAATACTGCTGTCAGGATTTTGTTGTCAAGTTCAATATGTCCAAGCTTGTTGCTATTGATCCATGGATCCTTTGGGGGTGCTCCAATGGACTTATTTGCTGTAGGATATGTCTAGTTTATGTCCATACTCTTTGACATGATGTTTGAGTGATGTAGCTTATTTATCTATTGCTCCGAAGTTGCTATGTGGCTGTAATTTTCAGCTTTCGCATGTTTATTGTTTTGTGTGTAACTTTTAGCCCGTAGCTCCGTTTTGAGCAAGTCTTATATGAAACTTGGTTGATTTTTCATGTAGATTCATAATATCCTATTGTTATCATGTTTGGAATCATTTTGGGTGAGTGTATATTTTCCATGCTCCTTGTGCTTCCAAAGTGCATCAGTCATGCATCCAGCATATTTTCGTGTGCGCATTGCATCTTGTTGATTCGTGCCTTGTGTGGTTGTGTTGATTAGAGTCGGAAGCTGAGGCCGAGTACGAGTACGAGCACGAGGTTACTACCGAGCTTGAGAACGAGGACCCCTCTTACGATCCTATCGACAACTCTTCAGGCAAGATGACCGAACCCCGATAACATTACTATCTTTGCCTATTGCTAGAGTATCGCTCTATAGTTTTGCCTCGATGCCCATGTCTTTCCTGTCAGCCTCCTACTTGTAACCATGACCATGTTTAACCACCCGACCTATGCAAACCGTTGAATGGCTAAGTACGCTCCGCTCAGCCCCTCTTACAGCATTGTTAGTTGCAGGTGAAGATTGAAGATGCTTGCTTCAAGTTGAAGTTTTGTTGGGTTATATCACACTATATAAATGCTTAAATGAACTCATCTATATATTGGCAATGGATGGAAGGCTAAGCCTTTTGCTTGGTGTTTTGTTCCACTCATGCCGCTAGGAACCGTATAAACCGGTGATATGTTCCTTGATTATGCGTTCCTCACACGGTTGGGGTTTATGGGGCCCCCTCGATAAACCGCTAAGTGCTAAGTCTTTTCCAGCAAGTCCCAACATTGGTACTATTTGCCTAATAACTAATTAAACTTGCATAGGGAGTAATTAACCCTCTATCTTAATCAACAACCCCGGGCCAGTGCTCCACATGAGTGTTGGTCCGAAATGAGCAAACTGCGGGGCCACCTCAAGGAAACTCGAGGTCTGGTAAAAACCCGTAGGATGACTTATCCGGTCGTGGCCTGAGACGAGATACGCGCGGCTACTATCAGGGTGTCGGCACGCCGGGAGGATTTGCTGGATTAGCCTTACCTTTGTTCGGAGTATCTTGAGCACGGGATTCCGAGAATACTCGGGCATTCCCACCTTTGGAGTTGCGACTCCGCGGATCGTGGGCTTGTCATGGGCCAAGTTGGAACACCTCTGCAGGGTTTGAACTTTCGAAAGCTGTGCCCGCGGTTATGTGGCAGATGGTAGCTTGTTAATATCCGGTTGTAGAAAACTTGACACCATGTTCCAATACACTACCAGCATGTGTACCGTGACTGTCATTTTCCGAAAGGGCTTCGGGAGATGAACACGGTGGGGTTATGTTTGACTGGCTTTAGTTAGGATCACTTAGTGATCATATCTCGACCGAGGCACCTTCTCTTCTCGCTCTCTTTTACGTAAGCTAGGCTAGTGCTGCTGCAACCACTTATTCTTATTCTTTCTTCAGCCTTGTTCCACACCCAAGGCTTAGATAGTCATGTTACCCGGGAACGGGATTGCTGAGTCCTCTGTGGCTCACAGTTACTTCAACACACCAGATGCAGGTACGATGGTGAGCTACCCTAGTGATGGCACTGAGCTAGACTGGGAGTACGGCGAGGAGCATAGCCGTTACTATGTTCGTTATCCCGATGATCAGTAGTGGTTATTCTACTAGGATTTGATTCAGACCTGTGGATTAATGTTATGTTTGGTATCTTGACATTTGGATTTTACCCTTAGATGGGTTGTGATGTTTATTGAATGATGATTGGATATGTAATGAATTTGTGTGACGTGGCGAGTGTAAGCCAACTATCTTTTCAGTTTTCCATCCCCATTTTTACATGAGATGTGCAAAGATACCAAACTTGCGATCATTCCAGCATGGGCTTATATCTCTAAGTCGTGCCTCGACACGTTGGAGATATAGTCCCATCCTGGGCATTACAATGATCAATAAAAACTATAACTTCCCCTTCGTCGGGTTTAGGCACATCATCTCCTTGGCTGGATCGCCAGCCAATCTCTTCCTGAGTCGCCAAGAGACCTTGGTCTTCATAATCTTTAAGATTGGCCTCGGTGACTAAGGTGGGCATCCAATTTCAGATGGTGGTCTTCGGCATCTTAAGCCACCCGAATGTGATGGAGAACTACAGAAGTTGAAAATGGTGAGTTGCTTAAGGAAGGCAGAATAATGGTAAGTCGCCTTAAAATGGTGAATTGGGTTCGCTACAGATAAAGTTTCTGAAAACTTGGTGAGTTGCAAGTATGATAATAAGCTGCCCAAAGATATAAAGGCGGGTTGGCTAAATTTTGGGATTGATGGTTTTCCTGCTAAGTGTGGAACAAACAAGTTTCAGAATAAAACAACTACGGATATGGATCTACGGGCAGTTCAAAAAAGAAAAATAATCGCTAAACCTAATGGTGGTGACGGAAGAAATGGTGGACTATTCATAAACTTGGAGGAAGCACTAGTTTATCTAATGCAAAACTGATGCTAAAAACTACTGCCGTCGCAGTCTATGGCCTTCTCAGATCAAATGCGGGATCTACGCAGGATATCATGGGAAAAGACAGACGAACACCGATGAACTCTATGCTTCGGCGAGATAATGTGAATATAAGGATAAGAGGTTTACATACCTAGATGTAGCTGACGAAAGCGGAGATGCGCCGCTGTATTTCAGTGAAGATGGAACGGTGCTACAACCCCGATCGAAGCGGCTGGTGAAGGTTAACGATGCAGCGGAGCTCCAGTCACAGATGGGGGCAAGAGGAAGAAGAAGAATCGGAGGAGACGAAATGAAAGGAGAGAAAAGGGACCCCCCCCCCCGTGCGTATTTATCAAGGGGAGGTAACAATAAATGTTAGGTGTGATAACCGAGGAGGCGCAGTATTCTTTTTCGCACAATGAGTGCCTCCATTTTCAGGATAAGTGGATTTACACAAGATTCGTTATGGCGTCATAAGGATTTCCCCAAATTTATGAAGATGACCACTACAAGAAATATGTCAACTTGTGACCTTCTGTTAGTGACCCTGGAGGAATTGGTCATAAATCTACGACCATTTGAGACCAATTGGTCAAAAGTTGTTCGTGGGGCTCCAACCCCTCAACTATAACAACCATTTCGGTCAGAATGATCGTAATTTCCTTGCACGAAATGGTCATAAAGCAAACAACAATGGTTGATGGCCTTATTTCTAGCTAATTACGACTAATCTAGAAGGTCATTACGTTGCATTGTGTGCCACCTCACTACTTTTGCATATGCGTCATGTACATGTGTCAAATTTTGCCTATGTGTCATGTCCATGTGTAGGTTTGAATTATACAGCTGACCAGTAGGACCCACCGTAATGACCGTACTGACTAGTGGGACCCGCCATGTCAGACCAGCCCCTACTGGTTTGAACTATACAGCTCACCAGTGGGACCCGCAAGCCAGACCAACCCTACTGACTAGTAGGACCCGCTAGGTAGGATCAACCCTGCTGACTAGTGGGACCCGCCAAACAGGCCCGCAAATGCTGACATAAGGGACCCAGGGTTATGGGTCAATAATGCATACAGAATGAACCACCACGCTTGTGTGGCCAATAATAATGTACAAAAAAGAGGGTGACCGCGGGGCTCGAACCCGAGACCTCCCACTCGCTAAGCACATAGCCAACCACCACGCCACCACCCACTTCATGACAATAGTGCAAACAGAATCTTGTTAACCATTACGTTCTGTTGCTGGGCCTGGGCCTCGCTAGGACGATGTCTCATTCTCCCCACCCCTCTTCTGAACCTTTTTTGGCATTACCGAATGGCCCGACGGCCCATAGTCCACACAAACGTGAATATCAGTGGGAAATAGGTGACTCGTTCAAGTTTGAGTCCACACAAATTTAGGGAGTTCAAATATTTTTATCCAATGTTGAAATTGTACTAGAAAAATGATAATCAAATATTCGAAAAATGTTAAATATGTAAATAAAAAAAGGTTAAACGTGTATGTAAAAACTGTTGACCATATACTAAAAATGAAATTCAACTATTTGAAAAAAAATTGAATGTGTGAAGAAAATAATGTTAAATTTTTATAGAAAAATGTTGACCATGTATTTAAAAATGATGGGAA
The DNA here is from genome assembly GCA_902687465.1 of Secale cereale. Lineage (NCBI taxonomy): Eukaryota > Viridiplantae > Streptophyta > Magnoliopsida > Poales > Poaceae > Secale > Secale cereale. The sequence continues at coordinate 644,840,725 of LR738715.1, forward strand.
TAGAGAAAATGTGTCTCACGTATACAAAATATGCATACAAAAAGTATATAATGTTTCTGAAAAAATAGCGTGTATTTAAAAAATGTTAATCCAAGCATTTGAAAAATATGTTACATAATTAAATATTACATTAAAAAATGATGAGAATAGAGAAAATGTGTCTCACGTATACAAAAAATCTATAATGTGTATGAAAAAGTTGATGATGTATTTAAAAAATGTTAATCCAAGCATTTGAAAAATATGTTAAACATTTTTTTGATTAAATGTTGATCACGTTTTCTCAAAATGTTAAACGGTCATTCTAAAATGTTAAATATATATGGAAAATGGAGAGATTCCATTTTGCAACAAATATTTGCTAGGTGCGGTGGAATTTTGCAACAAATGAAGAGGTTTTCAGTTTTTTTATTTTTTCTGAATTTGTTATGCCCGTTTCAAAATATGGTCAAAACGATGGGCATGACCGTTCCTAGCTAGTGGTTGAATCTTGAAAAACTTTTGATGTTTCTATGATTAAACAGATACTTATGTACCTAGAAATGCTCAAATAACCATCATCCACCAAATTTCAACTCAATCCATTCATTATTTTGAACCCAGCTTCAACATTCATATTTCTGTCCAGTGTGGTACTTTGCAAAGCAAGTACCACCTAGGATCCTCCTTTTGAGCTGAAAATTTGTGAATACAATCTTCTTAGTAGATGATCATCCTGAGCCAAAACTCACGCCCATTGGCCATGTGCATTTCCCGTACCGCTAATCAAACACTTGGCTGCTAATTCATGTTTGAGCATAGTTCGATCGCCTCGTGAGATTCTTCTGTTGTCATTTTCTTCCTAGCACCTACATGGGGAGTGCCTAACCCACTAGACATGACTAGGCCTCCCAAAACGCATGTCAATGCCAAGGTCACGCGGTGGGCATGTGAGTTTACGCGATTTGTAGTTGGGGCCCTGGGCCAGCGTCCAAACCTCAATGTATCACCACCAAACCATGTATTTCTGCTTAAATAGATACTTATGTAACTAGAAATGATTTTTGGAAAAAATAAATAGCAAACTATGAGGCGGCCGCAGTTCAAATTTGACATGCTTCCAACTGAATCGGCGAAAATTTGTCTTTTTCACGAGAGGTGGATCAAAACTTTTGAAACCCAACCATTTTGTCAATTGTGCATTAAATATGTACTAGTATTTTACAAAATTAATTTGGTCCAATTTTGCAACAATTATTTGGGAGGTCCTTCACAAAAAAACCTCCTTTTGGTTACTCGAAAAATGGAAAATGAATTTTTCGTCCAAAGAAAATGAAAACTTCCTTAGGCAACATTGTTTTCCATTCCAAGATGCACCCTTGTGCACAATATGAGATCATTTGAACAAACTATGCCATGAATGTGGCCATAGGATTGATCATTTTGGCTTGATAGCCATGAATCTTCACGCATTATAGCTCATTTCTGAGAACATTTTTTTAATAGAATTGTTATATTACAAGTTTATTATTTTTCCTGGTAACTTGGTCATATATAATGACACAATGCGAAGGTGTTCCAATTTTTTGATTTTTTTTTGAATTTTTTATGCCCGTTTCAAAATGCGGTCAAAACGACGGGAATACCCGTTCCTAGCTAGTGGTTGAATCTTGGAATTTTTTTGGTGTTTCTCTGATTAAATAGATACTTATGTATCTACAAATGATTTTTGGAAAAAATAAAAAGCAAACTACGAGGTAGCTACAGTTCAAATTTGACCCGCTTCCAACTGAATCGGCGGAAATTTGTCTTTTTCACGAGAGGTGGATCAAAACTTTTTACACCCAACCATTTTGTCAATTGTGCATTAAATATGTCCTAGTATTTTATAAAATTGATTTGGTACAAATTGGCAATAAATATATGGTAGGTCCTTCACAAAAAAACCTCCTTTTGGGCACTCGAAAAATGGAAAATGAATTTTTCGTCCAAAGAAAATGAAAACTTCCTTAGGCAATATTGTTTGCCATTCCAAGATGCACCCTTGTGCACAATATGAGATCATTTGAACAAACTATGCCATGAATGTGGCCATAGGATTGATCATTTGGCATGAAAGCTATGAATCTTCATGCATGATAGCTCATTTCTGAGAACACTTTTTTAAAAGAATTGCCGTATTACAAGTTTATTATTTTTCCTGATAACTTGGTCATATATAATGACACAATGCGAAGGTGTTCCAATTTTTTGATTTGTTTTGAATTTTTTATGCCCGTTTCAAAATGCGGTCAAAACGGCGGGAATACCCGTTCCTAGCTAGTGGCTGAATCTTGGTATTTTTTTGGCGTTTCTCTGATTAAATAGATACTTATGTACCTAAAAATGATTTTTGTAAAAAATAAAGAGCTAACTATGAGGCAGCTACAGTTCAATTTTTATCCGCTTCCAGCTGGATCGGCGGAACTTTGTCTTTTTCACGAGAGGTGGATAAAAGCTTGGACACCCAACCATTTTGTCAATTGTGCATTCAATATGGCCTAGTATTTTATAAAAATGATTTGGTACAAATTTGCAACAAATATATGGTAGGTCCTTCACACAAAAACTCATTTCAGGCACTCGAAAAAATGGATGAAAACATCTTGACATTTTAGTTGATTGTAAATAAATACTGGACTAATATTTTTGAAAAATGATGCGGTCCATCTTTACAACACAGATTTTTTTGTTTTTCTTTAAAATGTTGGAGAATTGGGTTCAAATTTTATAGATTCTATCGCAAAATAACCGGCCAATGAGAAGCGAGGAACAACAATCACGCGGATCACCTAGTCAGAAACGATCTGAGCCATCCATCACAACACCCATCAACGATGGAGCTTCGCCCGAAAAACCCAAACCCTAACTCACCCACCCACCCACCCTCATCCTCTCCCATTCCCAGATCCGATCGAGGCACGCCGCCACCCGCGCCTCCCCCGTCCCATCTCCCTCCCAGTCCCATGGCGCGGACCTCGCAACGGCGGCACAAGCGACCACGCCACCGCTTCCCCTTCCCCACCGCCTTTGCCCACCCCGCAAGCTTCCTCCTCCCCTCTCACCCCACGCCACCACCTCTCCAGATCTCCCCAATCCCGCCCCCGCACGTCCAGATCTTGAGGCGGCTCAGGTGAGGCAGCGCAACCCGCTCCGTCCCGGAACCACGTGGACTGTGGTGGTGGCGGCGGCGCCCGACCGGCCGGTAGTGGGATGGCATACATGGACCACGCCTTCTCCATCACCGACGAGGACGACCTGGTGGGCGTCGCGGCGGGGAGACGTCCTTGCGGTACGCTGGTCAACGAGATCGCCTTCGCCGCCGCGCTCCTCGCGTTCGGCGTTCTCGGCGTCATCGCCGGCCTCGTCATGGCCGCCAGGCCCGGCCCTGAGGGGGGGCGAGAGGGGCGGCCGCCCCGGGCCCCCCAATGCCAAGGGGCCCCCACCCAGGTATGTGTATGCTCTTTTTTGGTCTTTAGCGCCCTGATCGAAGGCTGAAGTATCGCATGAAAGGATTCGATGATTTCCTTCCCGCTGCGATTGATTCTGAGAGCCTTGTGGCCTACGATTGAGGAGTTGCATGCTATTAATTAGGAGTAGTTATGGAAAATAATCAATCCTGATTTCTGGCAGCCGAAATTTACGGTTTTGCATTGAGACGTGTGCTCAATTTTTGAAGAAGTGCAAATGCCTAGGTCCTTAAAAAAGGGACATGCCAAACAGGAAGTTACGATGATACACGAAGAAGCGTACTGATGAGAGAATAGATGGCCCCCTATGGCAGCAGCAAGATGCTTGTATCCATCTTCTGTGCGTGCGTGGCGGCGCCTCTAGTCAAAGAAGTCTGAGTCGGAGGATGGCTAGACCGCCGGACATAGCCATATCGCTACCTCCCACACGACCAGGCTGACTCGCCGAGAGGCGGCGCACTGTGATGATGCGATTAAAGTTATAGAGAAGATAAGATATACTACCTCCGATCTCTATTTATTCTGCAGTATATAGCTAGTGTATGCCGTATGAGATTTTACTAGAATGTTTTATTAAAATTTATAAATGATCATCAAAATTTCCTCTACATTGTTGCAACTGGGCCCTTGATAATCTGAAATGACCTGCTGTTTCTCAAAGATGTCAGTTCATGAACTGGCCGGGAACATTTTTCAGCAACTAGGCACATCATTTTACCACATAGGATTCTTACTTTCTCTTGCTGTTTTTCAGCATCCATGGCCAGTGTGCAATCATCATGTTCGATGTCACCTCCCGACTCACCTACAAGATGGCAGTGTGATGGTCATGATGTCTGCTTTCCTGCAGGGTCGGCTGAGCGACGCAGCGATGAAGGTGGTGAACGAGTTGCTGCCGTCGGGCGCCGGCGGCAACCTGAGCAGCCTCTGCTCCTAGGCGTCGTCAGAAGAATGTGAATAGGGTAGCATCAGATTACTACTATTTGGACTTGGAGCTTCTGCTATTTTTAGTTTGGGTTGAAGTGATTGGTAGGCCTAGTGATTGTGCGATTCTGTGATCCTATCCAGTAAAATTTATATGCACACCTCATATGAATCTGTGATCATATCCAGTAAAATTTATATGCATGTTCCACTCCATTGTCTTCACATTTACTTAGTAATACATCCTTCTTTACTTCTGTTACACTTCTCTCTTTATTTGTATGAGGCGGCCAGGATGCCTATTTTGTTCCAGTCTGCTTCCATAGTGTTTGTATGTAGTTGAGATAATTGTGTTTTCCTCGTCATGAATGCTCAACTGAACTGATAATTGTGTTTTCCTCTTCATGAATGCTCAACTGAACTGCTCTTTCATTATACTACCAAATACTAAAGTTTTGCTATGTATAACATTGCTACATGTGTTTTTGTCTATATAGAGTTGCATTCATTTTCTCTTCTAGACATGAACAAGCTCTTGCATGGAACTGAATCTGATACATTTGTGTAGTAAATGAGTATGTTAGCATTTCACCTGGCTTGTAATAAAATTTTATTACTGCTAATGTACCTCAAGTTTATTTGTCGATGAGATGCATGAGTCTTGGTAGTTCTGGAATCCCTATTAGCTGAAACATGAGCATTACAAAGTTTCATATCTATGATCAGTTTGTTCACAGACCCTCATCTTGGTAGAATTTCTCTTGCTGGCAGATGCTTATTTCTTTAGGTTTTGTTTCATGTTTGTTTAGATGATGCTCATGATGTCACTCTTGTCATTTTTTGTCTCAGGGTCCGGTCGTTCTGATCTCCTACTTCAACAACGACTACCATGTCTTGGAAGTTGCTTAGAGCTGGAGGAGTGGATGCATGCACAAGTGGATCCCTGCTCACCGACGCCAACCTCATCCATATCATCGTTGACGCCATCATTAACTGGTACTAGCCTATCTATTCCTTTCTATTCCTCCATGAAATAGATGTTGTCAGTTGAATGGATGAGAGTGGCAGTAGGATAGTGTTTTTCTTCACGCGCTGTGGTGGGATTATTCCACTATTTGCTTGCTGTTGTACCATTGTACCTACAGGTTATTAGTATTGTTGATCCCGACCATGAGCTTGAATGGTTTAATTAGTAGTAGAAGAGCATCAGTTTAATCCGTAGCAGTGAGGTCACTGATTTTTTTTCTATGGCATGGTACAAATATGATTGGAATGGTAGCTACTTAACATGTTAGAATGCACTCATTGTTTGGGTTGATTACTGGTCTGTATCAGGGGTACAAGTTTGTTACTTTCTATCTGGGTTTTCCTGCTGTTGTTTCCTGTTGTTATTTACCGTCAGGTATCTTAGTCTAGATATAACTCTGCAGTTTTCTTGAATCTGCACTTCCTTCCAAAAGTATATGCAAAGTGTGTGTGTATCCAGTGAGCAAATCTATAGGAATTACTGAGTATACTATCTGCTTTCTTTTAGTGGCTATTTTCTGCTCAGTTCTCTTTTGACATATAGTTTGTTCTCTTTGAATGTGCAGATAGTATGCTGCGCTGGTGAAGTTTTTTTGTTGCTGGGATCATTTGAACCTGGATGTCATGTGTTGTGTGAGCTGAGCCATATGGCATATTGTAAACTTTTTATTGATGTTCTTTATGTACGATGTCATGAGATGTACGTTTGAAATGCTGCTTTGACAGCAAAATTGGTTTTGTGTGTACATGCCGCTTTGACAACAAAATTATGAAAATTTCTCAACAATATATATGAGTTAAATATCTATTTTCCAATTTTCTATGCTTAAAGTTGTACTGCGCCTAAAAAGGCTACAACCAACTGATGATGTTGGTGTGGAATTGTTTATTTTATTTTAAATAGCGAAAATAATAATTCTGCCAAAAAGTTATAAAAAACAAAATGAAAAGCCAGCAAATAATGAAATGAAATGGCCAACAAAAAAAAGAAATTTACAAGAAAAAGTAAAGGGCCCCCAAAAGAAAAGGCCTGTAAAAGTGGGCTTGGCCCATTTAGTTGACCATAAAAAAACCTAAATTTGTTGGAATTAGTGGGCTAGGCCCAAGTAGAAAACCGAATTGGACCGGGTTGAATCTTGTGCCACATCAGCTTGCCACGCTGGATGCCTACGTGGCCTGGGGAGGCTGCTAGTGACCAAAACACGACATTAGGCATATTTTGGTCATAAACGTCTATGACCTTCTCACAGAGAAGGTCGCTATAGTCAGTTTATGACGGCCAGCTTTTGACCTTATGTTTTTTGTCACAAAAAGTTGTGACCATTCAGTGACCAATAGTGGTGGTCACAAGTTGACATATTTCTTGTAGTGGACATCATCTTTTCATATGGCGGGTTATGAAGTTTTTCAGTTTGGGATTATGAGATTCAGAAGGAGACTCGCCAGACAGATGGATCGAAGATTGACATGAACAGGTTCAAATCAACCTGGGGCCTAATGTTGGGGATATAACCCTAGGATGTAACCCGCCATGATTGGGTCGGGTTACCAAGGTGGTGAGTCAAGAGTTAAAGACTGGTGTGGGTCGTCACGAGTCAAGCTGAAGACTTAACCAATGATTCAACCAATGGGCCGGCTTGAAGCCCAGTACTGAAGACGGCGACTCATGGGCCAGAGATTTAAGCCGCCTAAGGTTTTCTTCCTTGGGCGGGTTAGAGATATAGTTGGTCACGAGTCTAAGGGCGACTCGGACTCTTGTAAGCCCATGGTCTCGACCTGTATATAAAGGCAAGCCCCTGAGGCAGATAGATCAAGTAACAAACAATCGATAGCTTGGTCAAGCGAATCTGCTCCCTTGTAATTGATACTCGAGCAATAAGCATAAAATTAGGAGTAGGCTTTTACCTCCACCGCGAGGGGCCGAACCTGGGTAAACCGTATCTCTCGTCCCGCTCAACCCCGAGAAGCTAATCACCGTTGCGATCGCCTCACGTCTAAGTCCTTACACTAGGACATATGCCGTGACAAAACCACGACAGGGCCCCCTATTTGAGATCTACTGGATTTTACTCCATCACTTGGGTGTCGGTCATCTCTGCTATTGTTGGCTCGGCAACCTGGGCGGATATGGCGATGCAGACCACCACAGCCACACAGGCCAAGACGTTGTGTTATAACTGTAAGGTTTGGCTTCCTGCGTGACGTTGTCGGCTCCATGCATGGACGGCCCTTGAGGGTTGGGATCTTTTTGGAGCGGGCAGAGGACACATTAGACAAGCTCTCTCTTGATTTGGTTGTGGTGTTAACCCCTCCGGTGTCACCTCCTAGGTCTGGGCCCGACGGTTACCCCACGGATGAGAGGGTTGCAAAACTGTACGTCTCCTTCTCCCCTCATGTTTGGGCCACTTCATCGATGCTCCTTGTCTTGCATATTGTGTCGGCTGCCTCTATGGGCGAGCCCAATGTCGTAGTTGTGACTCCGATGATGCAAATCATGCCTGAGCTAAAAAGGATGCGTGAGGGGCCAATTTCCTGACCGTCAGTGGAGCATCTGAAGGTAGACTCGTTTGTGCCCTCAGACATGGTTTGGGCGCCTACTACACCTCCTCTTGAGTTTAGTCAGGCGGTTGTAGATGGGGAGGTGGTTGTTGTTGATGTTGCTGCCACACACTCGATTGAGTACATCGGGCATGTGGTTCATGTAGGCGATGATGGGACTGTTGTGCCGGTGCCTAACCTCGGGGACATATTCACCATTTGGTTTGTCAAATACCTATCAAATTTGGATGCTAAATTCGAAAAAATGATCGGATGTCTCCTGAAGCAGAATGCAAAGAGGGACAAATGCAAGAATGATGGCGCTCACCCTCAATGTGGCATTCGCAGCATGAAATCTAGTAGGTGCAAAGGCAAGAAGGGTGGTTATAATGTAGAGGCGCAGATGGTCCCATGATACACCTCTCTAGGATGCAAATGTGGACCGAGATGTGTCATTTTTTTTAAAGTGGGTTGAGATGTGTGTTGTTTTTCTCGTTGTGTTCTTCTCAAGTTGTAGTGGGTCGATGGATTTTCAGTGGTGCTGTTGTGATCCAAGTGCTTAGAGGTTACAACGATTTTTTGTCGGGTGTGTTTGTCGGTCTGCCTTTGTGATCCCGTGGGTCCACTATTTGTCATTTCATATGGGTGAGCAAGTTTGTGATGGCTTTGACCCAATTTCCGTTAATTAACTGGACAACTCTCTTCGTCTCAATTAATGTATGAAGCAAAGAAATTGCCTCCGTTAAAAAACCCGAATATGAGCAGCAGTCGTCGCTAGGTGATCTACGATCTGGTTGTAATTTTTATTATTTCTGACGTTTATAATACTACCATGATTGATAATGAATAGTTCGAATAGATTGAAAGTATTTCTTTTTTTTTAAAGGGCAGCAGTCCGAGGACGGCAGGAGCCGCGCCACCGGTGTCCAACCAAACCGGCCGTCCCCCAGAACCCTATGCCTGATTGTTCACGTCGCCAACTGACACGATTGGACTGTTATGTCTTATAAAAAAAAATGGACTCTTTATATGAACCAATGGATGGACGCAACGCACCTACATGAACGGTGGGGCGTAGAACCTAGACACGTCACACGAGACACAACCTAGCTCCCTACGGCTGTTTCGTCAAACATGTGACGGGCACGCGCGGAACATAAAAACCCACGCCCTCTCACGCCACCACACAAATCGCTTGCTTGCCCGTCGTCGCAGATCGACTGCGCCCCATCTAGAGCTACGCGAAAGCCACCCGTGGCCGGAGTCAGAGAGGGGGCAAGCATGTCTCCGCAGCCGCACTTCCTCGTGCTGACGTTCCCGCTCCAGGGCCACATCGCGCCGGCGCTCCGCCTCGCCCGGCGCCTGCTCGCCGCCGCGCCCGACGCGCTCGTCACCTTCTCCACCACCGAAGCAGCGCACCGCCGCATGTTCCCGGCGGAGGCGGGCGCGCCCGACGGCGGCGGCGATGACTGCCGCCTCGAGCTCCTCCCGTTCTCGGACGGCACCGACACCGGGTACGTTAGGAACAGCACCGACCCCGCGGCGTTCACCGACTACATGGCGTCCTTCGAGGCCGCGGGCGCGCGCAGCGTCGGGGAGCTCGTGGACGCGCTCGCCGCGCGCGGCCGCCCCGTGACCCGCGTCGTGTACACGATGCTCCTCCCGTGGGCCGCGGACGTGGCGCGCGAGAAAGGCCTGCCGTCCGCGCTCTACTGGATCCAGCCGGCCGCCGTGCTCGCCGTCTACTACCACTACTTCCATGGTCACGCCGCCGTCGTGGCAGACCACCGCCACGACCCGTCGTTCGTAGTGCGGTTCCCGGGCCTCCCGCCGCAGACCGTGCGGGACATCCCGTCCTTCATCACCGAGTCCACGGACCCGTCCGATTTCTTCCACAGCGTGTACACTACCGTCCGCGACCTGTTCGACACGCTAGACAGGGAGACCCCCAGAGCCACTGTGCTCGTCAACACATGCCAGGAACTCGAGGAGGGCGCGCTCGCCGCGGTGGGAGTGTACGACGCGCTGCCGATCGGCCCGGTGCTCCCGTCCGGCGACGAGGCCGGCCTCTTCAAGCAGGACGGCGCCAAGTACATGGAGTGGCTCGACGCCAAGCCGGCCGATTCCGTGGTGTACGTCGCGTTCGGCAGCCTGGCGAGGATGGAGAGGGAGCAGCTCGACGAGCTGCTCCTTGGACTCGAGGAGACCGGGAGGCCGTACCTGTGTGTCGTCCGGAAGGACATCAAGGCGGAGCTCGCGGATGGCGAGGCGTCGGAGACGGAGATGGACGCGCCACTCAAGAACGGCATGGTGGTGGAGTGGTGCGACCAGGTGCGTGTGCTGTCGCACGCGGCGGTCGGCTGCTTCGTGACGCATTGCGGGTGGAACTCCGTGATGGAGAGCGTGGCGTGCGGCGTGCCGATGGTGTGCGTGCCAAAGATGTCGGACCAGCGGATGAACGCGTGGCTCGTCGAGTGCGAGTGGCGCGTGGGAGCGCGCGCGGAGGTGGGTGGCGACGGCGTGCTTCGCGCGGCCGAGGTGCGGCGATGTGTAGAGGAGGTGATGCAGGAGGGCGACGCCGCGGGGGGCGCACCGCGCGCGGCGTCAGAGTGGAAGGGAGCGGTCGTAGAGGCTCTGGGGAAAGGTGGCTCGTCGGATCGTAATCTAAGGCCCTTCCCAATGCTCCATGGTGGACAGGTGCTAAGGGTGCCACATAGGCAGAAAAATGATGTGGCAAAGCAATTAAAGAGGAGAGAGAGTATTATAGTAACCCCAAGAAGAACCAATGCTAAGCACGTGAACCTATGCAAAAAGACTACCAACCAATACATGAAGAAGTTTTGTCACTAAACAATTAAATAAATGAGGCTTAGTTACAAAAGCTAAGCACCCATACATTGGGGATACTAGTTGCTAAGCATTTTAATGCACTTAGCACCTCACTTTAGCACCAATGCATTGGGAGAGGTCTAAGAGCATTCCTCGAGTGCATCACTAGTGGTGTCTCCTTGTGACACCTAGCTTGTAGGAGAAGTGCGAGGCTGGAGACGGGACAGCACCAAGACTATCGAAGACGGAGCAAGCTTCAAGATTCTTAACCCACGTTGTATTTCTGGGTTGTCTGATACTCCTTCCGTCTCAAAATAAGTGTCTTAAACTTGGTACAATTTTATATTAAATTTAGTACTCCCTTCGTTCACTTTTATAAGTCGTTTCAGACAAATGAAAATAGTCTGCTTTGCATGCTGTTTGAAATGTCTTCAAGGCCTTATAAAAATGAACTGAGGGAGTATAAAGTTGAGACACTTATTTTGGAACGGAGGAAATACTATATTGTTAGGTCAATAAGTAGAATAGACAATCCCTGCAAAAGGAAAAAATTGTAGGATAGACGATAGCTCGTCGGAAATTCGGATAGGCACAATTTGTAAAGTCTTTGGATTTCAAACAAGGGTACAACAAGTTTTAAGTTTTAGTTTGTGAAGCTAATGATTTTGTCGATCGCTCGTACCATAATTCAAAGTTGAAACTCACACTTACTAATTTGTCGCTCTTAGATTCTGAAACTGGCGGTTTTGACAGTCGCTCGTACCAAATTTTAGAAGTTAAAAATTAACAATTTTTTTAATACCCATCGAAACATATTGAAAATGGATGTCATTTGAAAGACTTCATCACCAGAAACACGAATATGAAAATAAAACATAATTGGAACTTTTATTCAAAGATACAAAAAAACAAAAAACAAAAGCGAAAAAAAGGCTGGTTGCGTGCCCAGCATTTCCGTGGTTCAAATCCTCTTCGGATAGCCCACACACTTTTCAACCTATTCCACGTGATGACTTCTCAGTCTCAGCCATCTACACACTGTTATGGTGTCTCCATCCTTTTGTAATTGTGGTCTATAACATTTCCTCTGTTTCTAATTATAAGTATTTAGAGATTTTAACATAGACTACATACAAATGTATATAGACGTATTTTAGAGTTTAGATTTATTTATTTTGCTCCGTATGTAATTCATATTTAAATCTCTAAAAGGATTTATATTTAGACACATAGGGAGTAACTAACATGCTGTATATTTTATAAGATTAATTAAATTAATTATAATGTCTATAGTCTGTTGTAGGAAATTTCCTACAAGACACTCACACTTCTAACGTTTGAAGCATCCCCATAGCTAAATAAGCTAAAGCGAGCACGAATCGTAATTCATACGGCGACATACAAAACAACAAGAATGCATGCAACTAGTCTACGCTCTTAATGTGGGCCTGCATATTTAAATAAATTTTTAAAGCCCATCGAAACGTATTGAAAATGAATGTCATTTGAAAGAACTCATCACCAGAAACATGAATACGAAAACAAAACATGATTTGAACTTTTGATTCAAAAGAAACGAAAGATAGAAAATAAAAGGCCAAAAAAGCTGGTCTTGTGCCCGTCACCTTCGTGCTACAAATCCCCTCTCTTTAGCCCATACACTTTTCACCTATCCCATGTGATGAGTTCTCAGTCACCTACACACTGCTACCGTATCTCCATCTTAGGGTTATTGCGGTCTATAATAACTAACGTGTTGTAGATTTTATAAGACTAATTAAATTGATTCAAATGTTTAAGGTCTGATGCAGAAAATTTGTACAACACACTCACACTTTTGATGTTCGAGGCATCCCCGTAGCTAAATAAGCTAAAGCGAGGGCGAACGTAATTCATACGGCAACTTACAAAATAAGAAGAATGCATGCAATTAGTCTACGTTTTTATGTGGGCTTGCATATTTAAGTAAACTAGATGATTCTCCGCGCGTTGCGGCAGGGACCTTAGCTTATAAATTAGTGTAAATATTGTATTTATCTTACCAGAAACATTTTCAATTTGGAATTAAATTATTTGATGGAAGGTTAGTATCTAAAGTACGAACTCAACTAACCCAGGCATACAGTTCAACCTATAGTAAAAGGGCAAGAAAACAATTTTACCTTATTCTTCTTTTTTTGGATGAGAAAGGAGATCAATATGTATCTTGATCTTCATCGCCACGTTCGGCTAATGCCTGAAACACAACACAATTAAGAAGACAATGAATGTTCATTTTCTCCTAAAGATTTTTTTGCTAAATCATCAAATCATTAACTGCAATTCCTTGAGAAAAATCATCAATTATATCAGCCACAAATTTGCAAAAAGGTTACTGAGAGAATGATGAACTGTTAATACAAACATTAAAAAAATGTTCATCCTTCTGTAATCTAATTTTATATCTTTCTGATTCGTAGCGCAATCCCTTTTGCAACTCGCAAGAACCCATGCAACACCTACAACTGCGCTACGGAGAAGAAAGAATATAAGCAAGGTGGGGGAATAAAACATGGGACAAATAAATACAACACGAACAAAGTCTTGAAGGTACACGTTGGCTAGTTATTGATGGTTATTGTACACTGAAACCTCTTCTATGAATAGCAGCAGCAGTCATGATTTGCACACATCTACAGGAAATAACTAATTTTCTGATGCAGACGAAGCAACATCCAGGAAAGCAAGAAGCATCACATGTCCCATGGAACCAAAAATCAAGGATAATATCTTATCAGTAGTGTGATCTTCATTTGATATCCAAGCCCACTTGACATGGAAGCCGATTGCTGGAGGGATAATTAGATGAATCTTTGAAGGGAGATGTATGTACGTCGGAGAGGTCCTGTGGCGTTCATGATGACGTACCGTTCATCTTTTGACCCGAAGACGGCTGTTGAAGAGCACGGCGAGAGAGACGTTTCTCTGCTTCTTCGTCCACTAATGGCAGCCAGAAAAAAGTGCACATATGGATAAGTGTGTTTCTTAGGCGGTGGTGGAGCCATCAGAGAACAGGGCTGAGCAAGGTGGAATTGATGCGCTGGTGGACAAACCCATGAGATGAAGAAGATAAATTGTCTAATGAAGATGATGGTATTTACTATTTAGTGCAGAAGGTGAAGAGAGAGAGAAGGAAATCATTCGGTGGCTGAGCAATTGAGAAGACAGAAGAGAAAAGTGTTGTGGAGAAGGCATGCAGTCACAGACCCGGCATGCATACAGTTCAGCTGCCTTTGCATGCATGCAGGTGGAAAACGGAAGCACAGATGGTAACATGGCAGCTGATGTGGCACATACGCTGAGGTGGCATAGCTGCATGTTAAGAGAAATCAAATTAGTAGGGATCATCTATTTAGGTATTATAGATGATGTGCGGCTGCTAATTATTTGCTAGTAAATCGGGTCAATCCTTTTTATCTATACCAATAATGGAGCCCGTATGTTGCAACGGGAGGAAAAAAATACCACACATCCCTAATACGACAACCATCACTGACGACCCATAGGTCCACGTGCATCCCTTCTGTATTGCTGCTTATCCTCCTTCACACTCTCTTTGATGATGGCATCGGTGCTCACACAATTACAACACGTTTGAATGTAGTCGATTCTAAGGGGTCTCTCTCTGCCTCTCTCCGCATAAGACTAAAAATGTACATTCTTTTTTCACCTAGAGGTTTTGACGACGAGCATGCGTGGTTATAGATGTTTTTTGGTCTCCAAACAGATTTTGTTGAGGTATCGATTTCTAATCCAGATCTACGCTGGTATGAAATAAAGATGGATTGTGCGCTATCGATTAAGATTGCATCATAAATAGCAATTTAAAAATATTTTACATGTAAAACAACATCGTATTCAGATTCTACACATCTTTTAATCAATTTTCATATATAACATGTCAAAATTAAAGTTAGGGTTTAAAAGATATGGATATTTTAAAAGAGCCTTTAAACTCACTTAAAATAGAACTGCATGTTGATTAAGTAAAAGAGTGAGGGTTTACTAAAAAACAGTGAACAATTTGTTCTCACTTAAAATAGGACTGTGGGTTAATTTCCAAAAACTGCATGCTATTTTTTGCAAAATTGAAATGTTTTTCTGGACTCACTAAAATTTGAACCGTGGGCTAATTTCAATAAAGTGCAGGAGGTTCTTTGCGGAAAGGCAAGACGAACGAGCTGAAGCCTTCCTCCATTTATTAGTAGGTATAAATACATATACCTACTCATAAAAGAAGATGATATTATAGTCCGTCACGTGTTTTTCCATATAAATCCTTGATATTTTAAAGAATGAATCCATAGTCCACCACGTGCTTTTCCCCAATCCAGCCACGTGGTCGGGGCGTGGGATAGAACTCACGACTATACCTGGCCATTTGTCGAGCTGAGTCAGGCCTACCAAAGCCCGGCGCAAAAACTAGGCCCGAGCCCGGTCTGGCCAGGCCGTCGGGCCAAAAAATCGGACATGAACCCAGCCCATCACACTAAAAACCCGCCGGGCCTCTTCGTTAATGTGCAAATATGGCCGGCCTTGTGCCCGACCCAGTCCAGCCGTCTGGCTAGAAATCTAGGCCCGAGCCTAGCCCGTGGACAAAGTCGGGCCGGGCCAGGTCGGTCGGGCCGGGCCAGGTCAGTCGGGCCGACTGGACGGAGCTGCCCATGGCGAGGTCTACTCGCGACCTCTCATCCACTGCAGAAGGCAACATCCAACTTGGCTAGCATGTGTTTGTGTCTAGAATAAAAAATTCCTTTGCCCATTAGTCCCACTTCACTGCCTTGCACCCTATTGGATCAATTTATATACATCTACGATCTCAAATCAGGAAGCCGTCTAAAGAATTAATAATAAGAAGATAAAGAGTGGGTTCCGTTTGAGCACAAACATTAAGAGGAAGAAATTAATTTTGTTCTCCTGTGACGGAGAGGATGAAAAAGGAAGTAGAATCACCTTCGTGTACAGCCCACACTGAAAGTGTGAGCCATGAGAAAGAGGAAAAAGGAACTGTGTGGGAGAGAGAAGAAGAAAAAAGAAAAAGATCATCTTACATAAGAAAACCGGTACAAATAAAAGCATCCGGCCAGCGTGAGCTACCCCAGGTGATGACATGCGGACTGACCCCTTGCTTGTTGTTGCTCAATAAAACCCAAGGCTGGACGGAATAAAGATATACTGGAGCTTACAGCCATGCTAGGTGTATTTTGATCATATGGGCTTTCTGATCGGGTAATGTTCTTCTCTTAGATTCAATATTTAAAGCACGATGTTTGATATCACATCCAAACAAAGATGTTCCTTGTGAGATTCAAAATGCACAACAAATATTCTACAAGTTGAATCGTCTTACCTATTTATTCAGCTAAAGATATTATTATTTTCCTTCGGTCGTAACACACGAACAAACTTGTTGTATTTTATGTAAGTTATGGTCACGTTACATCAATGCCACGTTTGATAGGTTGCATACAGCCCAACCAGACCAGGCGGGATGAAAATGGGCCGTTTGGTTGTTTGCAAGCATGCCTGGCTCGCATCGGCACGGAACTTAAAGCACCCCAGAGCCTGTCTCGCTGGGAACGCTCGAATCCATCATTTCCCGTGAGCCAGGTTAAGTCGGGCGCAAAAGGAAGACGCGGTGGAGGGGGGATCCGATCAGAGATGGCGGGAAGGGAAAATCGACGAAGGTGGGATGGCGCGAAATATACCCTCACCATCCCTTTTGCTCGCTCGCCATGGCTCTAAGATAAGCCCTCCTCTATTATTGGCACCGGTGGCAACGACGACTCATATCTGCAACTGTGACGACATCCGCGGCGTTGGTGGCGGCAGCTGCACACCCCGACAGCAGCAACTGATTCTCCCCTTCTTCTTTGACTCTGTCCGACCATCCTCGTCTCGGTCATGTCTCCCCTGACCCCGAAGCTGGTAAGCTACCCCCTCCCCCTCCTCCGTTAGGTCGTTTGGTAGGAGTGTGATGACCCACAAGTATAGGAGATCAATCGTAGTCCTTTCGATAAGTAAGAGTGTCGAACCCAACGAGGAACAGAAAGAAATGACAAGCGATTTCCAGTAAGGTAATTTCTGCAAGCACTGAAATTGTGGTAACAAGTTGTTTGATAGCAAGATAATTTGTAACAAGTGACAAGAATCAATAGTAACAGTAGGTGCAGCAAGATAGCCCAATCCTTTTGTGGCAAAGGACAGGCTGGAACTGTTTCTTATAATAGGCAAAGCATTCTTGAGCACACATGGGAATTTTATCTAGTCACTTTCATCATGTTGGTTTGATTCATGTTCGCTACTTTCATAATTTGATATGTGGGTGAACCGGTGCTTAGGTGTTGTTCTTACTTGAACAAGCCTCCCAATTATGATTAACCCCCTTCGCAAGAATCCGCAACTACGAAAGATGAATTAATATAAAATCTAACCATAGCATTAAGTGTATGGATCCAAATCATCCCCTTACGAAGTAGCACATGAACTAGGATTTAAACTTCTATCACTCTAGCGACCCATCATATAATAACTACTCCACAATGCATTTTCTTAGGCCCAACGATGGTGAACTGTCATGTGTCGACGTTCACATGACACCAATAAGGAAATCACAACATACATATCATCAAAATATCAAACGAATATCAAATTCACATGATTACTTGTGGCAAGACTTCTCCCATGTCCTCAAGAACAAAAGTAACTACTCACAAAGTTTATTCATGTTTAAGATCAGATGGGTATTAAATAGAATGATGGATCTAAACATATTATCTTCCACCCAATAAACCAACTAGCATCAACTACAACATGTAATCAACACTACTAGCAACCCACATGTACCAATTTGAGGTTTTGATACAAAGATTGAATACAAGAGATGAACTAAGGTTTGAGATGAGATGGTGTTGATGGAGATTGATCCTCCCACGATGAGAGGGTTGTTGGTGATGACGATGGCTTCGATTTTTCCCTCCCAGAGGGAAGTATCCCCGTCGGAATCTCTCCGTCGGAGAGCAAAAGTGCTCTTGCCCAAGTTCCGCATCGAGACGGCGGCGCTCCGTCCCGAAAGTCCTCTACTTATTATTTCTAGGCCGAAAGTCCTCTACTTATTATTTCTAGGCCAAGTGTCAATACATACCACAAGATGGTCGCCAGTAGTGGGCCAGGGGTCCACTACCCACCAGGGTGCACCTGAGGGGTGGACGCGCCCTTGATACGTCTCCAACGTATCTATAATTTTTGATTGTTCCATGCTATTATTTATGAAGTCTTGGATGTTTAATGGGCTTTATCATTCACTTTTATATCATTTTTGGGATTAACCTACTAACCCAAAGGCCCAGTCCAGATTGCTGTTTTTTGCCTGTTTCAGGGTTTTGTAGAAAAAGAATATCAAACGGAGTCCAAACGGAATGAAACCTTCGCGATAGATATTTTTGGAGAAAATCATGCACGAAGAACTTGAGAACCACGTCAGAAGAGCCACGAGGGGCCCACGAGGGTGGAGGGCGCGCCCCCTGCCTCGTGGGGCCCCCGTGACTCCCCCGGTGCCCTCCTTCTTCTTATATAAGTCTACGTACCCCAAAACCGCCGTGAACAGAGAGAAAACCCTAATTCCACCACCGTACCTTCTGTTCCCATGAGATCCCATCTTGGATCCTATTCCGGAGCTCCACAGGAGGGGGGTCCATCACGGAGTTCTTCTTCATCATCATCATCGCCCTCACCATGAGTTGTGAGTAGTTTACCACAGACCTTCGGCTCCATAGCTAGTATCTAGATGTCTTCTTCTCTCTGTGGATCTCAATACAAAGTTCTCCTCGGTCTTCGAGGAGATCTATTCGATGTAATCTCTTTTTGCGGTGTGTTTGTCAAGATCCGATGAATTGTGAGTTTATGATCAAGGTTATCTATGAAAGATATTTGGTTCTTCTCTAAACTTTTTATGTGTGCTCATAATATCCTTGCAAGTCTCTTCGAATTATCGGTTTGTTTTGGCCTACTAGATCTATAGTTCTTGCAATGGGAGAAGTGCTTGGCTTTGGGTTCAATCTTGCGGTGTCCTTTCCCAGTAACAGTAGGGGCAGCAAGGCACGTATTGTATTGTTGCCATCGAGGATAAAAAGATGGGGTTTATATCATATTGCTTGAGTTTATCCCTCTACATCATGTCATCTTGCTTAAGGCGTTACTCTGTTCTTATGAACTCAATACACTAGATGCATGCTGGATAGCGGTCGATGTGTGGAGTAATAGTAGTAGATACAGAATCGTTTCGGTCTACTTGTCTCGGACGTGATGCCTATATACAATGATCATGCCTAGATAGTCTCATAATTATTCGCTTTTCTATCAATTGCTCGACAGTAATTTGTTTACCCGCCGTAGAATATCGCTATCATGAGAGAAGCCACTAGAGCACTATGGCCCCCGGGTCTATTCTCAACATATCAATCTACATCTACTTTATTTTTATCGCTTTTTATTTGTTGTTCTTATAAACCAAATATACCAAAAATACAAACTATCATCTCTATCAGATCTCACTCTCCTAAGTGACCGTAAAGGGATTGACAACCCCTTATCGCGTTGGCTGCGAAGTTCTTATTTGTTTGTGCAGGTGCGAGGGACTCGCGCGTGGTCTCCTACTGGATTGATACCTTGGTTCTGAAAAGCTGAGGGAAATACTTACGATACCGTGTTGCATCTCCCTTTCCTCTTCGAGGGAATACAACGCAAGCTCGAGAAGTAGCAAGAAGAATTTTTGGCGCCGTTGCCGGGGAGGCTTACGCAAAAGTCATATACCAAGTACCTATCACAAACCCTTATCCTTCGCATTACATTTATTTGCCTCTCGTTTTCCTCTCCCCCACTTCACCCTTACCGTTTTATTTGCCCTTCTTCCGCCGTGTGTTTATCGTTCGCTTGTTCCTAGCTTGCTTGTGTGCATTTCTTGCCGGATTACCCTCATGTCTGAGATGGGGGACGATTTTATCGAGAAGGGTAACAATGTCGAGGGCAACGTCCATGTTGACCCCCCGGATGAAGCTACCACTTTACATATTAAGAAGTTCCGGGTTGGTAGTGGTAATATTATTGGAAAAGGAGTTCTTCAAGACTTCTTTACTTGTGCCAGTGCTTTGCCCACTATGGGTGGCTCTATTCTTCACAGAACTAGTAGCCTTGCAGATCCTGTATCTATGCTTATAGTAGAAATTGAAAGGCAATTTATCCATATGCATCCCTGTATTTAGAGAATCTTTTTGGAGTTTTCCAATATTGAGCATTCTTCTGTTAAGCGTGCAACTACTATCTTTTTGGCTCATGAATTTAGATATATCATGAAGGAAGCCAGAGAAATCTTTGCTGATTACGGAGTAGATGCCGGTCGACCTCCTATAGAGGCTATCTTGTTCAATTAAGAAGATCTAATGCGGTTGCGATCCCCTGATCATGTTGCTTTTAATGAACACCTTAGAAAAAAGGTTCCTATTGAGATCATGATTGATAGAATTTCTGAGATAAACGATGATTTTGCCGTTCAAAATAATGGGCTAGGCTTCTCCCTTGAGCGAAGGCTTATGACATTCGGCCAAAAGAATGCCTATAATGATGAATTGGTTATCCACTACAAAGGGCCAAAGGAGGAACCTGTTCCTCCTGAGATTGATGTAGGGGACTTTTGTCCCATTAAATTTAGCCCTTTTGATTACTTTTTCTTGCCACAAAGGAAGCTTGCTGCTGAACGTAGGGAATATGAGATGAGCTTTCGTGACATATCGTACCACTATGGCTATACCTAGATCTATCTTGTATCGTGCCTAGCTAGGGGCGTAAAACGATAGCGCTTGTTGGGAGGAAACCCAACTTTATATTTTTTGTTTTTCTTGCTGTTAGGGAATAAATATTGCATCTAGCCTCTGATTAGATGTGGTTTCATGTTTTGTTTAGTGTTTGTGCCAAGTAGAACCTTTGGGAAGACTTGTGTGAAGTTTATGTGATCTTGCTGTGAAAAACAGAATCGTTAGAGCTGGCTAAAGTGGTCTTCATATTTTACTGGAGCATGATTTTTAGTTGATTCTTTTTGCCGATGATTTGTAGACAAATTCCGCAAATTTACCAATTTAGTTTGAATTTTTTGGAGTTCCAGAAGTAGGCAAAACCTGCAGATTACTACACACTGTTCTGTTTTTGACAGATTCTGTTTTTCGTGTGTTGTTTGCTTATTTCAATGCATCTATGAGTAGTATTGGAGGATATGAACCATAGAGAAGTTGGAATACAGTAAGTTTAACACCAATATAAACAAAGAATGAATTCATTGCTGCACCTTTGAGTAGTGGTTTTCTTTCTTATACTAACGGAGCTCACGAAATTTTTTGTCTAAGTTTTGTGTTGTGAAGTTTTCAAGTTTTGAGTATTGCTTTGATGGACTATGGAACAAGGAGTAGCAAAGTACTAAGCTTGGGGATTCCCATGGAACCCCAAGTAAATTCAAGATAGTCAAAAGCCTAAGCTTGAGGATGCCGCAGGAAGGCATCCCCTCTTTCGTCTTCATCCATCGGTAACTATACTTGGAGCTATATTTTTATTCGCAACATGATATGTGTTTTGCTTGGAGCGTCTTGTATAATTTGAGTCTTTGCTTGTTAGTTTGTCACAATCATACTTGCTGGACACACCTATTTGAGAGAGTTAAATATGGCCTAGAAATTGTTAGAACACTCTATGTGCTTCACTTATATCTTTTGAGTTGAATAGTTTTTGCTCTAGTGCTTCACTTACATCTTTTAGAGCACGGTGATGGTAATATTTTGTAGAAATTGTTGAACTCTCATGCTTCACCATTATCCTTTTGAGAGTCTATTAAAACAGCATGGTAATGTGTTTAGACTAAAGAAACTAGTCTTCACATGATAGACATCCAATGTCAATGTAGTAAAAAAAATCACACTAAGTGCATTGAATATGATGAGATGTTGGATGCTTGATAATTGTTTTGAGATATGAGGATGGCGATATTAGAGTCATGCTAGTGGAGTTATTATTAAATTGAGAAATACTTGTGTTAATGTTAGTGATTCCCGTAGCATGCACGTATGGTGAACCGCTATGTGACGAAGTTAGAGCATGAGGTATTTGTAGAGTGCCAACCTTTGTATGGAGGTCGGGGGCGCGCAATGGTTAACTCCTACCAACCTCCCCCTAGGAGCATGCGTTGATTGCTTTGTTTTGATGCCTCGTGGATTTTTGCAATAAGTATATGAGTTCTTATGACTAATGTTGAGTCCATGGATTATACGCACTCTCACCCTTCCACCATTGCTAGCCTCTCTTGTACCGCGCAACTTTCGCCGGTACCATGAACCCACTATATATCCTTCCTCAAAACAGCCACCATATTATTCCTCAAAACAGCCACCATACCTACCTATCATGGCATTTCCATAGCCATTCCGAGATATATTGCCATGCAACTTTCCACCGTTCCGTTCATATGACACGCATCATATTATCATATTGCCATTGCATGATCATGTAGTTGACATCGTATTTGTGGCAAGGCCACCATGCATAATTTTTATACATGTCACTCTTGTTTCATTGCACATACCGGTACACCGCCGAAGGCATTCATATAGAGTCATACTTTGTTGTTGTAGTATCGAGTTGTAATATCGAGTTGTAATGAAAGTGTGATGATCATCATTATTAGAGCATTGTCCCATGGGAGGAAAGGCTAAATCTATAAAGCCCCTCCACAAAAAAAAGGCCAAAGAAAAAAAGGAAAGGCCCAAAAAAAGAAAAAAAGAAAAAAAGGAAAAGAAAAGAAAAGGGACAATTGCTACTATCTTCTTTTCCACACTTGTGCTTCAAAGTAGCACCATGTTCTTCATTGTAGAGAGTCTCATGTTTAGTCACTTTCATATACTAGTGGGAATTTTCATTATAGAACTTGGCTTGTATATTCCAACGATGGGCTGCCTCAAATGCCCTAGGTCTTCGTGAGCAATCAAGTTGGATGCACACCCACTAGTTTCTTTTGTTGAGCTTTCATTCATACTTAGCTCTAGTGCATCCGTTGCATGGCAATCCCTACTCACTCACATTGATATCTATTGATGGGCATCTCCATAGCCCGTTGATACGCCTAGTTGATGTGAGACTATCTCCCTCCTTTTTGTCTTCTCCACAACCACCTCTATTCCACCCATAGTGCTATGTCCATGGCTCACGCTCATGTATTGCGTGAAAGTTGAAAGGTTTGAAAAGATAGAGTATGAAAACAAGTTCTTGGCTTAAATCGGGGTTGTGCATGATATGAATATTTTGTGTGATGAAGAGGGAGCATAGCCAGACTATATGATTTTGTAGGGATAACTTTCTTTAGCCATAGTATTTTGAGAAGACATGATTGCTTTGTTAGTATGCTTGAAGTATTATTATTTCTTATGTCAATATAGACTTTTATCTTGAATCTTTCAGATCTGAACATTCATGCCACAATTAAGAGAATTACATTGAAAAACTATATTTGTTAGCATTCCACATAAAAAATTCTTTCGTTATCATTTACCTACTCGAGGACGAGCAGGAATTAAGCCTGGGGATGCTTGATACGTCTCCAACGTATCTATAATTTTTTATTGTTCCATTCTATTATTTATGAAGTCTTGGATGTTCAATGGGCTTTATCATTCACTTTTATATCATTTTTGGGACTAACCTACTAACCCAAAGGCCCAATCCAGATTGCTATTTTTTGCCTGTTTCAGGGTTTTGCAGAAAAAGAATATCAAACGGAGTCCAAACGGAATGAAACCTTCACGAGAGATATTTTTATAGAAAATTACGCACGAAGAACTTGAGAACCACGTCAGAAGAGCCACGAGGGGCCCACGAGCCCCCTGCCTCGTGGGGCCCCCGTGACTCCCCCGGTGCCCTCCTTCTTCCTATATAAGTCTACGTACCCCAAAACCTCCATGAACAGAGAGAAAACCCTAATTCCACCAACGTACCTCCTGTTCCCGTGAGATCCCATCTTGGAGCCTGTTCCGGAGCTCCACCGGAGGGGGATCCATCACGGAGTTCTTCATCATCATCATCATCGCCCTCACCATGAGTTGTGAGTAGTTTACCACAGACCTCCGGGTCCATAGCTAGTATCTAGATGGCTTCTTCTCTCTCTCTGGATCTCAATACAAAGTTCTCCTCGGTCTTCGAGGAGATCTATTCAATGTAATCTCCTTTTGCGATGTGTTTGTCGAGATCCGATGAATTGTGAGTTTATGATCAAAGTTATCTATGAAAGATATTTGGTTCTTCTCTGAACTTTTTATGTGTGCTCATAATATCCTTGCAAGTCTCTTCGAATTATTGGTTTGGTTTGGCCTACTAGATCTATAGTTCTTGCAATGGGAGAAGTGCTTGGCTTTGGGTTCAATCTTGTGGTGTCCTTTCCCAGTGACAGTAGGGGCAGCAAGGCACGCATTGTATTGTTGCCATCGAGGATAAAAAGATGGGGTTTATATCATATTGCTTGAGTTTATCCCTCTACATCATGTCATCTTGCTTAAGGCGTTACTCTGTTCTTATGAACTCAATACACTAGATGCATGCTGGATAGTGATCGATGTGTGGAGTAATAGTAGTAGATGCAGAATCATTTCGGTCTACTTGTCTCGGACGTGATGCCTATATACAATGATCATGCCTAGATAGTCTTATAATTATTCACTTTTCTATCAATTGCTCGACAGTAATTTGTTTACCCGTCGTAGAATATCGCTATCATGAGAGAAGCCACTAGAGAACACTATGCCCCCCGGGTCTATTCTCAACATATCAATCTACATCTACTTTATTTTTATCGCTTTTATTTGCTGTTCTTATAAAGCAAAAATACCAAAAATACAAACTATCATCTCTATCAGATCTCACTCTCGTAAGTGACCGTAAAGGGATTGACAACCCCTTATCGCGTTGGCTGCGAAGTTCTTATTTGTTTGTGCAGGTGCGAGGGACTCGCGCGTGGTCTCCTACTGGATTGATACCTTGGTTCTCAAAAACTGAGGGAAATACTTACGCTACTGTGCTGCATCTCCCTTTCCTCTTTGAGGGAATACAACGCAAGCTCGAGAAGTAACAGCCCTCGTGTCTTGTGAGCACATGGGTGGTTGATGTCGCTTGAGATGCGTCGCTATTTCCCCAAGGAATAAGGGATGATGCAGCACAACAAAGGTAAAGTATTTCCCTCAGTGACGAGACCAAGGTTATCGAACCAGTAGGAGAACCAAGCAACACTATGTAAACGGTACCTGCACAAAAAAAATACTTGCAACGTGACGCGTTAAAGGGGTTGTCAATCCCTTCTGGGTAACGATGCCAAAAAGTGACGTAAGGATAGGGAAAACTTTGTAGTAGATTGAAAGATGCAAATAAAAGTAAATAAAACACAACAAGGTATTTTGGGTTTTTGATAATATAGATTTGGAAATAAAAGTTGCAAATAAAGAAAAAGGCAATTGGCAATATAGTTCTGAAAGTATATGACTGGAAAATAGACCTGGGGGCCCTAGATTTCACTAGTGACTTCTCTCGAGAAAATAGCATACGGTGGGTAGACAAATTACTGTTGGGCTATTGATAGAAAAGCCAAAATTATAATGATATCCAAGACAATGATCATGTATATAGGCATCACATCCAATATTAGTAGACCGACTCCTGCCTGCATCTACTACTATTACTCCACACATCGATCGCTATACATCATGCATCTAGTATATTAAGTTCATGGAAAAATGGAGTAATGCAATAAGAATGATGACATGATGTAGACAAGATCTATTCATGTAGGAATAGACCCCCATCTTTTTATACTTAATGGCAACGATACATGCGTCCCTTGCTGCCCTTTCTGTCACTGGGAAAAGACACCACAAGATCGAACTTATTACAAAGCACCTCTTCCCATTACAAGATAAATACATCAAGTTGGCCAAACAAACCAAAATATTGGAGAAGAAATATGAGGATATAATAATGAAGAATGGATATTAAATCAAGGAAAATCTGATCATAAACTCACAATTCATCGGATCCCAACAAACACACCGCAAAAAGTCATTATATCAAATAGATCTCCAAGGGACCATTGTCTTGAGATACAAAGAGAGAAGAAGCCATCTAGCTACTGCCTACGGACCCGTAGGTGTTGGGGAACGTAGCAGGCAATTCAAAAATATTCCTACGCTCACGCAACATCTATCTAGGAGATGCATAGCAATGAGAGGGGGAGAGTTTGTCTACGTACCCTCGTAGGTAGAAAGCAAAAGCGTTTGACAACGCGGTTGATGTAGTCGAACTTCTTCTAGCTCCAACCAATCAAGCACCAAACGTATGACACCTCCGAGTTCTGCACACTTTCAGCTCAATGATGTCCCTCGTCCTCTTGATCCAGCAAGATGTCGAGGAAGTAGATGAATTCCATCAACACGACGGCTTGGTGACTGTGATGGTGATGTGATCCGCGCAGGGCTTCACCTAAGCACTATGAAGATATGACCATGGGAGTAAACGGTGGAGGGGGGCGCCGCACATGGCTAACAATTGATTGTGTATTCTAGGCACCCCCTCCCCACATATATATAGGTTGGACGCGGGAAGAGGCAGCCAAGGGGCGCCCCAAGTAGGCCGAATACTACTTGGGGTCTACCCCAATTCGCCCCTCCCTTACCATATTTTACATGGAGAAGAAGGAAGGAGGAAGAGAGAAAGGAAGGGGGCCGAACCCCCATTATTCCTTCTCCAATTCGGCCACATGCCAAGGGGGAGCGCCAACCCTTGTGGGCTGGTGTGCCTCTTATGGTCCATATACCTCCCCCGAGGATTCCGGTAACCCCCCTGGTACTCTGATAACTACCCGATACACTTCGAAACACTTCTGGTGTCCGAATACTATCGTCCTATATATCAATATTTATCTCTCGACCATTTCGAGACTCCTCGTCATGTCCGTGATCATATCCGGGACTCCTAACAACATTTGGTCACCAAATCACATAACTCATATAATACAATATCGTCATCAAATGTTAAGCGTGCGGACCCTACGGGTTCGAGAGCTATGTAGACATGACCGAGACACTTCTCCGATCAATAACCAATAGCGGAACCTGGATGCTCATATTAGATCCTACATATTCTACAAAGATCTTTATCGGTCGAACCATTATGACAACATACGTTATTCCTTTTTTCCATCGGTATGTTACTTGCCCGAGATTCGATCGTCGGTATCTTCATACCTTGTTCAATCTTGTTCTGGCAAGTGTCTTTACTCATTCCGTAATACACCATCCTACAACTAACTCATTAGTCACTTTGCTTGCAAGGCTTCTTATGATATGTATTACCAAGAGGGCCCAAAGATACCTCTCTGATACTTGGAGTGACAAATCCTAATCTTGGTCTATGCCAACTCAACAAACACCTTTGGAGATACCTGTAGAGCATCTTTATAATTACCCAGTTACATTGTGACGTTTGATAGCTGATAACCCACAAGTTTAGGGGATCGCAACAGTTTTCGAGGGTAAAGTATTCGACCCAAATTTATTGATTTGACACAAGGGGAGCCAAATAATACTCTTAAGTATTAGTAGCTGAGTTATCAATTCAACCACACTTGGAAACTTAGTATCTGCAGCAAGATAGTTTAGTAGCAAACTAATATGATAGTAACGGTAGCGGCAATAAAAGTAACGGTAGTGTTTTTGTAGTTTTTGTATTAGTAGCAGCGGGAAAGTAAATAAGCAACTAGCAATATGGGAAAAGCTCGTAGGCATTGGATCGGTGATGGGGAATTATGTCGGATGCAATTCATCATGTAGAAGTTATAACCAAGGGTGACACAGAACTAGCTCCAGTTCATCGATGCAATGTAGGCATGTATTCCAAATATAGTCACACGTGCTTATGGAAAAGAACTTGCCTGACATCTTTTGTCCTACCCTCCCGTGGCAGCGGGGTCCTATTGGAAACTAAGGGATATTAAGGCCTCCTATTAATAGAGTACCGAACCAAAGCATTAACACATAGTGAATACAAGAACTCCTCAAACTAAGGTCATCACCGAGAGTAGTCCCGATTATTGTCACTTCGGGGTTGCCGGATCATAACACATAGTAGGTGACTATAGACTTGCAAGATAGGATCAAGAACACACATATATTCATGAAAACATAATAGGTTCAGATTTGAAATCATGACACTCGGGCCCTAGTGACAAGCATTAATCATAACAAAGTCATAGCAACATCAATCTCAGAACATAGTGGATACTAGGGATCAAACCCTAACAAAACTAACTCGATTACATGATAGATCCCATCCAACCCATCACCGTCCAGCACGCCTACGATAGAATTACTCACGCACAGCGGTGAGCATCATGGAATTGGTGATGGAGGAAGGTTCATGATGACGATGGCGACGATCTCCACTCTCCGGAGCCCCGAACGGACTCTAGATCAGCCCTCCCGAGAGAGATTAGGGCTGGGCGGCGACTTCGTATCATAAAACGCGATAATTCTTCCTCCCTGATTTTTTCTCCCCGAAAGTGAATATATAGGATCCGGGGATACGTCGGTGGAGCACTAGGGGGCCCACGAGGCAGGGGGGCGCCCCCCACCCTCGTGGACAGGGTGTGGGCCCCTGGTCTGGATCTTCTTGCAGGTATTTTTTATATTTTCCGAAATAATTCTCCGTGGATTTTCAGGTCATTCCGAGAATTTTTTATTTCTGCACAAAAACACCACCATGGCAATTCTACTAGAAACAACCTCAGTCCGGGTTAGTTCCATTCAAATCATGCAAGTTAGAGTCCAAAACAAGGGCAAAAGGGTTTGGAAAAGTAGATACATTGGAGATGTATCAACTCCCCCAAGCTTAAAACTTTGCTTGTCCTCAAGCAATTCATTTGATAAACTGAAAGTGATAAAGAAAAACTTTGACAAACTCTATTTTCTCTTGTTGTTGTAAATATGTAAGCCAACATTCAGGTTTTCAGCAATGATCATGAACTAACCACATTCACAATAACTTTCAGGTCTCAAGTCTACTCACATCAATGGCATAATCAACTAGCGAGCAATAATAATAAACCACGGATGACAACACTTTCTCAAAACAATTATGATATGATATAACAAGATGGTATCTCGCTTGACCTTTCTGAGACCGCAAAACATAAATGTAGAGCACCTTTAAAGATCAAGGACTGACTAGACATTGTAATTCATGGTAAAAGAGATCCAGTCATGATCATACTCAATGCAAACTAATAGTAATACATGCAAATCACAGAGGTGCTCTCCTACTGGTGCTCTTTTATAAGAGGATGATGACTCTGCATAAAAGTAAATAGACAGGCCCTTCGTAGAGGGAAGCAGGGATTTGTAGAGGTGCAGAGCTCGATTTTTTAAATAGAGATGAATAACATTTTGGGCGGTATACTTTCATTGTCAACATAACAACCAAGAATCTTGATATCTCCCATGCTACACACATTATAGGCAGTTCCCAAACAGAATGGTAAAGTTTATACTCCCCCAACCACCAACAAGCACACTCCACGGCCATCCGAATCCACGGGGTACCATCCAAACAAGCAACAACCCTGGGGGAGGTTTGTTTAATTATTATGATTTTGAGCATGGGACTAGGCATCCCGGTTACCAGCCATTTTCTCATGAATGATGAGCGGAGTCCACTCATCGTGAGAATAACCCACCTAGCATGGAAGATATAGACATCCCTACTTGATACATGAGCTGTTCGAGCATACAAAACAAAATTTCATTTGAAGGTTTAGAGTTTGGCACATACAAATTTACTTGGAACGGCGGGTAAATACCACATATAGGAAGGTATGATGGACTCATATGGAATAACTTTGGGGTTTATGGAAGTGGATGCACAAGCAGTATTCCCGCTTAGTACAGGCGAAGGCTAGAAAGAGACTGGGAAGTGACCAGCTAGAGAGCAACAACAGTCATGAACATGCATTAAAATTAATCAACAATGAATGCAAGCATGAGTAGGATACAAATCACCATGAACATAAATATCGTGGAGGCTATGCTGATTTGTTTCAACTTCATGCGTGAACATGTGCCAAGTCAGATAACTTAAATCGTTCAAAGGAGGATACCACCCCATCATACCACATCACAACCATTTTAATATCATGTTGGTATGCAAGATAGACCATTATAAACTCTCAGCTAATTAAGCATGGCATAAGCAGCTATGATCTCTAATTGTCAATGGAAGCATGTTTCATTCATAACAAGCTGAATCAGGAACGATGAACTATCATATTTACAAAAACAAGAGAGGTCGAGTTCCTACAAGCTTTTCTCATCTCAATTAGTTCATCATATATCATCCTTATTGCCTTTCACTTGCATGACCGAACGGTGTGGATAATAATAATAGTGCACGTGCATTGGACTAAGCTGGAATCTGCAAGCATTTAATACAAGAGAGAAGACAAGGTAATATGGCTCTAGGTTAAATCAACAATAAAGCATATGAGAGCCACTAAGCATTTTCAACATGGTCTTCTACTCTTAACCCCCAAGGAAAAGAAAAGAAACTATTTACACGGGAAAGCTCCCAACAAGAAAAAGAAGAACGGGAAATATTTTGGGGTTTTCTTTTAATTACTACTACAAGGAAAGTAAACTAGCTAGAAGCTACAACTAATATTTTTTGTTTTTCTTAAGGTTTTTCTAGCACACGAGAAAAAGACTAAGAAAAAGAAATTAAACTAAACATGGATGGTACAGTGAAAGAGTGTGAGCATCGACAACTAGAATAAGTGTGTGAACATGAATGTAAAGTCGGTGAGAAACACGTAATCCCCCAAGTTTAGGCTTTTGGCCTAAGTTGGTCTACGACTAGTATTGGCCTGATGGATATCCGAAGTCGCAGTTGGGGTTGTACTGAGATGTAGCAGCTACTGCCTGCTGATCTGCAGCTCGAAGGCGGGCTGCTTTCGTCATATTATGATACGCATTTGCCTCCTCCATGGTGATAGTGTATCTCCCTTTTGCCTGAAAGTCAAACAAAGTAGGGGCAAGAAGAACAATAGGGATGGCATGACGGCTGTTAAAGATTAGTCGATATTTGAGGGGTTGTTCATCCTTCTCTATAAACCGGTGACTAGTCATGGCATTGTAATCCAAATGAGCATGCGGTAAAGGTTCATCATTTTCATGGACAGGCACACCAAGACGGCGGGCTATGCGAGTGGCATAAATCCCACCAAATAAATCTCCATGCAAACCATTATGATGTAGCCTACGTGCAACAATTGCTCCCAAGTTATATTGTCTATCACCTAATACAACACTCTTGAGAACACTAAGATCAGGGACACACATGTGGCAAGCCTCATCTTTACCGATTATGCATCTACCAATAAAGAGAGCAAAGTAATGAATAGCAGAAAAATGAATGCTCCCTATGGTAGCCTGTGTAATTTCTCTAGATTCCCCCATAGTGATACTAGCAAGAAAATCTCTATATTCAGATTTGCGAGGGTCACCCATACTGCCCCACTGCGGGAGCTTACATGCATCATTAAAATCCTCTAAGTCCATGGTATAGGATTTATCATAAAGGTCAAACAGGACAGTGTGAGAATTACGTGAAGATGAAAATTTAAACCTTCTCACAAAGGTATCAGTTAAGCCACGGTATTGAGGGCACTTATCTTGCCTCAAGGTCAATGTTGCACACATATGCGTAAAATTCGTCCTTGATGCCAACCTGATCCATAAATTCGTCTGACGGCCATTCACAAGGCCGCAAGTCAGCATCCCTCGGCAGTTCATCGTCCGGCTCACGAAACGTGAGCCTCGGTTCTTGATTCCTTGAAGAACCACCTTGGAAGTTTCTCCTATGCATTTTTCTGAAATTTTCTGTAACTCAAAATAAAAGTTAACCAAACTCAACAAGATTGATAGCGACAACTCCTACCAGTGCCTAGAGACTATATCATGCATTAGAACTACTTGGGACCAAGAAAATTTGACATGCAAGCTCAAGAACAAGGTCACCACAGCAGCAAAAATTTGCAATAAATAAAGCACAAGAACAAAAACTAATTGGACCAATGAAGGAGTCACATACTAAGGAACAATCTCCCCAAACAGTTTGGTGAATGGTGCTTTGAGCAAGGAGATCGAAAATGGCAGCAGATGAGCTGGAACTCGGGTTTGAGCTGGCTGGTGATTTTTTGGGAGGAAGAAGAAGAGTGTGGGTG
The DNA here is from genome assembly GCA_902687465.1 of Secale cereale. Lineage (NCBI taxonomy): Eukaryota > Viridiplantae > Streptophyta > Magnoliopsida > Poales > Poaceae > Secale > Secale cereale. The sequence continues at coordinate 644,872,912 of LR738715.1, forward strand.
CAGGAATAAGTGGAGGGGGGCCACGTGGGGCCCACAAGGCAGGGGGCGCGCCCTGGACCCTCGTGGCCAGGTGCTGGCTCCCCTCGCTGTGTGTTCTGTGCCATATTTTCTCAAATATTCCAAAAAAAAATCATATTTCATTTTCAGGGCGTTTGGAGAACTTCTATTTTCGGGGTATTTTTTATTGCATGGATAAGTGTAACATCCCAAATTTTCAATTTGGAATGTTTTACAATTATTAGCTAAGCATCTATGCATTTTTTTATTGAGTGTCATTTGGAAATTTCAGAGGCATTTGAGTTTTATCTGACTTTGGATTCAACTTGGCATCTGAAATTTATTTCAAAAATCCCTGACAAGCACTTGTTCAAAAGTGTGAGAGGAGCTAACATGACACTCCAAAAAGTCAGAAGAAAACAATGCCGAAAGTTTTGAATTCAAATTTGAGTTTCATTTGGATTTTTAGAAAAAAAAATGTTTTTTATAAAGTTTTTATTTAGCCTCTGAAAAATAGTTCATCATGTAGGATTTATTTTTCTGATTTTTTTGATATATATATGTCCTATATAAAAATATTTTTTATTTTTCTCTTTTTATTTTTTTCCTTCTTTGTCTATTTCGAAAAAAACCAACCGGGCCAGCGCTGCCCAGCCCAGCAGCAAGGCCACGGCCGAGCCAGCGAAGGGAGCAGCGAGGCCAGCATCGCCACATCTCCCTCTCTCACGTAACTCCTCTCTCTCTCTATTATTTTTTTCTCTCTCCCCGACACTTGGACCCCACCCCACCTCTTCTTCTTCTTCTTCTTCTTCTTCTCCTCAGGAACGGACAAACAGAAACGTACACGTACAATTTCTCCCGACGTTGGTTCGTTTCCAATTCATGGAAATCAATTCTCCAGTCCGTTTCCCTTCCAAGGAAGATGTCCTATAAATAGCCACGACCCTCCTCGACCGATTCAGACGAAAATCCCTCGCCAAGTCCACCCCTACAACACGTACTCGACGTTCCAATCTCGTAGCAGAAGCTCCAGTTCATCGTCAGTTTCCGACGCCGGTGAGCCATCCCGAGCCCTATCCTTTTGGGTTTCGACTTCTCTTGATCTCTATCATCGTTTTGACAAGATTTTGTGATCCCTCTCCATCTACAGTCACTGCACCAACCTCCTTGTCTTCACCAGAGCACCCGGAGCACCAAGCTTTGCCGCTTCGTTCCGTCGCCGTTCGTCGTCTCCGATCAACACCAACTCCACCAACGGACGAGCCACTCTCCATCGCATCCCCTAGACACCTCCGCCTCCACCCACGATCGCCGGAGCCGCTGCCACCACCACGCCAGAGCCGCCGCCAACGCTCGTTTCTTCTCTGTAAGTTGAACGAACACATGTTCGTTCAGTTAAAAAAATACGTTTTTTTTCTGTAGATCGGTTTTTTTGGTTTAGTTCGAACCGGACGGTCAGTTTTTTTTATAAGCCGATGCTACCGAAACCTTTAGTTAGCGAACGTCCTCTCCAAACCCGCAGCAAACCAATCAGCGAGCGCCACTTGTTGCTGGAAGATAATTGTTTTTTTTATGGATTTTTTTCCAATTCAGATTTTATACCAAATCTTATTTCTAGTATATCTTTTAGTCTATAGATCCGATTTAGTTGATTCTTTTTCCTACGGTTTCATAGAAATATCCTCTATCCAGAGAACCAAACGAAATATATTTTTGAAAATTTTAAAATTTGAATTCAAGCAGATCTGAATTCAAACTTCGTTAGGCCATATCTTGAGTTTCGTAACTTCGTTTTGGGTGATTCTTTTTGCTAATCGAAGCTTGTGACATGTACCTTCTGTTAAAACCAAAACCATTTATTATTGTTGCTGTAAAAATTACGTTTTGTACATAAACTTTATTTGGGTGTTTTTGGAGTTTTTCGAAATCTTTTATTCGTTTTCTTTTTTATTCTTTGCTTGTATGCTTATGTATGTTATTGCTTGCTTACGCTAGATCATCCGGAGTGCGAAGCTTGCTACTACGAATCTTTAGAGTTCAACGAATGTCAGCAAGGCAAGTTCACACTTTGATCATAATTTTCAATACCCAGTTTTTACTATGCATTAGTTCCACCCTCAAAGATTGCATGAGTAGGATTGGGAACATGTGGTTATGCTATGTAGTTTATGTGGTAGGAACCTATGACCTTTTATCACCCCGGGAATTATTCGTTATGTCATATATTGCTTAGCCATGCTCGTAGATGGGGATTGGTATGTGTGATACATGCAAGTTGCGAGAGATAATAATTTTGGGACAATATAAGGTGGCAACTTTAATACACGTCTGGGTGGATTGTTTGGGGCACCTGGAGAAACCGGTGCTTGCCCAAGGGGAATCCCGGAGTACCCGTGTGATAACCCTAGGTCCGCCACCCAGGCTCAAAGGGATCATAAGATATTTCATGCCTAGAAACTTCCGTGTGCAGCCACAAGCCATTATGGGCTCTGGCATAGTTGAGTAAGTTGTGTGACCTCTTTCCGTGGTAGACTAGCTGATGTAGGGGAAAGTAGGTGTACCGGTCTACCCAGGGTTTGGAGGAAATACTTCAGAAAGACTATGTCTCGATCTTCCGATCATGGAGGTGGTCGAGTCTTGTTGGGAAAAGTGCGCAAACCTCTGCAGAGTGTACAAACTAATCATGATTAGCCGTGTCCCCGGTTATGGACAACTTGAGTATCTAGAAGTGAATTATTGGTTGATCTCATCATTCTATTTAATGAAATTATTGGGTTACTAATAACTTGGGAATTTTTGGATTGAGTTGGAGGAACCTTCTCAATAATGGCATTTTAATTTTGTAGTAAAAAAAATATTCCTTTGTTGTAGGGTAAAATTGGCTTTATGCAAAAATTAAACTTAGAGCCTCCACCAGCTAAATTTGCATATAGAGATAGTCTTTTTCATTATTATTATTCTATGGTGTGAAATTGCCAGCATATTCCATGTGCTGACTTACACGACTGCAACGTCTCATGTTGCAGAGTTTTCCGACGAGGAGTAAAGGTGCGATAGGTCGTTGTTCTGCACTCAGTTTGCCGTGGAGTTGATGGACTCATTTTACTTTTGATGCTTCCGCAGTTATTTTATCCAGATGGCCTTTGGCCATATTATTGTAATAAATACTCTTTTGATGACCTCGATGTAATAAAGTGTGTGATTGAACTCTGTTATAATTCATCGAGTACTGTGTGTGTCAGCATACCGATCCAGGGATGACACTTAAGCACATAGACTTCGATCCATTTGGGTCGGGTCGCTACAAGATGGTATCAGAGCACACGCTGACTGTAGGACACGACCACTAGGAAATGGAAAGCCATAGGAAGAAAACTTATTTTATGACTTCCTTATATACCCGTTGGTCTGTACTCTTCTCTATTAATTTCTATCTCTTCTCTACTTCAATTCGATAGTTGTTGAACCCCATGACCAAGTTGCTCAGCTGATGAGACCAAGACCCATGAAGACATCATTGACGAAGAAGAAGAATCTAGAGTTGACTTTGATTTGAGAAGATTTAGTTCAGACCACCACAACCAAATGTAGTCCAACGAATGATTGCGGTAGTATGAAGAGATCATATCTCTTGTGGATATGACCTTACCTGTAGGTTTTGCTTCTGTGGTGTGATTTGTGTGAATTGCTTGATTTGAAGTTTTATTGCTATCATAAGCATATGGGTAGTGATTTCTCTCATTAGGCCCTTATTCTATTCTAATTTCTCATCCACTCTAAACCGAACTGATGCCTCCAAGACATGACCCAGAATTCCCACTGGAACTTACCCAATTGGTCCAGAACCAGAATGCCCTCATGCAGCTACTCATCCAAAATCAGAACAACAACAACAACAACAACCCACCGTCACTACCCCAGAGGGGAAACGGATCAAGTATGTGTCGAGGCATACGCCAAGGAGGACTCAAGTGAATTCTTTTTTCGGGAGTTGTTCAGGAAGAAGTACCAGTTGTGAAGGATTATCCTGATGTTTTTCCGGAGGAACTACCAGGCATGACACCGGATCGGGACATAGAGTTTCTGTTTGAATTTTTACCAGGCACCGGACCAATATCCAAGAGACCGTACCAGATGCCCACAAATGATCTGGAGGAAATTAAGAAGCAGATTAAGGAATTATTGGAGAAAGGTTATATTCGACCGAGTTCATCACCTTAGGGAGCCCCAGTGCTTCTAGGTGAGAAGAAGGATGGATCCTTGAGAATGGTTGTGGATTACCGTCCGTTGAATGAGGTGACGATCAAGAACAAGTACCCTCTGCCGATGATCAATGATTTGTTTGACCAGCTACAAGGAGCAAAAGTTTTCTCAAAGATCGATCTTTGATCTGGATATCACCAGCTGAAGATTCGAGAACAGGATATACCCAAGACAGCCTTTACCACGAGATATGGGCTTTATGAGTATACAGTCATGTCTTTTGGTTTGACTAATGCCCCTGCCTATTTTATGAATATGATGAATAAGGTATTCATGGAGTTCTTGGATAAGTTTGTTGTGGTATTCATTGATGATATATTGATTTACTCAAAGAATGAAGAAGAACACAAGGAACATTTGCGCTTGGTTCTTGAGAAGCTCAGGGAACATCAATTATATGCAAAGTTCAGCAAGTGTAAATTCTGGTTGAAGAAAGTTGGATTTCTTGGACATGTTATATTAGGGGAAGGAATAGCAGTGGATCCTTCGAAAGTTGAAGCTGTCACCGAATGGAAGGCACCCACCTTAGTCGGAGAGATTCGCAGTTTCCTTGGACTTGCAGGATATTACCGAAGATTTATTGAGAATTTCTCCAAGATTGCAAAGCCCATGACAGAGTTATTAAAGAAAGACACCAAGTTTAATTAGACCGAGGAATGTGAGGCCAGTTTTCAGGAGTTGAAGAAACGTTTGGTCACAGCTCCAGTGCTAATTCTTCCGAATATACGCAAGGATTTTCAGGTATATTGCGACGCTTCTCGTGAGGGACTTGGAGGTGTTCTTATGCAAGAAGGAAGAGTTGTTTCATATGCCTCACGTCAACTTCGACCCCATGAGCGGAATTATGCCACGCATGATTTGGAGTTAGCAGCCGTAGTGCGTGCGCTCAAGACCTGGAGGCATTTTCTTATAGGAAATCATTGTGATGTTTACACGGATCACAAGAGTTTGAAATACATCTTCACGCAAAAGGAGTTGAACCTCAGGCAGAGAAGATGGTTGGAGCTCATAAAAGATTATGACATGAAATTGCACTATCACCCATGAAAGGCCAATGTTGTGGCAGATGCATTGAGCCGCAAGAGTTATGTCAATACCCTCACAGCAGGAGGATTACCTCAAGAGTTAATTGATGATCTCAGAGATCTCCGATTGGAGATAGTACCACGAGGTTTTGTTACCGCAATGGAAATTCAATCCACCTTGTTGGGTAAGATTCGAGAAGCCCAGAAGTTAGACAAAGGTATTGCAGAAATAAAGGAAAGGATGAACCAAGGAAAGGCAGCAGGATTTCGTGAAGATGAACACGGAACCTTATGGTTTGAGTAGCGTATTTATGTGCCAAATGGCACAGAGATCAGGAAGTTGATTCTTCAGGAGGCTCATGATTCGCCTTATTCGATACACCCAGGAAACACCAAGATGTATTTGGACTTGAAGGAAAGTTTCTGGTGGACAGGTATGAAAAAGGATATAGCCGAGTATGTCGCAGTATGTGATGTATGTCAAAGGGTTAAGGCAGAGCACCAGAAACCAGCAGGATTACTTCAGCCTTTGCCGATACCGGATTGGAAGTGGGACAAGCTTGGCATGGACTTCATTACAGGATTACCCAAGACCCGATCAGGCTATGATTCTATTTGGGTAGTAGTTGATCGCTTGACCAAGGTAGCTCACTTCATCCCCGTGAAAACCACATATACAAGTGCTAAATTGGCCAAGATATACATGACCAGGATCGTATGTCTGCACGGAGTTCCGAGGACCATCGTATCAGATAGAGGAACACAATTTACCTCAAAGTTTTGGCATCAGTTACACGAAACTTTGGGTACCAGGCTAGAGTTCAGTACAGCCTTTCATCCGCAGACAGATGGGCAGACCGAGAGAGTCAATCAGATTCTGGAGGACATGTTGAGAGCTTGTGCGCTAGATTATGGATCTAGTTGGGATGATAATTTGCCATACGCAGAATTCTCATATAACAACAGCTATCAAGCTAGTTTGAAGATGGCCCCTTTCGAAGCTTTGTGCGGAAAGAGGTGCATGACACCATTAATGTGGGATGGAGTTGGAGACCGTAAATTATTTGGTCCCGACCTTATCAGAGATTCGGAGGAGAAAGTCAAGTTGATCCGTGACAGACTTAAGATAGCCCAATCCAGACAGAAGAGTTATGCCGATACTAAACGCAAGGAAGTAACTTATGAAGTCGGAGATAGAGCCTATCTTCGTGTGTCTCCACTTCGAGGAGTTAAACGGTTTGGAGTTAAAGGCAAACTAGCACCACGATTTGTGGGGCCATACAGAATTTTGGAACGCATGGGTGAAGTTGCCTACAAGTTGGAATTACCCGAAGCCTTGTCAGGAGTTCATGATGTGTTTCACGTTTCCCAGTTGAAGAAGTGCCATGCAGAGATGGCTGATATTCCTTTGAGAGATACAATGCCACTGGAGGCCATACAGTTGGATAGTGATCTGACCTATGATGAGAAGCCCGTCAAGATTCTCGAAACAACAAGCAGGGTTACCCGCAGCAAGGTCATCAAGTTTTGCAAGGTTCAGTGGAGTCATCATACTGAGGAAGAAGCCACCTGGGAACGCGAAGAAGATCTTCGACAGGATCACCCACACCTTTTTGCTAGCCAACCCGAATCTCGAGGGCGAGATTCATCTTAAGGGGGGTAGGTTTGTAACATCCCAAATTTTCAATTTGGAATGTTTTACAATTATTAGCTAAGCATCTATGCATTTTTTTATTGAGTGTCATTTGGAAATTTCAGAGGCATTTGAGTTTTATCTGACTTTGGATTCAACTTGGCATCTGAAATTTCTTTCAAAAATCCCTGACAAGCACTTGTTCAAAAGTGTGAGAGGAGCTAACATGACACTCCAAAAAGTCAGAAGAAAACAATGCCGAAAGTTTTGAATTCAAATTTGAGTTTCATTTGGATTTTTAGAAAAAAAATGTTTTTTTTATAAAGTTTTTATTTAGCCTCTGAAAAATAGTTCATCATGTAGGATTTATTTTTCTAATTTTTTTGATATATATATGTCCTATATAAAAATATTTTTTATTTTTCTCTTTTTATTTTTTTCCTTCTTTGTCTATTTCGAAAAAAACCAGCCGGGCCAGCGCTGCCCAGCCCAGCAGCAAGGCCACGGCCGAGCCAGCGAAGGGAGCAGCGAGGCCAGCATCGCCACATCTCCCTCTCTCACGTAACTCCTCTCTCTCTCTCTATTATTTTTTTTCTCTCTCCCCGACACTTGGACCCCACCCCACCTCTTCTTCTTCTTCTTCTCAGGAACGGACAAACAGAAACGTACACGTACAATTTCTCCCGACGTTGGTTCATTTCCAATTCATGGAAATCAATTCTCCAGTCCGTTTCCCTTCCAAGGAAGATGTCCTATAAATAGCCACGACCCTCCTCGACCGATTCAGACGAATATCCCTCGCCAAGTCCACCCCTACAACACGTACTCGACGTTCCAATCTCGTAGCAGAAGCTCCAGTTCATCGTCAGTTTCCGACGTCGGTGAGCCATCCCGAGCCCTATCCTTTTGGGTTCCGACTTCTCTTGATCTCTATCATCGTTTTGACAAGATTTTGTGATCCCTCTCCATCTACAGCCACTGCACCAACCTCCTTGTCTTCACCAGAGCACCCGGAGCACCAAGCTTTGCCGCTTCGTTCCGTCGCCGTTCGTCGTCTCCGATCAACACCAACTCCATCAACGGACGAGCCACTCTCCATCGCATCCCCTAGACACCTCCGCCTCCACCCACGATCGCCGGAGCCGCTGCCACCACCACGCCAGAGCCGCCGCCAAAGCTCGTTTCTTCTCTGTAAGTTGAACGAACACATGTTCGTTCAGTTAAAAAAATACGTTTTTTTTTCTGTAGATCGGTTTTTTTGGTTTAGTTCGAACCGGACGGTCAGTTTTTTTTATAAGCCGATGCTACCGAAACCTTTAGTTAGCGAACGTCCTCTCCAAACCCGCAGCAAACCAATCAGCGAGCGCCACTTGTCGCTGGCAGATAATTGTTTTTTTTATGGATTTTTTTCCAATTCAGATTTTATACCAAATCTTATTTCTAGTATATCTTTTAGTCTATAGATCCGATTTAGTTGATTCTTTTTCCTACGGTTTCATAGAAATATCCTCTATCCAGAGAACCAAATGAAATATATTTTTGAAAATTTTAAAATTTGAATTCAAGCAGATCTGAATTCAAACTTCGTTAGGCCATATCTTGAGTTTCGTAACTTCGTTTTGGGTGATTCTTTTTGCTAATCGAAGCTTGTGACATGTACCTTCTGTTAAAACCAAAACCATTTATTATTGTTGCGGTAAAAATTACGTTTTCTACATAAACTTTATTTGGGTGTTTTTGGAGTTTTTCTAAATCTTTTATTCGTTTTCTTTTTGATTCTTTGCTTGTATGCTTATGTATGTTATTGCTTGCTTACGCTAGATCATCCGGAGTGCGAAGCTTGCTACTACGAATCTTTAGAGTTCAACGAACGTCAGCAAGGCAAGTTCACACTTTGATCATAATTTTCAATACCCAGTTTTTACTATGCATTAGTTCCACCCTCAAAGATTGCATGAGTAGGATTGGGAACATGTGGTTATGCTGTGTAGTTTATGTGGTAGGAACCTATGACCTTTTATCACCCTGGGAATTATTCGTTATGTCATATATTGCTTAGCCATGCTCGTAGACGGGGATTGGTATGTGTGATACATGCAAGTTGCGAGAGATAATAATTTTGGGACAACATAAGGTGGCAACTTTAATACACGTCTGGGTGGATTGTTTGGGGCACCTGGAGAAACCAGTGCTTGCCCAAGGGGAATCCCGGAGTACCCGTGAGATAACCCTAGGTCCGCCACCCAGGCTCAAAGGGATCATAAGATATTTCATACCTAGAAACTTCCGTGTGCAGCCACAAGCCATTATGGGCTCTGGCATAGTTGAGTAAGTTGTGTGACCTCTTTCCGTGGTAGGCTAGCTGATGTAGGGGAAAGTAGGTGTACCGGTCTACCCAGGGTTTGGAGGAAATACTTCAGAAAGACTATGTCTCGATCTTCCGATCATGGAGGTGGTCGAGTCTTGTGGGGAAAAGTGCGCAAACCTCTGCCGAGTGTACAAACTAATCATGATTAGCCGTGTCCCCGGTTATGGACAACTAGAGTATCTAGAAGTGAATTATTGGTTGATCTCATCACTCTATTTAATGAAATTATTGGGTTACTAATAACTTGGGAATTTTTGGATTGAGTTGGAGGAACCTTCTCAATAATGGCATTTTAATTTTGTAGTAAATAAAAAAATATTCCTTTGTTGTAGGGTAAAATTGGCTTTATGCAAAAATTAAACTTAGAGCCTCCACCAGCTAAATTTGCATATAGAGATAGTCTTTTTCATTATTATTATTCTATGGTGTGAAATTGCCAGCATATTCCATGTGCTGACTTACACGGCTGCAACGTCTCATGTTGCAGAGTTTTCCGACGAGGAGTAAAGGTGCGATAGGTCGTTGTTCTGCACTCAGTTTGCCGTGGAGTTGATGGACTTATTTTACTTTTGATGCTTCCGCAGTTATTTTATCCAGATGGCCTTTGGCCATATTATTGTAATAAATACTCTTTTGATGACCTCGATGTAATAAAGTGTGTGATTGAACTCTGTTATAATTCATCGAGTACTGTGTGTGTCAGCATACCGATCCAGGGATGACACTTAAGCACATAGACTTCGATACATTTGGGTCGGGTCGCTACAATAAGTCTGGAAACAGACAGAAAATACCATTTTGCTTTATTTATCCTAATTAACAGAAAGTAAAATGAGGGTACAGAAGGTTGTGCTATCTAGATTCACCTATCCCATGCTCATCAAAAGGAATCCATTAACAAGGTTGATCAGGTCTTGTTAATAAACTTTTTCCGAATAACATGAAACCGGTGAATTTTTGAATAACACTAGGTTACCTCAATGGGGATATGTATGTCCCCAACAATAAGAATGTCATATGTCTTCTTGATAGTAGGAAGAGGAAATTCAAAACCTCTAATAGTAATAGTTGAAATTTTTCCAATATAATTGATACTGTGGACCTGAGGTTATTTCCTCGGAAAGTGTACCGTATGCTCGTTACCATTGACATGAAAAGTGACATTGCCTTTGTTGCAATCAATAATAGCCCCTGCAGTATTCAAAAAGGGTCTACCAAGGATAATAGACATACTATCGTCCTCGGGAATATCAAGTATAACAAAGTCCGTTAGAATAGTAACATTTGCAACTACAACATGCACATCCTCACAAATACCGATAGGTATAGCAGTTGATTTATCAGCCATTTGCAAAGATATTTCAGTAGGTGTCAACTTACTCAAGTCAAGTCTACGATATAAAGAGAGAGGCATAACACTAACACCGGCTCCAAGATCACATAAAGCAGTTTTAACATAGTTTCCTTTAATGGAGCAAGGTATAGTAGGTACTCCTGGATCTCCTAGTTTCTTAGGTATTCCACCTTTAAAAGTGTAATGGGCAAGCATGGTGGAAATTTCTACTTCAGGTATCTTTCTTTTATTGGTAATAATATCTTTCATATATTTAGCATAAGGATTTGTTTTAAGCACATCAGTCAAACATATACGCGAAAAGATAGGTCTAATCATTTCAGCAAAGCGCTCAAAATCCTCATCATCCTTTTTCTTGGATGGTTTCAGAGGAAAAGGAATGGGCTTCTGAACCCATGGTTCTCTTTCCCTACCGTGCTTCCTAGCAACAAAGTCTCTCTTATCATAACATTGATTCTTTGATTGTGGGTTATCAAGATCAACAACAAGTTCAATCTCCACATCACTATCATTGCTAGGTTGAGCATCATCCTGAACATCATCATTTATATTATCACTAGGTTCATGTTCATTACCAGATTGTGTCTCAGCATCAGAAACAGATATATCATTGGGATTCTCAGGTGTGTCAGCTACAGTTTCACTAGAAGCATGCAAAGTCCTATCATTTTTCTTTTTCTTCTTCTTAGAATAACTAGGTGCATCTAAATTAGCTCTCTGGGAATCTTGCTCAATTCTCTTAGGGTGGCCCTCAGGATACAAAGGTTCCTGAGTTACCTTACCACCTCTAGTAGCAACTCTAACAGCATAGTCATTATTCTTACTATTTAATTCATTGAGCAAATCATTCTGAGCCTTAAGTACTTGTTCTACTTGAGTGGTAACCATGGAAGCATGCTTACTAATGAGTTTCAGTTCACTTTTAACTCTAGACAGATAATCACTCAAGCGTTCAATCATATAAGCATTGTGTTGTAATTGTCTACCAACATAAGCATTGAAGTTTTCTTGTTTCACAATAAAATTGTCAAACTCAGCTAAGCATTGGCTAGCAGACTTATAACGAGGAATATCACCTTCATCAAATCTATAAAGAGGATTTACCTTTACTACCTGTGTCGAGTTATCAAGACCATGTATTTCTTCAATAGGTGGTAAATTCTTAACATCTTCAGCTTTAATACCTTTTTCTTTCATGGATTTCTTTGCCTCTTGCATATCTTCTGAGAAATAGAACACCTCTTTTCTTCGGAGTTGTCTTAGGGGCTGGTTCAAGAAGTGTCCAATTATTTTCATTGGCCAGCATATTATTCAATAGTAATTCAGCTTGATCAACTGTTCTTTCCCTGAAAACACAACCAGCACAACTATCCAGGTGGTCTCTGGAAACATCGGTTAGTCCATTATAAAAGACATCAAGTATATCATTCATCTCAAGAGGATGATCAGGCAAAGCATTAAGTAATTGGAGAAGCCTCCCCCAAGCTTGCGGGAAACTCTCTTCTTCAATTTGCACAAAGTTATATATTTCCCGTAAGGCAGCTTGTTTCTTACGAGCGGGAAAATATTTAGCAGAGAAGTAATACATCATATCCTGGGGACTACGCACACAACCAGGATCAAGAGAATTAAACCAAGTCTTAGCATCACCCTTTAACGAGAAAGGAAATAACTTAAGGATATAGTGATAACGAATCTTTTCATCATTGGTAAACAGGGTGGCTATATCATTTAACTTAGTAAGATGTGCCACAACGGTTTCAGATTCATAGCCATGGAAATGATCAGATTCAACTAAAGTAATTAACTTAGGATCAACAGAGAATTCATAATCCTTATCGGTTACACAGATAGGTGAAGTAGCGAAAGCAGGGTCATGTTTCATTCTAGCATTCAAAGACTTTTCTTTCCGCTTAGCTAATAATTTCTTAAGATCATATCTATCGTTGCAAGCAAGAAAGTCTCTAACAGTTTCTTCATCCATAACATAACCCTCAGGAACAACAGGCAATTCATATCTACTGGGAGAAGCTTCATCATCACTTTCATAAATATCATCAGTTTCAATATTTGCATTCTCCCTAACCTTAGCAATTTGTTCATCTAGAAATTCACCTAGTTGCACAGTATTATCAAGCATAGAAATAGTTTCATCATAATAGCAGAAGTGGCATCATCAAGAACATACGGCATATCAGATTCAATAGCATGAGTAGGTGTCGCAAACTTTCCCATAACAGAAGGAGAATCAAGTGCAGAGCTAGATGGCAGTTCCTTACCTTCCCTTGTAGTTGAGGGTAAGATCTTGGTTTTTGAGTCCTTCAAATTCTTCATAGTGCTCAACATATATAAATCCCAAGTGACTTAAAGAATAGAGCTATGTTCCCCGGCAACGGCGCCAGAAAATAGTCTTGATAACCCACAAGTGTAGGGGATTGCAACAGTTTTTGAGGGTAAAGTATTCAACCCAACTTTATTGATTCAACACAAGGGGAGCCAAAGAATACTCTTAAGTATTAGCAGTTGAGTTGTCAATTCAACCACGCCTGGAAACTTAGTATCTGCAACAAGATAGTTTAGTAGCAAAGTAATATGATAGTAGCGGTAGCGGCAATAAAAGTAACGGTAGTGTTTTTGTAGTTTTTGTAATAGTAGCAGCGGGAAAGTAAATAAGCAACTAGCAATATGGGAAAAGCTCGTAGGCATTGGATCGGTGATGGGGAATAATGTCGGATGCAATTCATCATGTAGAAGTTATAACCTAGGGTGACACAGAACTAGCTCCAGTTCATCAATGCAATGTAGGCATGTATTCCGAATATAGTCACACATGCTTATGGAAAAGAACTTGCATGACATCTTTTGTCCTACCCTCCCGTGGCAGCGGGGTACTATTGGAAACTAAGGGATATTAAGGCCTCCTTTTAATAGAGTACCGGACCAAAGCATTAACACATAGTGAATACATGAACTCCTCAAACTAAGGTCATCACCGAGAGTGGTCCCGATTATTGTCACTTCGGGGTTGCCGGATCATAACACATAGTAGGTGACTATAGACTTGCAAGATAGGATCAAGAACGCACATATATTCATGAAAACATAATAGGTTCAGATCTGAAATCATGGCACTCGGGCCCTAGTGACAAGCATTAAGCATAGCAAAATCATAGCAACATCAATCTCAGAACATAGTGGAATCTAGGGATCAAACCCTAACAAAACTAACTCGATTACATGATAGATCCCATCCAACCCATCACCGTCCAGCAAGCCTACGATGGAATTACTCACGCACGGCGGTGAGCATCATGGAATTGGTGATGGAGGAAGGTTGATGATGACGATGGCGACGATCTCCACTCTCCGGAGCCTCGAACGGACTCCAGATCAGCCCTCCCGACAGAGATTAGGGCTTGGCGGCGGCTCCGTATCGTAAAATGCGATAATTCTTCCTCCCTGATTTTTCTCTCCCCGAATGTGAATATATAGGATCTGGGGATACGTCGGTGGAGCAACAGGGGGCCCACGAGGCAGGGGGGCACGCCCTAGGGGGGGCGCCCCCACCCTCGTGGACAGGGTGTGGGCCCCCTGGTCTGGATCTTCTTGCAGGTATTTTTATTTTTTCCAAAATAATTCTACGTGGATTTTCAGGTCATTCCAAGAACTTTTTATTTCTGCACAAAACAACACCATGGCAATTCTGCTGAAAACAGCGTCAGTCCGGGTTAGTTCCTTTCAAATCATGCAAGTTAGAGTCCAAAACAAGGGCAAACGGGTTTGGAAAAGTAGATACGTTGGATACGTATCAATAGCACACAAGGCATTCCTCCGATATTCAGGAGTTGCCTAATCTCATAGTCGAAGGAATATGTATGTGACATGAAGAAAGCAATAGCAATAAAATTGAACGATCATAATGCTAAGATAATGGGTGGGCCTTGTCCATCACGTCATCTATTATATATGAAAATCTCTTGACGGGCTAACAAAAAAAAGAGAATTAACTAGAAATTGCCACAATAATCAGAAACATCTAACCTTTAATTTTTTACGTCAAAAAATCATGGCCATTAGATTCACTTTAAAGTTGAAAATTTACCCACCACTGCCATTGCATAAAGAATACCCTTCAATTTATAATAATATTATCAAAGAAAAGACATGTTCGCTTCCTTATTAAAAAAAGGAGAGACACATTCCTTCAAAGGAAAATAAAAAGGGGATAAGGACACGTACATTTAACCCTAGACTAATTTCTACCATAAAAATTCTGAACCATAAGTTTCCCATCAATCCTTCTCCCAGAAGTTCTACCTACGCCATCCCATGTTCAATCTCTAGATCAACCGGCCACTGCCACTATCCTATTCATCGTGGCCATGGTCTCCCGACGTTGCTGCCGCTCTGGATTTGTAGCACCGCCGAGCATGACAATCCGTTATATCCTGACTTACTATGGTTTGCTAATTGCAGGGGTAGTCCACATCACGGGGCTGCTGCAGGGAAAGTTGGCGATCAAGAATCTGCACCAGCGCTGCGTTAGTTCACGTGACTCGAATACATTAATTGATTGGCACGTACATGGCAATCGACTAACTTCTGACGTCCTATGATTTTCTATTGGCATATTGATTTGGAAATGGAAGAATATCAATTATTGTTAGTCTGCATGAGCAATATCATGGACCTTTCTTAGAATCAGCATGAGAAATAGATGATCTTATTTGTGTAGGTATTTGACATCTTCAGAGGGACTTCTTAACATGACTTGATGACAGTAAAAGTTGAACAAGGTACCCAATGTGGAGGCAATGATTCAGATT
Organism: Secale cereale; assembly: GCA_902687465.1. NCBI lineage: Eukaryota > Viridiplantae > Streptophyta > Magnoliopsida > Poales > Poaceae > Secale > Secale cereale. The sequence goes on from LR738715.1 coordinate 644,888,378, forward strand.
TTAGACTTAGACTCTTGGTTGGTAATAGTTTTGCTCAACAATGTTCAGTATTTTTTATTTAAAGTTTGGCATCAGTTACTAGAATTGTTCTTGATCATCTATCTGTTAATTTGGCACTGTAAATAACTGAGATATTCTGGCAGCATATCAAGTACAATTGCAGAAGTACACTGCAGCTCAGTATGAATGGTCTTCTTTACTTCATTTAGCCAATTTATTTTGCTCTCTCTTCCGAGTCTATTCTCTTATTGAAACTACAATAGGTCATCTAAGTCACAACATGTTAGGATTATTCAGTGCTCACATTTTTTATGATCTATTCTGCTATGGATGATTGTTTATGCTTTAGGTGCAGTATTCTCTTTCTGTATTTCCTGAATTTGGCAGAAATAAGCTCGCAGATTATGTTTTCTTCAACTACTGATAGAATATTTCAGTTTGTCTGCGACGCCGTCCTGACGCTGCCCATGAAAGAGACATCACTAGGAAGCCTTTGGTTGTGGGAATACTCCACGTCTCTCATTGTTGGATGCGCTGATGCTAACGTAAGAAACCTCGGATGCTTCTCGCCGAAGTGCTCTCTCGACATGTTTACTGGCAGGTGCTTTTGACCACGGCCACACGTGTGTACAAGATGCACAGGCCGGTTCAGACTCGATTGATCCGTCGAGGCGCATAAGTACACGAAGATTGCTTGGTTGATTCTTGCAGCCAGATGAAAACATGAACGTACAGAACAAACAGGCAAGGTGCTTTCTTATTCCTTCTGTTTCTCTCATAGTCTACCCATTCAACACAGAATTGTCCTTTACTAATAAAGTTTTGCTAACGATGTAACCCCTTTGTTCAAATAAATTTAAATTCTAGGACGAAAGGTTGTATACCTCAATGATATATACATAATTTTATTTGCTTCAAATATTCAAACAAAATAGCCAAAAGTATAACATTTAAAGAATTTTGCACGATAAATACAATAATATCATTTGTGATTGACAAATATACTTTCACATATAATTAGTGGTCAAGGTTTCATAAATAGTGACCACGCGGATAGTTATCACCTTATATTACCCAATAGAGGACTTCCTAAATTATTTTTGATCATAAATCAATAATAGACGTATTAAGATGGTTGCCTCTGCATGTTTTAAGACTCCCACAACGAAGCAAAGCATCACACATTGTTTCTGTAAACTAATAAACCAACCCGATAGATTGTGCATGTGTGACATAAGTTGAAAACCATTGCCCAACGATCCCATTACAGAAAACCATGTCCCCTCTCCCTAAATTAACTAATGTATTCACCATCTTAATTCCTTTTCCTAATTAAGACAACTGAATTTCTATTGTTGATTGGAGTATGTTATAGTGAACAACTATAGAAACATCGAGCCGTATTAATATGTACCAGAATATAAAGGGATGCTCTTTAGTTGTGTTTGATGCAAAACAAAATCTATTCTAGCAGTAAAGTGCTACCGAGAATGACATTAATTCTATTTACAATTCTATGTAGCTTGATGTGCTAGAGTTTCAATAGCTAGCTTAATTTGTCATCTTGAAATAGTATCTATGTTTTATATGGAGGGAGGTCCAAAAGACACTAATGTTATTAGTGTTACAATTTTACCATTTATTTGTTCTATCAAAGAATAATGTACTGCAAGATAATCTGATTTACGGTTTGTTTGGTGCCTTCATTTCAACTTCTCAACATAGTAGAGGCCAAAGTTTTATGCAAAGGTAGTTGGATCATTTGTTACTCATCTCATAACTAAAATATTTATCACCCGGTACTCAAAAAATAATTATTATAAAACAAAATTCTAGCCCGCGCATTGAGCGGGCCACTTTTCTAGTTCTACTAATGATGTTATCCCGTTATCAAATGACAACTCTTGTCGGAAACCTTAACCATCTTTGATCAACGAGCTAGTCTAGTAGAGGCTCGCTAGGGACATAGTGTTTGTCTATGTATTCACACATGTGCTAAGGTTTCTGATCAATACAATTCTATCATGAGTAATAAACATTTATCATGAATAAGGAAATATAAAATAACAACTTTATTATTGCCTATAGAGCATATTTCCTTCAGTCTCCCACTTGCACTAGAGTCAATCATCTAGATTACATTGTAATGATTCTAACACCCATGTAGTTTTGGTGCTGATCATGTATTGCTCGTGGAAGAGGTTTAGTCAACGGGTCTGCTACATTCAGATCCGTATGTATTTTGCAAATCTCCATGTCTCCCTCCTTGACTTGATCACGGATGGAGTTGAAGCGTCTCTTGATGTGTTTGGTTCTTTTGTGAAATTTGGATTCCTCCGCAAAGGCAATTTCTCCAGTATTGTCACAAAATATTTTCATTGGACCCGATGCACTAGGTATTACACCTAGATTAGATATGAACTCCTTCATCCAGACTCCTTCATTTGCTGCTTCTGAAGCAGCTATGTACTCCGCTTCACACATAGATCCCGCCACGACGCTGTGCTTGGAACTGGTCCGACTGATAGCTCCACCATTCAAAATAAATACGTATCCAGTTTGTGACTTAGAGTCATCGGATCAGTGTAAAAACTAGCATCAGCGTAACCATTTTGGATGAGCTCTTTGTCACTAATACGTCTCCAATGTATCTATAATTTTTCATTGTTCCATGCTATTATTTATTATGTTTTAGATGTTTAATGGGCTTTATTATACACTTTTATATTATTTTTGGGACTAACCTATTAACCCAAAGGCCCAGTCCAGATTGCTGTTTTTTTGCCCACTTCAGGGTTTTGCAGAAAAGGAATATCAAACGGAGTCCAAATGGAATGAAACCTTCGGGAGAGATATTTTTGGAACGATATCTTCACGAGAGACTTGAGAACCATGGCAGAAGGCACACGTGGCGTCCACGAGGGTGGGGGGGCGCGCCCCCTGCCTCGTGGGCCCCATGTTACTCCCCCGATGCCCTCCTTACTCCTATATATACCCATGTACCCTCAAAACATCGAAGCAACAGAGAAAACCCTAATTCCACCGCCGCAACCTTCTGTTCCCGTGAGATCCCATCTTGGGGCTCGTTCTGGAGCTCCGCCAGAGGGGGGGATCTTCCATGGAGTGCTTCTACATCAACACCATCGCCTCACCATGAGTTGTGAGTAGTTTACCACAGACCTTCGGGTCCATAGTTAGTACCTAGATGGCATCTTCTCTCTTCTTGGATTTCAATACCAAGTTCTCCATGGTCTTCGGGGAGATCCATTCGATGTAATCTTTTTGCGGTGTGTTTGTTGAGATCCGATGAATTGTGGGTTTATGATCAAGATTATCTATGAGAAATATTTGGTTCTTTTCTGAATTCTTTTTATGTATGATTATAATATCCTTGCAAGTCTCTTTGAATTATCGGTTTGGTTTGGCCTACTATATCTATAGTTCTTGCAGTGGGAGAAGTGCTTGGCTTTGGGTTCAATCTTGCGGCGTCCTTTCCCAGTGACAGCAGGGGCAACAAGGCACGTATAGTATTGTTGCCATCGAGGATAAAAATATGGGGTTTATATCATATTGCTTGAGTATATCCCTCTACATCATGTCATCTTGCTTAAAGCGTTACTCTGTTCTTATGAACTTAATACTCTAGATGCATGCTGGATAACGGTCAATGTGTGGAGTAATAGTAGTAGATGCAGAATCGTTTCGGTCTACTTGTGATGGCCGTGATGCCTATATATAATGATCATGCCTAGATATTCTCGTAATTATTCGCTTTTCTATCAATTGCTCGACAGTAATTCGTTCACCCACCGTAGAAATATGCTATCATGAGAGAAGCCACTAGTGAAACCTATGGCCCTCAGGTCTATTCTCAACATATCAATCTACAATCTACTTTACTTTGCTGTTTTTACTTTCTGTTCTTATATCCTATCTATCAGATCTCACTTTCATAAGTGACCGTAAAGGGATTGACAACCCCTTATCGCGTTGGCTACGAAGTTCATATTTGTTTGTGCAGGTGCGAGGGACTCACACGTGGTCTCCTACTAGATTGATACCTTGGTTCTCAAAAACTGAGGGAAATACTTACGCTACTGTGCTGCATCACCCTTTCCTCTTTGAGGGAATACAATGCAAGCTCGAGAAGTAGCAAGAAGAATTTCTGGCGCTATTGCCGGGGAGGCTTACGCAAAAGTCATATACCAAGTACCTATCACAAACCTTATCCTTCGCATTACATTTATTTGCCTCTCGTTTTGCTCTCCCCCAATTCACCCTTGCCGTTTTATTTGCCCTTCTTTTTGCCATGTGTTTACCGTTCGCTTGCTTTTTGTTTGCTTGTGTGTTGGATTGCTTGCTTGTCACCATGTCTAGCACACCTATCATTATCAATACTCCCGAGAGTGAGGTTCTTAATTTTAAACAAAGGGATGAGGAAAACCTAAAAGATACCTGGTATAGAATTTGCAATGATCAAAATAGATCTACTAGGAAGCTTTCCACTTTCGTGCTTCTTCGTAATTTTTATGTTGGCATAACTCCGTGGAATAGATATCTTTTAGATACCATTACCGGAGGGAATTTCTTGGGTAGCCATACTTTTGATTCTTATAATGCTATGACTGAATTATTTGGCCCACCACCTCTTATGATTAATGTGACTGTTTTAACTCTGGAACATGTTATGCAAAGGCTTGAACTCATTGAAAACAAAGTTGCTACAGTAGAGTTGGTTGAGAATTTGGATAGAAAGATCCACAATCAAATTACCCAATATGGATCCAAGGTAGGAGTTATTCTGATTTTTTTAAAGAAAAGGAACCCATAGTTAAAGAAAAAATAGATCAAGATTCTACTAGAATCGATAAACTTGAGGATATTATTACTAATGTAGGGTATGCTCTTTCTGCTATGAAAACTACTTCAAATCCTTCTACCACTAAATTCTATAAGTTCATGTATGTTCCTAAAAACAAGGGTGAAACATCTAGTAAAGGAATCATGGATCTTAAATCTATAAGTGTTCATCCTAATTTTCTCACTTTTGCAAGAGAACCTTTTGATACGAATGAATTTCTTGATTTCTTGCCCAAAAGTTTGATTATCAATATGAATAAAGAAGTTCCTAAGAATCACAAGTGCTTAATTAAAGAATTGCCTTCCAAAGATGGCAATACCTAGATCTATCCTTGTATCATGCCTAGCTAGGGGCGTTAAGTGATAGCGCTTGTTGGGAGGCAACCCAATTTTATTTTCTTTGTGTTTGCTTCTGTTTAGGAATAAATATTGCATCTAGCTTCTATTTAGATGTGGTTTTGTGTTTTAATTAGTGTTTGTGCCAAGTAGAACCTTTGGAAAGACTTGTGTGAAGTTTATATGATCTTGCTGTAAAAAACAGAAACGTTAGCGCTCACTAGAATAGTCACCAGATTTTACTGGAGAGTGCTATTTAGTTGATTCTTTTTGCAGATGATTAATAAACAAATTCCTCACGTTTACCAATTTATGTCAATGTTTTTGGAGTTACATAAGTATGCGAAAGTTACAGATTACTATAGACTGTTCTGTTTTTGACAGATTTTGTTTTCCGTGTGTTGTTTGCTTATTTTGATGAATCTATGAGTAGTATTGGAGGTTATGAATCATATAGAAGTTGGAATATAGTAGGTTTAACACCAATATAAACAAAGAATGAGTTCATTATAGTACCTTTGTGTAGTGGTTTGTTTTCTTATACTAACGGAGCTCACGAGATTTTTGGCTGAGTTTTGTGTTGTGAAGTTTTCAAGTTTTGAGTATGGCTTTGATGGACTAAGGAACAAGGAGTGGCAAGAGACTAAGCTTGGGGATGCCAAGGTAAAATTCAAGGACAGCCAAAAGCCTAAGCTTGGGGATGCACCGGGAAGGCATCCCCTCTTTCGTCTTCATCTATCGGTAACTATACTCGGGACTATATTTTTATTCACCACATGATATGTGTTTTACTTGGAGCGTCATGTATGATTTGAGTCTTTGCTTGTTAGTTTGCCACAATCATCCTTGCTGGACACACCTTTTTGAGAGAGATAAATATGGCCTAGAATTTGTTAGAACACTTGTCGGTGTACAAAAAGAGGGGTACACTTTTTGTACCCCTATGACTGTGCACGGGCAGTCTGAGCCACGGCGCCACCACACCAAGCATGGCAAGGGGGGCAAGCCGGGGCAAGACTGAAGCTCGATGGAGACTGGAGTGACGCCAAGAACAAGACCACAAAGAGCAAAGGGACGAAGCGGCTTCCCCCGGCAAGATCCTTGCCGGGGCCGGCCCTGGCAGCCCCGGCAAGGCCCTTGCCGCGGCAGCTCGCCCCACACCTACGGAGCGAATCACCCTTGAGTCCACCGCCCCCATGGGGCGAGGATTCGGGAGATATCCCCGTGGTGGCATGCAGATCTTTGTGAAGACATTCAAGATCAGATGCAAGTGAAGAAGAAGACAACCCTTGGCGGGATTCCAGCCAAGGAGGACTAGAAGGCCCCCGGCAAGCACCTTGCCGGGGAAGATAGCAGGCGCCACGACAAGACCCTTGCCGAGGCCCCCGGCAAGGCCCTTGCCAAGGACATCCACGGGGCCACCATCAGGCCTGCACCAACTGGGTTTCCACCGACCCACGCGGCTGCCGACCCAGCCAGCTGGACAGGCTCCTGCGTGGCAACCCACAGATCTTCGTGGAGACCCGCCGTTGCGCCACCTCAGCTGCCTGTCTGCCTACATGGCACCTCAGGCACCGCTGGCCAGGGCGCATGTCAACACGAGGAGGGGCGGCGACGGACAAGACGGACCTCTTCCCCCTGTCCCCGATAAAGCAAGGACACCTAAGCTGGGCGCATTAAATGCACCTTGTCCTGTAATGCGAGGGATAACCTCGCATCACTGTACCCTTTCCACCTCTTGTGTGCCACTGTGGCAACCCCTTTTTCCTATAAAAGGAGGTCCGAGGCGACCAGGAGGGGGATTCGGCTTTTTAGAACTCCTCACGACTCTCTTGGACCTCCTCACTAGCTGAAGAACACCAACATATAATCCACCAAAGTAGGAGTAGGGTTTTACGCATCTTTGCGCCCCGAACCTGGGTAAAGCAACTGTGTCCTGACCGTTAGATCCGCTCTTCTCTCAACCCCACGCCCCACAACCATAGTAGGGGTTCTTGTGATCCCATAGGTGTCGATCCAATTACACCGACAACACTCTATGAGCTTCACTTATATTTTTTGAGTTAAATAGTTTCGCTCTAGTGCTTCACTTATATCTTTTAGAGCACGATGGTGATTTTATTTTGTAGAAATTGTTGATCTCTCATGCTTCACTTACATCCTTTTGAGAGTCTTTTTAGAACAGCATGGTAATGTGCTTTGGTTATAAAACTAGTCCTAATATGATAGACATCCAAGATAAATGTAGTAAAAACTTCCATACAAAGTGCATTGAATATGATGAGAAGTTTGATACTTGATGATTGTTTTGAGATGAGAGGATAGTGATATTAGATTGTTGCTAGTAGAGTTATTATGAAATTGAGAAATACTTGTGTTAAAGCTTGTGATTCCCGTAGCATGCACGTATGGTGAACCGCTATGTGACGAAGTTAGAGCATGAGGTATTTGTAGAGTGTCATCCTTTGTGTGGAGGTCGGGGGCGCGTGATGGTTAACTCCTACCAACCTCCCCCCTAGGAGCATGCGTTGATTGCTTTGTTTTGATGACTTGTAGATTTTTGCAATAAGTACATGAGTTCTTTATGACTAATGTTGAGTCCATGGATTATACGCACTCTCACCCTTCCACCATTGCTAGACTCTCTTGTACCGCGCAACTTTCACCGGTACCATACACCCACCATATACCTTCCTCAAAACAGCCACCATACCTACCTATCACGGCATTTCCATAGCCATTCCGAGATATATTGCCATGCAACTTTCCACCGTTCCGTTCATATGACACACTTCATATTGTCATATTGCCATGCATGATCATCTAGTTGACATTGTATTTGTGGCAAAGCCACCATGCATAAGTTTTCATACATGTCACTCTTGATTCATTGCACATCCCGGTACACCGCCAGAGGCATTCATATAGAGTCATACTTTGTTCTAGTATCGAGTTGTAATATCGAGTTGTAAATCAATAAAAGTGTGATGATCATCATTATTAGAGCATTGTCCCATGTGAGGAAATGCCAAATAAAAAAAAGAGATGGCCCAAACAAAATAGAGAGGGGCTAAATAAAAAAAAGGGAGAAAGCCCCTCCGAAAAAATGAGAGAAAAGAGAGAAGGGAAAATGCTACTATCCTTTTCCACACTTGTGCTTCAAAGTAGCACCTTGTTCTTCATGATAGAGAGTCTCATGTTTACTCACTTTCATATACTAGTGGGAATTTTTCATTATAGAACTTGGCTTTTATATTCCAAGGATGGGCGTCTTCAAATGCCCTATGTCTTCATGAGCAAGCAAGTTGGATGCACACCCACTTAGTTTCTTTTTGTTGAGTTTTCATACATTTTTAGCTCTAGTGCATCCGTTGCATGGCAATCCCTACTCACTCACATTGATATCTATTGATGGGCATCTCGATAGCCCATTGATACGCCTAGTCGATGTGAGACTATCTTACTCCTTTTTGTCTTCTTCACAACCACCATTCTATTCCACCCATACTGCTATATCCATGGCTCACGCTCATGTATTGCGTGAAAGTTGAAAGGTTTGAAAAAATTGAGCATGAAAACAAGTTCTTGGCTGAAACCGGGGTTGTGCATGATATGAATATTTTGTGTGATGAAGAGGGAGCATAGCCAGACTATATGATTTTGTAGGGATAACTTTCTTTAGCCATGTTATTTTGAGAAGACATGATTGCTTTGTTAGTATGCTTGAAGTATTATTATTTCTTATGTCAATATAGACTTTTTTCTTGAATCTTTCGGATCTGAACATTCATGCCACAATAAAGAGAATTGCATTGAAAATTATGTTGGTTAGCATTCCACATCAAAATTTCTGTTTTTATCATTTCTCTACTCGAGGACGAGCAGGAATTAAGCTTGGGGATGCTTGATACGTCTCCAACATATCTATAATTTTTTATTGTTCCATGCTATTATTTATGATGTTTTGGATGTTTAATGGGCTTTATTATACACTTTATAGTATTTTTTGGACTAACCTTTTAACCCAAAGGCCCAGTCCAGATTGCTGTTTTTGCCTATTTCAGGGTTTTGCAGAAAAGGAATATCAAACGGAGTCCAAACGGAATGAAACCTTCGGGAGAGATATTTTTGGAACGATATCTTCACGGGAGACTTGAGAACCACGGTAGAAGGCACATGTGGCGTCCACGAGGGTGGGGGCGCGTCCCTCCCCTGGGCGCGCCCCCTGCCTCGTGGGCCCCATGTTGCTCCCCCGATGCCCTCCTTCCTCCTATATATACCCATGTACCCTGAAAACATCGAAGCAACAGAGAAAACCTTAATTCCACCGCCGCAACCTTCTGTTCCCGTGAGATCCCATCTTCGGGCCTGTTTCGGAGCTCCGCCAGAGGGGGGGATCTTCCACAGAGTGCTTCTACATCAACACCATCGCGTCACCATGAGTTGTGAGTAGTTTACCACAGACCTTCGGGTCCATAGTTAGTACCTAGATGGCTTCTTCTCACTTTTTGTATCTTAATACCAAGTTCTCCTCGGTCTTCGGGGAGATCCATTCGATATAATCTTTTTGCGGTGTGTTTGTCAAGATCCGATGAATTGTGGGTTTATGATCAAGATTATCTATGACAAATATTTGGTTCTTTTCAGAATTCTTTTTATGTATGATTATAATATCCTTGCAAGTCTCTTTGAATTATCGGTTTGGTTTGGCCTACTAGATCTATAGTTCTTGCAATGGGAGAAGTGCTTGGCTTTGGGTTCAATCTTGGGTGTCCTTTCCCAGTGACAGCAGGGGCCACAAGGCACATATAGTATTGTTGCCATCGAGGATAAAAATATGGGGTTTATATCATATTGCTTGAGTTTATCCCTCTACATCATGTCATTTTGCTTAAAGCATTACTCCGTTCTTATGAACTTAATACTCTAGATGCATTCTGGATAGCGGTCGATGTGTGGAGTAATAGTAGTAGATGCGGAATCGTTTCGGTCTACTTGTCACGGACGTGATGCCTATACATAATGATCATGCCTAGATATTCTCATAATTATTCGCTTTTCTATCAATTGCTCGGCAGTAATTCGTTCACCCACCGTTGAAATCTGCTATCATGAGAGAAGCCAGTAGTGAAACCTATGGCCCCGGGTCTATTATCAACATATCAATCTACAATCTACTTTACTTTGCTGTTTTTACTTTTTGTTCTTATATCCAAAAATACCAAAAATATCAAACTATCCTATCTAATAGATCTCACTTTCGTAAGTGACCATAAAGGATTGACAACCCCTTATCGCGTTGGTTGCGAAGTTCTTATATGTTTGTGCAGGTGCGAGGGACTCGCGCGTGGTCTCCTACTGGATTGATACCTTGGTTCTCAAAAACTGAGGGAAATACTTACACTACAGTGCTGCATCACCCTTTCCTCTTCGAGAGAATACAATGCAAGCTCGCGAAGTAGCAGTCACCTCCTTAAATGAGAAACGTATCCTTGGTCCTTTTTAGGTACTTCAGGATGTTCTCGACCGCTGTCCAGTGATCCACTCCTGGATTACTTTGGTACCTCCCTGCCAGACTGATGGCAAGGCACACATTAGGCCTGGTACACAACATAGCATACATGATAGAACCTATGGCTGAGGCATAAGGAATGACTTTCATTTTCTCTCTATCTTCTGCATTGGTCGAGCATTGAGTCTGACTCAATTCACACCTTGTAACACAGGCAAGAACCCTTTCTTTGACTGATCCATTTTGAACTTCTTCAAAACTTTATCAAGGTATATGCTTTGTGAATGTCCTATCAAGCGTCTTAATCTATCTATATAGATCTTGATGCCCAATATACAAGCAGCTTCTCCAAGGTCTTTCATTGAAAAATTCTTATTCAAGTTTCCTTTTATGCTATCCAGAAATTCTACATCATTTCCGATCAATAATATGTCATCCACATACAATATCAGAAATGCTACAAAGCTCCCACGCACTTTCTTGTAAATACAGGCTTCTCCGAAAGTCTGTATAAAACCATATGCTTTGATCACTTCATCAAAGCGTATATTCCAACTCCGAGATGCTTGCACCAATCCATAGATGGATGATACGTCTCCAACGTATCTATATATTTTTATTGTTCCATGCCAATATATTATCTATTTTGGAAGTTTTATATGCATTATTATGCTATTTTATATTATCTTTGGGACTAACCTATTAACCTAGAGCCTAGTGCCAATTTCTGGTTTTTTCCTTGTTTTTGAGCTTCGCAGAAAAGGATATCAAATGGAACGAAAATTTACGAGGATTAATCTTGGGCCCGAAGTCATCTAGAGGACTTGGAGTGCACATCAGGGGAGCCACGAGGCAGCCACAAGGACAGAGGGCGCGTCCAGGAGGTAGGGAGCGCCCCCACCCTTGTGAGCCCCCTTGACTCCACCGACCTATTTCTTCCACCAATATATTCACATATCTTGCAGAAACCCTAGGGGGCATCGAAACCACTTTTCCACCGCTGCAACCTTTTGTATCCATGAGATCCCATCTGGAGACCTTTTTCGGTACTTTGCCGGAGGGGGATTCGACTATGGAGGGCATCTACATCAATCGTATCGCCCTTCCGATGAAGTGTGAGTAGTTTACCACAGACCTACGGGTCCATAGCTAGTAGCTAGATGGCTTCTTTTCTCTCTTTGATTCTCAATACCATGTTCTCCTCGATGTTCTTGGAGATCTGTCCAATGTAATCTTCTTTTGCGGCGTGTTTGCCAAGATCCGATGAATTGTGGATTTATGACCAACTTATCTATGAATGTTATTTGAATCTTCTCCGAATTCTTATATGCTTGATTTGATATCTTAGTAATTATCTTCGAACTATCGGTTTGGTTTGGCCAACTAGATTAGTTTTTCTTGGAATGGGAGAAGTGCTTTGCTTTGGGTTCAATCTTGCGGTGCTCAATCCCAGTGACAGAAATGGACAAGACACATATTGTATTGTTGCCATCGAGGATAACAAGATCGGGTATTCACCATATTGCTTGAGTTAATTCCGCTACATCTTGTCATCTTACTTAATGCGTTACTTTGTTCTTTATGGACTTAATACTCTAGATGCAGAATCATTTCGATCAATGTGTGGAGTAATAGTAGTAGATGCAGGCAGGGGTCGGTCTACTTGACACGGACATAATGCCTATATTCATGATCATTGCCTTAGATATCATCATATTTATGAGCTCTTCTATCAATTGCTTGGCAGTAATTTGTTTACCCACCGTGATATTTGCTATATTAAGAGAAGCCTCTATGAAACCTATGGCCCCCGGGTCTATTTTCCATCATATAAGTTTCCGATCTACTATTTTGCAATCTTTTACTTTCCAATCTATAACCCAAAAATACCAAAAATATTTACTTTATAGTTTATCTATCTCTATCAGATCTCACTTTTGCAAGTAACCGTGAAGGGATTGACAACCCATTTTATCTCGTTGGGTGCAAGTTGTTTATTGTTTGTGCAGATATTTTGGCGACTTGCGCGTTATCTCCTACTGGATTGATACCTTGGTTATCAAACAAAGGGAAATACTTACTCTACTTTGCTGCATCACCCTTTCCTCTTCAAGGGAAAAACCAACGCAAGCTCAAGAGGTAGCAGGAAGAATTTCTGGCGCCGTTGCCGGGGAGATCTACGCCAAGTCAAGAGTCAAGATTTATCTTCTATCAACTCGCCTATCTCTGATGCTGTTGAGATCTATGTCAACTCAAGACATGCCAAGTACCCTTCATAAAACTCTCATATCTTACATTTACATTGTTTGCCATTTGCCTCTCGTTTTCCTCTCCCCCACATCTAAAACAATTTTCAAAAATATTTGCCTATTTATTTGCCTTCTTTTCATTTTCCTTTTTCTCGTTCGACCTTATGTTTGCTCGTGTTGCCATGTGCCTTCTATTTGCTTGCATCTTCGCTTGCTAAAAATCTATTTACGGATCCTCATCCACTTGCTAATCTTTTTAAAAGATCCAATTATGATGAACCAATTGCTAGTGAATTGAGTGCACTTGATTATGTTTATGAGGTTTTGCTTGAAATTCGTGAATCTGAAATTTATGATGAACTGTTGAAATAAGAAATTTATGAAGTAATTCACGATAGCTATTTGAATGATTTTTTTTTATTAAAATGATGTTATTATTAATGTCAATTGTGTTAATGATATGCAAAACCCTAAGCATGGGGATGCTAATTTTGCTATGTCCACTACTTGTTGCAATGATCATGATTGGGGTGATTCTTCTTATGATCTTGAAAATTTATTTAAGCCCCATGATGAATATGAGATTGATAGTAATGTTTGCAATAATATTTAAAGTGGGTTTGGAAGAGTGTAATTTAGATCCCACATATTTGGAGAATGATCAATCTTATGAAATTATTGATAAAAGTGGGTTTGGAAAGGTCATGACTTTTGTTAATGATATTCCCACTATTTTGGAAGAGTGTCAACTTTGCATGCAAGTGTATCATGTAGAGAATATGTTATGTGATAGCTATATTTTTGAGTTTGAATATGATCCTACATGCAATTATTATGAGAGAGGAAATTATGGCTGTAGAAATCTTCATGTTACTAAATTACCTCTCTTCATGTTGAGATTGATCCTATTTTCTTTTTCTTCCTTGCATATGCTAGATTTGTTTTACTATAAAGTGCCTATGCATAGGAAGCATGTTAGACTTAGATGTATTCGTCACCTGTTCTATGATGCTTTCTTTGTTCTTCAATCATTGTCTTTCATGTGAGCATCATTAAAATTACCAATGCCTAGCTAAAAGGCTTTAAAGAAAAGTGCTTGTTGGGAGACAACCCAATATTTTTATTTGCTGTTTTTTCAATTTTCACACATTATTACTTCTGTAGTAATTGTGTTTTGGTGTTTTAATTAATGGTTGAGCCAAGTAAGACTTTGGGGTGGCTTACGGTGATCGTTGATTTGATTTTGCTGGAAAACAGAAACTTTTGCGCCCAGTGCAGAAAATTCAATAATTTGCTGGAACGTGAAAACCTTCTGAAATTTTTACACACACTTGATATACAAATTACCCACGTCTCCCTAATTTTTCAGAATTTTTAGAGTTATAGAAGTATGCAAACTTTTCAGATTACTACAGACTGTTCTGTTTTTGACAGATTCTGTTTTCTAGGTGTTGTTTGCTTATTTTGATGAATTTATGGCTAGTATTGGGGGGTATGAACCATGGAAAAGTTGGAATACAGTAGATATTATACCAATATAAAATAAGAATAAAATCACAACAGTACCTTGAGTGGTTATTTGCTTTAATTTACTAACGGAGCTCACGAGTTTTCTGTTGAGTTTTGTGTTGTGAAGTTTTCAAGTTTTGGGTAAGTATTTGATGGACTATGGAATAAGGAGTGGCAAGAGCCTAAGCTTGGGGATGCCCAAGGAACCCCAAGGTAAAAATTCAAGGACAACCAAGAGCCTAAGCTTGGGGATGCCCCGGGAAGGCACCCCCTGTTTCGTCTTCGTCTATCGGTAACTTTACTTGAGGCTATATTTTTATTCACCACATGATATGTGTTTTGCTTGGAGCGTCTTGTATGATATGAGTCTTTGCTTTTTAATTTGCCACAATCATCCTTGTTGTAGACACCTTTCGACAAGGACACACTTGAATCATGATTTATTAAAATACTCTATGTGCTTCACTTATATCTTTTGAGCTAGGCAATTTTGCTCTAGTGCTTCACTTATATCTTTTTAGAGCACGGTGGTGGTTTTATTTATTATAAATTGTTGAACTCTCTTGCTTCACTTATATTATTTGGAGAGTCTTTAATAACACCATGGTAATTTGCTTGGGTTATGAATTTAGCCCTAATATGAAAGGCAACCAAAGGAGATATAATAAAAAAATTCATATAAAATGTTGCTTCCTTATAATTGTTTTGAGATGTTGAGATGGTAATATTAGAGTCATGCTAGTGGTAGTTTGTGAGGTTAAATAAATAATTGTGTTAAGGTTTGTGATTCATGTAGCATGCATGTATGTCCTATGTAACCAAATTGGCGTGCACTGTATCTTGATTGTTTATCTTTGCATGAAGGTCGGGGGCGCACAATGGTTAACTCCTACCAACCTCCCCCTAGGGGCATGCGTCGTAGTGTTTTTATTTGAGGGCTAAGTAGATTTTTCGCAATAAGTATGTGAGTTCTTTATGACTAATGTTCAGTCCATGGATTATACACACTCTCACCATTCCACCTTGCTAGCCACTCTAGTACCGCGCAATTCTCGCTGGTGCATCAAACCACCTTATACCCTTCCTCAAAACAGCCACCATACCTACCTATTATGGCATTTCCATAGCCATTCCGAGATATATTGCCATGTAACTCCACCATTACATTTGTTATGACACACATCATCATTGTCATATTGCTTTGCATAATCATGTAGTTGACATAATATTTGTGGCAAAGCCACCGTTCATAATTTTCATACATGTTACTCTAGATCATTGCACACCCCGATACACCACCGGAGTCATTCATGTAGAGTCATACTTTGTTCTAAGTATTGAGTTGTAATATCAAGTTGTAAGTAAATAAAAGTGTGATGATCATTATTATTAGAACATTGTCCCATGTGAGATTATAAATGAAAGAGGCCAAAGAATCCCAAAAAATAAAAGAGGCCAAGGAAACCCACAAAAGAGAGAGGCCAAAGAGCCCAAAATAAAAAAATGAGAAAAAGAGAGGAGGGACAATGTTACTATCTTTTTCCACACTTGTGCTTCGGAATAGAACCATGTTCTTCATGATAGAGAGTCTCCAATGTTGTCACTTTCATATACTAGTGGGAATTTTCCATTATAGAACTTGGCTTGTATATTCTAACGATGGTCGTCCTCAAATGCCCTAGGTCTTCATGAGCAAGCAAGTTGATGCACACCCACTAGTTTTCTTTTGAGCTTTCATACACTTATAGCTCTAGTGCATCTGTTACATGGCAATTCCTACTCACTCACATTGTTATCGATTGATGGACATCTCCATAGTCCATTGATTTGCCTAGTTGATGCGAGACTTTGTCCCTCCTTTTGCCTATCACCACCTTCTATTGCACCCAAAGTGCTATGTCCATGGCTCGTGCTCATATATTGCGTGAAGAGTTGAAAAAAGGCTTGAAAAAAATAGAGTATGAAAGCAATTGCTTGACTTACACCGGGATGGTCATGAGGGATATCTTGTGTTAAGGAAAGGGAGCATAAGAACTACATGATTTTGTAGGGATAACTGTCTTTAGCCATGTTATTTTTAAGCTTCATAGATTGCTTTTAGTATGCTTGAAGTATTACTATTTTGATATTGATAAACTTTTATTGGATCCGAACATTCATGCCACAATAAATAAGAATTACATTCATAAATATGATAGGTAGCATTCCACATCAAAAATTACGTTTTTATCATTTACCTACTCGAGGACGAACATGAATTAAGCTTAGGGATGCTTGATACGTCTCCAACGTATCTATAATTTTTTATTGTTCCATGCTGTTATATTATTTGTTTTGGATGTTTTATATGCATTATTATGCTATTTTATATTACTTTTGGGACTAACCTATTAACCTAGAGCCCAGTGCCAGTTTCTGTTTTTTCCTTGTTTTTGAGTTTCGCAGAAAAGGAATATCAAACGGAGTCCAAACGGAACGAAACTTTACGAGGATTTTTCTTGGACCAGAAGACATCCAGAGGACTTGGTGTGCACGCCAGGGGAGCCACGAGGCGGCCACAACAACGGAGGGCGCGCCCCCCGTGACTCCACCAACCTATTTCTTCCGTCTATATATTCACATATATTCCAGAAACCATAAGGGGGCATCAAAACCACTTTCCAACCGGCGTAACTTTCTGTATCCATGAGATCCCATCTAGAGGCCTTTTCCGGTACTCTGTCGGAGGGGGATTCGACCATGGAGGGCATCTACGTCAACACCATTGCCCTTCCGATGAAGCGTGAGTAGTTTATCATAGATCTACGGGTCCATAGCTAGTAGCTAGATGACTTCTTCTCTCTCTCTCTCTCTCTTTCATTCTCAATACCATATTCTCCTCGATGTTCTTGGAGATCTATCCGATGTAATCTTCTTTTGCGGTGTGTTTGGAAAGTTCCGATGAATTTTGGATTTATGATCAACTTATCTATGAATATTATTTGAATCTTCTCTGAATTCTTATATGCATGATTTGATATCTTAGTAATTCTCTTCGAACTATCGGTTTGGTTTGGCCAACTAGATTGGTTTTTCTTGCAATGGGAGAAGTGCTTTGCTTTAGGTTCAATCTTGCAGTGCTCAATCCCAGTGACAGAAAGGGACATGACACATATTGTATTGTTTCCATTGAGGATAACAAGATGGGGTTTTCATCATATTGCTTGAGTTAATTCCGCTACATCATGTCATGTTACTTAATGCGTTACTCTGTTCTTTATGGACTTAATACTCTAGATGCAGAATCATTTCGGTCGATGTGTGGGGTAATAGTAGTAGATGCAGGTAGGAGTCGGTCTACTTGACACGGAAGTGATGCCTTTATTGATGATCATTTCCTTAGATATCATCATAATTATGCGCTCTTCTACCAATGGCCTGGCAGTAATTTGTTTATCCACCGTTATATTTGCTATCTTGAGAGAACCCTCTAGTGAAACCCATGGCTCCCGGGTCTATTTTCCATCATATAAGTTTCTGATCTACTATTTTGCAATCTTTTACTTTCCAATCTATAAACCAAAAGTACCAAAAATATTTACTTTATAGTTTATCTATCTCTATCAGATCTCACTTTTGTAAGTAACCATGCAGGGATTGACAACCCCTTTTATCGCATTGGGTGCATGTTGTTTATTGTTTGTGCAGGTATTTTGGTGACTTGCACGTTGTATCCTACTGGATTGATACCTTGGTTCTCAAACTGAGGGAAATACTTACTCTACTTTGCTACATCACCCTTTCCTCCTGAAGGGAAAAACCACCGCAAGCTCAAGAGGTAGCAATGGATCGCTGGAGCTTGCACACTTTGTTAGCACCTTTAAAATCAACAAAACCTTCTAGTTGCATCATATACAACTCTTCTTTAAGAAATCCATTAAGGAATGCAGTTTTGACGTCCATTTGCCATATTTGATAATCCTAAAATGCGGCAATTACTAACATGATTCAGACAGACTTAAGCTTCGCTACGGGTGAGAAAGTCTCATCGTAGTCAACTCCTTGAACTTGTTGAAAACCTTTCGCGACAAGTTGAGCTTTGTAGACAGTAACATTACCATCAGCGTCAATCTTCTTCTTGAAGATCCATTTATTCTCAATGGCTCGCCGATCATTGGGAAAGTCCACCAAAGTCCACACTTTGTTCTCATATATGGATCCTATCTCAGATTTCATGGCCTCAAGCCATTAATCAGAATCTGGGCTCATCATAGCTTCTTCATAGTTCATAGGTTCATCATGGTCTAGTAACATGACTTCCAGAATAGGATTATTGTAACACTCTGGTGCGCATCGTGCTCTGGTTGGCCTATGCGGTTTGGTAGTAACTTGATCTGAAGTTTGATGAGCATCATCATTAGCTTCCTCTCTAGTTAGTGTAGGTATCATGGGAACGGTTTTCTGTGATGAGCTACTTTCCAACTCGAGAGAAGGTACAATTACCTCATCAAGTTCTACTTTCCTCCCACTCACTTCTTTCGAGAGAGACTCCTTCTCTAGAAATGTTCCATTCTTGGCAACAAAAATCTTGCCTTCGGATCCGTGGTAGAAGGTGTACCCAATTGTTTCCTTAGGGTATCCTATGAAGACGCACTTCTCCTATTTGGGTTCAAGCTTATCAGGCTGAAGCCTTTTGACATAAGTGTTGCAACCCCAAACTTTAAGAAACGACAACTTAGGTTTCTTGCCAAACCGTAGTTCATACGTCGTCGTCTCAACGAATTTAGATGATGCCCTATTTAACGTGAATGCAACTATCTCTAATGCATACCCCAAAATGATAGTGGTAAATCAGTAAGAGACATCATAGATCGCACCATATCTAATAAAGTGCGGTTACGACGTTCAGACACACCATTACGATGTGGTCTTCCAGGTGGCATGAGTTGTGAAACTATTCCACATTGTTTTAAATGAAGGCCAAATTCGTAACTCAAATATTCGCCTCCGCGATCAGATGTGGAAACTTTATTTTCTTATTACGATGATTCTGTACTTCACTCTGAAATTCTTTGAACTTTTCAAATGTTTCAGACTTGTGTTTCATTAAGCAGATATACCCATATCTGCTCAAATCATCTGTGAAGGCCAGAAAATAACGATACCCGCCGCGTGCCTCAACACTCATCGGACCGCATACATCGGTATGTATTATTTCCAATAAGTCATTGGCTTGTTCCATTGTTCCAGAGAACGAAGTTTTAGTCATCTTACGCATGAGGCATGGTTCGCAAGTATCAAATGATTCATAATCAAGTGATTCCATAAGTCTATCTGCATGGACTTTCTTCATGCGCTTTACACCACTATGACCTAAATGGCAATGCCACAAATATGTTGCTCTATCATTATCAACTTTGCATCTTTTGGCATCAATATTATGAATATGTGTATCACCACAATCGAGATTCAACAAAAATAGACCACTCTTCAAAGGTGCATGACCATAAAAGATATTACTCATATAAATAGAACAATCATTATTCTCTAATTTAAATGAATAATCGTCTCACATTAAATAAGATCCAATATAATGTTCATGCTCAATGCTGGCACAAAATAACAATTATTCAGGTCTAAAACTAATCCCGAAGGTAGATGTAGAGGTAGCGTGCCGACGGTGATCACATCGACCTTGGAACCATTTCCCACGCGCATTGACACCTCGTCCTTAGCCAATCTTCGTTTAATCCGTAGGTCTCGTTTCGAGTTACAAATATGAGCAACCGAACTAGTATCAAATACCCAGGCGCTACTACGAGCATTAGTAAGGTACACATCAATAACATGATATAAAATATACCTTTGTTCACTTTGCCATCCTTCTTACCCGCCAAATACTTGGGGCAGTTCCGCTTCTAGTGACCAGTCCCTTTGTACTAGAAGCACTCTGTTTCAGCCTTGGGTCCAGCTTTGGGCATCTTCCCGAGAGTGGCAACTTGCTTTCCATTCTTAATGAATTTCCATTTCTTTCCCTTGCCCTTTTTCTTGAACCTAGTGGTCTTATTAACCATCAACACTTGTTGCTACTTCTTGATTTCTACCTCCCCAGCTTTGAGCATTGAAAAGAGCTCGGGAATTGTTTTCTCCATCCCTTGCATATTATAGTTCATCACAAAGCCTTTGTAGCTTGGTGGCAGTGGTTGGAGAACTCTGTCAATAACACTATCATCTGGAAGATTAACTCCCAGCTGAGTCAAGTGATTATGACATCCAGACATTCTGAGTATGTGTTCACTGGCAGAACGGTTCTCCTCCGTCTTGCAGCTATATAACTTGTTGGAGACTTCCTATCTCTCAACTCGGGCATTTGCTTGAAATATTAACTTCAACTCCTGGAATATCTCATATGCTCCATGACATTCAAAATGTCTTTGAAGTCTCGATTCTAAGCCGTAAAGCATGGCACACTGAACTATAGAGTAGTCATCTGACCGCGTCTGCCAGACATTCACAATGTCTAGATTAGCGGGAGGGGGCTTGTCACCTAGCGGTGCATCAAGGACAATTCATCTATGCAACGATGAGGATAACCCTCAAGTTACGGACCCAGTACGTGTAGTTGCTACCATCATCTTTAAACTTAGCTTTCTCTAGGAACACATTAAAATTCAAGGGAATGGTAGCACGGGCCATTGATCTACAACATAGATATGCAAATACTATCAGGACTAAGTTCATGAAAATTCAGTTCAATTTAATCAAATTACTAAAGAACTCCCACTTAGATAGACATCCCTCAAGTCATCTAAATGATACGTGATCCAAATCAACTAAACCATGTCCGATCATCACGTGAGATGGAGTAGTCATAAATGGTGAACATCTTTATGTTGATCATATATACTATATGATTCAGGTTCAACCTTTCAGTTTCTAGTGTTTCGAGGCCATGTCTGTACATGCTAGGCTCGTCTAGTTTAAACCGAGTATTCCGCATGTGCAAAACTGTCTTGCGCCTATTGTATGTGAACGTAGAGTCTATCACACCCGATCATCACATGGTGTCTCAACACAACAAACTATAGCAATGGTGCATACTCAGGGATAACACTTTTACCTTGAAATTTAGTTAAGGGATCATCTTATAATGCTACCACCGTACTAAGCAAAATAAGATGCATAAAAGATAAACATCACATGCAATCAAAATATGTGACATGATATGGCCATCATCATCTTCTGCTTTTGATCTCCATATCCAAAGCATCATCATGATCTCCATTGTCACTAGCTTGACACCTTGATCTCCATCGTAGCATCGTGGTCGTCTTGCCAACTATTGCTTCTACGACTATTGCTAACTCATAGTGATAAAGTAAAGCAATTACATGGCACTTGCATTTCATACAATAAAGAGACAACCATATGGCTCCTGCTGGTTGCCAATAATTTACAAAACATGATCATCCCATACAATAACGTATAACTCATCACGTCTTGACCATATCACATCACAACATGCCCTGCAAAAATAAGTTAGATGTCCTCTACTTTGTTGTTGCAAGTCTTACGTGGATGCTACGGGCTTCTAGCAAGAACCGTTCTTACCTATGGCACAAAACCAGAATGGTGTTTCGTCAAGTTTGCTGTTTTAACCTTCTCCAAGGACCGGCTGTAGTCAAATTCAATTCAACTAAAGTAGGAGAAACAGACACCCGCCGACCACCTTTATGCAAAACTAGTTGCATGTCTGTTGGTGGAACCGGTCTCATGACCGCGGTCATGTAAGGTTGGTCCGGGCCGCCGTCCACAACTCTTTCTGTTCTACTCGTGCAAATCATCTACGCATAGACCTGGCTCATGATGCCACTATTGGGGAATGTAGCATGCAATACAAAAAAATTCCTACACTGATGCAAGATCTATCTAGGAGATGCATAGCGACGAGAGGGGGAGAGTGTGTGCGTACCCTCGTAGACCGAAATCGAAAGCATTTGACAGCGCGGTTGATGTAGTTGAACTTCTTCTAGCTCCGACCGATCAAGCACCGAACGTACGACACCTCTGAGTTCTTTACATGTTCAACTCGATGACGTCCCTCGTCCTCTTGATCCAGCAAGATGTCGAGGAATGAAATGAGTTCCGTCAGCACGACGGCTTGGTGACGGTGACGGTGATGTGATCCGTGCAGGGCTTCACCTAAGCACTTCGAAGATATGACCGTGGGAGTAAACGGTGGAGGGGGTCGCCGCACATGGCTAACAATTGATGTTTGTATTCTAGGCGCCCCCCTCCCCACATATATATAGGTTGGAGGGGGGAAGAGGCAGCCAAGGGCCGCCCCAAGTAGGCATAATCCTACTTGGGGTCTTCCCCAATTCGCCCCCTTACCATATTTTACAAGCAGAAGAAGGAAGGAGGAAGAGAGAAAGGAAGGGGGGCAAACCTCCTTTGTTCCTTCTCCAATTCGACCACATGCCAAGGGGGGGCGCCACCCCTTGTGGGCTGGTGTACTACCCTCATATGGCCCATATGGCCCATATACCTCCCCCGGGGGTTCCGGTAACCCCCGGTACTCCGATAACTACTCGATACACTTCGGAACACTTCCGGTGTCCAAATTGTGATGCCCGGATATTTAATCTACAGTAACCCCTGCTAATGATGCCACATCAGCACGAGTACTGTTGTAAATGTCACGTTGATTCAAACCCGATTCAAATTCAAGTGTAAAATAAAGTCAAATTATTATTTGTTAAAACGGTAAAACAAAAATGTTCGATGGGTTACAAATATTCACTAACAATTTGTCATGAAAGAATAAGCATTTTTTAAAATATAAAATTTCCCCTGGATATTAAAACAGTGGACCAACATCACCTTTTTATCCCATTTAAATATAAACTCAAACTTAATAAATTATTTCAAACTTAAAATAATGCGTAGTAATTATATGGCAAGGTTTTGCATTTAAAAAAAAGTATTTTGATGCAAGAATAAAGTACAAAACAGTAGCTAAATAATTAAACAGAAAAATAAAAAATACTAGTACAAAGAAAATTGGACCTAAACTACTGGACCCATGGCCTATTTAGCAAAAATAGGCCCAGCCCACCTCCACCTGTCCTCTTCCTCTCGCTACAGGAGACAGGGGGGCGTGGCAGTCATCCGCCGGCCGTGCTTGTGCGTGGCGGGGATCCCGCACCCCCCGGCGCCAATAAGTCCCCCCTCGCCCCTCCGGAAGCCTAGCCCCGTGTCGATTATTCCCTCCCTCGATCCCCTTCGTTCCCCTTCCTCTCTGGACCGAATCGGATCGGGAGATCCCACAATGACCGCTGCCCCATCGTTGTTGTCATGGCCACTGGAGTCTTCGGCGTGCGGGAGGGCGTCCAGGAGCTCCACCGCGCTCGACTTAATCGGTCCCGGGCGTCGCCTCAAGCCGAGGCACTGGGTTGCCAACGCCATCGCCGTCTTCTCCATGCTCGGCCGCCACGACTAACCGTCGATCCGTCACTTCGGTCCACCCCGGCCTCGTCGAGCTCGCCTATAACCAAGGTTGTCAGAATCGCGATTCTGTTGTACGATTCTACGACTTTACGATCCAAACTAACCCCTCTGATTCTACGACTTTAGTTCATAGAATCTACGTTTCTACGATCCTGATAGTGATGATTCCACGATTTGCGGTCCTACCATCAGCGGTCCAATCCGATTCAAAATCGCGATTCTGACAACCTTGCTTACAACATCTGCTGTGAGCGCCTCTCCTCGCCCCCCCCGCTTTTCCATTCGATTCCGCCGTCAGTTGGGTAGTACCGTGCTCGTCCGCCATGGCCGATGCTTCATGTAAGCTCAGCTCAGTACGTGCCCATGCCCCTGCTTCTGCTATTCCCGTTTCCTTGATGCGCGCCCCGCCGCTAGTGTTGTCGCTGCGCCCTCGCTCGTGCCCGCGCATCGTGCACGTACGCCGTGTGTGCCCGCGCTCCGCCGCGGCCTGGCGTTGCTGCCTCTGCTTCTGTTGCCATTGTCGTTTATGCTCCCGCTGCTGCCGTTATTTCGTGTTGCTGCCTCTGCTTTCCCCTGCTCCTCGCCTTCATACCGCAGCCGTCCGAGTGCCCCGCTGCACGCCTGCTCTGTCCGCTCGCGCATCCATCTACTAGCTCGGCCACCATCGTTGCGGCTGGCGCTGGCCTCTAGCGCCCCATGTGTGCGCTCGTGCGTGAGGCACATCCACACAGTGGCCAGCTAGTGCCACCGTCCCGTGGGCTTGCCAGGATTAGATTAGATGCTAATCTAATTACAACCCACTAACCCAGCACCTAACACACTACTAATGGCCCCCCACAACTAACTAAATTGTTAAAATACTTTCTATTTAAAATGTGACACTTACATGTGGGACCCCTTGCAGTTGACCAGTCAACAGTTCATAGTTGACTACAGTCAGCTGCCCCCCTTGGCCCCATTGGTCATCCACTAGAGCTAGTTCCTAGTGTGTACAGTTTGTATTTCTGTTATTTAATATTAAAGTAAATAGATAAGAGAAAATCCATAAATTGTCATAAACTTCAGAAAATAATATAAAATAAACCATTTATCAGATGGAAATACTTTGTACATGAAAGTTGATCAGAAAAACAAGATGAATCTGAATACGCGGTACGTTTGTCAGCCACACGTCCCTAGCATAGCGAACATGCAACTTTCCCCCTCCGGTCCGTCTGTCCGAAAACGTCAAGCACCGGGAATACTTTCCCGGATGTTATCCCTCTTCGCCAGTATCGTGTAGCACCGTGTTAGGTCACTCCTAGAACCGTGTTTTGCCTTGTTACATTTTGTGATGCTATTGTTTGCTCTGTTATTTATTTGTTTCCGCTTCGTTGCTTTTGCTTCTTTTCGGTAGACTCCCATACGGCGCAAGACCGGAGACCATTGACGCTTCAGTGTCCGACTACGACTACGCTTCCGAAGATTACTTTCGTCTGCAGAGCTACCAGACAAGCCCCCCCCCCTTGATCACCAGATATCACCCATTCTCCTCTCTCATTCTTGCATTAGGTTTGCTACTGTTGTTGATTCGATAGATCCTATTCTGTTGCATAGCCTGTCATTGTTGCTACAACTGTTGATACCTTTACCTGCTATCCTAAATGCTTAGTATAGGATGCTAGTATTCCATCAGTGGCCCTACACCCTTGTCCGTCTGCCATGCTATTCTATCGGGCCGTGATCACTTCGGGAGGTGATCACGGGTATATACTATATTATTACATACTCATGTTGATGATTCGAAGATGGGGGCTGTAGGGGCAGGTGGTTCCACACAGGTAGTGGTGGGCCTGGGTTCCCGACAACCCCTTGATGGTTACTTTGTGGTGGAGCGACAGGGCGGGTTGCGACCACCTAGGAGACAGGTGGGCCTGGCCCTGGTCGTTGTCCGAGGTTATTTCATAATAACACATTTAATGAGATCTTGGTATTTGATCTGAGTCTGGCCATTGGCCTATACGCACTAACCAGCTACGTGGGAATAATTATGGGCACTCGACGTCGTGGTATCAGCCGAAGCCTTCTTGACGTCAGCGACTTAGCGGCGCGCGCCGGATTGGACTGGAACGCCACTCTGGTATTAGGAGAGGCTAGGTCTGCTTACCGGCCGCCCTCGCAACATGCAGGTGTGCATTGGGCGATGGGCCCAGACCCCCGTGCGCTTAGGGTTTAGACCGGCGTGCTGACCTCTCTGCTGTGCTTAGGTAGGGCTGCGACGTGTTGATCTTCCGAGGCCGGGCATGACCCTGGAAAGTGTGTCCGGCCTAATGGGATCGAGCGTGCTGGGTTATGTGGTGCACCCCTGCAGGGAAGTTAATCTATTCGAATAGCCGTGTCCCTCGGTAAAAGGACGACCCGGAGTTGTACTCTGACCTCATGACAACTAGAACCGGATACTTAATAAAACACACCCAGACAAGTTCCAGATACAACCCGGCGATCGCTTTCCCACAGGGCGATGAGGGGAGGATCGCCGGGTAGGATTATGCTATACGTTGTTACTTGATGAACTTACCATCTATTCTATTCTATTGCTGCAAGACGGAGGCTGCGAGAAGCGAGGATACTTGTTACTTTCCAGCTACTCTCATCTACTGCTGCAAGATGGAGGTGGCCAGAAGCGTAGTCTTCGATTGGATTAGCTATCCCCCTCTTATTCTGGCATTCTGCAGTTTAGCCCACAGATATTACCCCCTTGACATAGATATCATTGCATATGTAGTGTAGATCCTTGCTTGCGAGTAATTTGGATGAGTACTCATGGTTGCTTTGCTCCCCCTTTTCCCCTTTTGTCCCTTCTTCTCGGATGACGCAACCAGATGGTGGATTCCAGGACCCAGAGGATCCCGAGGATGTTTCTACGTGAAGTTCGGCTTCGAAGAGTAGTTAGGAGGTCCCAGGCAGGAGGCCTTGCCTTTTCGATCGTTGTTACATTTGTGCCAGCCTTATTAAGGCAAACTTGTTTAACTTATGTCTGTACGCAGATATTGTTGGGGAACGTTGCATGGGAAACAATTTTTTTTTCCTACGCTCACCAAGATCAATCTAGGAGATGCATCTACGAGGGGAGAGTTGGATCCACATACCCTTGTAGATCGCTAAGCGGAAGCGTTCAAGAACGCGGTTGATGGAGTCGTACTCGCCGCGATTCAGATCGCCGAAGATCCTAGCACCGAAGCAACGGTGCCTCCGCGTTCATCACACGTACAGCTCGGGGACGTCTCCTCCTTCTTGATCCAGCAAGGGGGAAGGAGAGGTTGATGGAGACACCGGCAGCACGACGGCGTGGTGGAGATGGTGGTGGAGGATTCTAGCAGGGCTTCGCCAAGCACTGCGGAGTTCGCGAAGATGGATGTGGGAGAGGGAGGGCAGCGCCGAGGCACGAACGTGTGTCGCTGCCCTCCCTCTGCCTCTCTTTATATAGGGGGGTAGAGAGGGGAGGGGCGCCCTAGGGTTACCCCCTAGGGGCGGCGGCCAGGGCAGATGGGGAGGGGGCGGCGGCCAAGGGGCTAGGGTTCCCCCCCCAAGTGCCTTGCCCCCTACTCCATAGGGGTGCGGCAGCCCTAGGGGGGGCCAGCCCCCTTGCGCATGAGGAGAGGGCCCAGGGGGGGGGGCGCACAGCCCTATGAGGGCTGTTGTGTCTCCCCTTTGTGGCCCATTAGGCCCGAAACTCTTTCCGGGACCCCCGAAACCCCTTTCGGTCATCTGCCGACTTCCCGGTGCTCCCCGGAACACTTCCGGACTCCGATCACTCTCATCCTATATATCAATCTTCGTCCCCGGACCATTCCGGAGACCCTCGTCACGTCCGGGATCTCATCCGGGACTCCGAACAACCTTCGGTAACCATGCACTGTTCTCACTAACAACCCTAGCGTCACCGAACCTTAAGTGTGTAGACCCTGCGGGTTCGGAAACCATGTAGACATGACCGAGACACTCCCAGGTCAATAACCAATAGCGGGATCTGGATACCCATATTGGTTCCCACACGTTCCTCGATGATCTCATCGGATGAACCACGATGTCAAGGATTCAGGCAATCCCGTATACAGTTCCCTTTGTCTCGTCGGTATGTTACTTGCCCGAGATTCGATCGTCGGTATCTCTATACCTAGTTCAATCTCGTTACCGGCAAGTCTCTTTACTCGTTACTGTAACACATAATCCCGTGACTAACTACTTAGTCACTTTGAGCTCATTGAGATGATGTATTACCGAGTGGGCCCGGAGATACCTCTCCGTCACACGGAGTGACAAATCCCAGTCTCGATCCATGTCAGCTCAACAGACACCTTCGGAGATACCTGTAGAGTACCTTTATAGTCACCCAGTTACGTTGCGACGTTTGGCACACACAAAGCACTCCTACGGTGTCAGTGAGTTACATGATCTCATGGTCATAGGAACTTATACTTGACATGCAGAAAACTATAGCGATAACTGATACAATCAAAAGCTATGTTTAACGTTTGGGTCTCGTCCATCACATCATTCTCCTAATGATGTGATCCCGTTATCAAATGACAACTCATGTCTATGACCTGGAAACCGCGGTCATCTTTAATCAACGAGCTAGTCCTGAAGAGGCTTACTAGGGACACAAAGTTTGTCTTATTTATCCACACATGTATTTGAGTTTCCAATCAATACAGTTATAGCATGGATAATAAACGATTATCATGAACAAGGAAATATAATAATAACTCTTTTATTATTGCCTCTAGGGCATATTTCCAACAGTCTCCCACTTGCACTAGAGTCAATAATCTAGCATTACAAGGTAATGAATCTAACACCCATAGAGTCTTGGTGTTGATCATGCTTAGCCCGTGGAAGAGGCTTAGTCAACGGATCTACAACATTCAAATCCGTGTGTACTTTGCAAATGCTTATGTCCTCCTCCTTGACTGAATCGCGGATGGAATTGAAGCGTCGCTTTATGTGTCTGGTCCTCTTGTGAAACCTTGGTTCCTTGGCTAGAGCAATGGCACCAGTGTTGTCACAAAACAGAGTCATTGGGTTTAGTGCACTAGGCACAACTCCAAGATCTGTCATGAACTCCTTCATCCAGACACCTTCCTTTGCCGCCTCCGAGGCAGCTATGTACTCCGCTTCGCATGTAGAATCCGCTACCACGCTTTGCTTGGAACTGCACCAGCTTACCGCTCCCCCGTTGAGAATATATACGTATCCGGTTTGAGACTTAGAGTCATCCGGACCAGTGTCAAAGCTTGCATCGACGTAACCCTTTACGACGAGCTCTTGATCACCTCCATAAACGAGAAACATTTCCTTAGTCCTTTTCAGGTACTTTAGGATATTCTTGACCGCTGTCCAGTGATCCATACCAGGATTACTTTGAAACCTTCCGGCCATACTTATGGCAAGGCTGACATCTGGTCTTGTGCACAGCATTGCATACATGATAGAGCCTATGGCTGAAGCATAGGGGACGACACTCATCTTTTCTCTATCTTCCGCAGTCACTGGGCATTGAGTCTTACTCAACTTTGTACCTTGCAATACCGGCAAGAACCCCTTCTTGGATTGATCCATTTTGAACTTCTTCAAAACTTTATCAAGGTATGTACTTTGTGAAAGTCCTATCAAGCGTCTTGATCTATCTCTATAGATCTTGATGCCCAATATGAAAGCAGCTTCACCGAGATCCTTCATCGAAAAACTCTTGTTCAAATACCCCTTCACACTATCCAAAAATTCTATATTGTTTCCAATCAGCAATATGTCATCCACATATAATATTAGAAACGCTATAGAGCTCCCACTCACTTTCTTGTAAATACAAGCTTCTCCGTAAACTTGTACAAACCCAAACGCTTTGATCACCTCATCAAAGCGAAGATTCCAACTCCGAGATGCTTGCACCAGCCCATAAATGGAACGCTGGAGCTTGCATACTTTGTCAGCATTCTCTGGATCGACAAAACCTTCCGGTTGTATCATATACAACTCTTCCTTAAGAAAACCGTTAAGGAACGCTGTTTTGACATCCATCTGCCAAATTTCATAATCGAAATATGCAGCTATCGCTAACATGATTCGAACGGATTTAAGCATCGCTACGGGTGAGAAAGTCTCATCGTAGTCAATCCCTTGAACTTGTGAAAAACCCTTTGCCACAAGTCGAGCTTTATACACGGTGACATTGCCGTCAGCGTCCGTCTTCTTCTTAAAAATCCATTTATTCTGAATGGCCTTCCGCCCTTCAGGTAATACTTCCAAAGTCCATACTTTGTTTTCATACATGGATCCCATCTCGGATTTCATGGCCTCTAACCATTTGTCGGAATCCGGGCCCACCATCGCTTCTCCATAGCTCGTAGGTTCACTGTTGTCTAACAACATGACCTCCAAGACAGGGTTACCATACCACTCAGGTGCAGTGCGTACCCTTGTCGACCTACGAGGTTCGGTAGTAACTTGATCAGAAGTTTCCTGATCATCATCATTGGCTTCCTCTTCAACCGCTGCAGGCTCCACAAAAACATCTTTCTGTGCTGCGCAACTCTCTGGTTGAAGCAGAGGTTCAATAACCTCATCAAGTTCTACCTTCCTCCCACTCAATTCTTTCGAGAGAAACTCTTTCTCGAGAAAGGAACCGTTCTTAGCGACAAACACTTTGCCCTCGGATCTGAGATAGAAGGTGTACCCAACTGTCTCTTTTGGGTATCCTATGAAGACACATTTGTCCGCTTTGGGTTCGAGCTTTTCTGGCTGAAGCCTTTTGACATAAGCATCGCAACCCCAAACTTTGAGAAAAGACAACTTAGGTTTCTTACCAAACCATAGTTCATACGGTGTTGTCTCAACGGACTTAGATGGAGCCCTATTTAAAGTGAATGCAGCTGTCTCTAACGCATATCCCCAGAACGATAGTGGCAAATCGGCAAGAGACATCATAGAACGTACCATATCTAATAGGGTTCGATTACGACGTTCGGACACACCATTACGCTATGGTGTTCCAGGTGGCGTCAACTGTGAAACAATTCCACATTTTCTTAAGTGATTGCCAAACTCATAACTCAGATACTCACCCCCTCGATCAGATCGTAGGAACTTGATCTTCTTGTTACGATGATTCTCAACTTCACTCTGAAATTGTTTGAACTTTTCAAAAGTTTCAGACTTATGCTTCATTAAGTAAATATACCCATATCTACTTAAGTCGTCAGTGAAGGTGAGAAAATAACGATATCCACCGCGCGCCGTGACACTCATTGGGCCACACACATCAGTATGTATGATTTCCAATAAGTCACTTGCCCGTTCCATTGTTCCTGAAAACGGGGTCTTAGTCATCTTGCCCATGAGGCACGGCTCGCATGTGTCAAGTGATTCAAAATCAAGAGACTCCAAAAGTCCATTAGCATGGAGCTTCCTCATGCGTTTCACGCCAATATGACCCAGACGGCAGTGCCACAAGAAAGTGGTACTATCATTATCAACTCTACATCTTTTGGCATCAATGTTATGAACATGTGTATCATCACTATCGAGATTCAACAAGAATAAACCCCTAACTTCGGGTGCATGACCATAAAAGATATTACCCATATAAATAGAACAACCTTTATTCTCTGATTTAAATGAGTAACCGTCTCGCAATAAACAAGATCCAGATATAATGTTCATGCTCAACGCAGGCACTAAATAACAATTATTCAGGTTCATAACTAATCCCGATGGTAATCGAAGAGCGAGCGTGCCGACGGCGATCACATCAACCTTGGAACCATTTCCCACGCGCATCGTCACTTCGTCCTACGCCAGCCTCCGTTTATTCCGTAGTTCCTGTTTAGAGTTGCAAATGTGAGCAACCGAACCGGTATCAAATACCCAGGCACTACAACGAGAGTTGGTAAGGTACACATCAATAACATGTATATCATATATACCTTGCTTGTTGTTGTTGTTGGCCCCCTTCTTGTCTGCCAGATACTTGGGGCAGTTCCGCTTCCAGTGGCCGTTCCCCTTGCAATAGAAACACTCAGTCTCTGGCTTAGGCCCAGCCTTGGGTTTCTTCACTGGATTAGCAACTGCCTTGCCACCCTTCTTAGAGTTACCCTTCTTGCCCTTGCCATTTTTCTTGAAACTGGTAGTTTTATTGACCATCAACACTTGATACTCCTTCTGGATGTCTGCCTCAGCGACTTTCAGCATGGAAAACAGCTCGGCGATGGACTTGTTCATCCCTTGCATGTTATACTGCTGCACGAAGCTCTTGTAGCTAGGTGGGAGTGACTGGAGAATTCTGTCAATGATAGCCTCCTCCGGGAACACAAGTCCCAGATCAGCTATGCGGGTATAGTACCCAGACATCTTCAGTAAGTGCTCACTGACAGACGAATTCTCCTCCATCTTGCAAGCAAAGAATTTATCGGTGGTCTCATACCTCTCGATCTTAGCATTCTTTTCAAAGATGAACTTCAACTCCTGGAACATCTCATATGCTCCATGACGTTCAAAACGCCTTTGAAGTCCTCCTTCCAAGCTATACAACATGGCACACTGCACGACTGAGTAGTCATCCGAGCGCGTCTGCCAGGCGTTCATAACGTCCACAGAGGCCGGAGCGGGGGGTTCACCTAGCGGTGCATTTAGGACATAAACCTTTTGGGCAGCTGTGAGGATGATCCTCAGATTGCGGAGCCAGTCCACAAAGTTGCTCCCATCATCTTTCAGTTTAGCTTTCTCTAGGAACGCATTAAAATTCAGGGGAGCTACTGCGCGAGCCATCTACAACAAAAGATTTGCAAAGACATTTTAGACTATTGTTCATGATAAGTGAGTTATTACCTAATCAAATTATTTATAACTCCCACTCAAATTGACATCCCTCTGGTCATTCGAGCGTGACATGATCCAGATCCACCAACCCAAGTCCGATCATCACGTGAGATGAGGTGGTGTCAATGGTGAACATCTACATGTTGATCATATCTACTATATGACTCATGCTCGACCTTTCGGTCTTCCGTGTTCCGAGGCCATGTCTGTACATGCTAGGCTCGTCAAGTCTAACCCGAGTGTTCTGCATGTGCAAAAACTGGCTTGCACCCGTTGTATGCGAACGTAGAGTCTATCACACCCGATCATCACGTGGTGCTTCGAAACGACGAACCTTCGCAACGTCGCACACTCGGGGGGAACACAATTTTATCTTGAAATTTTAGTGAGGGATCATCTTATAATGCTACCGTCGTCCTAAGCAAAATAAGATGCATAAAAGGATTAACATCACATGCAAATCATAAGTGACATGATATGGCCATCAACTCGTGCTTTTGATCTCCATCTCCAAAGCACCGGCATGATCTCCATCGTCACCGGCGCCACACCATGATCCCAATCATCATGATCTCCATCATCGTGTTGCCATCGGGGTTGTCGCGCGCCCACCATGCTCTTACTACTATTGCTACCGTTTAGCGATAAAGTAAAGCATTACAAAGCGCTTAATGATTGACACGCAGGTCATACAAAAATTAAAGACAACCCTATGGCTCCTGCCGGTTGCCGTATACATCGACATGCAAGTCGATATTAACTATTACAACATGATCATCTCATACATCAAATATATCTCATCATGTCATGGGCCATATCATATCACATACATACCCTGCAAAAACAAGTTAGACGTCCTCTAATTTGTTGTTGCATGTTTTACGTGGCTGCTATGGGTATCTAGCAAGAACGCTTCTTACCTACGCAAAGCCACAACGGTGATATTTAAGTTGCTATTTAACCTTCTACAAGGACCGCCTTGTTCTATTCCGATTCAACTAAGATAGGAGAGACAGACACCCGCCAGCCATCTTATGCAACAAAAGTCACATGTCTGTCGATGGAACCGGTCTCATGTACGTGGACATGTAAAGTTGGTCCGGGCCGCTTCATCCCATAATGCCGCTGAATCAAGAAAGACTAAGGAGGGAAGCAATCTAAACATCAACGTCCACAAACCCTTTTGTGTTCTACTCGTGAAAGCATCTACGCAAGATCCTAGCTCATGATGCCACTGTTGGGGAACGTTGCATGGGAAACAAATTTTTTTTCCTACGCTCACCAAGATCAATCTAGGAGATGCATCTACGAGGGGAGAGTTGGATCCACATACCCTTGTAGATCGCTAAGCGGAAGCGTTCAAGAACGCGGTTGATGGAGTCGTACTCGCCGCGATTCAGATCGCCGAAGATCCTAGCACCGAAGCAACGGTGCCTCCGCGTTCTTCACACGTACAGCTCGGGGACGTCTCCTCCTTCTTGATCCAGCAAGGGGGAAGGAGAGGTTGATGGAGACACCGGCAGCACGACGGCGTGGTGGAGATGGTGGTGGAGGATTCCAGCAGGGCTTCGCCAAGCACTGCGGAGTTCGCGAAGATGGATGTGGGAGAGGGAGGGCAGCGCCGAGGCACGAACGTGTGTCGCTGCCCTCCCTCTGCCTCTCTTTATATAGGGGGGTAGAGA
This sequence comes from Secale cereale, assembly GCA_902687465.1. NCBI lineage: Eukaryota > Viridiplantae > Streptophyta > Magnoliopsida > Poales > Poaceae > Secale > Secale cereale. The sequence goes on from LR738715.1 coordinate 644,922,871, forward strand.
GGGGAGGGGCGCCCTAGGGTTACCCCCTAGGGGCGGCGGCCAGGGCAGATGGGGAGGGGGCGGCGGCCAAGGGGCTAGGGTTTCCCCCCCCCCAAGTGCCTTGCCCCCTACTCCATAGGGGTGCGGCAGCCCTAGGGGGGCCCAGCCCCCTTGCGCATGAGGAGAGGGCCCAGGGGGGGGGGGCGCACAGCCCTATGAGGGCTGTTGTGTCTCCCCTTTGTGGCCCATTAGGCCCGAAACTCTTTCCGGGACCCCCGAAACCCCTTTCGGTCATCCGCCGACTTCCCGGTGCTCCCCGGAACACTTCCGGACTCCGATCACTCTCATCCTATATATCAATCTTCGTCCCCGGACCATTCCGGAGACCCTCGTCACGTCCGGGATCTCATCCGGGACTCCGAACAACCTTCGGTAACCATGCACTGTTCTCACTAACAACCCTAGCGTCACCGAACCTTAATTGTGTAGACCCTGCGGGTTCGGAAACCATGTAGACATGACCGAGACACTCCCAGGTCAATAACCAATAGCGGGATCTGGATACCCATATTGGTTCCCACACGTTCCTCGATGATCTCATCGGATGAACCACGATGTCAAGGATTCAGGCAATCCCGTATACAGTTCCCTTTGTCTCGTCGGTATGTTACTTGCCCGAGATTCGATCGTCGGTATCTCTATACCTAGTTCAATCTCGTTACCGGCAAGTCTCTTTACTTGTTACTGTAACACATAATCCCGTGACTAACTACTTAGTCACTTTGAGCTCATTGAGATGATGTATTACCGAGTGGGCCCGGAGATACCTCTCCGTCACACGGAGTGACAAATCCCGGTCTCGATCCATGTCAGCTCAACAGACACCTTCGGAGATACCTGTAGAGTACCTTTATAGTCACCCAGTTACGTTGCGACGTTTGGCACACACAAAGCACTCCTACGGTGTCAGTGAGTTACATGATCTCATGGTCATAGGAACTTATACTTGACATGCAGAAAACTATAGCGATAACTGATACGATCAAAAGCTATGTTTAACGTTTGGGTCTCGTCCATCACATCATTCTCCTAATGATGTGATCCCGTTATCAAATGACAACTCATGTCTATGACCTGGAAACCGCGGTCATCTTTGATCAACGAGCTAGTCCTGAAGAGGCTTACTAGGGACACAAAGTTTGTCTTATTTATCCACACATGTATTTGAGTTTCCAATCAATACAGTTATAGCATGGATAATAAACGATTATCATGAACAAGGAAATATAATAATAACTCTTTTATTATTGCCTCTAGGGCATATTTCCAACAGATATTATTGCTTCCGCTGACTCTTGTGTATTCGAGCCCTCGAGGCCCCTGGCTTGTAATATAAAGCTTGTATTATTTTAATTTGTGTCTAGAGTCGTGTTGTGATATCTTCTAGTGAGTCGCTGATCTTGGTCGTACACATTTGCGTGCATGATTAGTGTACGGTCAAATCGGGGGCGTCACAAGTTGGTATCAGAGCCGACTGCCTGTAGGAATCCCCCTTTCCAACTCCTTGGCCGAAGTTGAGTCTAGTCTTTGAAAAACAAATTTACTAACTTGTTGTGTGGCTTACGGGCCTACAACACAAATGGATGGTGTTAGGATCTTTTATTCTTTTTCTATGCTCTGGGACTCTGATCTCTCTCCTATTCGGGTTAAAAGATTTTACTAACTCTGACTCTAGGTTCTCGTAACTATTTCTCCCGGAGAGCCCTCATTCCGTAAGATCACCTGCTTTGTCAGAAGATTCTGAGGATATCTCTCGATAATTTCCCGAGACCCTTGTGCTCATCGCCTTTGCAATTCACTGCCACCGATATACCCCTATGGATATCTACATGCACTTGCCATTCTCATGATCATTCATCTCCGCTCTTGTTGTTATAAGATGCCTCGAGATATTCTCCGTTGTCTCGAGAATCCTTTAAGATTACTGTCTTGCAGTTTTATTTCGCATGAAAACTCTTACGGTTGATTCCTCACATTTATCGAGGATCCGTTCTTCTCAATTGTTCATGTGTCTCACAAAATTCTTCGGAATACTTTTCGATCTTTCGAAAATCCTCTGCAGCCTGTTACTCTTGAATTTCTTGCGTGCTTGCATTATGGTTAATTCCGTATGACTAGTAGTCTTCGTTAACATCCCTTGTCTTGGCCATTTTGAGCCTATTGATTCAATGTGTGCGTGTGCACGCAGTCATCAGGTTATCCTTTTTGTAAACATTATCTTTCCGGCTCAGATGTCATTCCGGACATGAGTTGGTTCTCGGTAATTCAAACCTTTATTGATTGTCCAACTAAGTATTTTCAACTTATCCATCCTTGATCAGAGTGTCTGCTTCTGATCCTTTGTTTTGGAAACCATAAATTTCTTTCTACTTAAGCATCAGACTAATCAGGGATTCTTGAATCTGATGCCTCTGCATTCTTTCTTCCTTTGAGTGAGTACCAATACTCACATCAACTCTGTTGTGGATCGCCCAATCCGTTATTGGATTGTTATCCGACAGTGTCGTGCATATTCAATCACCTTGTGAGTTCTTCCCCTGATACATGATGCCTTTGGTAAATTGTATCCTCTGCTTGGCCAACCATGCTCTGCTTTCGAGCTTGAGTATTTACTTTTGAAACTTGTGGTATATGTTACTAAGATGCCCGATGGGTTGAACCTATGCCTTCCCCTAATCCGTGAGAACCCGAAAGTTTTCACAAGTCATACTCTTCCGGTGTTCTACCAGATAAAATTCCGACACTACAGTTTTATCAAAGCGGGAGGTGAATGAAATGATATGCATTAAAGAAGTGGGAGTCGACCTTGAACTTTGTGTTCATGCCCATGAAAATGATGTAGACCGTCTCGAAAGCTTCTTGAAAATGATAATCCAACTGTATGATTCTTTCGGTATTCTTGAATTGATTCCATATAGTCATGGTTCCGACCATGTTGTCCTGATCTAATATATCTGATGGGAATTCATTCCAGTGCCTCGTCTACTTTCGGCAAGGTTGAAGTATCTACTGTCATAGGTCAATGACCCGGTTCTACTTCTATCATGTTCTACCTTCGAGTATTACCCCCTGGTATCTCGAAGATATCTTGCCATTGCACCACATCTTACTAACTTTGTTGAAGTAATGTCTTTCCTTGTCGTAATCACTCTACGGGTCTGGGTTATTGTCAACCGAGGACACGGACGAGTGGAGTTATTCCGCACTACAAGTCAAATACCCCTGGTATTTTTACAGGGAAATTCTGAACTCAATCTGGTAATTCCTAGACTATCGGTTGCATCCTGGTCTTGCTATCTTTGACTATGCTACCTCTTCCTTCTCTGGTGCATGAATTCTTCAGTGTGTGAGCACGACTTACGTCGAGCTTTCAACATCATGTTGCTTGTCTTGAAAGGCAACTTTGGTTCCGAGCTTGCATCTTATATATTGATCGTATAACTTGCCACTTCGTCATTCCCTTGCTTGTTGCCGTTGTTGTTTGATTGCATCCTCTTGAAACTTCCCGACAAATGTGTCGAATCACCTTCAACACTTTGTATTCTTCCGAGATGTCAACTATGTTCATGATGAGAAATACCCTCCTTGCCCTCGATGATTTTTATTATCATTGACAACACCCTTGACTTCCTTTCATCGCGAACTTGTCCATATCATGAATACAACTTGCTCTCCAGCAAGTGTTGTGTTCTGCCTTGAAGTATTACTGTCTTTTATGTCGAGAGTGTTGTGGGGATTGCTCCACCACTTAGAAATTCTCGGTATGATGATACTTCTCACCATCACCATTCTTCCTTGGTCCCCGTGTTGTTTTTAACCGGGATACCAATATGCTAACGATGCTACTTGAGTTCTGTACTTCTAGCAACCCTATTGCTTTGAAGTTAACGATCGACAGTTCATTCTTAGACTATTGGTAATTGAATCATCACTCTAACATTGATCTTGCTGCCTAAGGTCATATTTCGGGCACACCTTTCAACTAATGATTAATGGTGTATGTTTTTCCTTGAGCCTACAACATTGTACCATTTGAATTGACAAGTGTCATCTTCTTGTTCACATTATTGTGGAAATCCATCCGTTTGGAATTATCGATGAATTGTTGCTGAGCCCATCAGCCACCTCCCCATCCTCTCCTTGGTTTAATGATGAACTTGTTTCAGAACTTGCTTCCATAGTTCATTTCCCAAGAATCGTACAAGGTCATCTCGTCAATTTGAGTCGCACCTTTTCTTCCCAGGCACCCTGAGTCTAAGGTATCCTGACACCAATCAGATCTGAATCTCGGTCAGATATGATGGTTGGAACATTTTTCCAAGAGTTATAACAACGGTCTTTATATGTCCTGGTAAGGTGATGTCATGCCTAGCACACCTGGCCGGAGGACCTATTGTTATAGTTTCCTTTATAGCAATGTTAGCTATTCTTCCATGAGAAAATTGTAAGACTTGTTCTACAAGTTGTTCCCAATGAATCCTTTAGATATCCAAAGTTCGACCTTTGCTTGAAGACCATGTCAATGCTATCTTGAAGCTTGTCCGTGGTACTCTGATCTTCAATAAGAACATTGGAAGCGCAATGCTAAATGTTTCTTGATCAATTATCCATACACCATTGTATGGGTAAACACCCTAAATTTCTTTGCCCCTTTGTCTAAATGATAATATACTTGATGTCCAGTCAAGTATCTCATGCTCTGCTTGTCCTTGGGAAGGATATACCCCTGGAATATGTGTTTAAACATATTTTTCCTTTCCATTGTTTTGTTTAACCTTTTTGTGGTCTATATGATCTAAGCAGTAATATTCCCTGCTTAGGTAAGCACCTCGGTGTACCACTCTATCAGTAAGACCCTGTTACTATTGTTGATAACATTCCGGCACTGCCGATGGACGAGAACTTTGCCTATTGGTCCGCCTTGTTTCAACGAGTGGGAAAATGGTTCTCTTCGTTCCCCGTCCTTGGTACCGACATTGTTGCCGACATAGCTGACAACCTATCCAGTAACATGCGTCCCTGTCGCGGCTATGCAAGATGTCAACACCCTTCCTATTTTCAACCCACATGGTGGGCCCATAACCCACAGGTCCACTGGATCAAAACCTGGCTCTTCTTTACAACCCGGATTCTAAGGTATCATTTGCACCTGGCTTCGTATGTGATTCACGAGCTAAATTCTATACCATTATTCATCCCGGAAACAAACACCATGTTATTCTCATTGTTCAAGCCCCCATTCCAGCTTCTGTCTATGCATCGAATGGTTGCCTACCCATTTGAAACTTTGGTACCATCATATATTGCACTCAAGAATTCACTGAAATACAACTCGTGGGGTACCTCGTGTATTTCCCATTGAGTTCACCGTTAGATGCCCAGATTTGTAGAGATGCGTTCTTCCGGAGTTTTTCCCCTGTTCGCGTTCGTAGGACGATGGAGATCCCGAAGACAGGATGACGAGTTGATCATGATGACTTGAAGCAGAGAAATGAAGACATCAACGAAAGGGATCAACCTCTTCGAGAAGAGAAACCAAGACCGAGAAGATACGTTAGAATTTCGTGACCAGATCTTTCCCTTTACTCCACCTCCTAAATCTCGGGGCGAGATTTCTTGTAGTGGAGGAGAATTGTGACGCCCGGATATTTAATCTACAGTAACCCCTGCTAATGATACCACATCACCACGATTACTCTTGTAAATGTCATGATGATTCAAACCGGATTCAAATTCAAATGTAAAATAAAGTCAATTTTATTATTTCTTAAAATGGTAAAACAAAAATGTTTGGTGGGTTACAAATATTCACTAACAATTTGTCATGAAAGAATAAGCATTTTTTAAAATATAAAATTTCCCCTGGATATTAAAACAGTGGACCAACATCACCTTTTTATCCCATTTAAATATAAACTCAAACTTAATAAATTATTTTGAACCCAAATACTTTTGTGGCAGTGCAAAATAATGTGTAGTAATTATATGGCAAGGTTTTGCATTTAAAAAAAGTCTTTTGATGCAAGAATAAAGTAAAAAAACAGTAGCTAAATAATTAAACAGAAAAATAAAAAAAATACTAGTACAAAGAAAATTGGACCTAAACTACTGGACCCATGGCCTATTTAGCAAAAATAGGCCCAGCCCACCTCCACCTGTCCTCTGCCTCTCGCTATAGGAGACGGGGGGCGTGGTAGTCATCCGCCGGCCGTGCTCGTGTGTTGCGGGGATCCCGCACCCCCCTGGCGCCTACAAGTCGCCCCTCGCCCCTCCGGAACCCTAGCCCCGTGTCGATTATTCCCTCCCTCGATCCCCTTCATTCCCCTTTGTCGGTGTACTAGAGTAGGGGTCCCCTAGTATCCCGAACTTGTGCACGGGCAGTCGCAGCGTCCCGCGGCAAGGCTTGTCGGCCGACCGCAAAAGTCCCCCGTGGTTCCTTTGGAGCCATTCAAGAACAAAGTATTCAAGCCAAGAAGACAAGGCCCCGACAAGAGGAGCTTGCCGGGAAGGCCACTCAAGGCACAAGACCCCGGCGAGAGGCGCTTGCCGGGAAGGCCAACCAAGGCATCTCAAGGAACTTGCCGCAACGCGCCACGTGTCCCGGCAAGGCCCGGTGAGCGACAAGCTCCCGGACGCGACAAGACAACGGCCGCGGCAAGGCGCTTGCCGCGGCAAGCGACCACTCTGTACCCACGCTCCAGCGCATCCACCAACGTGTCGCTCTGGGACCCTTCCAGGCGTACGTGGCGGGAGGCTGTGCAGCCAGAGGTGCACGGTGGCAAGCGGTGCTGACAAGATTACCATTGTGGCAAGCGGTGGCATCCCTGACAGTCCCTTTTTGCACTATTTGGGCGACACAGACGTGCATTTAATGCCTTTGTCCCCTGCCGTCAGGGTTAGGTATGATACACTGTATAGGTAGTTGTACCAACTACAACATCTTTCCATTTTTACCCTCATCTGCGTTGCCACCTGTCGGTGACCCCTTGAGCATATAAAAGGAGGCCCATGCGCAATGTAGAGGGGGACGGACTCTTTCACGCTCGGTCTCGTTAGCTGCTGAAGTGTACTGTAGCACTCAGCGCTCCCGAGCAAGAACTCAATACAAACCACAAAGTAGGAGTAGGGTTTTACGCATCCGTGCGGCCCGAACCTGGGTAAACTGCTCGTGTGCTTCACCTCGATCTGCTCTTCGTGCGATCTCCGCCCCCGCCAAACCGAAAGGGACTCGGCCCGCCGGTCCCATAGGTGTTCGTGGATCAGTTTCCCCGACACCCTTCCTTTCTGGATAGAATCGAGATCGTGAGATCCCACAATGACCGCTGCCCCATCGTTGTTGTCATGGCCACTAGCGTCTTCGGCATGCGGGAGGGCGTCCAGGAGCTCCACCGCGCTCGACTTAATCGGCCCCGGGCGTCACCTCAAGCCGAGGCACTAGGTTGCCGACGCCATCGCCGTCTTCTCCATGCTCGGCCGCCACGACTCACTGTCGATCCGTCACTCCAGTCCACCCCGGCCTCGTGGATCTCGCCTACGACCTCTGCTGTGAGCGCCTCTCATTGTCCCCCTGCTTTTCCATTCGATTCCGCCGTTAGTTGGGTAGTCCTGTGCTCGTCCGCCATGGCCGATGCTTCATGTAAGCTCAGTTCAGTACGTGCCGATGCCCCTGCTTTTGATATTCCCGTTTCCTTGATGCACGCCCCACCGCTAGTGTTGTCGCTGCGCCCTCACTCGTGCCCGCGCCTCGCGCACATACGCCATGTGTGCCCGCGCTCCGCCGCGGCCCGGTGCTGCTGCCTCTGCTTCTGTTGCCGTTGTCGCTTTTGCTCCCGCTCCTGCCGCTATTTTGTGATGCTGCCTCTGCTTTCCCCTGCTCCTCGCCGCATACCGCAGCCGTCCGAGTGGCCCGCTGCACGCCTGGTCTGTTCTCTCGCGCATCCATCTGCTAGCTGGACCACCAGTGTTGCGGCTGGCGCTGGCCGCCAGCGCCCCATGTGTGTGCTCGTGCGTGAGGCACATCCACACAGTGGCTGACTAGTGCCACCGTCCCGTGGGCTTGCTAGGATTAGATTAGATGCTAATCTAATTACATCCCACTAACCCAGCACCTAACACACTACTAATGGACATGTGGGACCCCTTGCAGTTGACCAGTCAACAGTTCATAGTTGACTATAGTCAGCTGCCCCCCTTGTCCCCACTGGTCATCCACTAGAGCTAGTACCTAGTGTGTACAGTTTGTATTTCTATTATTTAATATTAAAGTAAATAGATAAGAGAAAATCCATAAATTGTCATAAACTTCAGAAAATAATATAAAATAAACCGTTTATCAGATGGAAATACTTTGTACATGAAAGTTGCTCAGAAAAACAAGATGAGTACGCGGTCCGTTTGTCAGCCACACGTCCCTAGCATGGCAAACATGCAACTTCCCC